>CM070608.1:32403745-33020694 GCA_036346395.1 Hsuehochloa calcarea | reverse complement strand
CGATACAAACCCGAGAAAGACAACAAATTCATCAACGAGCTCATGCTCAACACAGAACTTATGGAACAGGGGTAAGAACTTCTCTAATTTCATACCACGAACAGTGGTGTAGCCTGGCAAAACCCAGGACAACAACCACGAACTCAACTGCTCAACATCCGCTACCGATACGCATAACTAATGCAATCAATTATGAATATATAGGATCATTCAATGACAATCATAGAATAAATTCATATATATAGGATATCACATCATATCATAGATTAACAACAAGAAAGATAGCACAGAAGCAATTCGATACAGTACAATATATTGAATCACATTACTAGAAATGCGGAAGCAATAGATTTCCCAAACCTCACCTACTGTGCACAGTGTGTCATTTTAATACTTAACTTACCACGGACCTAAACCTGGCTCTGATACCAACTGTAACGCCCTTGCTATTCGGAAGCCAAAATATTACCTAAAGAATATACATACAACCACAATGCGGAAGAATTTAATCTGAACTTCTATAATCAATCAAAGAGTTCAATGGTAATGCTAGCATAACAGGAATAAAGAACGAATCCATCAGCATATAAATAGTGAGAACTTCACAGAAGCCACTAATAGCAATTACCAGAACTAAATAACAGGTAGTCTTAACCTTATTTATTACAGGTCCTCATTTGACAACTGAAAGACATAATCGAACTTAACAAGGAAGATGAATAATGGTGAACTGGGTGAAATGTGCCTGACTAATCCCTTCCCACAAGGCCATCATCAACGTTCACCTAAATGAATACAGAAAACAAGAATGAGTCGAAACTCAGCAAGTACCATACAAGATAAATCAAGCATAGAGTGGACAAGCCAACTCAATTGAAGTATGAACAATTCTTGGAACACATACATGAATGAATGGAATGAATACATGAATGATTGGAATGAAAGGATGCATTGAAGGAATGGACTACTCAACAGCTTATACCGGTATAGCGAGTGATACAACCGTCAGTGCTCACTTAAGCCCGTACTTAACAAAGTCCGGGGATCCAATCACCGTATGAAGAACGTTTCATACGGGTGTCCGAAATTGCCCACATTGGAGTGGTGGGTCTTACGTGCCCATACTGAAATTAATGGGACTTACAATTTTCCACTTCCGTGGTCAACATGAAACAAATGCGTGAACGTAATGAACTTCATGCAATGAACTCTTATCACATCATAATGAAGAAATATACATGGCATACGAACATGAATAGCAATACTAACAATTCATCCACACACAATCATCACCATTTATTATGATAAGACAAGTTACTTGCCTTCTGCGCTGTGACGTGTTAGGAGGCGACGAAGGTGCCCCTCCACTCACCGCTTCACCGCCTACACAAAATATTTATTCGAAATAAGGATAATAAGGTAAGACAAACTACAAGTGTCCTACCATAACCCTCTAACTATCCAACACAATCAACGGGTTCAAACTGACAATCTAACTAATCAGCCAGATTACAGCCCTATTGGGCAGCGGTACTATAAAAACCATAATTAAATATATGTAACTCAGAATGACTTGAAACCAGTGCTCAATGAATCATAACGAACCAGGCTATGAAACTCTAGTTGACGGGGTTATCTGATTCGGCCAAAACAGTTGGCTAAAATGTACCGCTGAAAACAAGCCGATGAGTATCTGCCCGCATTCAGAACAGCAATAGATAAAATGGCATAACTTTTATTCTACTGATCCAATGTAGGTGATCTTTATCAAGCTGGAATCATGGTGAAATTATCTTCAAAAACTGTTTTGGGTGGCTGTCCTGGATCTGAATCTAACTAGATGAAATTCGAGGAACAAACCGACAGTCCCCAATTCTCAGACAGACAGAACATCGCGTGGTTAAAACTCTATAACTTTTGATTGCCAACTCTAAAAATTGTGTCCTTTATCAACTTGGACGGATTACTAAATTTTCTACAACATTTATTTTGGGTAGCCTTTATGATTCGGCCTCTAAATAATTCATAATATCCAGACAAGCAAACTGCAAAATCCCGCCAGCTCTCCTGAACAGTCACACAAAAATAGTAATATCTCCTAAACCGTAACTCCAAATCAGATGATATTTGTGCCTAAAGAAAGCTAAGACCAAGGGGTACAACTTTCTAAAAGGTGGACAGATCAAAAAACGCACGGAACTTACCCAAATCTGACAAACAAATCTGGCGCAGGGGGAAGGAGAAAGTGGCGCACGACAGGAGGGGGGCATGCTCCAAGTGGGGAAAGGGGGAAGGGGAAGGGGTTTAGGGTTTTTGGGGGAAGATCATCCCCCCTTTGGCCAGCCCCCTCTTGGGCCACATGGGTCGTGGCCCAATGCCCAGGTTGTTAGGAATTCGCGGAAACCTCCTTGAGATCATTGAAAATTGTAATCCTTGTTTAACTCTTTCTCCCGAATACTCTCCTATTCGTCCGAATAAATTTCAGTGTATTACATTCTACCCCCCTTAAATAGAATTCAACCCGATTCGCATCGCCTGCTCTACTCAAAGTGCATCAACAATTAGCTTATGGACTCCAGCTCCCAAGTCGCTGCTTAAGCTCACGATGCGCGTCCACCGCACCTTTACTAACTAACGTTTTACGCTGTATTATTCATCCCGATCTTTTCGGAACCACCCCACAGGCAGGACTCGATAGCATGGTATTACTCGACGGTCTGACTCGTGGTTCGACGGTTCTAATGAAACCTCACGCTTCAGATGCCTCAAGTACTCCCTCGACACCGGGTTGCACAAAACATTGTATACCCTGCGCTAGGACACAAGACGGTCCTAGCGAAACTCCGCCTTCCAACATCACTGCAGCTTCCAAAAACGAACCTTTGTACCTTAGGCCACTCTTCTCTTCGGTACCAAATCACACAACCACACAAAACACACGGAACTCTTGTTCCATCGCCTCAATCGCTTCTTTCACCTTAACAAGGAGCACAACCGTAAACCAGGAAGGTAAAGCAGAACTCGTCTTTAAACAACTATTTTGCAAACAGAACCCAACTTGAAAATGAAAGATTCTCATTGTTACCATGCATTAAGAACTCCCTACCAACAGAATCAAATCCAAGGTTGAAGATTTATCTCGAGAACCTTTTCCATTTCCCAAGTAAATAATTTGCAAACAAACACCACGACAACAAAAGGAGAAACCACTCGAATGACCAAACCAAAAACTTCTTGCGGTTTGTCTGAGTTGGAAAGATTTAACATGCCAACACAACACCAACTCAAATTGCAGAAAACACCAGTCAACAATACAAGACTCGATCGAGAATCAAGAAAACACCTCATTATCCGATGAAACATCCTTTTCCACATTTTCTCTCTTCTAGGAATAAACTTTCTCTCGAACCATGAAATTTGAATTCATCGCATACCCCATGAGCTTAAAACCTTTTAATTGAACATCCTCAAATTAGGCTCAAACTGAAATACATCATCCACACCATTGTGGAGAGGCTCTATTGAATCCTCTGAATACTCTAGGCATCCCGTTCTACTAATCAACATTAATTGATTGAAGGCACCCAAAGCACCACAAAATTGATCCCACCCAAACATATTACCTCTAATTTTCAAGAATAACTCAGAATCCTTAGCACGCACGCTCATGTACTACATCAGAAAGGTTCTATCAATGATCCTTCCACTGCTCGGAAAACTTCATTATTCCACTCTCTCTACACACAATCATTGAGTGACCAAAGTTCTAGCATAAAAATGCAAAGCCCAGATTTAACCTACAAGACCTCTACAACAAAATTGCAATTATAACATACTCACTTATTGACATCCTCAGAAATTACCCACATAATCTTGCAATATTATCCAATTGCGTTACTCTATAAAATTAATCAAGATCTCCATTCCTTCGATAATCCCCAACCTTTTAACATGAACTGAAGTTCTGAAATTTCTCTATACCATAGGTTCTACTCAGTCGTAACACTATTCAGACTTACTGCGAAGCCAACATTCCACGTGAATCAAATTTCCTTCAAGAGGTATAGATCAAAACCAAATCATCTGTTTCTACTCCAATAGTTTGGTAGCAAAATCTCGCCACTACAATTTCTTATCCTCCAACAACGGTTGCCAAAATTACACTTTGCAAAAACCTTGCAACACAAATCTGTTGATACTTTCTCAAAAGAAAGAGGCGAATAAGGACCAGTTTCGTCACACAAGAAAATATTGCTCCTCACCGCGAGCATGAAACCAAAAGAAATGATCTGGTAACGGGGATCTTGGAAATATAAAAGTTAATTTCACATATGAGGGTACACATCCCTCGAAAAGAGAATTAACAAGTACCGACCAATAAGAAAATGACATTGCGATTAAAAAATCGACAGCTCTTGCGCGGAAAGAGCAGAAAGTTTAGACCTGATTCAAATAATCACAAGTTACAAAATTTGACTCAAATTTTCAAATACTCCTACTGCACTCCTTCCTTTAACACTGAAATTGATCCTTTGACTAACAACATTTTGCCACAACAAACAAGATAAGGTTTTTTTTAGTCCAAACCACAAGATCTAATTAAGAATCAAGAAAATCCTTCAACACGTTATATTTGCTCAGAACAGTTCAACAACCCATAAAACGTGGGATCCAAATGATCTTAGCCACAAAAAACTCAAAACTTTTTTTCCTTTGCATAAATTCATGGAAAGCAATGGATAAATTTACTCTCGAAGAAATCAACGAAAATTTCCTTTGCTTGCAACCTCTATTTGCGAGCTCAAACAAAGGAGCCTTTAGAACTAAATCACTCGAAAATCTTAAGAAGAAATAGGATACCTCTATGCACCATTTTATTTAAAATAATTTTAATCAAACTCACAACCACAATTAGGAAACACCTTGAAGGACCCGTGTAGAAAGGTTTGGTTGAATCTTTCTCAAAAGAAGAGGCACATGAAAACGATTTTTGCCAACTAGAAAATCGTTTACCACTCGCAAGGAACACATAACCAAGGGGAAAACTAATTAGGCAAAGAACTCGAAAAATATATGTGAAGTCCACAGTTGAAACCAATTGGACGATCTGCTATCCAAGGGTATGATTCAGCGTAGCGTATCGCCATGGGGAGCGCCTGTTCTTTTTACTAAGAAGAAAGATGGCAGCTGGCGTATGTGCGTGGATTATCGGGCTCTTAATCAAGCGACTGTGAAGAACAAATATCATTTGCCTCGCATTGAGGATCTTTTCGACCAGTTGAAAGGAGCTAAGATATTTTCCAAGATTGACCTCGGTCAAAGTTATAATCGATTCGCACGTGAGCGGGATATTGAGAAGATGCCTTTCTACGAGGTATGGTCATTATGAGTATAAAGTTATGTCTTTTGGACTAACGAATGCTCCTGCAGTTTTCATGGAAGCCATGAACAGTATGCTGCATCAATACCTTGATGATTTCGTTGTGGTATTCATAGATGATATCTTGATTTATTCCAAGACGAAAGAGGATCACACCCGCCATCTGAGGTTGGTACTTGAAACTTTAAGAGAGAATCAATTCTATGCTGTCAAGAAGTGTGAGTTCGGATTTCGAAGTTGGGTTTCGCCACGCTATTAATCGAAGGGTATTTCAGTTGATCCTAGCAAGATTTCGACAGTGGTAGAGTGGGAGAGGCCAACCAATGTCAAAGAAGTAAGGAGTTTTCTGGGTTTAGCTGGCTATTACCGGCGGTTTGTGGAGGGTTTTTCAACCATTGCTAGACCAATGTCCCAGTTAACACAGAAAGGTGTTAGGTTCCAGTGTCTGATGCATGTGAGCGCAGTTTTTGTACTTTGAAAGATAGATTGGTGACTGCTCCAATTCTTACTCTTCCTGAGCCTGGGAAGAGGTTCACTATCTATTCTGATGCGTCCATAGTTGGACTTGGTTGTGTACTCATGCAGGATGGTAAAGTGATTGCCTATGCGTCGAGACAGTTGAAGAAACATGAGCAGAATTATCCTACTCATGATCTAGAGCTTGCTGCAGTGATTCACGCTTTGAAGATCTGGTGCCATTATCTGTACGGCGAATCTTGTGATGTATTCACTGACCACAAGAGCTTGAAATACATCTTTACCCAGAAGGACTTGAACTTGAGAACAGAGGAGATGGCTAGAGTTGATCAAGGACTATGATCTTACTATTCAGTACCATCCCAGCAAGGCTAATGTGGTAGCTGATGCTTTGAGTCGCAAGGCGACACCTCCTACCCTCAGTTGTCTTATTGCTGACTTTGAGCGTATGGATATTTCCTTCGCTTATGTACCGCATGCATCGAGACTCGCTTGCTTTTAGAGTCACTCTTCCAGATCGGGAAGTAGCAAAGATAGCAAAGAAGATCAGATGCTCCAACGAGTGAGGAAGCGCCAGCCGAGGGTAAGCAAGGTCACTTCAAAGGTGGACAAGTTTGATACTTTATGATGAAGGACGCCTCTGGTGCCACAGAGTCTCGAGTTAAACGGAAGATTTTGAAGGAGGCCCATCAGATTCTTATAGCATACATCTGGTGAGACCAAGATGTACAAAGATTTAAAGAAAAGTTTCGTGGAAACGGATGAAAATTGATATCGCACAATATGTGGCATCATGTGGGGTGTGCCGGGTCAAGGTCGAGCACAAGTTTACCGCAGGATCAATTGTAACCCTTGGAGGTACCTGGCCATGGGACGATATATCTATGGATTTTAGAGTTGGTTTACCTCGCACGCAATGAGGAAAGGATGCTATTTGGGTAATTGTGGACCTGTTCAAGAAGTCCGCACATTTCATTCCTATTCGTACAACCAATTGGCAAGCGATTTGGCTCTCTCTATGTACGAGAAATTGTATGCTTGCACGGCCGCCAAAGACCATTGTTTCGATCGAGATGCCAAGTTCGCTTCCAAATTCGAGAGTTTGCGAGTGCGTTGCGGTACGCAATTGCCTTAGCACCGCGCCCACCCCAGACAGATGGTCATCCAACGCACCATTCTATACATTAGAGGATATGCTCAGTGTTGTGTTTTATCCTCGAAAGGGAATTGGGAAGACCATTTAGCTTTGGCAGAGTTTGCTTATAACAATGCTTATCATGCCAAGATTCGAGCCGCACCATACGAGGTTCTTTATGGGCGCAAGTGCGAGTCCCTTGTCTAGCCGGAATGAGGTTGGAGAGCGGCGCCTTGGGTCCCGTGGGTTCAAGCAAACAAAGGGCTAGAGGGCGTGGTTAGGCGTAATTTGTTGGTCGCTCAGAGCCGGCGTAAGAGCTATGCGAGATGTCAAGGCTAGATTTGGAATTCGAAAGGGCAATGGGTTTCGTTGAGAGTATCGCCATCTAAAGGCGTGGTGCGGTTCGGCACTAAAGGGAAGCTTAGCCCAAGGTATATTGGACCATTCCCAATAGTGGCACCTAATTGGAAAATTAGCTACTGCTTGGACCTTCCCGATTCCATGAGTGGGGTTCACAATGTGTTTCATGTATCGATGTTGAGGAAATTTCGAGAGATCCGCACTGTGTTATTCCTTGGAGCCTTTGATCATTGCACAAGACCTTACCATCGAGTCCCGCCAAGAAAATATTAGATGAATCGTAATCGGTTCTCGAGGAACAAAACCTCAAGTACGCCAAAATTTTGTGGTCTCATCAAACAGAGGAGAGGTCACTTGGGAACTAGAGTCTCGTATGCGTAGATCAATATCCCGACTTGTTCATTTCTGTAAATGTGTAAGATTGTTAAATTATAGTCGTTCTTCATTCTAATAGATCGATGCGTAGATTCGAGGGCTAATCTGTTAAAAGCGGTTAGAATGTAATACCCGGCTTTGAGTCTGGAGTTTTAAAATAAGTCGGGCATGAAAAAGAGTGCAAATAAATAGAATTTTTTGATGGGGAGGGGGTTTTGAATTTTACGACAACATGGGTCGCAGTCGCGCCCAGCGGCCCAAGAGGGGGAGGCCCAAGGGTCGGCCAAGGGAGGGGGTGGTGCCCCAACCCTAGCCGCCCCACTCCCTCCTCTTCCCCTAGAGCCGCCACCCCATTCCTCCTCCGGTGTTTCTTGCTGCTCTTGACTCGGCATCTTGTCTTCGCGGAGATCCCGGTGTCGCCCCAAGCTTCCTCGGCCGCCTCCTTCCACGCCGCCACGACCGCTCACGGTGATCTTGTGGCCGTTCTTGGAGAGGAAGGAGGAGAAGGGAGGAGGTTCTGGGAGTTGGATCCACGTCTCCTGCAGATCTTCAAGGGTAACGAATATTTTAGTGGTAGTTTGATTCGGTTTATTGATTAATGGTGGATTAGATCTAACGGCTTCGCTCGGAGATTCCGTAACGCATCCGCCTCCTTGCGTGACCAGCTCGCCCTTTATATGCCGAATCTCGGGTTGACCTCTCGAGAGATATGTTCCTCGTCACGAGATTCCACCCAAGGGTTTAGGAGTTATGAATTTTTAACCGAACACCGCTTCCGTCCGCCGAAATTTTGGAGACTGTTGGTTGCTCTTCGCTTTGTTCTAGATAGAGACAGATTCGTGGAGGACACCCAAATAGGTTTCTCAATATAATTTCTATGATTCCAGATTGATAAATATCATCTCTATAGGATTTATAGACTGAAAGTTACGACTTTTCTTTACGACTGTTCGAAACTGGACAGTTTCGCTGGTGTCTTCTTGGGTAGATTAGTCCTCTGCTTTGGCCGAATCAGAGGATCTCACCAACTAAAGTTTCGTAGCCTGGTTCATTAGGAAAAGATGAGCACTGGTTTCAGGTCTTTAGGAGTTCTGAGATAAATAATGGTGAATTTTATCGCATAACCGCCAAGAGAGTAGTAATCTGGTCTTTTGGTGAAGTTGTCAAATCGAACCCTTGGTTGTGTGGGTTGGTTAGAGGGTATGATAGGACTCGTGTAGATACGTCATACCTTGTTATTCTTATTCCATGTAAATGCTTGTGTAGGCGGTGAGGCGGTGGGTGGAAGGACACCTTCGTTGCTTCCTAGTACGCCGCAAAGACTAAGGCAAGTAATCGTTGTTAATTTGGTTGTTTTCAAGGGAATGCATGATGATGTGGTGAATTTATGA
The DNA here is from genome assembly GCA_036346395.1 of Hsuehochloa calcarea. NCBI lineage: Eukaryota > Viridiplantae > Streptophyta > Magnoliopsida > Poales > Poaceae > Hsuehochloa > Hsuehochloa calcarea. The sequence goes on along the minus strand of CM070608.1, from coordinate 33,011,576 downwards.
TTGCTATTGCGTTGTGCTCATGATGTGGATAGGTTGCAATATTTATGTTTCTTGTGATACATGATTCATTCCATTCATGCATGTTTCGTTTCCGTCCACGGGAGTGGAAATTTGATTAAGTCCCATCAATTCCAGAATAGGCATGTAAGACCCACCATTCTAATGTGGGCAATGTTGGACACCCGTATGAAACGTTCTTCATACGGTATTTGAGGTCCCCGTACTTGGTTAAGTACGGGCTTAAGTGAACACCGACGGGTGTGTCACTCACTATACTGGTATATGTTGTGAGCAGTCCATTCCTTCATTGCATAATACCATTTCATTCATATACATTTGAGTTCAAAGATGTTTTGCACAAACAGATTGTGGTTTGCTTTGTTCGCTTTATGATTCTGTCGTTTGTTTAAGTACTTGCTGAGTCTTTGGCTCATCCTTGTTTTGTGTGTTTTATTTAGGTAAATGAGGAGGAGGGCAAGTCCTTTTGAGGGGTAGTCCAGCACGCTGCACATCACCTTTATCAAATAAGAAATATTATTGTTATCCTTCATTCATGTCAACTATTCATTAAGTTCCCAAATTGTAATAATCCAGCTTTGGGTATCGCTTCATCGTCACGCTTTTATTATGAATGTTTCTATTCCTCTCATGATATCATAATGTTTGTCGTTGATACTTATGGATTCTTATTAATTAAGCTTGATTAAATCGTTATTGTCGTACATTCTTAGTATTTATTAGTTTTGTGTGACATCTTGGCTTCCGAATAGCCAGGGTGTTACAGTTGGTATTAGAGTGGGCTTCAGGTCCGTGGTTAATACAAAAAATATTAAATTGACACACTGTGCACAGTTGGAGGGTTTGGGTAATTTAATACTTACGCATTTCTTTTGATGTTTTTCACCTATTACTCTGATGCTTGAATTACTTCGCACTTCTATTCTCATTAAGTTAAAGGTTGGCTTTGTTGTTGTGATGTTCATAGATGGCAAGAGGTAGAGGCCGTGGTCGTGGTCGTCCACCGACCCGTGGTCGTGGTCGTGGCGCGGATCGGCTGTTTCATCGCTTCGTCCAAAGGTTGGTCGATGTCGCCATCGAGGAGATTGCCTCACCGCGCCCCGGCCGTTGAGCCACCGCCGCTACAATGATCTTATTCAAAACCTTATAAGAGAGAATCAAGAACTCCGTCAACATCTACAAAGGCAATTCTCGCGGTCAGTGCTCGTGGCGGAACTCGTTGTCGCCATCGCTCCACCCGAGGTTAGAATGAGCCCGTGATTGGATGTCGCCGCTTGGACACTTTTGATGGAGCAGCACACCGATTCAGCCGCAGACCGTTGAGGTACATGGAGCGTTAGTTTGGAGCATTAGAGTGACATCCGCGCAGTATATGCGATTTGTGGCCTTTCACCAAGGGCCAGCCGACATCCGTGGGAAGGAGTCTTGTCTTCCGTAACTCCAGTCACAGGTTCTCGCATTTGGGAGGTGTTTGTGGAGAGATTCAGACACAATTTTATCCGCACTCCTTCATTGAGAAGATGGAGCAATCGCCCCGACTTTTGTGCAAGGGAAGATGACAAGATTCGAGTATGAGGTCGGGTTCAATAACTGTGCGCTTTGTACCGGTGTGGGCGAATGACGATAGGGAGAAGGCTAAGAGGTTCCGACGGGGCCTCAACCAGAGTATCGCCAAATGGGGGCGAGGTTGCGCGACTTCACTCGCTGGTCGAAAGCAGCCGAGGTATGGAGTTGGAGAAAGGTCCTTTTCGCAGGGCAAGTCGCTATTGGTTCTGGCTGTCACCGGTGGTTCCGGTGGGGTGGGCGGCGGAGTTTTGCAGTGGGGTGGGTCATTTCAATGACCGCCCAAAGAGGTTTCAGGGGTCACAACTCGCGATCACCTTCCAAGAAGGGCGCCTTCCTCTTGGCGCCACGTTCTTCATCTTCCTCCCACGATGCGCCCTGCTCCGTGTCGGGCATGAGGTGTTTCCAGGTGGTGAGGGGCATCGAGCCGCAGAGTGTTCCTTCAGGAACATGCCGTGTGGCCTGAAGGCCACAAGTCGTCGATGATGCGAGTAATCTAGCAAGCATTATCGTGGGAGCCACCCCAGCAGTTTCTTCCTCCAAGTGTTCATCGGGCTCGCCAGACTCTAGCGGCGGTTTCAAAGACCACGCTTCTCCTCGGTGGGTGCCTCGCAGCTGCTCACTCCAAAGACTCTCCGCTGGGTTCTATTGGAACCCCGCACTGCGTCTCGCACCTCGTCAGACGCTCCTCCCGCAGTGGGTTCTGCTATCCTTCATAGTGTCGGGCGCCCTCGCTCCGACGCAACCAGAGTCTACGCCATGCCCACTCTCGAGATGTAGGGCGCCCCGACGTGGTGACAGTACTCTTCTAGTTGAGTCGCATGAAGCTTTTGTTCTATTTGATTGTGGGCTACTTATTCTTTTGTGTCCCTAGAGTTTACTAGAAGGGTCGGGTTGAGTCTACAAATTATTTCGAGTCTGTGGTAGCCGCCTCCGGGGTCTTATTTCCACTTCTACCGCTTGTCCCGGCCGCTCCATTATTATTGATGATGAGAGTTTTCACCGCCAACTTGATGGTGATCTGTTGTCACCGCTTGATATTATTCGGTATGGATGGTTGTTCCGCTACTGCGTGCTAAGATATGTTGTTTCGGAAGACGGTGACTTTAAAGGCCCCGTCCGTGAAGAATTGGTATACCAAGGCAACAAGACCGCTCGATTCGTTGTTTGTATTGGCTAGTCTGCTTCTAGACGCAGTGTCAACCATTGGGTTGCTTTGGTCTCTCAACGAAGACCGACTCTTTATTGCGATAGAGGAGATTCCAATTGTGAATGAGTTTTCGATGTTTTTCCGTGGAGCTTCCAGAATGCCTCCCGTGCGGAAAGTGGAGTTCGATTGATCTTATTCCGAACTCAACCCTTATCCATGTCTCCTTACCGGTTGGCTCGACTTTTCAGAGGAATTGAAGAAACAATTGGACGATCCGCTATCCAAGGGTATGATTCAACAGAGCGTATCGCCATGGGGAGCGCTCGTTTTTTACTAAGAAGAAAGATGGCGGTGGCGACAAAGTGGATTATCTGCTCTTAATCAGCGATCGTGAAGAACAAATATCCTTTGCCTCGCATTGAGGATCTTTTCACCGCTTGAAAGGAGCTAAGATATTTTCCAAGATTGACCTCCAAAGTTATAATCGATTCGGTCCGTGGAGCGTGATATTGAGAAGATGCCTTTCACGAGGTATGGTCATTATGAGTATAAAGTTATATCTTTTGACTAACGAATGCTCTCGCAGCTTTCATGGAAGCCATGAACAAGATGTCGCATCAATACCTTGATGATTTCGTTGTGGTATTCATAGATGATATCTTGATTTATTCCAAGACGAAGAGGATCACACCCGCCATCCGAGGTTGGTACTTGAAACTTTAAGAGAGAATCAATTCTATGCCAAGTCAAGAAGTGTGAGTTCGATTTCAAGTTGGGTTTGGGCCACGTTATTAATCGTAAGGGTATTTCATTGATCCTAGCAAGATTTCGAAAGGGTAGAGTGGGAGAGGCCAACCAATGTCAAAGAAGTAAGGAGTTTTCGGGTTTAGCCGGCTATTACCGCGGTTTGTGGAGGGTTTTTCAACCATTGCTAGACCAATGTCCCGATTAACACGTAAAGGTGTTAGGTTCCAGTAGTGTCCGATGCATGTGAGCGCAGCTTTTGTACTTTGAAAGATAGATTGGTGATCGCCCAATTCTTACTCTTCCGAGCTCGGGAAGAGGTTCACTATCTATTCTCGATGCGCCCATAGTTGGACTTGGTTGTGTACTCATGCAGATGGTAAAGTGATTGCCTATGCGTCGAGACAGCTTGAAGAAACATGAGCGTAATTATCCTACTCATGATCTAGAGCTTGTCGCAGTTGATTCACGCTTGAAGATCCGTGCCATTATCTCAGACGGCGAATCTTGTGATGTATTCACCGACCACAAGAGCTTGAAATACATCTTTACCTGTAGGACTTGAACTTGAGACAGAGGAGATGGCTAGAGTTGATCAAGGACTATGATCTTACTATTCAAGCACCATCCCAAGGCTAATGTGGTAGTCGATGCTTTGAGTCGCATAAGCGACACCTCCTACCCTCGCTTGTCTTATTGTCGACTTTGAGCGTATGGATATTTCCTTCGCTTATGTACCGCATGCATCGAGACTCGCTTGCTTTTAGAGTCACTCTTCCAGATCGGGTGCGAGCAAAGATAGCAAAGAAGATCGATGCTCCAACGAGTGAGGAAGCGCCAGCCGAGGGTAAGCAAGGTCACTTCAAAGGTGGACAAGTTTGATACTTTATGATTTAAAGGACGCCTCAGGTGCCACAGAGTCTCGAGTTAAACGGAAGATTTTGAAGGAGGCCCATCGACTTCTTATAGCATACATCCCGTGAGACCAAGATGTACAAAGATTTAAAGAAAAGTTTCGTGGAAACGGATGAAAATTGATATCGCACAATATGTGGCATCATGTGGGTGTGCCAATGGTCAAGGCCGAGCACAAGCGACCACAGGATCAAGGCAACCCTTGAGGTACCGCTTGGCCATGGGACGATATATCTATGGATTTTGTGGTTGGTTTACCTCGCACGCAATGAGGAAAGGATGCTATTTGGGTAATTGTGGACCGTTCAAGAAGTCTCACATTTCATTCCTATTCGCACAACCAATTCGCAAGCGATTTGGCTCCTCTCTATGTACGAGAAATTGTGCGCTTGCACGGCCGCCAAAGACCATTGTTTCGATCGAGATGCCAAGTTCGCTTCCAAATTCAGGAGAGTTTGCAGGTGCGCGGTACGCAGCTCTGCCTTAGCACCGCGCCCACCCCAGATGGATGGTCATCCAACGCACCATTCGGACATTAGAGGATATGCTCAGGTGTTGTGTTTTATCCTGGAAAGGGAATTGGGAAGACCATTTAGCTTTGGCAGAGTTTGCTTATAACAACAGTTATCATGCCAGTATTCGAGCTGCACCATACGAGGTTCTTTATGGGCGCAAGTGCAGTCCTCGCAGCCGGAATGAGGTTGAGAGCGGGCCTTGGGTCCCGTGGGTTCAAGCAAAAAGAGCTAGAGTGGCGTGGTTAGGCGAATTTGTTGGTCGCCAGAGCCGATGTAAGAGCTATGCGATGTCGAAGGCTAGATTTGGAATTCGAGGTGGGCGCCAAGTTCTCATGAGAGTATCGCCATCTAAAGGCGTGGTGCGGTTCGGCACTAAAGGGAAGCTTAGCCCAAGGTATATTGGACCATTCCCAATAGTGGCACGAATTGGAAAATTAGCTTACCGTTTGGACCTTCCCGATTCCATGAGTGGGGTTCACAATGTGTTTCATGTATCGATATTGAGGAAATTTCTGAGAGATCCAGACCAGGTTATTCCCTTGGAGCCTTTGATCATTGCACAAGACCTTACCATCGAGTCCGAGCCAGTAAAAATATTAGATGAATCAGAACGGGTTCTGAGGAACAAAACCCTGAAGTACGTCAAAATTTTGTGGTCTCATCAAACAGAGGGAGAGGCCACTTGGGAACTAGAGTCTCGTATGCGAGATCAATATCTTGACTTGTTCATTTCAGGTAAATGTTTAATATTGTTAAATTATAGTCGTTCTTCATTCTAATAGATCGATGCGTAGATTCGAGGGCGAATCCTGTTAAAGGAGGGTAGAATGTAATACCCGGTTTTGAGTCGGGAGTTTTAAAATAAGTCGGGCATGAAAAAGAGTGCAAATAAATAGAATTTTTTTGATGGGGGAGGGGGGTTTTTGTATTTTTACGACAACCTGGGCCGCAGGCCGAGGCCCAAGAGGGGGAGGCCGGCCCAAGGGGGGCCGGCCAATGGGAGGGGGGAGGCGCCCCAACCCTAGCCGCCTCCCCACTCCCTCCTCTTCCCCCTAGAGCCGCCACCCCCATTCCCCTCCTCCCCGGTGTTTCTTGCTGCTCTTTGACGGCATTTTGCTGCTGCGGAGATCCCCGGTGTCGCCCCAAAGCTTCCCCCTGAAGCCGTCTCCTTCCAACGGCGCCGCCGACCGTTCACCGGCGATCTTGTGGCCGGTCTTGGAGAGGGAAGGGAGGAGAAGGGAGGGAGGTTCTTGGGAGGTGGATCCATGTCTCCCTGCAGATCTTCAAGGGTAACGAATGTTTTTAGTGGTAGTTTGATTCGGTTTTATTGATTAATGGTGGATTAGATCTAAACAGTTTCTGTTCTGGAGATTCCAGAACACATCAGTCTCCTTGCGCGACCAGTTTCGACCCTTTAGAGGCCGAATCTCGGGTTTACCTCTTGTAGAGATATGTTCCTGGTTTCGTTAGCTTTCTTTTGGCACCGAGATCACGAGATTCCACCCAGTGGTTTAGGAGTTATGAATTTTTAACCGAACACTGCTCTGTCTGTCAGAAATTTTGGAGACTGTTGGTTGCTCTTCAGTTTTGTACTAGATAGAGACAGATTCAGGGAGGCCACCCAAATAGGTTTTTGAAGATAATTTCTCCATGATTCCAGATTGATAAATATTATCTCCATAGGATTTATAGACTGAAAGTTACAGACTTTTCTTTACGACTGTTCTGAAATCTGGACAGGTTTCTGTCGGTGTCTTCTTGGGTAGATTAGTCCTCTATTTTTGCCGAATCAGAGGATCTCACCAACTAAAGTTTCGTAGCCTGGTTCATTAGGAAAAGATGAGCACTGGTTTCAGGTCTTTAGGAGTTACAGATAATTAATGGTGAATTTTATCGTACAACTGCCAGTAGAGTAGTAATCTGATCTTTTTGGTGAAGTTGTCAAATCGAACCCTTGGTTGTGTGGGTTGGTTAGAGGGTATGATAGGACTCGTGTAGATACGTCATACCTTGTTATTCTTATTCCGTGTAAATGCTTGTGTAGGCGGTGAGGCGGTGGGTGGAAGGACACCTTCGTTGCTTCCTAGTACGTCGCAGCACGGAAGGCAAGTACTGTTGTTAATTTGGTTGTTTTCAAGGGAATGCATGACGATGTGGTGAATTTATGATTGCTATTGCGTTGTGCTCATGATGTGGATAGGTTGCAATATTTATGTTTCTTGTGATACATGATTTATTCCATTCATGCATGTTTCGTTTTCGTCCACGGGAGTGGAAATTTGATTAAGTCCCATCAATTCCAAAATGGGCATGTAAGACCCACCATTCTAATGTGGGCAATGTGGGACACCCGTATGAAACGTTCTTCATACGGTATTTGAGGTCCCCGTACTTGGTTAAGTACGGGCTTAAGTGAATTTCGACGGTGTGTCACTCACTATACCGGTATATGTTGTGAGCAGTCCATTCCTTCATTGCATAATACCATTTCATTCATATACATTTGAGTTCAAAGATGTTTTGCACAAACAGATTGTGGTTTGCTTTGTTCGCTTTATGATTCTGTCGTTTGTTTAAGTACTTGCTGAGTCTTTGGCTCATCATTGTTTTGTGTGTTTTATTTAGGTAAATGAGGAGGAGGGCAAGTCCTTTTGAGGGGTAGTCCAGCACGCTGCACATCACCTTTATCAAATAAGAAATATTATTGTTATCCTTCATTCATGTCAACTAACCATTAAGTTCCCAAATTGTAATAATCCAGTTTGGGTATCGCTCATCGTACGTTTTTATTATGAATATTTCTATTCCCTCTCATGATACTGTTAATGTTTGTCGTTGATACTTATGGATTCTTATTAATTAAGCTTGATTAAATCGTTATTGTCGTACATTCTTAGTATTTACTAGTTTTGTGTGACATCTTGTCTTCCGAATAGCCAGGGTGTTACAACTTCGTTTACCACATAAAACTTGAAACTCCCAAAGATTTTGAACACAAAACTTGAGATTTGACCATTTTAGAAATTTCACGAAAGACGATCAATTTTCTTTCTCTATAAAAGAATCAACATTACCCTCACATTACTGTTCATATCATTAAGACCAAATACGTTCATGCTTGGTAACATTCAATTTACCTCACTATCGCATAAATAAACCCTCTAAAGGGAACATAACAAATCACGTCATAGAAATCTTCTGCATCAAATGGAATTGTAATGCCGACTTTTCCTAGAAAAGAAACCTAGTACGAAAACCACAAAGCTGAAACAAACCTCTCACACAACACCACAAAACATTAGAAAGAGAGTTTGACACTTTTTGTCAAAGAGAGGTTCTAAACTCCAACACTCCAACTACCCCAAAAGAAACGAGTAGAGTCAAAATATTTATTCAATAAACTTTGTAAAAGATAATTCCCGTTCTCCAAAATACCAAACGGTTAACCAAGTTCCCTTGATCAACAAGAGAGATAGGTCCCTCATAAAAGAATGATCTTGACAGTAATAACGTTTACAAGCAGCAAAGGGAGCTCAGCAGTCATAAAGACAAGAATTGTTTGAAAAAAAATATGGACCAGTAGAAACCCGTAGCCAACCATTTTGTTTGATTACAGTCTCCAACTTATCCGCAACACAGCACCACAAAAGGGTTTTATCATTATTCTTCATAAAAGGGGTGCATTAAACTTCAACAAGCGGAATGATCCAAAAAAAAAAATACACGGAGCCAATACTTTCTCGTGTTAACGAACTTGCAATAGAAACTCTCATGACATAAACTATCAAACGAGTAAATGAGTCACTCTTTTCCAATGAGAAAGAAGGAACAACTATGGAAATATCAATTTGCCAATTGACGAAGATCACTTGCAGTAAAAGCAGTTCAACAATCGAAAAAAACATTAATAGTTTTAAAGAACAATTGAATCTCATCAACTACCAGGAACCATGAACTCAAAAGAAATTCATCCACCACCACCGGACAAGAATTTGTCAAATTCAAAAATCAAAGAAGAGAACAACTTTCTATAGTAACCCCAAAAGAAATATGCAAGGCCAATGCACACTTAATAAAAAACTTGCAAAAGAAATCTCCCAATGCCCGAAATTCCAAGCGAGCACATGAGTTAAATTTTCCAACAGGGGTAAAACAGAACTTCCGTGAAAAGATAAATCTTGCAATTTAACTACGCTCACGTGGAGCAGAAATATCACAATAATTGAAAGAACAATAATTATTTCAAAGAACGGTCAGAGATCTACTGGAGCTTGCCCACTTCATTAAAACCCCCCATTCAAAAGAAACTCATGAACTGCAAGAAACTACAACCAGGAAACCAGATACAAGCCCGAGAAAGACAACAAATTCATCAACGAGCTCATGCTCAACCCAAAACTTATGGAACAGGAGTAAGAACTTCTCTAATTTCATACCACAAACAGTGGTGTAGCCTGGCAAAACCCAGGACAACAACCACGAACTCAACTGCTCAACGTCCGCTACCGATACGCATAACTAATGCAATCAATTATGAATATATAGGATCATCCCATGACAATCATAGAATAAATTCATATATATAGGATATCACATCATATCATAGATTAACAACAAGAAAGAGAGCACAGAAGCAATTCGATACAGTACAATATAATGAACCACATTACTAGAAATGCGGAAGCAATAGATTTCCCAAACCCCACCTACTGTGCACAGTGTGTCATTTTAATACTTAACTTACCACAGACGTAAACCTGGCTCTGATACCAACTGTAACACTCTGGCTATTCGGAAGCCAAAATGTTACCTAAAGAATCTACATACAACCACAATGCGGAAGAAATTAATCTGAACTTCTATAATCAATCAAAGAGTTCAATGGTAATGCTAGCATAACAGGAATAAAGAACGAATCCACCAGCATATAAATAATGAGATCTTCACAGAAGCCACTAATAGCAATTACCAGAACTAAATAACAGGTAGTCTTAACCTTATTTATTACAGGTCCTCATTTGACAACTGAAAGACATAATCGAACTTAACAAGGAAGATGAATAATGGTGAACTGGGTGAAATGTGCCTGACTAATCCCTTCCCACAAGGCCATCATCAATGTTCACCTAAATGAATACAGAAAACAAGAATGAGTCGAAACTCAGCAAGTACCATACAAGATAAATCAAGCATAGAGTGGACAAGCCAACTTAATTGAAGTATGAACAATTCTTGGAACACATACATGAATGAATGGAATGAATACATGAATGATTGAAATGAAAGGATGCATTGAAGGAATGGACTCATCGAGCGACTTATACGGTGTAGCGAGTGACACACCGTCGCAGCTCACTTAAACCCAGACTTAACAAAGTCCGGGGATCCAATCACCGTATGAAGAACGTTTCGTACGGGTGTCCGAAATTGCCCACATTGGAGTGGTGGGTCTTACGTACCCATACTGGAATTAATGGGACTTACAATTTTCCACTTCCGTGGTCAACATGAAACAAATGAGTGAACGTAATGAACTTCATGCAATGAACTCTTATCACATCATAATGAAGAAATATACATGGCATACGAACATGAATAGCAATACTAACAATTCATCCACACACAATCATCACCATTTATTATGATAAGACAAGGTACTTGCCTTCTGCGCTGTGACAGATCAGAAAACGTACGGAACTTACCCAAATCTAACGAACAAATCTGGTGCAGGGGGAAGGAGAAAGTGGCGCACAGCAGGGAGGAGGGTGGCGGCTCTAAGTGGGGGAAAGGGGGAAGGGGGTTTAGGGTTTTTGGGGGAAGGTCATCCCCCCTTTGGCCAGCCCCCTCTTGGGCCACATGGGACGTGGCCCAATGCCCAGGTTGTCAGGAATTCGTGAAAACCCCCTTGGGATCACTGAAAATTGTAATACCTGTTTAACTTTTTCTCCCGAATACTCTCATATTCGCCTGCTTAAATTTCGAGGTATTACAACAATGCTATGGGGGGCCACCTGTGCACCTAGGCCTGCCCATGTGCACAAATTAGTTTCTCTACACCCTAAACGATCTATAGTAAATTTTACTTGATTTCGTGAAATTTTTATGATGTGAGCACAAGGTCAAAAATCCAAATACCCCAAACTTTTACTTAATTTTGTAGAGTAAATTCCAAATAATAACATCTGTAAGTTAAGAATTGCTTCTAGCTCTATCATGCCTCTTGAAATTGGCTTTGGAATCATCAATTCAATTCTAGGTGGTACTGCATGAATTGCAATTCCACAGTTCCAGGGCCAGTACCTGGGAGCTTAGCATTTACTTTAGGGTGCGTTTGGTATGTATAATCTCATATTTTACCTGTAATTTAATATTCCCCTCAATCTAGTGACTACCAAACACATTACCAGTAATCTAAGATTCCAATGTTTGGTTGATTTGAATGAAACTACATATTAGTCTTTATCATAGTTCAAATATTTCACAACTCGAACCACCAAGTTCACAAACTTAAATTACAGGATTTGAAATTTTAAACCAAGAAGGTTAACATATATCAATTTTGAATTTACAATTTAAAATTCCAACATTCCAAATTCATTTTATTATTATTCAAAAGTTCAATTTTTGGTTTTTGAAATTTTAAATTTTGAGTTCTAGAGTTTAAATTCTAATATTTAAATTATCAAAATTTGAATATCTAAAATCCAGAATTCGAAATTTAAAAAAATGATTTTCGAAATACATCCTTCAAATTATATATTTTCAAATTAAATTGTCTGAATTTAAGATTCCAAAATTTAGGGATCAAATTTTGATATTTTGGTTTCAAAATTCATATTCTGAATTTTTATTTTAAAATTCCATACATTGGATTTTGAATTTTTGAAAGTTCAAATTTTGACTTTGATGAATCAAAAGCATATGATAAAAAACGCAATAACAAATATTCCTTTCCCTTGGTAATCTAAGATAGACACCCTTTTCTACGGGAAATAGATTCCTAGAATTGATGATAATATGTTTCCCAAGACAATCTTAGATTCCTAGTTCAGATTACTGGATGTTTTTACCAAACAAGGTAATCTCACAAGATTACTAAAGGATTCCTGGTAATTCTTAGAGAATTCCGCCAACCAAACGCACTCTTAGGGTAAGGAATACATACAAGGAGGCTTGCCTTTCTAGCCGTAAGGGGTCGAGGGGAATGGAGTTGGCATCGCTCCAAAAAACGGTGAAGGAATTCCTTACTCACGAATCGGCCAATTTTTTCAAGGTTGCTAGTGTACCTTCAAAATTTTGTAGGCATGCCAAAAACTAGTAGCGAACTATAAAAGTTTTAGCTAGATTCCATGACTATTACCAATTTTTGATTGCTTGCAAGCTGGGAGCGCAGGGTGCGGGCGATCAGACACCCCTTATCGATTTTTTAAATAATATTATTTTAATTAAAAATTTCAAAATTAAATAGTGAAAAATTACAAAAATAGCATCAACTGGGGACAGGAGCCTGTCGCTAGATGAAATGGTGATAGGATGCCAGTCGCCACTGCAACAGTTCTGAAACAGTAATTTTGCTAATTGAAATGATGACCGGAGCATGTCGCCAAATTTAATTGGAGAACTTGAGGCCATTTTTAAAATTAAATTAATAATTTTGGTATAATTTGAATTGGTGAACAGGAGGTTATTTTTAAAATTAAATTAAATTTATAATTTTGATATAATTTCACAATATAAGATTGTCTTATTAGTTTACCGATATCATTGTTTGGTAAAGGTTGTCACCAATGTAATTATTGGTACTCATTGCCCCTTTTTGACTCCTTGGGGACGAGGTATTTCTATTTGGCAGTATTGTGCGTGCGCTTGGTTTTTTATTACGCGACATCAGTTCCTTAGGATAATCCAATGTGCGTGAAAAGTGAAAACATCTCGATGTTGCTCAGCTGCAAATAAAAATAGACATCCTGTAATACCCCGGATTCGGATCGGGTAATTAGAAAAGCAGCTGGGGAGGGAAAAGGCAAACAAGAACTGAAATTTCCTGAATCGGCGGGGGGTTTTCAGCGATCTTCCGACAACCTGGGCCTGGACCGCAGCCCAGGAGGGGCCCATGAGAGGGGTGTAACACCCCAGCCCAACACTGAGCCTAGAATGCCACCACACTACTCTCTAAACTAATAATTATCGACACACTATAAAATTACAGCAAGAAAACAACAATAACCATATCCATGGATCACAAAAGAACATGCATAATTATGGATCAAACGATAATCAATAAGCAAGGGGAATATAACCAGGTAAATAGTCCAAAATAGCATCAACCAATGAATCCAAATTATTAAAACAAATAGTCTAGTCCAAAACGTTGTCCTAAACTTTATTCAACCTCTAACATGTCCAAGGGTAATCCAATTTTGAATGAAAAGATTCTTATGGCAAATGATCATGTGTTGTCCATGTGCTCTACTCGCTCTCATTACTGGCGCCTTCAAGATCACCTAAAGACAACAAAAGAGCAAGGGTGAGTCCACGACTCAAAGAAACACATCAATATACAACGAACAATAATAAATCAACAAAGATTCAATAACTTCATTATCATCACAGTACTTCTATTAACATTCTCATGCGCTTATCTTCTCTTTGATTCACATCCATTAATTTCATGTATCAATGCAAATCTAATCTACATGTCCACATGCACTTCTTTCACAGATACCAGTATAGCATGAGTGAATGCTCACGACAACATTCACTCTCAAGCCCGCTCCTCCATAAGGATCGGGACCTCCTCCACTCCGTGGAGTTGTGATCATTCATGATCACCTGCTCATATGCAAAGATGCTTATGTATGAAAATGCAGACTCCATCATAAACATCATGTCCAACTTTTCATCATGATTATCAACAAAGATATAACCATATCATTCCATTGTTTGCAATTAAATAAAATAAAAGCACAACAATAATGGTAATAGAAGATAAAGAATCACAGTGATCATCATTGATCGCTGTCTACCATGCACTTGCCTTCACTAGTTGCGACGCACGGTTTGACTAGAAGATGGCAACAAGCACGACGCCTCTCCTACATTAAATACATAAATTTCAATACAAGCTACAGCATCAAGAATAGCAATCGATAGACATCGCTCCTACCCGTCCCCAAATATACCACGCTTCTCCGGTACCGAAAAGTTACCCATTGCTGTCTTGGTACTAAAACGGACGTAACTTTTGACTCAAAAGTCCGATCACAACAAACCACCCCATTCTGGATTCTTCATAAAATTATCCACATTTTCTTAGATTACGAAGACTTCTAATTAAATCATCTAACCCTCCGTTTTTAGCCCAGAAAACCGATTTGTCCGCTTCGGAACAGCGGGTCTTACTAAATTCATATCTTTTGTTTCATCCAACCAAAATGCGAGTTCTTAGATCCTACAGAACCATTGGACAATTATCTACATCTTTCATGTAAATCAAAAACTCTAATTAGTGGATTTACTATTTTTAATATCTGATCTACCAAAACAGCGCCGAAAGACGACAACCACCAAGACAGCAGTCTTCCAAAAATCATAACTCGAATTCTACTTGTCCGATTGACATGATAAAATATGCTATAGAAAGATATCGAAATTATCTACAATTAACTAGTAGATGATATTTCCAAAATTTGCCATTAAGGTATCCGAATAAATCATTCAACAGAATACCAGACTAAACCCATCTCTGAAATTCCTTGCTAGCAGCACTCTTTCTCCTACTAATCCAAACCGGATGCATGCCTATAAAATACATTGCATCACTAGTTAACCACCAGCTAGCAATGTGTGCAAAACTAACAAGCTACTAATTAGCATTAACTAATTCACTTCTCTCTATTTACTGTACAAAGCAGAAGGTACTACTTTTATAGTCACACAATAAAATGGCCTAAGGTAATCTTTGCTAGTAGTATTAAGCACGTGCAAGGCAACTAGCAATGAAAGAAAAACAAACCGACACACGGTGGAAAGGAAAGTCAGAGGCGACGCGGCAAAGAGATTGTTTTTTTATCTTCCGCGTACTGGCCGAAGAGCAACCGGACCGAAGGCACTTGGCGGCCAGGCGTCTGCACTCAGTCGCTGGCGCCAAAACGGCGAGACTTCGGTCATTGGCGCCCACCGCGAAAGCGACAAGAATCAACGTCGCGCGTCGGCGGCAGAGACTCATCGCGCCGATCGCTTCACACCGCTACCGCCGTGGAAAGCAAGCGGTGATGGCGTTCGGCCGTGGGCGCGTACGTGACGCATGCGACGAAAGAAAAAGAAGAGACGGCGAAAAAGGGTGTGCGGCGGCTGGGTGGAGAGAAAAAAAAAGAAAATAAGAATGCTAGGGTTTCTAGAACCCCACAATCTATTTATATAGCTCTTAAAAACTCTGAAATATTCTATTTTCACGTATTCTTTTTATTTAATTACGCACAAGCCCTTAAAGACGTTATTATTATTTATTTATTTATTTATTTTTTCAGAGTATTACATTCTACCCCCCTTAACCGAATTCGACCTCGAATTCTACTCATGATTCTACTCAAATAAAACTACATCGCTGAAATTAAACAATAAAATAACACGCACCGACGTGAACAACTCGGATATTGCTCGCGCACGAGACTCCAACTCCCAAGTCGCCTCTCTCGATCGATGCGCCCACAAAGACCTTGACGATACCAACGCCTTGTGCCTCAAAGACTCGCTCCGACCTCTCCGTATCGCGCTACGGACGCGACTCAACCGTGAGATCTTGCTCAATAGTCGTGGCTCCAATGAAATCTTATGCTCTGGGTCTCTCAAAACTTTCAAAGATCGAGACGTGAAACACATTGTGAACTCCACGCATGGACTCGTGAAGGTCCAGCGGTAGGCTAACTTCCCAATTCTTGCAATAATCGAGAACGGTCCAACGTACCTCGGGCTAAGCTTCCTTTGGTACCGAATCAACAATACCTTTAGTGGGAGACACTCAAGAGCACTGGTCACCCACCGCAAACTCCAAGTCACGCCTCAAATCAAGATAACTTTTCTCGCGCTCTGAGCCGCTAATGATTTCGCTCACCATGGCCACACGCCAACGGTCTTCAATCCACCCGACCCAAAATTGCCTTCTCTCCAATCGCATCCCAACAAAGTGGTGATCTCGCACTTCCGCCATAGAGAACCTCGAATGGCGCGGCTCTAATATCGAATGGTAACTATTATTATAAGCAAACTCGCAAGTGGCAACTCGTCCTCCCAACTACCCTTCCAAGACAAAACGCAAGATCGCAACATGTCCTCCAAAGTCCGAATAGTACGCCTGATCGCCCATCCATGCTCGAGGATGAAACGTCAGATTAAGCGTGAGCTGTGCCCAATGCACTCGCAGATTTTCCTGTAACTTGAGACAAACTCGCGTCCCCGATGTAAATGATGGTCTTGGGCACACCATGCGGTCTTACTATTTCACGCACATAAATAGGAGCTAGATCACTCACCGAATTTGTCGTGCGAATAGGAATGAAGTGCGCAGACTTGTCGAATCGATCCACCACTACCCAAATCGCATCCTTCCTCGCGCTAACGAGGTAACGCCACTACAAAGTCCATAGAGATATCATCCCAAGGCCACTGGGAACCTCCAAAGGTCGCAACAACCCGCAGGACGCTTGTGCTCACTTTCACTTGTCGACAAACACCACAAGAAGCCACATAATTAGCAATATCCACCTTCATTCTTTTCCACCAAAATTCGTTTCAGATCTCGATACATCTTAGTCTCACCAGATGAATAAAGGTACGGAGTGCGATGTGCCTCCTCAAGATATCATCTTTGACCTCCGCTTTTGCGGCACGCAAAGCGGCCTTTAAACCTCAAAGCACCATAATCATCCATGCTAAAATCACCCTCTTTGCCCTCATCCGCACGCTTCCTAACATCCTGTAATAACCGGTCACTACAGCTTGCTTCCACACGGTGCCGAATAGCCGACTCAAGGATCAATCGTGTCTCAACATGTGATGTGCCCGCATAACAATAAGATATTCCCATGCGATCAAAATCAGCAATAAGGCAATCTAGAGTAGCGGAGTCGCCTTGCGACTAAGAGCATCAAGAACTACATTGGCCTTGCACGGATGATCTTGAATAGTAAGATCATAGTCCTTGATCAACTCCAACCACCTCCTTTGCCTCAAGTTCGATCCTTCCGAGTGAAGATATATTTGAGACTCTTGTGATGCGTGAAAATATCACAAGGCTCGCCAGATAGATAATGCCTCCAAATCTTGAGAGCAAAGACAACCGCACCAACTCCAAATCATGAGTGGGATAATTCGCCGTGCTTCTTTAACGCCTCGACGCATAAGCAATCACCTTACCGCCTTGCATGAGAACACAGCCAAGACCCACTCGAGACGATCCGAAAAGATCAGGAACCGCTTCCTGGCTCGAAGAGTGAGAATAGGAGAGGTCACCAACCTCTCTTTCAAAGTGCGTAACTCGCGCCACACTCATCGGTCCACCGAATCTCACACCTTTCGAGTAAGCCGAGACATCGGCTTGGCAATGATAGAGAAATCTCGCACAAAACGCCGATAATAACCAAACCAAGCCCAAGAAACTCCTCACCTCCTTCACATTAGTCGGCCTCTTCCAATCCACCACCGTGGAGAACTTACCAGATCAACAAAGAATACCCCGAGGGTTAATCACATGACCGTAAAACCCACTTCAAATCCAACTCACACTTCTTCAACTTAGCATAGAACTTGTGGTCTCTCAAAGTATCTAAAACCACCTCAAATGACGCTCGTGATCCTCCTTAGTCTTGGAATAGATAAGAATATCATCAATGAACACCACCACGAAGTCATCTAGATACTCGTGTAACATGTTGTTCATGGTCTCCATAAAATGGCAGTGCATTAGTCAATCCAAAAGACATAACTTTATACTCATAATGCCCATACCGTGGAGAAAGCGATCTTTCGACATCTCCGCCACGCACACGGATTTGATTATACCCGATCGAGATCAATCTTGAGAACACTTGAGCTCCATTCAACCGATCAAACAAATCCTCAATGCGGGCAATGGATATTTGTTCTTGATTGTTACCGCATTAAGCGCACGATAATCAATACACATGCGCCAACTCCCATCCTTCTTCTCGTGAATGTAACAGAGCTCCCCACGGCGATACGCTACGCCGATCAAACCTTTAGCCAACAAATCATCCAATTGCTTCTTCAACTCGTCCCAAACGGACGTGCTAATCGATATGGAGACATCGAGATGGGACGAGTACCGAACAAGATCAATGCGAAACTCCACGCCTCACGCAGAGGCAAGCCCTAAGCTCACCGGGAACACATCCGGTAATCACTAACCACCGAATGTCCTCAATCTGCGGCCACACTCGGTTTCTCAAAGAAGAGCTAAAAGAAGTCCGTTTTCACGCACGACCCGGAACAGTCCGGTAATATCGAAAGAGAGCGCGAGGCGCACTCCGAAAGGTCAAAGTCTCCCGCACGGGTTCGCATGAGACCGTTTCTACGTAAACAGATATCACGCTCGATAAGAGTGCAACCAATCCATGCCCAAGATAACGCCGAACGGCTCCATTTGTATAACTATCAAATTCGCCGTGAACTTCTCTCCATCAACGACAATAGAACACCCAGACAAACAAGAGAGCTCGCAATAATACCCCGTGAGAACTAACTAACACCGATCGAGAAATCCATCAGATACTCAAGTTCGCTTCTCTAGCAAACGCCGTTGAGACAAACGAAAAGGTAGCCCCCGAATCAAAAGGACTAAAGCATCAAACGAATCCACAAGCAAAGTACTGTCACCACGTCAGACGACCCGCAGACTCTGCAGAGGCATGGCGACACCCTGTGGCTCCATGGCGAAGAAGACGACGCCGGGCGGCGAGAGCCCGACAACTTGTGGCGGTGCGGTAAAGCCGGTCGTGCAACCTGAGCGGTCTTTGGAGGTGGCGGCCGCCAAGAGTACCCCACCGAGGCGCCCAAGTCAAGGAAATGGCGCTACTGGAGGAGCGATCATCATCCGAAAGATCTCGAGCAGACCCATCAAGAAGAAGATGGCACGAGCTCCCACTTGATCACACTAGCGGGTTCTCGCGACACACCCGCCTTGTGACCCGGCCGGCCACACCGACGGCAATCTCCCGCCCAAGAGCACTTTCAAGCATGCACATGTGTCCATCACCGCACTTAAAGCAAAGCATGCCCCGCCGGGACAGACGTAAGAGCCGGGTACTGCAAAAGGACGAGGCGCCAAGAAGAGAACGGCCTCGATCGCTAGACTTGAAAGATGCGGTCCTCCCTTGAATTTCTTGAAAGCGGTCACGAATGCACCCACTTCCTCACTAGAGCTCCTCTTCCGTCACCACCAAACTACCTACCCACCGAGGCTTGTCGCCTTTGTGAGTCAGATCTCCAACTCCATGCCCCTAGCTTGCTCCACAACAGAGTCAGTAGTCACGGAGTGGAGTAGCTCCCAACACATGTCGGACTCAACTGAGACCCGCGGAACCTCTTGGCTTTCGAAGATCATCATTCGCCATCAAGGGACAAAGCGAACCAAGTTGTTGAACTCACCTCATACTCAAGAATAGACCTCTTCCCCGAGCAAAGGTCGCCAAGGCAACCTCCATCTTCTCAACAAAAGAGTAGGGTAGAACTTTCCTTGAACTGATCAACAAAGTCCTCCCAAGTGATCGCCCTTGAGTGGCGGTCTCGAAGACAACACGCCCTCCCACCAAATATCTGCTGTTCTTCAAATTAAAGGCCACAAAGCGGACCTCCGATGTGAGGACATCTCTAAAGCTCCAACCGCTCTCCATATAGCGCAACCACCACGCTCGACCGGTGTGCCCGACCACAAACGGATCCAACCTCAACCCCATCCACTCGAAGTGACATCCGCCGCCAGAACCGATGGATGTGCGATAGAGCAACAACAGATGCGCAAAGAACGGATGCCGGCACCGTTGGACGAAGAGCACGATCTCTCCCACTAACTCTCTCAAGAAAGCGGGGTCTCATCCTCGACCCCAACCGAGGCGGGTCAACAAAGAACCCCTCACCATCGACTCATCTCGCACAGGAGGTGGCTCCACTGAACCTCGCCGCGCCCCGACCTCCACGATCGCGCCACCACGACCACGCCCTCTACCCCTCAGCATAGCTATCAACCACAATCAACAATACACAATGAGTTCAAAGATCAAAATAAAATCATGCATCAATAAACAACATAACGGAAGCGTAAAACTATATTCGTACCTCTCTCTAACCTACGGTGCACTAGTGTGTCAAATTTTAGGTTAGTTAACCATTAGCAACTTTTAGTTGATTTACTAAAACTAAAACAAATTTTTAACAATTTTAGTTTGCCTATGTTGTTAATCTATTCACCACGGACCTAAAGCCCGCTCTGATACCAACTGTAACACCCCAGCCCAACACTGAGCCTAGAATGCCACCACACTACTCTCTAAACTAATAATTATCGACACACTATAAAATTACAGCAAGAAAACAACAATAACCATATCCATGGATCACAAAAGAACATACATAATTATGGATCAAACGATAATCAATAAGCAAGGGGAATATAACCAGGTAAATAGTCCAAAATAGCATCAACCAATGAATCCAAATTATTAAAACAAATAGTCTAGTCCAAAACGTTGTCCTAAACTTTATTCAACCTCTAACATGTCCAAGGGTAATCCAATTTTGAATGAAAAGATTCTTATGCCAAATGATCATGTGTTGTCCATGTGCTCTACTCGCTCTCTACTACGGCCCTCAAGATCACCTAAAGACAACAAAGAGCAAGGGTGAGTCCACGACTCAAAGAAACACATCAATATACAACGAACAATAATAAATCAACAGCATTCAATAACTTCATTATCATCACAGGTACTTCTATTAACATTCTCATGCAGTTATCTTCTCTTTGATTCACATCCATTAATTTCATGTATCAATGCAAATCTAATCTACATGTCCACATGCACTTCTTTCACAGATACCAGATAGCATGAGTGAATGCTCGACAACATTCACTCTCAAGCCCGCTCCTCCATAAGGATCGGGACCTCCTCCACTCACGTGGAGTTGTGATCATTCATGATCACCTGCTCATATGCAAAGATGCTTATGTATGAAAATGCAGACTCCATCATAAACATCATGTCCAACTTTTCATCATGATTATCAACAAAGATATAACCATATCATTCCATTGTTTGCAATTAAATAAAATAAAAGCACAACAATAATGGTAATAGAAGATAAAGAATCACGTTGATCATCATTGATCGTCTACCATGCACTTGCCTTCACTAGTTGCGACGCGGTTTGACTAGAAGATGGCAACAAGCACGACGCCTCTCCTACATTAAATACATAAATTTCAATACAAGCTACAGCATCAAGAATAGCAATCGATAGACATCGCTCCTACCCGTCCCCAAATATACCACGCTTCTCCGGTACCGAAAAGTTACCCATTGCTGTCTTGGTACTAAAACGGACGTAACTTTTGACTCAAAAGTCCGATCACAACAAACCACCCCATTCTGGATTCTTCATAAAATTATCCACATTTTCTTAGATTACAAAGACTTCTAATTAAATCATCTAACCCTCCGTTTTTAGCCCAGAAAACCGATCTGTCCGCTTCGGAACAGCGGGTCTTACTAAATTCATATCTTTTGTTTCATCCAACCAAAATGCGAGTTCTTAGATCCTACAGAACCATTGGACAATTATCTATATCTTTCATGTAGATCAAAAACTCTAATTAGTGGATTTACTATTTTTAATATCTGATCTACCAAAACAGCGCCAAAAGACGACAACCACCAAGACAGCAGTCTTCCGAAAATCATAACTCGAATTCTACTTGTCCGATTGACATGATAAAATATGCTATAGAAAGATATCGAAATTATCTACAATTAACTAGTAGATGATATTTCCAAAATTTGCCATTAAGGTATCCGAATAAATCGTTCAACAGAATACCAGACTAAACCCATCTCTGAAATTCCTTGTGCTAGCAGCACTCTTTCTCCTACTAATCCAAACCGGATGCATGCCTATAAAATACATTGCATCACTAGTTAACCACCAGCTAGCAATGTGTGCAAAACTAACTAGCTACTAATTAGCATTAACTAATTCACTTCTCTCTATTTACTGTACAAAGCAGAAGGTACTACTTTTATAGTCACACACTAAAATGGCCTAAGGTAATCTTTGCTAGTAGTATTAAGCACGTGCAAGGCAACTAGCAATGAAAGAAAAACAAACCGACACACGGTGGAAAGGAAAGCTGTAGGCGACGTGCGGCAGTAGATTTGTTTTTTTTTTATCTTCCGCGTACTGGCCGAAGAGCAACCGGACCGAAGGCACTTGGCGGCCAAAGGCTCAGACTCGGCCGGGCGCCAAACGGCGAGACTTCTGTGGCCGGGCGCCCACCGCGAAAGCGACAGCAAATCAACGTCGCGTACGCGGCGCCAGGAGACTCATGCGCCGATCGCTTCACACCCGCTGGCCGGGAAAATAAAGTACGATGGCGTTTCTATTGGCGCAGACGTGACGCAGCGACGAAAGAAAAAGAAGAGACGGCGAAAAAGGGTGTGCGGCGGCTGGGTGGAGAGAAAAAAAAAGAAAATAAGAATGCTAGGGTTTCTAGAACCCCACAATCTATTTATATAGCTCTTAAAAACTCTGAAATATTCTATTTTCACGTATTCTTTCTATTTAATTACGCACAAGCCCTTAAAGACGTTATTATTATTTATTTATTTATTTTTTCAGAGTATTACAAGGGGCCAGCCAAGGGGGGGGGGGTTTTCTCCCCCCCAAACCCTAGCCTCTCCCCTCTCTCTCCCTACTCCCCTCCCCAAGCCGCCAACCCCTCCTCCCCCTCCCCAACCGGCCGCCACCCTCCTCCCTGTCGTGCGCCAGATTTGTTCGTCAGATTTGGGTAAGTTCCGTACATTTTATGATCTTACCACCTCTTAGAAAGTTGTAGCCCTTGATCTTAGCTTTCTTTAGGCACCAAGATCATCTGATTTCGAGTTACGGTTTAGGAGATATCGTAGTTTTACCGCGACTATCCAGGACAGCTGGGGTGTTTTGGCAAATTTTCTTGTCAGGCCATTATTAATTAATTAGAGGCCGAATCAAGGGTTTTCGTCTCCTAGAGTTTTGTTTCTGGTTTCGTTAGCTTTCTTTTGGCACCGAGATCACGAGATTCCACCCTGTGGTTTAGGCGTTATGAATTTTTAACCGCACACTACTCGTCTGTCGAGATCTTAGAGACCGCGGTTGCTCTCTGTTTTGTTCTAGTTAGAGCGGATCCGTATGCCACCCCAATAAGTTTTTGAAGATAATTTCGCCATGATTCCAGATTAATAAAGATAATCTCCTTAGGATCGATAGACTGAAAGTTACAGTGCTTTTCTTTACGATCGTTCGAATCGACAGGTTTCGCTTGTCTTCTTGGGCGCTTTAGTCCTCTTTTGGCCGAATCGAGGATCCCGCCAACTAAAGTTTCAGAGCCTGGTTCGTTAGGATTAGCTGAGCACTGGTTTCAGGTATTTAGGAGTTACATATATTTAATTGTGAATTTTCTCGCATAACCGCCAAGAGAGCAAGAATCCGCCTTTTGGGTGAAGTTGTCAAATTGAACCCATGGTTGTGTGGGATGGTTAGAGGGTATGGTAGAGCACGTGTAGATACGTCATACCTTGTTATCCTTTTCCCGTGTAAATACTTGTGTAGGCGGTGAGGCGGTGGGTGGAAGGACACCTTCGTTGCTTCCTAGTATGTCGCAGCACGGAAGGCAAGTACATTGTAATCTGTGGATATCGTGAGGATATATGCACGATCTCAGGATGATGAGTCAATTGGCAATGGCTTTGTTGGTTTGCAAAATCTCGCATTTTCGGTTTGTTTCAAGGTCGCTGGACCACAAAGTGGTCGGCCCGGTTGTGTCGGCGGTCGATCGCGTGGAGAGGTCCGACCGGCCATGGTGGCCGATCCGACCGATATTTTGAAAAGTGGTTTTTGGAGCTAAGCCAAAAATAGGTTGTGTAGGCAAGTGAGGGGAGTCTCCTGGATGTGGTCACATCATTTTTGGAGCTCCCAGTCAAAAGTTCTATTCAGTTGAAATTTCCAGAAGGTTTCGGATTTTCACGCTGAAAATTTGGCTAAGTCTTTTCAGGCGGTCCGACCGCCGTTGTGGGATCGGTCGGACCGGCCTGGAATCGGTAGGACCGGCCTTGTGGGGCGGTCAGACCGCCGTTGACTTGGAGGTTAGCCAAGTTGGCATTGAGTTGATTTGAATGTATTTTATGTATGGAGTTCAAAGCTTTATTGTTGCATATTGCATTGCGGAACTAACGTGGGTCAAGTTGTGAAGAACTTGTTCCAGGAAACGATTTGTTTGTATATTGCTGTGCAGGTGGCTTGCAGGTCTAATGACGTCAACGGTGAGGTGGATCGGGACTACGCTTGGAGAGCTGAGGTCTAGAACGATCATGGATGCCGGGTGAGGTCGTGTGACTCAAGCATGGTGCAGAATGGGCAAGATGGATCGAACGGATAGTTCGGTGCAGCTGGTTGGATCAGGCGGTGCGGAAGTCGGTGCAAGTCTCTAGGAGTTTCCGATGGGATTCGGACAGGAGAGTCTTGCCGACAGGATGAGAACCGCTGATCAACCTACACGTGGTGAAGCAGGCGATTGCTTCAATAGTTGTGTGTGTGTGGGTCCCATGTGTGAGTGGGTCCCAAAAGTAAAACCCTAGGCCTCTAGTATAAATAGAAAGGGGGAGATGTAAAACCCCCAAGCATTCATTTGAGCCCCTCATCCTTTTTCTAGGGTTTGGAGAGGAGAGGAGAAGAGAGCTAGGGTTTGGAGAAAGTGTGTGCTCCTTGTGTGAGCTCTTGTCCTCCTTGTTGGAGTGGCTTTGTAAGCATCTAGTGTGATCAATCAATCTTGTGATGCTTACTTGAAAGATCATTTGTCCCCTTTGTGTTCTTCTCTCTTTTGGATGATTTTGGTGCTTCCTTGATTCAAGGGTTTATGCTTGGTCTCTTGACCTATTTTATCTTGCT
This sequence comes from Hsuehochloa calcarea, assembly GCA_036346395.1. Lineage (NCBI taxonomy): Eukaryota > Viridiplantae > Streptophyta > Magnoliopsida > Poales > Poaceae > Hsuehochloa > Hsuehochloa calcarea. The sequence continues at coordinate 32,986,460 of CM070608.1, read as the reverse complement.
TTGATGTGTGGGAATACTCCTAGAATCATCTAGACCATCAACCCCCACAAGCAAGTCTTGAATCAAAGTTTTTCATATTTCTAGGGTTTGTGCACTTCTTTGGTAAAACCTTGAGAGATCGATTTCGCGAAGTGGATCTGAAGGATCGTCGCTAGAAATAGGTCTCCAATATCCTTAGGGAGGTGTGCACGAAATTTGGTCAAGTTTCATTGGTTGAGTCAAAAGTTGGATCAAATTTCGTTTTGGAGTTGGACTTGTTTTTCAAGATCGATGAATCGGTCGACGGTTTTGTAACGGCGTCCGACCGCTTCGTGTTCAGAACATCGCGAAGATCGCCGGGTCGAACCGATTTCCACCGGTCCGACCGTCAGTTAGTAGCCGGTCCGACCGCTCGTTGAACGTCGGTCGATCGCTTTGTGTCGCCGGTCGACCGCCAGCATCACGATCGAGCAGTGAGTTCAATTCTCCACTTGTGTGTCGTGTGGTTGAGCGGGTTATCGAATTCAGACAAGGCTTCCATCGTGGCGCCATCGATCTTCTTAGCTTTCATAGCTAAAGGAGTAAAGTTCGTGTTGAATTTGATTTGGCGAGAAAGTTGAGAAAGCGCCTATTCACCCCCCTAGTCGCCTTTACGGTCCTACATAATCCTTCACCTTGATGAATGATTTGTGGTTGTGTTCTTTCTAATGTTTCCAATATCCATGTTTTCAATCGAAAGTGTTAAGCAACATCCATATTCCATTACATGCAAGTACCTTATGTCAAAATGTGTTGATTTCGACTGTTGCTTGATGATGTGATATGTTTGTGAATGTCCTTGTTATTCATCCATGATGTCGATTCTGGTTCAAGTGATAATTCTTGTGAGAGAAGATAATGAATGTTCTTGATATTCATCCATGATATTTATTTCGTTTCGAATGGATACATCATGTGATTTCAGTTAATGACATTCATATTCATTGATTCATTCCATTCATGTTGTTCTATTTCCTTCCACGGGAGTGGAATTTTGTAAGTCTCATCAATTCCAGTATGGTCATATTATATCCACCATTTCAATGTGGGTATGTAAGACCCACCATTTCAATGTGGGCAGTTTCGGACACCCGTATGAAATGTTCTTCATACGGCATTTGGGTCCCCGGACTTTGTTAAGTACGTGCTTAAGTGAACACCGACGGTGTGTCACTCACTATCTGAGTATAAGTTGTGAGCGATCCATTCCTTCATTGCATTATTCCATTCCATGCATTTCCATAAATGTTCAGAGAAGTGTTTACAAGTGGATTGTGATTACCTTGTTCTCTTGATATTTCGGTTATTCGTTAAATGTACTTGTTGAGTCTTTGGCTCATCCTTGCTTTGTTTGTTTTATTTAGGTAAATGAGGAAGAAGGCAAGACCTTTTGTGGGGTAGTCCAGCACGCTACACAACACCTTTATCAAACCATAATAACTAATGTTATCTTTCAGTCATGTCAACTATTTGACAAATTTCCAGATTGTAATAATCCAATTTTGGTAATGCTTATTGTACGTCGTTTTATGACTGTTTTCCATTCCTTCCCATGAATCTGTTAACCGTTTATCGTCGTTCCTTATGGGATATTGATGATTGAGCCTGATTAACCTGGTAATGTTGTGTACTATTAGTATCTTTGTTAGATTTGTGTGACATCTTGGCTTCCGAATAGCCAGGGTGTTACACATCCTGCTGTCGATCAACACTTTCTGCACAGTTGTTATTTGTCCGAAACCTTTTCTTCAGGTGCAACTTGGCAAAACCAAAGCAGAATAGGAGGAGGTGCGGGTCTGTAAGTGAATGATGTTACTAAATCTAGCTTTGGGTAAACGACTAAATCGTTTTTGGAGGGCTTTTACCTCTATAGATTATGTATATGAGGATATCTATGTACAATATATACACAGATGAATAAAGATCTCAGACCCTCCTCTATACACTTGTGTTCATCTTACTCCTATTGTGTTCATGTGATTGCTCTTGTATGGATTGATCTACGAGTCAATAATGTGACAACTACCACTAGTTCTCAACATGTTATTAGCACAAAATCGCTCTACACGGCCAAATCGGGCTCGTTCTAAATGTTGGCAATTATATCAGTATTGCATTGATCATTTTCCCTGTTTGGTGAATCAATGATCTTTTTTCATACGAGCGCTGTTAATAGTTCTTAAGAATTATGTTCATACGAGAAAATAAATTGGCATATGTCGTCGGCCCCACACCGGCCACCGTCATTGACCGAGTCCGCATCAGGATCGTCGCTGCCGCCGCTCCGCAAGTGCCGAGGTCGCCTCCCGCCACACCGTTGTGCCATGCGTCCGACGTCGGCGTCGCCCACGACGACTCGCCATGCCACGTGGCGCGATCGTCGCTCGCGCGGCCCGCAAGACAATAAGTCTCCTCCAAGACGACGTGAGGGCGCCGCCACACATGGGAACTAGGGCTAAAAACCCTAGCTTACCGGTTAATGGGCTATGCTTGGCCACGACCCAAATTCTCACAGGCCCAGGAGCAAAGGCTCGATGATATAGTTGTGAAAATACCCTCGGTTTTCAAGAAAATTATGAGAAAATTTGCAGTATAAATTTTGTTTTGCCCAAAACACCCTAGAAGTTTTGGATTTTACAACGGCATTCAGATATATTGGATTTTTTGGATAAGCACCTTAAGTTCTGACAAATTGCTCACGTAAATTGTGAAACCTTAGACCTAGTATACCTTGCAAGCATCATATTTTATGCTTTATTTTGCCCTGGTATTGTGTGATTTGAGAAATCAACTAATGGTTTTTAGTAATTATGAAAATTGCTCCCATACCTTAAAAATTATCAAAAAAATCCCAAAAATACTAGTAAAATTCTGGGAAATGTATAAAATTATCTGCTGAATAGAAAAAATTAAATTTTTTTTTACTATTTTGCACTCATTTCATGCATTTAAAATGTTTTACCAGCTATAAACATAGAAAACTACATGAATTATGTAGGACATGTTTAACATTACTAAGTAGGTATTCGTTTGTTTAGGATGACATAATGATAAGCCTATGGTATGTTCTATGGAGACATATAGAAATCTACTAGTCATTCCTTAACTTTGTAAAGATCTTGTTTTTCTTGCACGAGTTCATTAGTAGTATAGATTCAGCTCCTATTGAGTTTGGTCCTGCTCTTGCTGAGTATCTATAATAGTCCACATTTTTTCAATTAAAAATAACATTTAATTATTTTTTGGGAATTTTCAGGAATTTAAAAGTTTTTCCCTAATTATTTTAAAGCCAAAATAATTTATTTAAAAAATTAATTACCAATGTTGAGTTGGAAATAATTTTATTATGTTCAAAATTATTCAAGGAATTTATGTGTATTTTTCTAGAATTTTTGGACTTTATTTACTATTTTCTAAAAGCCTTTTTAGATTATTATATTTTATGTAATTACGGAAAAGCATCAAAATGCATAAAAATCTTTCGGGCCGAATTCCCCGCGGCCCGACTTCCCGACCCGCTTCGCCCGCGCTTCTTCGCCTTGCCCTCGCCGATAGGCGGGCCCCACCTACCAGCCTCACCTCCCCGTCGTCTTCCTCCTGTTGGCTGCCCGTGCCGCCACATCAACGACTTGCCGCCCTGTCCTCTCCACTTATGACCTATCTCCTTGCTCATCAGCCCTCTACACCGCCACGTCCCGAGTCGCGTCCGCGTTGCGTTACAACCGCCAAAAAGTCGTTGTTGCCATCACATTTTCCTCCCCTTTCCTCTCTATTTTTCCGCGCGCATTGAATGCCATGTCTTGCCGCTGTCAATTCCGCACCTGCCCTTCTCCCTCCGCAAATCACGCAGATCCCGCCATGCCCTGTGCCGCCCAGAGCTCACTCGTGCACCCATGCCGTCGAACTCTTCTCTCTCTCCTCCTTAGCCTCTATAAATAAGAGCACCGGGAACCCTCCACACTCCTCTCTCTCTTTTCTACCATTTCTCCCTTTCTCTCTCGCCTTCGTTTGCCAGATTTTTGAGCTCCAAGTGCTTCGGCCGAAGCTCTCGCCACCGGTGATTGTGCCCCCTGCAGTGAAGCCCTGCCACCATCGACCACATCCCAGGCTTCGTCTCGCGACTGCGCATTCTACGTGGTGCCCTGTTGGGACCCAAATATGCAAATCTAGACCCTCTGTGTATTCTGCACTAGTCCAGGATCACGCTAGTGCACACATTGTCAACATCGATGAAATATCACATCCATACAACGAATATAAGAATAAACGAGTACCTTTAAATAACAAATAATCGTTGGGACCTTACGGTCGAGTTTACATTTATTAAGCCATGCAAGGTCGACAATAAAGAAATAAGCGCATGTGAAACGAAATAAACTCGGTGGCTCCCATCAATTTACCACAGTAACCGACCGATCAAGACCCTAACGCTCAACCTTCAGAGAACTCTTCTTCAAAAGCAAAGCACGACTCCTCCACTTCATTGATTTGTTTAGCAAGAGTGAGTACACACCGTACTCGCAAGTCATACCACAGAATGCATTTATACATGATGGCTTATTCCAAAGGAATGGCTTCTGTGGTTATTTTGCAGAGATGCAACATTTGCAATTGAATACAAATAATAGATTGAAAGCATAATTCAAAACAAATGGACAATAATAAGTTAACAATTGATTTCACAAAGTACACATAGTCTAATCAAGTTCTTTCACACAGCTGAACAAGTTATCTCACACAGCTGACCCTTCCCAATTGCTTTATGAAAATCTACCCCTCGTGTGAAATTTTCGAGCATGTCCATAACCGAGGACGCGGCTATTCGAATAGATTGGTTTAAACACTCTGCAGAGTTTGTACACTTTACCCACACGATACAATCAGTGTAGCGATCACTGACCATAACAAAACCTTTCAGAAACTTCATCTCAAACAATGACACTCCTGGTGTGCTTTACTGCCGTCCAATTTGTACACACAGCCCTTGGAACGACACACACCATTGGACAGGGATGCAGCGAACCGTCCCGCGATGTGACATATCACACCTCCAGCCCATCACACAGCTTAAATACAACCTGAGTTGTCAATGCCAAGACTCCATAACTTACTAAGTCAGGCCCAGCCCATACTAGGCATGTGGTCGTACAGTAAGGCCCAGTTCAATGGCGCACAAAGTTAAGTCCTTAATTGACCAAGACAAGACTTCCAGTTTTAACCCAAATCACAAAGTTTAATAAGCACACAGCTCCACCATTCACACGTAATCCACCACTTGCCTCGCCTAAATCTTTTCCCACCTCGTTGATTAAGTGCAACACATGCCATCAACGAGTAACAAAGACACAAAGACACACGGTTTCATCACACGTTCCATAATCACTTAGTCAAGTTTATAATTGCAACTCTCACATGAAATGATGACTCGTGGCATGGCTAAGTAGTCTAATCGTATCTAACCAACCCACGTTGGTGCTACGATAATACCAACTAATAATTAACCAACCTAGGGTGATAAAAGATCATGGCATATAATGGACAATGTGGCATAACAATTTGGATTAATAACTATACCCAAAAGCACTTAAATAATTACTTGTATAGAATGCAATACATTGAAACAAAATATTTTGAAAACTGGGTTCAAAATGATCAAAGGTATAACTTGCCTTGGAATAGATCTAGATATTGGTCTTGGTCTTGAGGTGCTCCTTCTTCTGCAAAATTCCCCGAAGTATCGACGTCTACTCGCAAACGAGACAAAAGAAACAAAACAAATAAATAACAGAGGCAAAACAAACACCAAAAAATAAAATTAAATTAACCATTAAATAGATCTGAATTTTATATGAATTTACAAATTTGAATGGGCTCAATCGGAGTTCGGATGCAAAAGATATGAGCTTTGGAAGATTGGAAAATCAAATAAACCCTAATTTGGATTTTATTGAATTTCCCGAATTATTTTTATAAAGGAAAATCGGATTATTGCGCAATGCTTGCGTCAGCCGAGAATTTCTGGAAAAAGAATTAAATTTAAAATAAAATCTAACAGGTGGGCCCCACTGTCAGTGGCTCGGCCCACGGTAGACCAAATCCACCGAGCCGAGGAGAACCGGCCGGTGGGATCGGGCGACGTGGCTCGACGATGCGACCACGCAGCGACACGCCCGGCCTGAGAGGATGTGGTCGCACACGTGGCAAGCCACGAGGCAGAACGACGGCGGCACTCCGGCGACCACGGATACGGCGGATGACGGTGGCTCAGCGGTGGCGGAGGTGCGCTCTGGACAAAGTGCGACCTGGCGATCCTGGTGACGCGGTCGCTACTCGCCGGAGATGACCAGAACGGCGGCCACGACACGAGGAGCGGCGGAGCGGTGCGGCCGATGGTGGCGACGGCGAGGTAGGGCTTCCCCAGGGCAACGAACGCGCGCATAGGGTTGCCCTTGGCGAGGCGAACTCAGGGGTGGGCTCGGTGGCGGCTGAAGCTCACCGGTGGCTGCGCAATCCGGCGAGGAAGCTCACGGCGGTGCTGAGGTTCGAGCTCCGATTCCGGCGAAACGACGACGATCTAGGGTTAACGGCTGTGGGGAAAAGGCGGCGGGGGTGGATGCGATCCTCGTGACACGGGCGCGGCTTTAAATAGGGCCGAGAAACCCTAGAACCCATGTCGAGGACGGCGGCGGCGCGCGCGGAAGAATCGGAACGAAGTCCCGATCGGAGACGATGAACAGTGTTTCGGTGGGACCCACTTGTCAGCGGCAGCGGCTCGGACGAAGGTGTGTGGAAAAAGGCGACACCTCGGCGGTCCCACTTGACAGAGAGACGCGAGGCGCGGCGGCGAGCGCATGGATCGACCAAAGGGACACGCGGCGAAGATCCGGCCGGGCAAGCGGCGAACTCGCGGCGAAGCAATGCGGCGATGCCGATCCAACTACTGGAGCGAAGGGTGGAATAGTGTTGGGCTTCGGCCCAGCAATGTTCCAAAGGATTTAAAATAGATTTTTCTTTTTAATAAATCCAGAAAATGCAAATAGCAATTAGAAAATAGCAAATGACTTTGGAAAAATTCCAGAAAATTCTATAAAATATATCCAAGCATATAGAATCTAAATAAAATAATTTTGGCAATTGTTGGTGTTGGGATTAAGCACATTAAATCAATTTGTCCTTAAAGTCCATATTAAGCTTTTTAAATTAATATTCCAATAAATCCAAATGGTGAATTTTCTCACTACTACTATTTAAAAGATTTTTAAAGCTCTGAAATTTGGGATGTTACATGCTCCCCTTCCCTCGCCCCTGCTGTCACCTCGTGCGCCTACCGCCGCTGCCGCCCAGGTAGTTGAAACCCCCTTTCGACCAAGTAGTCGAAACCCCTTTCGACAGGTAGTCTAAACTTCCTTAGACCAGGTAGTCAAAACATTCTTTCGACCAGGTAGTCGAAACCTCCTTCAACCAGGTAGTCAAAACCCCCTTCCGACCATGTGATTTAAAAACTTTCGAGCGCCCGTTCTCCTTTGTTCGAGCTCTGATTCGACTGATTCAAATTTCTAAATTCATCTTAGATCTAGATCTAGCTATCTACAATGAAATAATTTAATTTGGAGTACATTTGAATTTATTTGGATGTTATTTGATTTTACTTCGTTTTCTCATATAGATTTCGACGACTCCAAGGAACCTGAATTTTTTCAAAGAAGTAGATCCTCAAGCTTTTGAGCAAGGCAAGTTATATATTTGATCATATTTGAATACCATTATTTCAAATTATTTAAATTCTATTTTAAATTATTATTGCATGCGTATTTGTATTGCGCGAGATGGGGCTGAAGTTCGGCGGGTTTCTATCCAAAGGAAGCGAAACCTCAGCGAGGCGGGACTATGGTGGGATGGTACATTGTAAAGGCCTTGATACGTGCTCTAGACTTCTTATCTAAGGTAGTGAACAGTGGTATCGATGGATGCCAAACAAACTAGAGAAGTCGTGTTGTGTGGGTAAAGTTGTACAACCTCTGCAGTGTGTAAAAACTATTCGAAATAGCTGTGTTCACGGTCATGGACATGCTTAGGAAAGCCAAAGAAAATTTAAATTTTGGTTTTGTTTTTAAAAGATTTTATGAAATAATTTTGGATATTTTATCCAACTGAGAAATTGGGCGGTTTGCTATGTGATAGGAGGGTATCCTTCACCACTTTGGTGTGAATGTTATCTGACTAAAAAACTTGAGAATTTAGAAAATAAATTTTAGTTATAGAATATTTGCTTTGGAACTTAGTACAAGTATTTAAAGAAAACATCGCTTTATTCAAATTCAACCCTATATGTCTTCCTTTGATATACCCCTGCATGCATTATAATTCTATTATTGGGTGTAACTTGTGGAGCACGGTTATTTGTACTCACCATTGCATAATAAATTATTGAGCACGAGAAGAGTGCTACATGGATGATGAGAACTTGGACAACTAGGCTGCACCTCTAGACGATTACCTATAGCGAATCGTGTGGCCTTCCTTACTGTTTTTGCTGCCGCTGTATTTTACTTGTTGGCTTTATGCCCTTTTTGTAACAAATTTTAATTACTATCTATGAATGACGTATTATGGTTATGCTACCTACTTTTGTTTGACTGTGTACACTAGCTATTCCTGGATTAGTGTATGAAACACGGAGAATCTGGGATCCTTCGCTCCTGAGTTCAACAAGAAGTAGTATCAGAGTCATCTCGACTGCAGGTCATGACCTAGTTAGAATGGTCGATAGTTAGCAAACTTCAAAAACTTATTTTATAATAAGAAAAATAAAATGTTCTCTCCTTATCTTGGTCATCTATCTAACCTTAGCCTCTTCATAGCAATTCTTTCTTACCTAATTCCATCTTCACCATCTTTCCATGTTAATCGGATCCGCTTTCCCCTGAAAATTTCATTAGATGGTCGACGCGTTTCTCTCCATTGTGTTCAAGACCTCAAGACATGAAGCTGTCAAGAGAGCACCGTCAAGCAAGTATTATCAAAGACTGCGAATCGAAGATCGCGATGCTGACAAGCCATATAATTTAAGTTTACCATGACTCATTCTATGAATTGAGTCATTCCATCAGAATTAAGAGTATCGATCAAGTAGAGCATTGTATAAAGCTATTAAAGTTAATTGGAAAAGCTTTTGATTTGGTTGTTCTATTTGGGTTGTTTTGCTTTGCTCTATCTCCCTTAGTTTCTCCTCCTCTTTCCTAAGTCCTTGGAGATCTCGTAGATCATGACAACTCGCAACGGCAGTGGCAGCACCAGCAGTCAGGACAGAGACATGTGGGTCAACAAGAGAACCCGATTCCACCGCCACCACCCCCTCCAGTCGAAGGACCCGATTGGCGTCAAATGATGGACAACCAAGCACAACTAATCAACTTGCTCGCGCGATCAGTCAACAGCACACAAAACTTGCAAACAGCAGCAACAGCAGCAACAGCTCAACCTCGAACTCACGCTACACCTCCCCCAAGGGCAAACATATCTGAGTTCATGAGGATGTGTCCTTCGACCTTTTCCAGCAGCATCGAATCAATGGATGCTGATGATTGGCTTAGGGAAATCGGCAAGAAGTTGGATATTGCCCAATGTATTGATCCAATACGTTGCTATGCCTTGCTAACAAAATATTGTACATGAAGGATCGCGGGAAGGCTACGATAGCACAAAACAAAAATTTACCGCGCAACCAAGGAACCTCCTGTGATCGTCATGAGTTGCAGATCGTCCTAGTGTTGATGCTTCGCAACAACACCTCTAAGATATCCACATGTACGGGGCAGGGATACCATGCGCTGGAGTGCTAGCGCCGGCAGCGTGGTATGAGGAAGGCGTGGCTGTTAGGGTTTCAGGAGTTCTTCAAAATATCATCATCACCCCATGCCGCCAGACCTCTATATATAGGCATCCATGATGGATCTCGTACTTGAGGCCCATTAGGAACTCGTGACCTACAAGAATTCGGATCACCATCCAAATCAAATCCTAGCCCTTTAAGTGTGCGACCCTATAGGTTCATGTGTAATCGGCTGTGACTCAGAAACTCTTTTCCAACCACTAGTCGTTAGCGATACCTAGCATCACATAACGATTCCCCAACACACATAGAATATATCGGACAAACCTTAATGCAATATGATCTACGACCAGGTCCATATCACTAACGACCAGCTCGTATATCTATACAACAAGTTCATATTTGGTCTCGACCAATTCGTAACTCCTTACGACCCGGTTTCGACCACTTAGTGATCATGTTCGACCAACCTATGACCAACTCGTATCTCCATACGACTTGCCCATATCTGATCGAACTGAAAGACATTCTCGTGTATTCTCCCTTTGCCTCACGATGTCTAGTTGAACTCTAAGTGAGATATTGTATCATCCATGTACTGTTCAATACTGCCTCGATCAAGTGTGGAATAACTTCATGTGGTCGACACTTCGACCACTAGTGGCATGGCCATGCACTTTCTTTATCCGACCATAACGAGGGGCCCAGAGATATCTCTCCTGTTATGTTAGGAGGGGCAAATCCCATATCCGACTAGTCACATCCCTCCGCATATTTCATAGCATACCCGAAAGCTATCTTTATAACTACTCAGTTACGAGTAGCGTTTGGCAACCCCTAAGAGTGCTACTACACATGTAGAAAATCATGCTGATCTCAGGTCTAAGGATTATACATCATCATTTCTTTGAGACCAACTAGTGATACATAGAATCATAACAATCTCAACAGTGTCTCAAGGTGGGTCTTTTCCAACACCATGTTCGCTAACATGTGTCCATATTATTTGTTTGATATCTCTATATCCATGACCTGTGAAACATAGTCATCAACCTACATATGCTAGTCTATTCATATGTGTTCTCATATGTTTCCGACCAGGGAACGTTTAAGAATAATCATCGCAGAAATATAGAGTTTCACAATCAAGTCGCATAATTGATAATAAATATTATTGATATTATTCTAGGAACAAGATAAAATATTATCCAATGTTATAAACATAATGAAATATAATCGTCTTTATGATTGCCTCTAGGGCATATTTCCAACAGTACATGTGCTCTTCATATCTAATAAGCTTCAATTCACTAGCTTATAGTGCACGAATGCCCATATGGCAAAATAAAAACTATTTTCTCAGTGGCACCGAACCAAGCCTAGACATATGTTAATATCTGATGGATCACTTTGGTTAGAAAACACCATATTCCTCAAAGAAGTACAGAATAACTTCAGCCTTAAGACTTAGAGTCTATATAACACTATTTTCCACCACATTGATTTCTTAATTGAAGAACTTTGTAAGCAGAATATTACAGAGTATACATTGGTTTCACGCCAACAAAATTGTACTCCTGTTAAAGTATGATTGCAAATCTTTGCTAAAACTATGAGTTGATTTTGAGCAAATGCTTGATACACACGCTACCACTTAAGATTGTTATAGTTGGTATGAAAAGGGGGAGAATATTGGGCTTATGTGGGATATTAGAACCTAAGAGGCATAGAAAAATATTCAAAACAAGAGTCAAGGTAGGCAATGGCATATCCTAGGTCAAAGCTAGAAGCAAATTAGCCTGAAGTAATAAATTAATCTTATTTATTTTTGAAGATGATTAAAGTAAATTGCATAATTATTATCCTTATCTAGTTGATATGAAAATTGGCATTTACGCCATTGCCGATACCCATGTTGGCAACCACAATCATTGTTACCCACGAAGGGCAACTGATTTGTGTCTTCAACAATATGTTAACCGCCAGCATGCGGGAATGCACACAACAAATCAACGAACGCTTGGCGTAGTCGCACATATGCCATGTTTGGCTATCCACCGAAGTGTGCCATACTCATCGGAAATGACACATGCATAAATTGGTAAGTGCGGTCTACAACTGCATCACCACCAGAAGCCATATCACTTTCTTGAAGCAAATATAGCTCCCGAAATAAAATATAATGACCTATTAGATTTTGTTGATACTTAATGATCTAGATTTGGTCATGTTGATTCTAGCATTACAAATTAAAATCAGGTATACAATTTATCACCCTTAATTAAATTGGATGTTCCTATTGAACAATTAAATATTCCCGTCGAATAGTCATACTATTTGGGTGATTCAACTAGATTTGAAGTCTAGAAAAAAAATCCAGTATTTCCTTGCAACTTAACTATGGTCAAATATTTATGTTCTAACATTATATTTATGTTCCCGAAGAGCATCATGTAGTTTTATGTTGTTAGAACATAATGCTCATGACCATAAGAAAATATGTTGCATAATTATAAACTTGAAGTTTAATTATCCAAATTATTTAAAATAAGGTATGAGTAATTGGACCAAAACTTTAGCAAATAATAAACAAGCTAGTTTATATAATAAGTCTGTCAACTTTCGGACCCCTGTATAGGACCTTCATCGCAGATGAATAACCAACCCGAAGCTGGAATATCCTACAGAATATTAAGATCATGCAGTTTTCTTATCACTGCATGGATAACAGTCTAACTCACTAAATATAATTATCAAACCCCTTATTGAAATAAGTGCGTGTTGGAGGAATCAAACATTTTCCACATGTTATCACCATTGTAGCATACACCTTTGGGCCACCACCAGTTGTTGGAGATCATGTTGGATCTAAAATTCAATCAATTATGTGTCCATGATAGGGGAATTTTGTGGTATGCTATTAAAAGATCGAATCTCGGCATTAAGGAAGAGAAATGCCCAAAAGTTTGAATGTCATCGTATTTTCCAGAAGGAAGAATATTTAGTACTAAGATACATGCACTAGTGAAACTAAACTTAATGTTTAAATTATACTCCTGTACGCCAGAAGTAGAGAGCCTGTCAGATACTTTTCAATTATCGAGGAGTTATCATAGTGTTTACTTGCAGTAAATACATCACCAAGAATGGAATACCCTGTAATACCTCGGCCTGCTCGAAGTGTGGCCCATGTGGCCCATGAGGAGTTGTGTGGTGGGATTAGTCCCACATTGCTTGTCTCAAGTGAGTTGTAGTAGTATATAATGCCTGTTGGATCCAAACGTAGCACCTCCGGGTTAACCCTTTTACACGAAGCGAGGACGAAAGTGTAAGTGGGGTGCTATGTGTGGGCGGGTCCGCCCACGTGTGGTGGGCATTGAGCCGATTTTGGGTCAGGTGTTACAGATGGTATCGAGCATCAACTTGTTGCACGGGCGCTGCGGGGATGGGCGCGGGCATATGGCGCATGGCGCATGTGGGCCCGGAGTGGACACATGGCATGACATATGTGCCGGCACTGGACGCACGGACATGTACCGAGGGGTGGTTCTGGACATTTGCCGCGTATGCGGTATGCTGTCGAGGGCGTCAGCCCTTGAGGGGGGGTGAATGTAATACCTCGGCCTGCTCGAAGTGTGGCCCATGTGGCCCATGAGGAGTTGTGTGGTGGGATTAGTCCCACATTGCTTGTCTCAAGTGAGTTGTAGTAGTATATAATGCCTGTTGGATCCAAACGTAGCACCTCCGGGTTAACCCTTTTACACGAAGCGAGGACGAAAGTGTAAGTGGGGTGCTATGTGTGGGCGGGTCCGCCCCACGGTGGGCTGGGCATTGAGCCGATTTTGGGTCAGGGTGTTACATACCCCGGGTTGAATAGTATATCCACCTTTCCGAAATTGACTTATTTGTTCTTGATCTAAAATACGTGGGGACGCATGTGGGTCTAAGATCTAATGACATTGTCAAAAATAATTATTAATCACTCCTTTAACTCTCTTAAATAGAACTCACCTTGAAGGTGAAATACATCATAAAGATGTTCATCATGAAGATAAAAGCCCCAATAATTTGATATGCACATATTACAATGCTGGGAATACGGAACAACCAAGAATCTTTTGGTTGGAAAATGACAAAGATTTGGTTAATACTGAGATACCCTCAAGATAGAGGATATGGGACAAAAATGTTATCGACAACCAATTTGCCTCTACAATTGCTAAAGTTTCTCTTATGATAATACGGATCTGGAACTAAAGTCCATGGCTTATTGCTTAAAGCGTTCATATCGGGTCACATAATGAAAGCATATGAGGCTGAACTATACTTGCTAAATAAAAGTATTGAAATCAGGTAGTTCAGACTTGATGGGTCATTATGAATATAATGAAGTTGTGAAAGCTATGGTTCAAAGGTTCCCGTAGAGACCGTTGCTCTCCTATTATGAATGATATAATGTTCCATTATACAATAATTCTGGCAAATGGCATCAACAAATAAATAAAATATGCAGTCAATGGGTTCTGAAAATCCTTGATGAGATCCTCGAAAAACTCAAAATTCCTAGTAAGAAAGGAAATAAAATTGCAATATATATGAAACTCATACCCAATAGTCTCTTACTTGTAGTAAGACCATCTCCCAGAAGAGAGAGTATCTTCCTGAAGGAAAATTATCTTATCACTCAATCTCTTAATCACATCAATGATCATATGATCCTTGGAAGTGGACAATGACCCATCAAGACCTAATAGAATGAAATGATGAACCTAAAGACCAGAAATGCACCACACAATCTCTTATAAAGTCCATCTGTAATACCCGGTTTTGAGTCGGGAGTTGTAAAATAAGTCGGGCATGAAAAAGAGTGCAAATAAATAGAATTTTCTGATGGGGAAGGGGGGGTTTTCGCATTTTTACGACAACCTGGGCCGCAGGCCGCGGCCCAGGTGGCCCAAGAGGGGGGAGGCCGGCCCAAGGGGGGCCGGCCAAGGGGAGGGGGGAGGCGCCCCCAACCCTAGCCGCCTCCCCCACTCCTTCCTCTCCTCCCCTAGAGCCGCCACCTCTATTCCTCTCCTCCCCGGTGTTCCTTGCTGCTCCTTGACGGCGTCTCGCTGCTGCGGAGATCCCCGGTGTCGCCCCCAAGCTCTCCCCCGAAGCATGGGAGGTGGATCCATGTCTCCCTGCATATCTTCAAGGGTAACGATTGTTTTAGTGGTAGTTTGATTCGGTTTTATTGATTAATGGTGGATTAGATCTAAATCGCGTTCTGTCCTGGAGATTCCAGAACGCACCCATCTACTTCCGCGGCCAGTTTGGACCCTTTTTAGGCCGAATCTCGGGTTGACCTCTCCTAGAGAATTGTTCCTGGTTTCATTATCTTTCTTTGGGCACCTGGATCACGAATTTTCACCCAGTAGATTAAAAGTTATGACTGTTTTACCACGTACTGCTCTGTCTGTCAGAAATTCTGGGTATAGTCGGTTGCACCTAGGTTTTGATCTAGTTAGAGTCAGAATCAGGTCAGCCACCCAACTAGGTTTATGAAGATAATTTCACCATGTTTCCAGGCTGATAAAGATCACTTTATTTGGATTAGTGGTTTAAAAGTTAGAGCCTTTTCTTTAGGGATGTTCTGAATTCTGGACAGACTGCAGTTATAGTTTTTCATTGGATGGTTAGACCTCTATTTTGGCCGAATTAGAGTTTACCATCAACTAGTGTTTTGTAGCCAGTTAAGTTAAGAAAAGATGAGCACTGGTTTCAGGTCTTTTGGACTTACGGTTAATTATTGGTGAATTTTCTAGTAAAACTGCCAGATTAGGGATATTTGGAATGTTTGGGTAAATTGATCAAATTGAACCTTTTGTTTGGTAGATTTGGCTAGAGATTGTGGGAGGACACGTGTAGCAATGCCTTTCTCGTTTGTCCTTATTTTGATTATTTTACATTGCAGGCGGTGAAGCGGTGAGTGGAGGGGTATCTCAATTACCTCCCAACCTGTTGCAGCGCGGCAGGCAAGTAACTTGTATAATATGATTGATGCATTATGTGATGTGTGAATGAATGATTATATTTGTTCGTATTTGTAGATGAATGCCATGTGTATCTTTTCATGTATGAGTACTATTCAATGTTTCCATGGAATCACATCATGACATGCATAATTACATTTGTAAGACCCATCAATTCCAGTATGGGCATTTGAAAATCCCATCAATTCCAGAATGGGTACGTGAGTCCACCATTCCAATGTGGACCACGTTACGTGAGTCCACCATTCCAATGTGGGCCACGTTGGACGATTGTATGAAACGTTCTTCATACGATTACTTTAAGTGAACACCGACGGTGTTTCACTCGCTATACCAGTATATGTTGCGATATGTCCAATTCCTTCAATGCATCATTCCACTTCATCCATTCATAAAGTTGTTTCCAGTCAATGTTCAAATTATGAAAGTGATATATTGTTCATGGAATGTTTGATTGTTACATACAATTACTTGCTGAGTCTTTGGCTCATTCTTGCTTTGTTGTTTTATTTAGGTAAATGACAAGGAAGAACGGTTTTCATGGTGGGTAGAACAACATGATGCACTCACTACCATAATCCAAAACATTTGAGAAATTAATATTGTCTTCGATCTATACCTGGTGTTGAATTGTAATAAGCCAACTTGGCCTTATTTACCATATCTTTCTGAATTGTTTATTTCCATTCCGTTGATTAAACTTGATGATGAATACTTGTTTCCGTATAATCTTAATACTTGCTTCACCTTATCATGCGTCTTGATGTTAATCTTTTAAAGAGTAGTGGTGGTAGGTGACATCTTGACTTCCTTATAGTCAGGGTGTTACAGTTGGTATCAGAGCGGGCTTTAGGTCCGTGGTTAGTAGAAAAGCATTAAAATGACACATCGTACCTGATGGGTGGGGTTTGGGAAATCCATTGCTTCCGCATTTCTAGTGATTTGGTTCATTATGTAGTTGTGTAGAATTGTTTCTGTACTATCTCTCATGTTGTTAATCTGTGACATGATGTGGTATCCTATATCTATGAATTATTTTATGATTGTCATGAGATGATCCTATATATTCATAATTGATTGCATTAGCTATGCGTATCGGTAGCGGACGTTGAGCAGTTGAGTTCGTGGTTGTTATCCTGGGTTTTGCCAGGCTACACCACTGTTCGTGGTATGAGAGTAGAGAAGTTCTTACCCCTGTTCCATAGTTCTGTGTTGAGCCTGAGCTCATTGTTGAAGTTGTTGTCTTTCTCAAATTTGTATCTGGTTTTCTGGTTGTAGTTTCTTGTAGTTCGTGAATTTCTTTTGAAAGGAGGGTTATAATGAGGAGGGCAAGCTCAAGTAAGTTTCTGATCGTTCTTTGAAACAGTTATTGTACTTTCGACTATTGTGATATTACTGCTCCGCGTGAGCATAGTTAAATTGCAAGATTTATCTTTCACGGAAGTTATGCTTTACCCCTGTTGGAAAATTTAACTTATTTGTTCGCTTGGAGTTTCGGGCGTTGGAAGATTTCTTTTGCAAAGTTCTTTATTTAGTGTGCATTGGCCTTGCATATTTCTTGTAGATTACTTTAGAAAGTCGTTCTCTTCCTTGAATTCTGAATTTGACAAATTCTTGTCCGGTGGTGGTGGATGAATTTCTTTTGGGTTCATGGTTCCTGGTAGTTGATGAGTTTCAATGAGCCTTTAATGGTATTCTGAAACCGTTATTGTTTTTCGACCGTTAATTTGTTTTTACTACTGGTGATCTTCGTCAATTAGTAATATTAAAAATTTTCATGATTGTTCCTTCTTTCTCCTTAGAGAAGAGCGACTCATTTACTCGTTTGATAGTTGTATAATGAGAGTTTTCTGTTGCAAGTCCGTTAACCCGAGAAAGCTTTGGCTCTACGTATTTCTATTGGATCATTCTGTTTGTTGAAGTATAATGCATCTCTTTTCTGAAGAATAGTGTTAAAACCCATTTGTGGTGATGTGTTGTCATTTGTGGTGATGTGTTGTGATTAAGTTGGAGGTTGTACTCAAACAAAGTTGTGGGCTACGGGTTTCTATTGGTCCCTATTTGTTTTTCAAAATAATCTCTTGTCTTTTGACTGCTGAACTCTCTTTACTACTGGTAAATGTTGTTATCGGCAAGATCATATATTTTGTATATGATGGTCCTATCTCTCCTGTTGATTAAGGTGACCTGGTTCACCGTTTGGTATTTTAGAGAATGGGAATCATCTTTTACAAAGTTCATTGAAGAATGTTTTGACTCTGCTCGTTTCTTTTGGAGTAGTTGGAGTGTTGGAGTTTAGAACCTCTCTTTGAAAAAAAAAAGTGTCGATACCTTTTTCTAAGGTTTTGTGGTGTTGTGTGAGAGGTTGTTTAAGCTTTGTGTATTTCACACCACGTTTCTTTTCTAGAATAAGTTGTTATTACAATCCCATTTAATGCTGGAGATTTCTAAGACACACTTTGTCGTGTTTCCTTTAAAAGGTTTATTGATATGATAGTAATGTAAATTGATTGTTACCAGGAACGTATGTTATTGCTCTTAATGAAATGTTCATTAATGTTGATTCTTTTATAGATAAAGAAGTTTGACCACCTTTCTTGTTGTTTCTAAAATGATCCAATTTCAAGTTTTGTGTTCATGACTTTTTGGGGTTTAAGTTTATTTTGGGTAAACGAAGTCTGCCGCGAAAAATGATTTGTTGCAAAGTTATAATAGTTCTCCAGTGATGCGAGCGCTTTGATATTGAATGCTCGTTGTTCTTATCTGCTAAGGTCAGACATTCTCTTCTTTTGAGGCTTATGCTTTCAACTGTGGACTCCCCTTATGTTCAATGAGTTCATTGCTTAATTGGTTTTCTCCTTGGTCCGGTGTTTGTGGCGAGTGGTAAATGATTTTCTAGTTGGTGAAAATCGTTTTCATGTGCCTCTTCTTTTGATAAATATTCGACCCATTCTTTTCGCATGAGTCTTTCGAGGTGTTTTCTAATTGACGTTGTGAGATTGATGTTGAAACTTGTAGTAAAATAATCACCTCTGTGATACCACCTAAATGAGAATACTTCAAGTCTAGTTTCCGTGACCTTTTGGAGTTCGTGAATATTCTGGTAACTGAAATTGTTTTAAGTAAAATGGTGCATGCAGATATCCTATTGCTTCTTAAGAGTTTCGTGTGATTTATTCCTAAAGGCTCCTTGGTTTGAGTTCGCAAAGTGAGGTTGCAATCAAAGGAAATTTTCGTCGCTTTCGTTGAGAATCTGTTTGCTTTTCGTGAAGTCCTGTAAAGGAAAATGCTTGTTTTGTGGCTGAGGTCATTTGGATTACATGTTTCATTAGTAGATGAGCTGTTTTGAACAAATTTGGCGTGTTGAAAAAAAAATTATTTGTTCTTAAGTAGTTCCGTGGGTTGAACTAAAGAACTTACTTTGTTCATGTGGTAAGGTGTTATAGATTCAAGAACTAATTGTTGTGTTAAAGGAAAGAGTGCAGTAGAGTATTTGATAATTTGAGTCAAGTTTTGTAACTTGTGATTATTTGAATCGTTCCTAAACTTCTTGCTCTTTCCGCTCAAGAGATGTCGAGTTTCAATCGCAATGTCTTTCTTTCGTATCGGTTGTTATTTGCTATTATCTTCTGAGGAATGGGTTCCCTCAACGGTGAACTCAATTTCCGTTTTCTAAAGTCACCTTTTATCAGAATATTTCTTATGGTTTCTTGCTCGCCGTGATGAACAACGTTTTTCTGTGCGACGAAGCTTGTCCTTATTCGCCTCTTTCTTTTCAGAAAGACCCAAAAGTTTTGTTGCAGGGTTTTACAAAGCATTTATTGGCAACTATTTGGTGGTGGTTAAGTTTTGGTAGCGGTGATATTTTGCTATCAAGTTATTGGAGGAGTAGAAGAATGTGAAATGGATTTGATCTGTATCTCTTGGAAAAAAAAATTTGATTCACATGGAATGTTTGGCTTCGAAGTAAGTCTGAATAGTATTACGATTGAGTAGAACCTATGGTATAGAGAAATTCCAGAACTTTAGTTCATGTTAAAAGGTTGAGGATTATCGAAGGTATGGAGACCTTGATTAATTTTATAGAGTAACGCAATTGGATAAGATTGCGAGATTATGTGGGTAATTTTTGAGGATGTCAATAAGTGAGTATGTTAGAATTGTGGGAATGTTGTAGATTCAATCCATTGATTTCCCTACCTGTTATAATTGCAATTTGTAGTAGAAGTATTGCAGGTTAAATCTGGGCTTTGCATTTTCATGCTAGACCTTTGGTCACTCAATGATTGTGTGTAGAGAGAGTGGAATAATAGAGTTTCCTGAGCAGTGAAATGATAATTGATAGAACCCTTCTGATGAAGTATATGAACGTGCGTGCTAAGAATTTTGAGTTGTTGTTCTTAAAAATTGGAGGTAATGTCATTGTGTGGGACCTATTATGTGTTGCTTTGAACGCCTTCTATCAAGTCAATTTTGGTTAGTAGAACAAGTTATTTAGAGTATTCGGTGGATTCAATGTATCCTCTCCACAATGGTGTGGATGATGTATTTCAATTTGAGCATAATTTGAGAATGTTTAACTAAGAGGTTTAAGCTCATGTGGTAGGCAGTGAATTCGAATTTCAATGTTCGAGAGAAATTTTATTCCTAGAAGCGAGGAACTGTGGCAAAGGATGATTCGTGGGATAATGAGGCGTTTTCTTGATTCTCGTTTGATTTTTGTGTCGTTGACTTGTATTTTCCGCAATTTGAGTTGGCGCTGTGTTGGCGGGTTGATTCTTTCCAAATTCAGACAAACCGCAAGTACTTGGTTTGGGCGTTCGAGTGATTTCTCCTTCGGTTGTCGTGGTGTTCATTTGTAAACTGCTTATTTGGAAAATGGATTTGTTTTGAGATGATTGTCAAATTTGGAATCTAACCTTTTGGTGGAGAGTTAGCATTGTGTGGATGCGATGAGAACTCTCTATTTCTAGTTGGATTCTCTTCGTTTTAGAAAGTTGTAGAAATGAGAACGTTGGCTTATCGCGTTGACCGTCTTGGGTCCTTATGCGAAGTACGCATCATCTTGTGTGCTCGAGTGTTAAGCGAGTATCTGAGCAATTCTAAACTTGGAATATCGCTGTTTCATTCCAGTCGTAGTTTCCTTTCATTTATATTGGCGTGCAGATTCGAGGTCGAATCCTGTTAAGGGGGGTAGAATGTAATACCCGGTTTTGAGTCGGGAGTTGTAAAATAAGTCGGGCATGAAAAAGAGTGCAAATAAATAGAATTTTCTGATGGGGAAGGGGAGTTTTCGCATTTTTACGACAACCTGGGCCGCAGGCTGCGGCCCAGGTGGCCCAAGAGGGGGGAGGCCGGCCCAAGGGGGGCCGGCCAAGGGGAGGGGGAGGCACCCCCAACCCTAGCCGCCTCCCCCACTCCTTCCTCTCCTCCCCTAGAGCCGCCACCTCTATTCCTCTCCTCCCCGGTGTTCCTTGCTGCTCCTTGACGGCGTCTCGCTGCTACGGAGATCCCCGGTGTCGCCCCCAAGCTCTCCCCGGCCGCCTCCTTCCAACGCGCGCCGCCTGCTCACGGCGATCTTGTGGCCGGTCTTGGAGAGGGAAGGAGGAGAAGGGAGGAGGTACTTGGGAGGTGGATCCATGTCTCCTGCAGATCTTCAAGGGTAACGATTGTTTTAGTGGTAGTTTGATTCGGTTTTATTGATTAATGGTGGATTAGATCTAAATCGCGTTCTGTCCTGGAGATTCCAGAACGCACCTGTCTCCTTGCGCGGCCAGTTTGGACCCTTTTTAGGCCGAATCTCGGGTTGACCTCTCCTAGAGAATTGTTCCTGGTTTCATTAGCTTTCTTTTGGCGCCTGGATCACGAATTGTGACATAGTAGATTAAAAGTTATGACTGTTTTACCACGTACTGCTCTGTCTGTCAGAAATTCTGGGTATAGTCGGTTGCAGCTAGGTTTTGATCTAGTTAGAGTCAGAATCAGGTCGGCCACCCAACTAGGTTTATGAAGATAATTTCACCATGTTTTCAGGCTTATAAAGATCACTTTATTTGGATCAGTGGTTTAAAAGTTAGAGCCTTTTCTTTAGGGCTGTTCTGAATTCTGGACAGACTGCAGTTATAGTTTTTCATTGGATGGTTAGACCTCTGTTTTGGCCGAATTAGAGTTTACCATCAACTAGTGTTTTGTAGCCAGTTAAGTTAAGAAAAGATGAGCACTGGTTTCAGGTCTTTTGGACTTACGGTTAATTATTGGTGAATTTTCTAGTAAAACTGCCAGATTAGGGATATTTGGAATGTTTGGGTAAATTGATCAAATTGAACCTTTTGTTTGGTAGATTTGGCTAGAGATTGTGGGAGGACACGTGTAGCAATGTCTTTCTCGTTTGTCCTCATTTCGATTATTTTACATTGTAGGCGGTGAAGCGGTGAGTGGAGGGGTATCTCAATTACCTCCCAACCCGTTGCAGCGCGGCAGGCAAGTAACTTGTATAATATGATTGATGCATTATGTGATATGTGAATGAATGATTATATTTGTTCGTATTTGTAGATGAATACCATGTGTATCTTTTCATGTATGAGTACTATTCAATGTTTCCATGGAATCACATCATGACATGCATAATTACATTTGTAAGACCCATCAATTCCAGTATGGGCATTTGAAAATCCCATCAATTCTAGAATGGGTACGTGAGTCCACCATTCCAATGTGGACCACGTTACGTGAGTCCACCATTCCAATGTGGGCCACGTTGGACGATTGTATGAAACGTTCTTCATACGATTACTTTAAGTGAACACCGACGGGTGTTTCACTCGCTATACCGGTATATGCTGCGATATGTCCAATTCCTTCAATGCATCATTCCACTTCATCCATTCATAAAGTTGTTTCCAGTCAATGTTCAAATTATGAAAGTGTTATATTGTTCATGGAATGTTTGATTGTTACATACAATTACTTGCTGAGTCTTTGGCTCATTCTTGCTTTGTTGTTTTATTTAGGTAAATGACAAGGAAGAACGGTTTTCATGGTGGGTAGAACAACATGATGCACTCACTACCATAATCCAAAACATTTGAGAAATTAATATTGTCTTCGATCTATACCTGGTGTTGAATTGTAATAAGCCAACTTGGCCTTATTTACCATATCTTTCTGAATTGTTTATTTCCATTCCGTTGATTAAACTTGATGATGAATACTTGTTTCCGTATAATCTTAATATTTGCTTCACCTTATCATGCGTCTTGATGTTAATCTTTTAAAGAGTAGTGGTGGTAGGTGACATCTTGACTTCCTTATAGTCAGGGTGTTACACCATCTTTCACTAGAAATTAGTGGATTGGTGATTTCCTCTAGTATCACAAAGGTACAACATACATTGGTAATATTGGCAATTAATCCCCTAAACGCCAAAAACTAAAACTGGTTATATTTTACTATAGAGTGGTACAACCATACTTTATAGTTTTGCAGAATAGACTATTTGTTGTAACTTTAACCACCCAGCGAAAGTTACAAAATATTAAGACCCTGAAAGTTTTTGATAAATCGTATCCGAAAGACATACGACTTTGCAACTAGTAATACCCCATACCCTCTGCAAGGTTAATCTACTTATGTTGCACAATCAAAGTGATATTTGATAAGTTAAGCATGCTACTCCTGAATATTGTTTATTCTAAAATCTCTGAATAAGTAATAGGATATTTGTGTGTAAGACCTTGTATTGTGGTAATCTAGTTGATTTGATCACAACATATTTGCCTATATTGATTTTTAAAAAATGTATGAAAAATATTAGAGCAATAAGACTTCAATAGAAGATGTCCTTAGGAGGAGCATATGCTAAACACTGATCATCACACTTGAGATTTTGAAGATCTTAATCAAGCCTAGAAGATGTTGATACGATGATTACTGTTTAAATTCACCTTGAAAGTTTTACTACTTAACAGTTTAGATCCAGTTGGTCGACAATGCAAAGACCATGCATAGATCATGATAATCATCACTAAACCCTGAAGATATGCTGACTATTTGCCAAATCTCTATAGTGCAAAATCTCATAATGTATTTATATTAATTTGTGTTGGTACAACCATCTCTTGGCGATCATCTTATCAGACCTCGGTAGTTACTTCTACTAACCACTAAGAGATTATAGCTCTATATGAAGCTTCACTTGAACGTGTTTGGTTCAGACGTGTGATCAACCACATCCAGAAGTATTATGGCATTAATACTGTCAATACTCCCTCAATTATCTATGAAGATAATATTGCTTGTATTATACAAATGCAAATGAGTTATGTCAAGAGCAAAATCATGAAGCATATTGCTCTTAAATTTTCTATCCTCATAAATCCAGAAGAATGGTTAGGTAAAGATCCTGCAAACAAAGTCTTATGAAAATCTAGTTAATTTATTCTCTAAGTCTATGTCTGCATCCAGTTTCCAAAGATGCATTCATGGCATTGGAATGAGATGGTTCAAAGAGTTGCATAGTTTAGGGGAGTACATCCCTAGATCATAACACTTATCAAATCCTGAGGATTTATCCTAAATATTGAAGATGGGACCCCCGAAGATTAAACGTTGTATTATTTTCTTTGGTGAGTTTTTCTGAAGTTTTCTTATAAGAAGGTTTTTAGTGAGGCAACAAGTGTAATATAACTTACAAATGTAGTGTATTCTTTTCTCTATTTCTTTTTTTTCACAATGGGTTTTTGGAAGGAATTTTTGATAAAACATTTGCATATCGTTTTCTATTGCCCAAGGAAAAGTGTTACGAGACCTAGTTATGGTCAAACGACTAGACCGCCCCTGTAAGGCTTTCACCTCTATGGGCTATATATATGAGAACCTCCATGTATAGATGCATAAAGATTTTGGATCCTCCTCAATACACTTGTGTTCATCTAGCTCATATTGTTTTCGTGTGATTGTTCTTGTATAGATTGATCTACGAGTCAGCAACAAGACGACTACCGCTATTTCTCAACAAACACTAACAACACAAAGATTACTAGTTTCTATACCTAATAGGAGGAGGTGCATTAACAGCTAGCACCCCATGCCATGTTCAGAGTTCAGACACTAACACTGCTGGCATCCTGCTTATCTCTTTTTTTTTAAAAAAAAAAAAAAAGAAACATAGATAATAAGACTGACGTGCTATTTTTATTTGGATTGTACTTTGCCTATGAAGAAAAACAAAGTGTGGAATATTGTGCCTCTGCGTAGAAAGCATAATATTTTAGTGTGTTCTTTAGTGTCTGCGTGAACACTGGAAGTTATGGATTTTATCCTGTAGTTTTGTATTATAAATCTCGTTCTTGTGCATCTTTTTCGTGTGTTCTAAGCCATTACAATCTTGTTGCATATTTTGGCTGGTTTGCCATTTAATTACAAATGTGACCTCATCCAAATTTTAAGCCTCAACTACATATATCTGTCATGTTCTTATTATTTCTTTTCTTAAACCTTTTCAAGCAGCCGGCGTGCTTGCTCAAATAGAAAAGAACACACAAGGAGTGGATGTATAGTGCATTACTTCTTTGCTTTAGAAAACATAAGACAAATGCAACTATTTGAATTTTTAAATGCCAAGGAAGTGATTAGATGACAAATCACAGCTTTTACAAAGCAGAAGTTGTCATGTAGAATATCAACTACAATTCTGTTAACAAGTCCCTATTCAATTTTTGTTGTTGTTGTATTCATGGTATGGAAAGAATTACAGAAAGTGAAAAATAGTGCTAGAAGCTGATACTTTTGTTCTTGTACAGTGGACCAAGCCAGTTCCGGAAGACCATAGTACGGCGTATTTAGAATGTAAATCATGTATTATAGTATTATACACATCCCTGTATAGTAAAATCCGCTTTCATACGTTCAAAAAGGTCACTCAGCCGGATCTTGAGAGCTTCTTGGAGGCGTGAGGAGACGGCGTCTTCCATACCTATTAAGAGTCAGTATGGCTTGCTCCAGTGCCGTCACACTATTTGTCAAGGCAGCCAGCCTATTTTGGGTTTCTGTTTGAAAACGTTGTTGAGAAGTCCACATTTCTTGATGAGTGTTTCTAATTTCCTGCTGAGTATTCCTAATCTCCATAATGACTTCATAGATTTGGGAGAGAGAGGCTTGACCTTCTACAGGTGCAGTAGCTCCTTGTGCAGCCTCCATAGGGGGAACATGTGCTTGCACATTAGCGGGTATGGGGGGACCCTCACGAGGCTTATAGGGCTTATGAACTGGTCCCAACCCTCCATTGTAGGAAGTCTTGCGAATGATTAACGCCATAATGTATGGTGCATAGTTTATTCTTTTGACGCGATCATTCTTTGACGATGCAATCTCCCTGATAATTACATCAACCACATCAAAGTTCGTTCCATTCGTAATATTGTCTATAATGTTCCATGCATGCCTCCTGATGGCATCAAAGTTGCCACTCTTTGGAAGGATGGTATGGTTGATGATTCTGTTGACCAAACTTGGAATAGGGAGAAGTCCGCCTATTTTTTCTGGAACAAACTGAGCATTTGTGTCATAATACTCACTCTAGGTGGGAACCAAAAGAGCGGGCCTGTCATAAATCTTCTCATAGGCGTCGGACTCCGTTGCCAGGGCTAGCTCAAAATAATGCTTGTTGCATTCTAGGTAAGAAGATCCAGTCATCCAGTTGAGCTGAGTGAAATCAAGAGAAATATATAAGGTGGCATAAAACTGTCTGATGATGTCCTCACCATAGTCACACTTGAGGGTGACTAAGTCATGAAGCCCTGCTCTCTGAAAGAGGCGGTATGTCCCTTCATATTTATCCAAAGAATTCAGATGATTCCAATTTACCCACTTATGGTCTGCAAGCTGTCTATTTGGCCCATATAACTATTCATAGACCATCTCTTGGAACCTGGTATGAAATTTGGGACTTTTAGATGAAGCAGGAAGAACAAATTGGTTGCGATGACACATGAGGGCATAGTCATCTGCTGTGATGGTCCTCAAGTTGATTTCACTTTCTTCAGGTTCTCCCATAACATCATCTGACTCAGTGCCTGCTTCAGATGAATTATTCCCAGAATCTGAGCTAGTGTCAGCAGGACTCCTGCCTCTGTCTTCTCTAACCTTTCTGCGTTCTTCTGTAGCAAGCTCAGGAGCTTCAGAGGGTTGAGAAGAAGAGCCTTGACCTCTTCCATGGCTATAGATTTTGCAAGTGGTAATCCTTGTTCTTGGCATCTTCAAAAAGAAGATTGGATTACACAAGGAACAAATGATGAAGGAGAATTAGGTTTAATTTTGAACGGAATGATTTTTCTGTTCTGTCAAGAAAATCGGTAGTACCGCCATACAAGAGCCGGTACTACGGGATGCGTAATACTGCCGTTCATCGGTGATGACGACCGCAGACAAGTGTAGTTCCGTGTACAACAAGCGGTAGTTCCGTTTTTCCTGACCCGATTCTAGGGCAAGCAATCTTGTTGATTTTTCAGTGATTCTTATGGATTGAATTCATAGAATAGATGTATAAACACCATAGAACACTGAATATGTACTTTTGCCCAAAAGAATCACAAAAAAAATCATCTACATTCACAAAATCCCTAATTTTGAGACCTAGGGTTCAAAAGCAAGGTAAATCGAGGATGAAACCAGATTTTACCTTGAGGATCAAGGGAGGTGAACCCTAGAGACGCAAGAAATCAACCGCAGTCAATGAAAAACCGAGGAAACGAGAGGCTCTTCGGTGAGGGAGAGAGGAACTGAGAGAGAGAGACAGACAGAGGGGAACGATGGATGCGGAGGGTACTGTGCGGAAGGACCGCTCGGGGGTGGATAAGGAGAGAGAGAGACCGAGAAAGTGTAGTTAATGGTTTCAACCACCCGACGCGGTAGTACCGCATGTTGCACGCCGGTACGACCGGGATCCGGTAGTACCGGAGATATACCGCCGGTAGTTCCTAAAATCCTGGAACTTCAAGGATAAGTTCTAGATTTTGATAAATATGCAAATGATCCTTAGTTTTGCAATCAAATAAGTATCATTCAGGATCATTATGCATTTTTAGAGATTTATAGCTATCTTAGAGCATAAGTGTAATCAACATTTAATTTTTTAATTTTTTTTCTTGGAAGCTTAAAAACACTAGAGAGAAGCAATATGCATAAGGCATGAGTTCAAGCAACATTAGAATAGTCTATGATATTTAATTCATTCCTCAATTTTCAAAAACGGCTTTCATCTAGAGGCTTGGTGAAAATGTCTGCTAATTGATCCTCAGTCCTAATATGACTAATCTCAATATCACCTTTGCTTACATGATCTCTCAAGAAATGGTGGCGTATATCTATATGTTTGGTTCTTGAGTGTTGGACTGGATTGCTGTCTATTTTCACAGCACTGTCATTATCACACAAAAGAGGTATTTTATCAAATTTTATACCATAATCCATCAAAGTTTGCCTCATCCATAATAATTATGCACAGTCAGAATAGGTGCTTTTTCTATCCACTTTACAACCCGCATAGTTAGAATCAGAATATCCAATTAAATCAAATTTTGCATCTTTAGGGTACCATAAGCCGATGCTAGAGGAATGCTTTAAATATCTTAGAATTCTTTTACGGCCATCACATGACATTCTTTAGGAGCTGCTTGAAAACGTGCACACATGCAAACACTAAACATGATATTGGATCTAGATGTAGTAAGATAAAGCAAACTACCAATCATAGATCTATAAAACTTTAAATCTACCGGTTTACCTTCCTCATTAAGATCAAGATGACTGTTGGTTGCCATTGGAGTCTTGATGGGTTTTGCATCTTTCATGCCAAACTTCTTGAATAAGTCCTTTATATACTTCATTTGGCTTATAAATGTGCCATCCTTGAGTTATTTAATTTGAAGTCCAAGGAAATAGCTTAGCTCTCCGATCATGGACATTTCAAATTCCCTAGACATCATATTGCCAAACTCCTTGCAAAAATCTTGGTTAGTGAACCCAAATATGATATCATCAACATAAATTTGGCATACAAATAAATCATTATCAATTTTTTTAGTAAAAAGAGTTGTATTAACCTTCCCGATTTTGAATCCTTTTGAGAGTATAAAATCTCGAAGGCGCTCGTATCATACTCTAGTAGCTTGCTTTAAGCCATATAGCGCCTTGAAGAGTTTATACACATGATTAGGATTCTTAGGATCTTTAAAACCCGGAGGTTATTCAACAAAAACAAGTTCGGTTATTTTGTCATCTAAGAAAGCACTTTTAACATCTATTTGAAATAACTTAATATCAAAGCTTGATGCAAAGCCAAGCAATATACGTATAGACTCAAGCCTAGCCACGGGAGTAAAATTTTCATCATAGTCTAAACCCTCTACTTGAGTATATCCTTGAGCGACTAACCTTGCCTTGTTTCTTACCACAACTCAATGTTCATCTTGTTTGTTGCGAAAGACCCATTTTATGCCAATCACATTGTGCTCCT
Organism: Hsuehochloa calcarea; assembly: GCA_036346395.1. Taxonomy (NCBI): domain Eukaryota; kingdom Viridiplantae; phylum Streptophyta; class Magnoliopsida; order Poales; family Poaceae; genus Hsuehochloa; species Hsuehochloa calcarea. Next base: position 32,957,059 of record CM070608.1, on the reverse strand, counting down.
TGGGTTTCTCCACCATTGTCCAAACATCATTTCGGACGAAGTTTTTTAATTCTTCGTGCATTGCATTCACCCAATTCGGATCTACTAGAGCTTCATCTACATGTTTTGGTTCAATAGAAGAAACAAAATAATAATATTCACAAAATGAAGCAACACGAGAACAAGTTTGAACTCCCTTACTCACGCCACCCAATACATGGTCTATTGGATTATCTTTTGCTATGGCATTGTGAACTCTTGGTGATAAGTTGGATAATTGATTATCTTCCTTGATATCTCCTTCAACTTGAATTGTAGAGGAAGTGGTAGGAGGTTCAATTTGAGTGGAAGATGATGGATCATTTGGATTTTCTTACAGTTTAATGTCTCCAATTTACATGTTCTTCATTCCTTCTCTTAAGGTTTCATTACCTACATCATCCAAATCATCTTGCTCTTCTTGAGAGCCATTAGTTTCATCAAATTAGATATCATATCTTTCTTCAACTAAATCACTAGTTTTATTGAAAACACGATAAGCTTTGCTATTTAAAGAATATCTAAGGAAGAAACCAACATCGTAATGAGTTGCAAATTTAAAGAGACAAACATCCTTTTTTTTTTAATGTAACATTTGCAATCAAATACACGAAAATAAGAGATATTCAATTTTCTTCCAAATAAAAACTCATACATATTTTTTTTTTAAAAAAACGATACAAATAAAGATAATTTAAAATATAACCAGCGATGTTAATAGCTTCCGCCTAAAAACTATCGCCCACGGCCCAGCATTCCAGCGTGCGGCCTGCCACGCGGCCCATCATTTGCAAACCAGCCCCCGACTGAGAAGACACTGACGAGTCAACACCCCGCCTCGCCTCTCCCAGTCCACCACCGTCCCTCCCCCCACCTTCCCCGATCCGCCGCCGCCGATGGCCGCCGGCCGCCATGCACCGCACCTCCGTCTGGCTGTGCCGCCGCGGCTCGCCGCGCACCCCTCCTTCCGCTACCCATCCACCCCGCTCCCCACCCCATCCAAGACCCGCCTCCCCGCCGCCTCCACCGCCGCGTCCCCCTACGCCGCCGCGCTCCTCCGCCTCCTCGCGCTCCACTCCCTCTTCCTCCTCGCGCCCGCCGCCCGCTCGCTCCCCTCTCTGCCCCACCTTCTCGCGCTGCCCTCGCTCCTCGCCCTCCTCTCCGCCGCTGGCGCCCTACTCCTCCCCGTCGCCTCCAAGAACCAGCCCCACCCCTTCCCGGCGATCTCCCACCTCCTCCGCCCCGCCGCTCTACTCGCGCTTTCCCTCCTCCTCCAGCTCGTCTCCCTCCGCCTCCTCCCCTCACCCGGCCTCCTCGTCCTCGCGGATTCCGCCGGCGCCCTGCTAGCCAGCGCCCTGCGCCGCCCCTCCCGCCGCGGCGTCCTCTCCGTCGCCGTCGCCGCCTTCTCGCTCGCTGTGATCTCCCCTTTCGCCTCCGTGCTCCTCGTGCTCCCCTTCGCCTCCGGCTTCCTCTCCTCCGCCGAGCAATCCGCCTCCGCTCGGCATGTCACCCGCAGTCACCGCGCCCGTGCGGCGGTATTTGCCTTCGCCGCTGCCTTCCTCTCCGTGCCGGCACTTGTGAGCCTCTTCTTCTTTGGTGGTGGAAGTGACACCGGCGATGGTGATGGACCTGTGCCGATCGGCCGGTTCTGGTGGCCGCTCCTTAACGCTGCCGTCTTTGGCATGGTCTTGGGGCGACGGCAGGATTACGACGGCACTAGCGGCAGGCCAAGCATGGATTTTGCGATGACGTTCTTGTGCACTGTTGTGCTGGAGCTGGTGTACTACCCGAAGCTCTCCTTACCTGGCTTCTTGATTTGTGGATTACTGCTGTGGATCGCTAGCAGGGAGCTGGCACCTACAGGGTATGTGGGGCTTGGGAGCGCAGATGTGTCGGAGTCGGTGTATGAGGCAGCCATGGGGCCAGTCCGGCATATCCTGAGTGAACGCAAGTCGAGGAAGATTGCTGCTTTTCTGTTGATCAATACAGCTTACATGTTTGTGGAGTTTGCCAGCGGGTTCATGAGTGATAGTCTTGGGCTGATCTCTGATGCTTGCCATATGTTGTTTGATTGTGCAGCGCTGGCAATTGGACTCTACGCGTCGTACATTGCAAGATTGCCTGCTAATGGATTGTATAACTATGGTAGAGGCAGGTTTGAGGTGCTGTCAGGGTATGTGAATGCAGTTTTCTTGGTTCTTGTTGGGACACTGATTGTGTTAGAGTCATTTGAGAGGATCCTTGAGCCTCGAGAGATATCAACAAGTAGCCTTTTGACAGTTTCAATAGGTGGACTTTTCGTAAATATCATTGGATTGGTTTTCTTTCATGAAGAGCACCATCATGCACATGGCGGTAGCTGTTCTCACTCGCATTCGAATTCTCACTCCCACTCGCATTCGAATTCTCACTCCCACTCGCATTCTCATTCTCACCATCATGGCCAGGAAGATCACCACCATCACGATCATGTTCATGAGGGGGTTAATCATGAGGAGGCGGCGTGTCATGGGCATCATGGAGACGCAAATAGGAGTCATCATCATAACATTATGGGAAAAACTAGTCTTCAGACGTTTTCGTGCAAAGAGAAACATAGCCATGGCCATGATCATCATCACCATGACCATTTGGAACATCACCAGCAGGGGGGGTATCATGTTCATCAAGATTGCAGCAATATCAGCAGTGAGCAAGGGCTTCTTGAGAATCCCCTGAGACATATACATTCTCATTGCTCAGAAGCTCACAATTTCAATGGAGAATCAGATTTGTCGGAAATGGGAAACCATAATAAGTCGAGAAACCGACATCATCACATCGACCATAACATGGAAGGAATCTTCTTGCATGTCCTAGCTGACACAATGGGAAGCGTCGGTGTTGTGATATCAACCTTACTGATCAAGTACAAGGGATGGCTGATAGCTGATCCCATTTGCTCAGTATTTATTTCAATAATGATTGTTTCTTCTGTCCTTCCATTGTTAAGGAATTCTGCTGAAATTTTGTTGCAAAGAGTTCCAAGGAGTCATGAGAAGGACCTGAAGGTAGCTTTGGATGATGTTTTGAAGATTAAGGGTGTCATTGGAGTCCATAATGTTCATGTATGGAACTTAACAAATACTGATATTGTAGGCACTTTTCACCTTCATATATCAACAGAAGTTGACAAGTCTTCTATAAGAGAAAGAGCTTCGCAAATATTTCGTGAAGCTGGGATTCAAGATCTGACTATCCAGATCGAATGTGTCAAAAGATAGCAGTATGTTGATAGTGTGATAGTATTTGGCATAGAGAAAATATATTTATGGTACCCCATGCAGGAGCCATCTTTCTAGAATGTACCACGGAAAGCAAGTTGATTTTAAAATACAAATCTGCAGCTAGTCATTTCAGAACTACATGTTCGCTGTGTTGTAGACTCATAGTTGATCGGTTTCGAGTTACTGACAAATCATAATCTCATTCTTATATGCAATTTGTGTTGAACTGTATCGATAAATCTTAAATCTGACACTGGTCCTTTTTATAGACCGGGTGGCAGGGTCAGAAACTGAGGATACCCGTCGTCGCAACTTATGATATTGCTGCATTTGACGTCTATCCATTACTTGTTGGCCAAATAGACAATTTCACAACTCTCCGGGCTGCGCGTTTATTGCTGTTTATGGGGGGTAATTATCTGATGAAGCAAATCACAAAATCTCCCTGCATGAGCTTGTGTTATTGTTTCGAGGAACGTAGTTTATTTTTAGTTCTGCTTGGGGAGCACAAATTTGTTTTCTCAATCAACAAACACCAGAAATCCCCTAAGCTCGATTATGCATTGTTTGAAAAATGATGTAGACAATACATACCGCTTCAATTAATAACCATAAGACATCTATAGGAAACTACAAGTGAGAGAGAGAATATTTATCCAAGAATAATGTCCTCTGTTGTGGACGTGTTTGTCGGGAAGATGTACTCTACAAGTGAGAGAGAGAATATTTATCCAAGAATAATATGTCCTCTATTGTGGATGTGTTTGTCGGGAAGATGTACTAGAGAAGAAGACGTCTTGGCTGGTTCGGCCGGAAGGCCTGTTGATGATTCGGCTTTGGTGGCCGCGTCGGATTTGGATACTGTAGTAGTATCGGACTCGGTTACTGTTTATGGTACAACAGCCGAATAGTATGGATAAAGGTGATCTATATACTTAGTAAGAGATAACATGGAGTTAGAGATTGAGTTAGTTACTTTCCAAATCAGTTTGTACCTTGGTCTAGACTATAAAGGCAGTTCATGTAATTGAGAAAAGGCAATCAAGAAATAAACTAGTGTTTTGCCTCTATCTAGATCGGCAGATCAGAGCCTCTCACATGCCGGCAACAACGCCGACGTGTGTGAGGGCGATCCTCGCCTTACGCCAATTACAGATCCGTTAGATCTTTTCTCTCGTTCACCCACGCCATATCAATTTGGTATCAGAGCCATCACCACTAACCTTCGCCATGGAAAACAAAACTCTAGACGACGTGTTCCGGAAGCTTGCAATCATGATGACAGAGATCAGCGGCATCAAGGCACAACAAGCCGCACATAATCAAGTGATCGCCGAGTGGAAGATAAGCGGCGCGGCAGCGCTGCCCACGGCGTCCAGCGGCGGCTTCCACAGTCGAGGCAGGCCACCTGAGCCCAGGTTCTATGACGAGGAAGATCGGCGCACGATTCCTCGCTTCCACAAGCTCTCTTTTCCGACGTGCAATGGCAAGGAAGATCCTCTTCATTGGCTCAACTGATGTGAGCAATTTGGTTGGCATCCTACCACTTGATCGGCGCCGCCCAATAGTGATACTACCAACTCAAACGTGATGAAGGCATTATTTCATGGGTTTGCTTCTCGGAGTTTGTCAACATGACGTTGGCGCCTCCCATCCGCAACAACCCTCTTGGCGAATTGGCTCAACTTCGACGAACGATGGCAGTTGACGCGTACCAAAAGAAGTTTTTGCGCTCTTATGCCGTGTCGAACCGCTCTCACCTCTACAACAAGTGTAACATTTTACCGCCAGGTTGGGCAAGCCATTAAAAACCAACGTCAAGCATCAACATCCAATGCATCTTCAGACGGCCATGAGCTTAGCTAGGGCATATGAGCAACGTCTCGAGGAGACGTCAGGGGATCCGAAGCCTCCACCGAAAACCCCCACCGGTCCGTGCTTCACGTCTGGGACATTGGCATCACGATAAAGCATGCCGACTTTGACAATTGTGGTAGCAGCCACACCAGCTTCTGCCGTACCTTCAGCGACCACCGGCGCCACAGCAAACCCCGCTCCCGATTCCGACGTCTCTACGTGTAGGAGATGTTCGATTGACGTGCCAAGGGTCTTTGCTACAATTGCCTCGATAAATTCTCTCGGAACCATCGTTGTTCCATGAAGGAAAATTTTCTCCTTGAGCTCGACTACGACGATGATCCAACCGACGATGGTGATCATGTTGAGATTTCACTTCACACTCTCACCAGCATCCACACGGGATGTACAATGCAGTTGAAGATCGCAATTCAAGGGCAAGAACTGCTCGCACTCGTGGACTCCAGCACCACCCATACGTTTATGGTCGAAGCCGTCGCGCAACGCCTCGGCCTATCTCCACTTCAACGGCTGGACATGTGTTGGACCGAAAAGGTGACTAGAGGGGGGCTGAATAGGAGCATGCTCACTTTTTCACAAATAACGGATTCAACAAAAATTTCACTCCAGTAGCTATCGAAGCTATGAAGATCAGTATATCAGTATAGCGGAAGACTAATATTGAATCCAAACTTGATGAAACTTGGTACACACCTTCTCTATGATATCAGGAACCTATTTCAATAGAAGATTATGATAATTCTTGGAAGAATAGCGATCATTTTCGATTTGATTGAAGAAGGGTTCAAAACCGGGTCAAAATGAAAACTTGATCCAAGATCTTGCTCGTGGGTGATTGATGATCAAGATGATCCTAGATAGGTTCCCACACGTCACAGCAAGCTAGATCACGTGAAGAATTCAATCAAAAACTCGCAGATCAAAGAAAGACTCAAAATTATCAAATATAGAGAAAGAACGCAATAAGACAAAACATTGATCAAACTTTCCTTTGATTGATTGATATGATATGGGCTTACAGCCTCTCCATCAATGGAGGATAATGCTCAATCCAAGAGCACGAAAATCACATCAAACTATCAAGAAACCTAGCCTCCACAAAAACTCTCCCTAAGAAAATTAGGGTTTACAAAAATAGCAAAAGAGACGAACCAGAGGTGCAGCCACCTCCCTCCCCTATTTATAGTGGAGGCCTAGACCTTCTAGAAGTTTGACTCTATTGGGCTCCCGTTAAGACCCAAAACAAACGGAACACATAATCACGCATTTTAATGCGCCGTCTTTAACACCACTTGACCTAACTAGCTACACCTTGCATCATCTTGCGCCTCGGATTAGCCAATAGGTCACCCTTGTCCATCTTGCACCACGCTTGAGTACTTTGACCTCACTCGGCATCGTCGATCGTTCTGGACCTCAGCTCTCCAAGCCTAGTCCCGATCATCCTCGCCGTTGACCGTCGTTGACCACCAAGCAACCTGCACAACAATAGACAAGTAAACCGAATTTGGGAGCAAGTTCTTCACAACTTGACCCATGTTAGTCAAAACATGCATCATGCAATATATATGCCTGAAACTCATGACTTTGACCTAACAATTGAATATCGCCGCCACGACGGGCGACAAACCAAGTGAAAACCGATCAGACCGCCCCTAGGGCCGGTCTGACCGCCACCTATGGGCCGGTCGGACCGCCAGCTGGGACTTAGCCATTTTTCCTCTCTGGAAAACCGAAACCTGCTAGAATTTTCAAACCAATAGAACTTTTGACTGGAGACTCCAAAAATTATGAGACCAAGTGCAATAGAATCTCCTCTCTTGCCCACACACTATTTTTGGCCCAGCTCAAAACACACTCACTGAAATTGGCCGGTCTGACCGCCGCTACGGTCGGTCGATCGCCTTGACCGTCCTATCACGCTTCTAGCCGCTTATACCGATTATGGCTCGACAAGATCAAATCAGGTTTAAAACACGCGAAACGTCAAACCGTTAACGCCATTGCCAATTGTCACATCATCCTAAGATCTAGAGCATATCCCCATGATATCCACAATCCCCCCTTGATGAACACATTGGCAATAATCCAAAAAAATGTAATTTGGAGGTTTGAAAAGCAAAATACTTTTATTTTCGCACAAAGACACAACTTGGTCCATAAGCAAGAGAAAGCAATGAAAACGACCAAACTGGCATCAGAATAGCATAGGCAAGTGAGATAAGGCAAAAGAAAGCATAAAAACTTTGATTTCCAGAAAAGTGTCAAAAATCTCCCTTAAGGTCCATATGAAAGAACAATTGTTCAATTGACCTTTGATCATCATGAGGATTAATAAATGCAATTCAAGTTCAGAAAAGTCAATAAGACAATAAGAATGTAATTCAAAAACTCCCCCTCACTATGATCCTCAGATTTCAGAAAATTTTAAATTCTCCTATTTCTCCCCCTTTTTATCATTTTTATGTATCTTCTCCCCCTTTGTACAACATTGAGATATCTTCTCCCCCAACATTGAGATGTCTTCTCCCCCTTTAACAATGGAGTCATCAAGGAATCACGCCTTCCTCTCATCCAGAGATAACAAATGCAGATTGAAGAAAGAAGCATAAGGAGTATGCATGAAGTGCAATGGAGTGGCTTCCTTTTTGTATTTTTCAATTTTTGATTACAAGAAGCTTTGGAGATTACCCAAAGGAACAAGCCAGCATTTCTAATATTACACAAACGACATATCAAGCCAAACAACGCTAGCAAGATTGTGATAAGACATATATATCAAAGCTAAACACGAAGGCTAAAAAATAAAGCAATAGATTTGATCAATTTAAGCAAAGCTTCAAATTCAGCAAGTTCATCAACAGGGATTCTAAAGTGAAACTGGCCATGTCAAAATGTCAAAGTGAGATCAAAAATCTAACAAAGACCACATTAAGAGACAATCAGGTCCTGTATTGAATCATTTTTCTCAAATTTCTCAAACGCCCATTTTTCAACAGTTTTCTCATTTGCACTGAATATTGAAGTTGACTAATGATCTAACTTAGTGACAAGATCCTGGACTAGGAGCCATCCACAAACTCTTCCTAAGCTTCTACTAGGGCGACAAATCTTGAGGTTCATGTTATTTCTGACAAGCAGTCCCCATGAGATCATCTGGATCATCAAACTATCTCCAAGTCCATGTCTTTAACAAGCAGTCTCGTAAGAATAGTTTGGCACAATTTAAGCATAAGACAATCTTGATTTTTCATGTTTCACAAGAGCAGTTTTAAATTCTCAAGAACACAAGAAGCTCAAGTAATGGTCAATTTTAGATTCAAGAGCTAACAAAGCAATTCTGACAGGGCCAATGTCATAAAAGGATCACTAATTGTGCAACTCGCTAAAACATCCACAAATTGAAATTTTTTAGTTCGAGTTGTTTTAGAGTTCTAGCTCATACAGTAAAGACTTATCTGTATATGTGAAAATATGATAATTCTAGCAAGTCAAAGAACTAGACATGGCATTGAGCAAGAATTGAAATACTAAAGCTCCAAAGGGTAATAGGCAAAGCTTCATCAATTTTAAAAGATAAGCAGAACAACTTATATTACAATGCATCTTTTTGGATACCACTTGTTGGGTTTTTCATATGAATGCAATATGATACAATGAGATGCAATAAAAGCCTAAAAATCTAAAAAGTTCAAAAAGATCAGTAAGTTCAGAAAAGAACAAGAAGATCAAAAGAACAAGGTAAGATCAGAAAAGATCGAACTCCTCTTCAAACCAACCCATAGGGATAAATTACCCCTAACTCGCTTCCCAAGTTGGCAAACCTAGTTGGGTCTAAAGGCTTGGTGAGGATATCAGCCAGTTGAGCCTCGGACTCCATGAAGTGTAGCACAATATCACCTTTTTCGACATGGTCTCTAAGGAAGTGATAGCGAATGTCTATGTGCTTGGTCCTAGAGTGTTGCACAGGATTTTTAGCAATGTTAATAGCAGAAGTGTTATCACAGAAAAGAGGAACACTAGCAAAATTTAACACATAATCCTTAAGAGTGGTTACCATCCATAAAATCTGACTACAGTAACTAGCAGCAGCTACATATTCAGCTTCAGCAGTGGATTGTGCAACAGAAGACTGCTTCCTAGAAGACCAAGATACAAGTGGAGTGCCTAGGGAGTGACAAGATCCCGAGGTACTCTTCCTATCTAACCGACAGCCCGCAAAATCAGAATCATAAAACCCCCGAATGGACAAAGATGACGAAAGGGAATACCAAATGCGATACAAGAGTGTAGAGTGTAAATACCTGAATATGCCCTTAACGGCTTGGCGATGGGAAGATCTCAGAGACGCCTGAAACCTTGCACAGAGGCAGACCGTGAAGTGGATGTCCGGTCTTGAGGCCGTCCGGTACAGAAGGGAGCCGATCATGCTGCGGTACTCGCGTTGATCCACGGCTTCTCCTTCCTCATCTGGATCCAAAACAGTCGAAGTCGCCATGGGAGTGGAGATCGGCTTGCAGTCACCCATGTCAAAACTTTTGAGCAGGTCCTTAGTGTACTTCGTCTGATGGATGAAGATCCCTTACTTGCATTGCTTGATTTGAAGCCCCAAAAAGTAATTGAGCTCTCCCATCATACTTATCTCAAATTCCCTGGACAAAGTCTCAGAAAAGCTGAAAACAAGAGCATGAGAAGAACCACCAAAGATAATATCATCAACGTAAATTTGAGCAAGCAAGAAGTCATTACCACGCCTAAGAATGAACAAAGTTTTGTCTACCTTACCCATCTCAAAGTCATTCGTAAGCAAGAAGGTCTTAAGTCTATCATATCAGACTCTAGGGGCTTGTTTAAGACCATATAAGGCTTTGGATAGCTTGAATACATGATGTGGGTACTTGGGATTCTCAAAGCCTGGGGGTTGCTTAACATAAACTTTCTCCACTATGAAACCATTTAAAAAGGCACTTTTAACATCCAACTGATATAATCTAAAGCCCTTAGATGCAGCAAATGCAAGCAGAATACGAATGACTTCTAGTATAGCAACAGGAGCAAAAGTCTCATCAAAATCCAACCCCTCAACTTGGCTAAAACCCTGAGCTACCAACTTAGCCTTGTTTCTAATTACAGAACCATCCTCATTTTGTTTGTTTTTGATAACCCAGCGGGTTCCTATAACATTATGGCCACTAGTAGATTCTACTAGGTTCCAAACCTTATTCCTCTCAAAATTATCTAACTCCTCATGCATGACATTAACCCAGCTAGAATCCGATAAAGCATGTGATATATCGCGGGATTCAAAAGAAGCAACAAACGCAGAATGCGAGTAGAGGTTTGGATCATTATACCTGGAGCGAGTGACTAGCTCATGGAGATTACCTATTATCTGATCCGGAGGGTGCTGCTTTTGATTGTGAAGTGGTGTACCTGGAGAGGAAAGCATCTCTTCAACCTCCGTAGGTACTGCTGATGATGAAGATGCAGGTTCTTGTGCTGGAATAGGAGCGTCAACAGCAACAGGTGGAAGAACATCAAGTTCTTCATCATCTTCCTCTATGAATATGCTCTCTGTCACCTGTGTATCACCTGAAATATCTGATCTAGCTTCAGGGCTAGTCTCATCAAAAGTGACATTGCATGTCTCCTGAACAAGGTTAGTTTCAGCATTAAAAACCCGAAAACCCCTCGAATGTGCAGGATAACCCAGAAATAAACCATCAAAAGTTCTTTACTCAAATTTATCTAGATTTCCTATCTCGAGAATAAAATATTTAGATCCAAATACTCGAAAGTGCGAGTCAGAGGGTTTTCTACAAAAATCAAAGCTCATAAGCAGTCTTGCCCAAAGTTCACAAAGACACGATTAGCAATATGGCAAGCAGTAGCAACAACTTCGGCCCAAAACCTCCTCGGTGTGCTATACTCATCTACCATCGTCCTAGCCATCTCGACCAGGGCCCTGTTCTTCCTTTCCACAACGCTATTTTGTTGAGGGACGTGTGGAGAAGAGAACTGATGCTCAATTCCACGCTCAGCACAAAAAGAAGCAAATGAGGTATTCTTAAACTCCGTACCATTGTCACTGCAGATCGCTCTCAAGGTACCCGGAAGTTCAGAAGCCAAACACAGAACAAGATCATGATAATAATCAAAAGCTTCATCCTTCGATGCAAGAAAGAACACCCAAGTGTATCTAGAAAAATCATCAACTATGACAAGAATGTACCATTTTTCACCAACTGACCGAACCCTAGTAGGACCAACAATATCCATATGAAGCAACTGTCCCGGTCCGTCAGTCATGACCATAGTCACTGAAGGGTGTGAGGCGGCAACTTGCTTGCCATGCCTACAGGGCGCACAAACAACATCTTTAACGGCTTTGAGTTTGGGCAAACCTCTCATGAGCTCAAGGTTGCTAACCCGCGTCAGATGATCAAAACCAATGTGCCCCAAACCAAAGCCGCAATTCAAAAGAAGAAGATGAAATCAAACATTTGAGAGAACCAGCAAGAGATTCAGAAAAGTCAGCTCCAAAGATCCTAGCAACTCTAGTAATTCCAAAAACAAACTCACCAGTTGAATCAAGCACCCGACAATCATTTTTCCTAAATCTAGTCTCATATCCATCATCAAGAAGTTGAGAGACAGAAAGCAAATTAAACCTTAGCTTGTCCACAAGGGCGACGTCCATGAGGATGAAACTGTCGTTCACCTTGATCGATCCCGTTCCTTCAATCCGCCCTTGTTTATCATCTCTAAAGGTGTTGAAATCATCACATATCGACCGCGTGAAGGAGGTGAACCATCTTGAGTCTCCGGTCATGTGGCGAGTGTAACACCCTGACTATAAGGAAGTCAAGATGTCACCTACAACCACTACTCTTTAGAAGAATAACATCAAAACGCATGACAAGGTGAAGCAAGTAATAAGGATATACGGAAACAAGAATTTATCATCAAGTTTAATCAACGGAATGAAAATAAACAATTCAGAGGGATACGGTAGTTATGACCAAAATGGCTTATTACAATTCAACACAAGACATAAATAACGACAGAAAAAGTTCTCAAAATATTTGGGTTATGGTAGTGAGTGCATCATGTTGAACTACCCTCCACGAGATCGTTCTTCCTTGTCATTTACCTAAATAAAACAACAAAGCAAGAATGAGCCAAAGACTCAGCAAGTACTTGTATGTGACAATCAAACATACCATGAACAATATATCACAATCATAACTTGAACATTAATTGGAAACAACATTATGAATGGATGAAATGGAATGATGCATTGAAGGAATTGGACATATTGCAGCATATACCGGTATAGCGAGTGAAGCACCCGTCGGTGTTCACTTAAAGTAACCGTATGAAGAACGTTTCATACGGCCGTCCAACGTGGCCCACATTGGAATGGTGGACTCACGTAACGTGACCCACATTGGAATGGTGGACTCACGTACCCATTCTGAAATTGATGGGATTTTCAAGTGCCCATACTGGAATTGATGGGTCTTACAAAGGTAATTTATGCATGTCATGATGTGATCCCATGGCAAGATTGAATAGTACTCATAAATGAAAAGATACACATGGCATTCATCTACAAATACGAACAAATATAATCATTCATTCACACATCACATAATGCATCAATCATAGTATACAAGTTACTTATTCGCTGCTGGCAACAGCAGGTTGGGAGGTAATTGAGATACCCCTCCACTCACCGCTTCACCGCCTACAATATAAAATAATCGAAATGAGGACAAACGAGTAAGGCATTGCTACACGTGTCCTCCCACAATCTCTAGCCAAACCAACCAAACAAAAGGTTCAATTTGATCAATTTACCCAAACATTCCAAATATCCCTAATCTGGCAGTTTTACTAGAAAATTCACCAATAAAAAACCGTAAGTCAAAAAGACCTGAAACCAGTGCTCATCTTCTCTTAACGTAACGGGCTACGAAACTCTAGTTGATGGTAAACTCTAATTCGGCCAAAACAGAGGTCTAACCATCCAATGAAAAACTATAACTGCAGTTTGTCCAGAATTCAGAACAGCCCTAAAGAAAAGGCTCTAACTTTTAAACCACTAATCCAAATAAAGTGATGTTTATCAGCCTGGAAATATGGTGAAATTATATTCATAAACCTAGTTGGGTGGCCGACCTGGTTCTGACTCTAACTAGATCAAAACCTAGGTGCAACCGACTGTACCCAAAGTTTCTGTCAGACAGAGCAGAACGTGGTAAAACAGTCATAACTTTTAAAGTACTGGGTGAAAATTCGTGATCCAGGTGCCAAAAGAAAGCTAATGAGACCAGGATCATATCTCTAGAAGACGTAGACCTGAGATTCGGCCTCTAAAGGCCTTCAATCTGACACACTAACTACTGCACTATTCTGGACAGATCTGGATTCGCAGACTAAACCAATCCAAATGAACAAAAGTGCAACAAAACTAACACAAACAGAGAATCGGGACTTTCGTTACCCTTGAAGACCCGTAGAACGACGATGATCTGGTTCCCTAAGGCCTCCCTCCCTTCTCCTCTCCTCCCTCTCCAAAGGGCCGGCCACAAGGATGCGAAGGATGGCCGGTGACGACGGCGGGGAAAGGAGATGTCGGAGGTGATCTTGGGGAGAAGCACCGGGGATCACCGGAGACAACACCACAGCAGCGAGGACACCAGGGAGCAGCAAGGAGCCGGCCATGGGTTGGGGAGGTGGCGGCTCAAGGGGGGGAGGGAGAGGAGGGAGTGGGGGAGGCGGCTAGGGTTGGGGCGCCCCCTTCCTGGCCGGCCCCCTGGGCGGTCTCCCTCTTGGGCCTCCTGGGTGGCGGCCCGCGGCCCAGGTTGGCGAAGAAAAGCAGAAAATCCCCCCGCTGAACTGGAAATTCCGAGTTTTCATTTGTCTTTTACCCTCCGGCCGTTCTATTTACAATTCTATTCCTGAGTATTACAAATGAAACAATGAGTCGACGAACCATGTGGCCTTCCTTTTTCCGCGGTAATCCTGAAAATCAAGGAACGGAAGAACGATGTGTCTCAATACTGGGGTTAGTTAAACAAGACTTAGGAACCCAGTACTGAGACACACGTCTGCGAGTACTATGCAAAGCAGAAGTGTTATCCTTGATTTTATTTGAAGTTCTGTTATGAGCAATGGTTAAAGTAACATGAGAGTTATCCTATCTAGGAACATGATGATGAGCATGTGACATAAATCCTGTCCAGAATCATGTTTAATTGTTTCTTACCTTTAGAGAATTTTTCTAAAGTATTCCTACGATAAGAATTTTCTTCTTCAAGATTAACACATGATTCACAGGTTTTACCCTTAATGACTCTAGCATATTTCTCCTTATATAAAGCAGCTTCAAGTTTAAGAGCTGGACATGAAGCACATGTAGAAGGCTCAATACTGTCCTTAAGCTTGGCAAATTTAGTTCTAGCTGCTTCTAAGATATCTTTAACTTCATGTTAGCGTTCTAAGCAGAAAGTGCAAAGGCTAGAATCAACTACACCGGAAGTAACTAACTTGCTAGACTCTAAGCATTTTTCACATGGAGCAGATTTAACCTCAACAAGCTCAGTCCTAGCATTTTCAAGTTGTTGCAAAGCAATATTATGAGCAGATTGCAATTTAGCAAATTCAGAGTGCAAAGCATGGCAGGATGAACATTCATCAGATTCAAGAGTCTTAGTATTTTCAAGTTCTAAAGTTAAATTATCTACTTGTGACTCTAAGTCCTTATTCTTGGCCATGACAAACTCTAATGCCTTATCCTGACTCATGAGTTGCTCAAACATAGATTCACATCTATCAGAAAGAACATCATAGGAAGGAGGTACCTCATCGTTGTTGTTGTCAACAGAGTCGGCCATGAAGCACAAGCCTGTGAAGTCCTTGGCCTTCCCTTTCTTTCTGCTTTGAGGGATCTCCTCCTCCTTGTGCTCCTCGCTCTCGGAGTCAACATCGCTTAAGGGTTGATCCTCAAAAGTGGCAAGCACCCAGTGAGCGGCCTTTGTCAGCTTGGCAGTATCATACCTAGATTTGTTCTATTGAGGCTTCTTTCAAGTTGGCTTTCCCTCCTTGTGGTTGCTCTTACCTTTCATCTTGGGGCAATTTGCTCGGATATGCTTAAGCTCACCACACTCATAGCAAGTCACGGGACCTCCTCGATTTCTGTTTCTCATATTGTTGTAGGCCCGTGTGACCTTTTTGACTATGAGGGTTAACTCAGCCTCAGGAAGACTCTCAAACTCTTCTTCATGAACTGCAGATAAACCAGCAAGCGAAAATCCAGAAGAGGACTCAAAAGACCCATCAGAAGCTCTCTTGAGCACCAAAGCCATATTTTCCTTCTTGGGATGATCAATCCTCTTAATCTCATGAGTCTTGAGCTTGCTATAGAGCAGCTCCAAAGTCAGATCAGAAATATTGACATTCTCCTCAATGGTTATGGCCTTTATCTCCCACTCCTTGGTGTTGATTGCAGCCAAGAGGTGGGTGGCGTTTTCAGACTGAGAATATTCAATACCAACAGCTTTCATCTGATTAATCACTTTATTAAAGCGACTGAAAATATCATCGATGCTCTCTCCAGGACGCATCTCGAATTTGTTATATTCACGCTTATAGACTGTTTGGCGTACTTTCTTGACTTGGGACGAACCCTCGTGATAGGTTTCGAGAGTGTTCCAAATCTCATGCGCAGTCTCAAGATTGCAAATACGATCATACTCCTGTCTCCCAAGCCCATCATACAAGAGGTTTTTAGCCTTATTGTTGTTAGCCAAAAAGGCTTCTGAAGCCGGCGTAGCAACTTCGGGCACAACGAGCGGGACTCAAACAACCTCCAATATAGCGTGTCCTTCGCTCTCAGGGAAGACTCTCATGCGATTCTTCCAATAGGCATAGTCGTGCCCATCGAAGATATGCGGCTTCGTAGAGTATCTATCTATCGCCAAGTTCAGCGACCGGTTAAGATCAAGATTGAACTAACCGGGCTCTGATACCACTTGTTGGACCGAAGAGGAGACTAGAGGGGGGTGAATAGGACTCACTTTTTCACAAATAATGGATTCAACACAAATTTCACTCCAGTAGCTATGGAAGCTATAAAGATCAGTATATTAGTACAGCGGAAGACTAATATTGAATCCAATATAAACCCATAAGCAAAACGACAAAAACAACAAATATTAAAGCAAATCAATGCCTTTCGCTGTCGATCATTGTATTCTTGGTGGTCGAGCCGATTGCTTGTCGGTTCCGACCGGTGACTCTAGCGGTCGACCACCGCCTCGTAATGATCAAACGGCCGATGACGAAGTTGCAAATAGATGAAACTTTTGATCTACAACTCCAAACTTAATGAAACTTGGTACACACCTTCTCTATGATATCAGGAACCTATTCTAATTGAAGATTATGATAATTCTTAGAAAAATAGCGATCCTTTTCGATTTGATTGAAGAAGGGTTCAAAGCCGGGTCAAAATAAAAACTTGATCCAAGATCTTTCTTGTGGGTGATTGATGATCAAGATGATCCTAGATAAGTTCCCACACGTCACATCAAGCTAGATCACGTGAAGAATTCAATCAAAAACTCGCAGATCAAATAAAAACTCAAAATCATCAAATATAGAGAAAGAATGCAATTAGACAAAACATTAATCAAACTTTCCTTTGATTGATTGATATGATATGGGCTTACAGTCTCTCCATCAATGGAGGATAATGCTCAATCCAAGAGCACGGAAATCACATCAAACTATCAAGAACCCTTGCCTCCACAAAAGCTCTCCCTAAGAAAATTAGGGTTTACAAAAATAGCAAAAGAGACGAAGCAGAGGTGCAGCCACCTCCCTCCCCTATTTATAGTGGAGGCTTAGACCTTTTAGAAGTTTGACTCTATTGGGCTCCCGTTAAGGCCCAAAATAAACGGGACATATACGCGCGTATTTTAATGTGCCGTCTTTAACACCCCTTGACCTAACTAGCTACACCTTGCGCCATCTTGCGCCTCGGATTAGCCAATAGGTCACCATTGTCCATCTTGCACCACGCTTGAGTACATTGACCTCACCCGGTATCGTCGATCGTTGTGGAGCTCAGCTCTCCAAGCCTTGTCCCGATCATCCTCGCTGTTGACCGTCGTTGACCACCAAGCAACCTGCACAACAATACACAAGTAAACCGAATTTGGGAACATGTTCTTCACAACTTGACCCATGTTAGTCAAAACATGCATCATGCAACATATATGCCCCGAAACTCATGACTTTGACCTAACAACCGAAAATCGCCAATAAAACTCATGTTAGTCCAACCTACAGAACTACTTAAGAACCAATAAAATTCTTCAACACGCCAAATTTATTCGGAACAGTTCATCTACTCATGAAGCATGAGATCCAAATGATCTCAGCCACAAAACGCGAAACATTTTCATTTATAAGATTTCACGCAAAACAAACGGATTAATTTCCTCTTGAAGAAATCAACGAAAATTTTCTTTGATTGCAATCTCTCTTTGCGAAGTCAAATCAAGAAGCCTTTAGGACTAAATCACACGAAACTCTTAGCAAGCAATAGGATAACTCCATGCACCATTTTACTTAAAATAATTTCAGTTACCAGATTATTCACGAACTCCAAATGGCCACGAAAACTAAACTTGAAATATTCTCATTTAAGCGATATCGCCATGGGCGATCAGTTTAATACAAGTTTTAACATCAGTCTTGCAACAACAATTAGAAAACACCTCGAAAGACTCATGCGAAAAGAATGGACCGAATCTTTCTCAAAAGAAGAGACACATGAAAACGATTTTCGTCAACTAAAAAATCTTTTACCACTCGCAAGGAATACATGACCAGAAAACTCTCATTATACAAACTATCAAACGAGTAAAGGAGTCACTCTTTTCCAATGAGAAAGAAGGAACAACCATGGAAATTTCAATATTGCTAATTGACGAAGATCACTAGTAGTAAAAGCAACCCAACAGTCGAAAAACAATAGTGGTTTCAGAGAACCATTAAAGGCCTATTGAAACCCATCTACCATGAATGATGAACCCAAGAGAAATTCATCAACCACCACCGAACAAGAATTTGTCAAGTTCAGAAATCAAGGAAGAGAACGACTTTCTAAAGTAATCCAAAATACATATGCAAGGTCAATGCATACGTAATAAAGAACTTGCAAAAGAAATCTTCCAATGCCCGAAATTCCAAGCGAACAAATGAGTTAAATTTTCCAACAGGGGTACAACAGAACTTCCGTGAAAAGATAAATCTTGCAATTTAACTACGCTCACGTGGAGCAGAAATATCACAATAATTGAAAAAATAATAATTGTTTCAAAGAATGATCAGAGAGCTACTGGAGCTTGCCCACTACATTATAACCCCCCATTCAGAAGAAATTCATGAACTGCAAGAAACTACAACCAGGAAACCAGACACAAGCTCGAGAAAGACAACAAATTCATCAACGAGCTCATGCTCAACACCAAACTTATGGAACAGGGGTAAGAACTTCTCTAATTTCATATCACAAACAGTGGTGTAGCCTGGCAAAACCCAGGACAACAACCACGAACTCAACTGCTCAACGTCTGCTACCAATACGCATAACCAATGTATTCAATTATAAATATATATATAGGATCATCTGATGACAATCATAGAATGAATTTATATATATATAATATCACATCATATCATAGATTAATCAACAAGAAAGATAGTACAGAAGCAATTCGATACAGTACAACATAATGAACCACATCACTAGAAATGCGGATGCAATGGATTTCCCAAACCCCACCTACTGTGCACAGTGTGTAATTTTAATACGTTGTTTACCACGGACCTAAAGCCCACTCTGATACCAACTGTAACACCCTGGCTATTCGGAAGCCAAGATGTTACCTAAAGGACTAACATACAACCAACTTGCGGAAACTTTAAAATGTAACTCCTCTAAGTACATGAAGAGACCAACTTTATTAGAAGCATGGCAGGAATTAAGACTGAATACATCAGAATATGATTAAGGAGTAATTTAAAGAACTACTTGCAGCATTTAACAAACGAAGTAACCTTCAGTCTTAGACTTATTTATTATAGTTTCTCAGTTAACAAAAGAAAGGCATAATCAAACTTAATCAATAAAGAGGAATAATAGTGATCTGAGTGAAATGTGCTTGTCTAATCCCTCCCAACAAAGACACCATCAACGTTCACCTAAATAAAGACAGAAAACAAGAATGAGTCGAAACTCAGCAAGTACAGTAAACAATTTGAACATATCATGTTATGAACAAGCCAATCTCAATACGAATTATGAATTAAGCTCTGAAAACTTATGTATGTGAATGGAATGAATGGATGCATTGAAAGGAATGGACTAACACATGCTCATACCGGTATAGCGAGTGAGACACCCGTCGGTGTTCACTTAAGCCCATACTTAACAAAGCCCGGGGACCCAATTACCGTATGAAGAATGTTTCATACGGGTGTCCGAAACTACCCACATTGAAATAGTGGGTCTTACATGCCCATACTGGAGTTGATGGGTCTTTACAAATCCACTCCCATGGAAGGAACATGAACAACACATGAATGAAATGAACATATGCACTGAATATTATCACTTTCTTCCTCATGAATTATCAAATAGGAACGGAATGTATAACATGGAATATGAACATGGATCATAACATTACCAGCACATCAACCATCAACGAGCATTCAACAGAAATTAATATAACTTAACACATTGCACTTGCATGTAATGGAATATGAATATTGATTAACATCTTTGATTGAAAACATGGATCATGGAAATATTAGCATGAACAATTTCAATGTACTTACCTTTCGCGTTGCGACGCGTTAGCAAGCGACGAAGGTGTTCCCACACGCGATGCCTCGCCACCTACACAAGCATGTTCCCGAAATAAGAACAACGTGATATGACATTGCTACCGGTGTTCTACAATATCCCCTAACTATCCAATATAACACAGAGACCCAAATTGAAAACAAACTATTCAGCCAGCTTACAGCTCTACTGGGCAGCAGTACAAGAAAAATCATAATTAATTCTCTGTGACTCGAAACGACATGAAACCAATGCCCAACGAAACTTAACTCCCCAAACTACGAAACTCTAGTTGACGGGGTTCATTGAATCGGCAAAATCAATTGGCTAAACATCAGTTGAAAATACCCGAAAGACAACTATCCAGACTACAAAACAGCAGTAAAGAAAATGGCATAACTTTTATTCTACAGATCCAATGGAGGTGATATTTATCAATTTAGAAATATTATTTAAAGGGATACGATAACTTAGTTGGGTGGAAGTTCTGAATCTCACTCTAACAGGGTCAAACTTAAGGAACAAGCTGACTATTCCTTCTCGTCAGACAGACAGAACAACGCGCAAAGAAAATACCATAACTCTTAAACCGAAGGCGGAATCTCGTGATCTCGGTGGCTCTGGAAAGATAAAAACCAGGGCTACAATTTTCTAGAAGGTGGAAACCCCCAGATCGGCCTCTAAGAGGTCGAAACTGGTCGCGCAATGTTCTGGACAGAACCGATCTACTAACAGTGGCAATCTGATCCAATCATTCGAATGAAATCTCATATGAATCAAACAGCAAGGGGAGGTCATGGTTACCCTTGAAGACCCCGGGTGGTGAAGGAATGAGGCTTGGGGAAGATGTTTCCCCCTTCTTCTCTGCCCCTCTTCCTTTAGCCGGCCAACTCGACGCCCGGGAAGACAATGGCAGCGGCAATAGTCTTCGGGGAGGGAGGGGCGCCACCACCAGCGAGGAGCAGCAGCAGGGCAGCCGAGGATGGTGTCTAGGGGTGGAGGAAGAGAGGGGAGGAGGCGCAAGAGGCAAAGGGGGTGAGGGGGGCGGCGGCCGGTTGAGGGAAGTGGGAGGGGAGGGGGAGTTGGAGGGGGGTTTCTAGGGTTTTGGGGGAAACCTCCCCCCCCCCTTGGCCGGCCCCCCTAATGGGCCCTCTCAAGGTGGCAGCCCAAGCCCGGGTTACCAACTAAAGGCAAAAAACCCCCCGACAAAAAGGTTTAACACAAAATTTTATTCTTCTCCTCTCCTGAAACTTCTTCCGAGAAAACCGAGTATCGTCCGGGATATTACAATCACATTCAATCTCAAAAGTTTTAGTGAAATTAGGTAAAACAAGTAGTGGTGCTTCAGTCAAACACTTCTTTAGTTCAGCAAAGGCTTTATCCTGTGATTCCCCCCATGCAAAAGCAACTCCCTTTTTAGTTAATTCATTTCATAGGGTAGCAATGGTGCTGAGATCTTTCACAAAATGTCGATAAAAACCGGTAAGCCCATGAAAGCTACGACTTTGACTAATATTGACAGGATTAGGCTAATTTCGAATAGCTTCAACTTTAGGGTCATCTACTTCAATTCCATGAGCTGAAACAACATAGCCTAAGAACACCACTTTGTTTGTGCAAAAAGTACACTTCTCAAAATTAGCATACAATTGTTCAGTTCTAAGCACTTCTAGCACTTGTCTAACATGTTCAATATGTTCTTCCAATGAGCGGCTATATATCAAAATGTCATCAAAATAGACTACCACAAATTTGCCAATGAAGTGTCTCAAAACATGGTTCATTAAACGCATGAATGTGCTAGGAGCATTAGATAAAACCAAAATGCATCACTAACCATTCATACAAGCCAAATTTCATTTTAAAAGCAGTTTTCCATTCATCATCATGTTTCATTCCTATTTGATGATATCCACTACACAAATCAATCTTAGAAAAGATAGTAGATCCACTTAATTCATCAAGCATATCGTCAAACCTAGGAATAGGGTGACGACAACGAATGGTAATATTGTTGATAGCTCTACAGTCTACACACATCCTCCATGTACCATCTTTCTTAGGAACAAGAATAACAGAAACAACACAAGGACTAAGACTTTCACGTACATATCCTTTCTCCATGAGTGCTTGTACTTGCCACTGAATTTCTTTTGTCTCCTCCGGGTTTGTGCGGTACGGTGGCCGGATGGAAAGTGGAGCTCCCGGTACCAATTCAATTTGATGTTCGATGCCTCGAATGGGTGGTAGACCAGCGGGTATTTCCTTCGGAAAGACATCCTCGTACGCCTGCAAAACTTGAGAAACCACACTAGGAAGAGAGGTTAAGTCATTAGTAGAAAATAAAATATCTTTGTACAATAAAACAAAGTGCATCAAAGTGGGATCATCTCTCATCTCTCACAAATCAGATTTAGTGGCTACCATGACTAACTTTTTCTCACCCTCATTCGCTCGTTTGCCACTCATGTGTAGCTTGTGGCTCTCACTCACCTTTTGTGGAATCACACTGCCACTCATGTGTAGCTGGCTCTCACTCACCTTTTGTGGAATCCTTCCTCTCTCACTCTCTACTTTCACCTCAATCTTTTGCATGTTATCATATCAAATTTTGGCTTATTTATTGAATCTTTGGTTGCGATTCTTCTCCATAAGGTCAAGATGGTGTTTAGGATGATGTCTGTAAAACTTGACTGAGAAGAGCATTCAAGATTAAGTAGTTTGGATTTTTAGGCAAAAACCAGGAGCTCACATTCTTGATCGGGATAATCGGACTTAGATTTTGTCGCGTGAAATCTTTAAGCGGAACTTCAGCGCTATACAACTTGGAACTACATAGCGGAACTTCCGCACTCTTGCCGGAACTAGATTTCAAGAGAGACACTGAAACTTGTTTTGATTGTTTGATCTTGCTTCATTTACTTTCTTTAGATCTTGAGAGATCTTTGTAGGCTAGTTTAAATACGATGAGGGAGTATTAATTTTTAAGGCACCATTCACCCCCTCTGTTGCCATTTCGGTCCTTCAATTGGTATCAGGCAGGTTAGCTCTTCTTGATAGATCTTAACGGTCGGTTGAGCCATGGCAGCGGACAAGTATTCCACCAAGCCTCCGATTTTTGATGATGCAGATTACCCTTACGGAAGAGCGAATGAAACATACATCGAGGCTCGGGGTATGCCATCGGAGAAAGGTGAAGGTGAGATTCTTGTTCTGCCGATGAAAACATCAATGCGGGAAACATGCACGATGTTGAGGCAATGCTAAGGCTAAGGAACATCATCATTGAGGTTTGGCGATGAGTTTGATCGCATTTCTCATTTGATTTACGCTACGACATCAGGGTGACCCTCGATGCATACCATGAGGCACTACCAGATTAAGGCGATTCGACAAGACCAGTTCAAGCGTGAATCTGATAAATTTGAGATGCTTCTTTGGTGAATCTCTTGATGAGTGCTTTTCGGCGTTTTCACAAGATTTTGAGCAACCTCGGCGGTCGGTCTTACATACCGAGCTCGGATAGCGCTCGACGGATGCTTCACAGCTTGATCTTCGTGTTTGGGAGATGAAAGTGACTACCATCAAAGATAGCACGGACCTCTAGACCACGACTCTTGATCGCTTTACTCGCGTCTCAAGACTCACGAGATTGACATTGTCTCGAAGGTCGAAGTCACGATCGATGGCTTTAGTCATGATCCTATACGGATCTTCTTACGAGTCGATCGTGGGTTTCTCCTAGGCTGCTCTCGTGACATAGCGATGATCGGTTAGAGCGACTTGAGGATGAGCAGACTAGCCCTCCTAGCTCGGAAGTTTTCTCATGCTTACAAGAGGAGGAGGGATGGTAAAGAGGAGAGGTGTGATTTGTTTGAGTGTGGTGGCCCCAACCACATCAAGCAAAGCAACATCCCAAGCTTAGGAAGGGCAAAGGTGACTATGGCGGTCCAAGCAGAGCGACTACATCGACAAGAACATAACCAAAGCCCTCGGCCTGATCAAGGCAGAAGAAGTTCGCAACTTTGGGAAGGCAAAGAAGGTGTTCCATCGCGTCCTCACGCCGCTCGTGACAGTGGACACCGGAGGTGGAGGGGTGGAGTAACGATGATGGGAAGGGCGATCATGATCCCAGGGCGGCAGCCTTCTCGGATGTGCTTCATGGCCCTCGAGGCGGATGAAGCGGCAAGTGGTGTACTCCGACTCAGATGAGGTTAGTCCACTTATGACCCGACAATGATGCTTTTCTTAAGCTAGGTAGATTCCATGCTAAGTCTAGGGCTAAGTGTTACGTGTTGGAGAAGGAAGTAGCTAGACTATCACGGAGCTTACTTTACCCATCTGCTCCCTCCGTGATGATTGTGACACTATTTGTGCTTTGATTGATGACATGGAAAAACTAAGGACCTTGCATGATAGTGTGTCCTCTGAGACTTGACATGATTAAGGTAGAGAACATTAGCCTTCTTCTTGAATTAGAGATGAGTAGGGTAGCACCTCCTGCATCCACTACTATTGAGGCTCTGCTTGCACCTCATGTGAGGTTAAGGACAATTCGTTTAGAGTCTTTATACCATGTTGCTTGATGCACTGAAACTTGTGAAAATTGTAATAATCTCAAGATGAACCTAAAGCAGGCGAGATCACAAAATTCTTGAATTCAAAATTGCGCTACTAGAGCCTATTGTTTCTTGTTTAAAGCTGTCCTAAGTTAGCTATTTGAACTAGAATCGCATGTCTAAGCGGTTTCAAGAAATGATTGATCACGATAACAAATTGGCTCAGTATGCTTCTAAGGACCTTGTTAGCTCACCTTGCAATCATTGTAATAAACTAAAATGTGATTTGGTTGCATTGGATGAAAAATGTGTGAAGCTAACTAAGGACCTTCTAGAGACACAATCATCTGCTTGTATTGTGTGTCTTTGGGAAGAAGTCTAAGGGTTTGGTAGAGCGCCTAGCATGCGTGAACCAATCATTAGCTTGATGGGAATTTTTCCCCCAAAGTCGGTGTGTCGTGCACAAGCCAATCTTTCCTCTGTTTGTTGGTTCTTCCTTTCTGCTACCTTACTCCTGTTGTCTCTTCTTCCCCTGCTCTTCTTGCACCTCTCTCTTTTAGGAGTGTCGGTATCTTATGAACACTCTCGAGAGGTTTGTAGGAGAGCAAGAAGAAGCTCAATCTCATTCTAGACAAATCTAAAATTTGCGATTTAATCGAGGTCTAGGATATGATATCCGAGGAGGATATGAGGAAGCATCCACTGTCGTGCTCAAAACCATAGCACGGTGTGATCAAAACTAAGCCGGGGCTGAGAAAGTCAATTTTAAGTCGGCGGGTTTTGTTCAAAGGATTACGACGACAAAGTGATTCCCACTGCGGCTTGGCCCCTCGGAGGCGAAGTATCATTGCACCTACATGAGAAAGATGGACATTTAGTTGATCATTGCTTGAGTAGCGCTAAGATCGCGCGTAGAGACCATGTTGAGTCTCTTAGGCACATTCGAGTCGACCCGGATCTTGAGTGCACCTAAGACCAACACGAGGTCTAGGTTTGTTCCATCGATGATTTTAGGCGACATCGAGGACTTGGTTTTACGAGTTTTACGAGTTTCGTCCTCATGCTCCCTTTGGTCGTAACTCCGCCGATCACGAGGTAGATCTCGTTTTCCTTCCGAGATAGCTACGCGTGGCGAGATCGACATATTCTTGCGCCTGACTCGCTCTTCCAATAGCGATCGGATCCGACCATGGTGAGATCTTTGACTTGTTGAGTGGCGAGGCGTAGGGTAGATAGAGTCGATCTTGCTGACTACTTCATCATTCGCCGTGTTACTCGGTATTGGGTGCCAAAATCTCTGTGATTCACCCGATCTTGAGACTTTACTCTCTGTTTGACTTCGAGTCGCCATTTGGGAAGGAAAGGTGCGGATTGTAGACTCGGTTGTTCACGTCATATGGTGGTGAGTCTCGTTGGTTTCTCTCTTCTAGCCGCGCTCGGGTGATGAGGCGATCACCTTGGAGATGCTTCATTTGGTAGCGTCATCGCTAAAGTCTTGTGAGCATTAATGATTCTTTTATTTTAAAAGATGTTGCCTTAGTAAGTGATTGCGATATAATCGCTTTGATCTCTCGACTTACGGATAGCGGTTTGAGTGAGCTTTAAGAAAAACAATTGCAAAATTCTTGATTCTTGGGTAGTCTAGTTTGCGGGATTTCTCGATATGGGAGGATCTTTCGTGCTGATTTTTGGATCTTACGGTGATCCTCTCAGATGTTTAATTGCTTGAATCCGTGATTTGACTTTACGGCATAGGAGACTTGGTCATATAGGATTTGATCATCGACCAGAGTTAGCGTACGATCTCATTAGTGGTTTGCGAAACTCAAAATGGTCAAGGATCTTGTTTGTGCTCCTTGCCGCACGCGGCAAAATAGTTCTTGCTTCACATCCTCGATTCTGATGACTATAGCGGATGCACCGGGTCAAGCTGCTCCATATGGACCGATGGGACCCGGCTAGAGTGCTGATCGGTGGGAGGAAGTAGTGCGTACTTGTGCGTGGTCGATGACTTCTCGAGGTATTCTTGGGTGTTCTTCTTAGCCTCGAAGGATGGAGGCGTTTACTCTTTTTAGTGGTCTTTTTAGTAGGCTTTACTTTGAGCTCCGGGTGCATTACGAGCAATTCGCGATAATGTGCCGAGTTCAAAATTCCTACTTTGAGATTTTGTGGTGAGGCAGTGTAGAGCACAGTTCTACGTCTCCATCGTCCCTCAACAAAATGGCGTTGTGGAAGGAAGAGCAGTACCTTAGTCGAGATGGCGGGACGATGCTTGATGAGTACTCTACACCTAGGAAGTTTTGAAGGTGAGGCAATTGCTCTTTGCTTGTCATGTTTCTATGAGTTTTCTTGGGCACTCTTGCATCGCACTTCTTATGAGTTGAGATATGGCGAAAACCAGTCGTCTCGCATTTTAGTGTGTTTGGTTGCAAGTGTTTTATTAAAGTGCAGGAACCTAGATAAGTTAGTCACGATCTTGTGATGGGATCTTTACAGGTTACTCGACTTCTTCTCGTGCCTATAAGTGCAGGCTG
The DNA here is from genome assembly GCA_036346395.1 of Hsuehochloa calcarea. Taxonomy (NCBI): domain Eukaryota; kingdom Viridiplantae; phylum Streptophyta; class Magnoliopsida; order Poales; family Poaceae; genus Hsuehochloa; species Hsuehochloa calcarea. The sequence goes on along the minus strand of CM070608.1, from coordinate 32,929,881 downwards.
CGAGTCTAGTAAATTGTTAGAGACACTGTGAGGTGACCTTGATGAGGCGGTCGAGGACTAGGCACGATATCTCGAGTTCCTTTAGATGCGATGAGTCCATCTTTGTGGGCGAAGAGGAGGATGGAGATGAGGTTGTCTACGATCAGTTCTTCCTCCTCCTCTTGAGTGCCTTCTTCCACCGCACCTCGAGGAGATCGACCCTTACCATAGCCTTACGAAGCTAGTGGCTCTGTCCCTATCATGCCTAATGAGGTAGAGGCCACTTCTTCATCTACTTTGGACCTCCAAGACACATTCAAAGGACCATCCTTGAGCGAGATCATTGGAGACCTCTTTGAGCGTGTCACTCGTTCTAAAGCGGTTGTCTCTCTTACATCTCCATTACGCCTTTGTTGCCTCATTTGAGCCCAAAGGCGTTTGTCATGCTCTATCGATGAGTCTTGGACTAAGCGATATGCATGAGGAGTTGGAAAACTTTGAAAGAACAAAGTGCAGTCTCTTGTTGAGCCCCTCAAGGTCACAATATCATTGGGACCAAATGGGTGTTCAGAACAAGCAAAGTGAAGATGGGTTAGTCATTGAAACAAGGCTGGCAGTAGCCAGAGTTACTCTCAAGTTGAGGTCTAGATTTGAAGAGACCTTTGCCCTGTGGCTAGACTTGAAGCCATTAGAATCACCTTGCCTTTGCGGCTTCTAAGGGTTTCAAGCTTTATCGAATGGATGTCAAAGTGCCTTCCTCAATGGCCTTATTGAGGAAGAAGTCTATGTCAGAACTGACCTCCAGGTTCGAGAACCCCAAATACCTAACCATGTCTCTGAGGCTTTCCAAAGCTTTGTATGGACTCAAGCGGGCTCCCAGGCTTGGTATGAAAGACTTAAGTCCTATCTGTTTGAGCCATGGTTTTGAGATGGGTAAAATTGACAAAACCTTGTTCATCGCGTCGTCTTGCGCGATCTTACTGCTCGTCGGATCTCGTGGATGACATTATCTTTGGCGGCTCCTCGCATGCTCGTTTCGATTTTAGATGTCATGAGCTCGGAGTTTGAAATGAGCATGATGGGCGAGTTGAGCTTCTTCCTTGGCTTCCAAATCAAGCAGACTCGGGAGGTACCTTTCTTCATCAAGGCAAATACACTCGAGACCTCTGAGCGTTTAGACATGAATGATGGAAAGCCGATATCAACTCCAATGGCATCTGTTGCTCTGGATCCGGATGAAGGCGGCGAACACATTGACCAAAAGGATTTGAGAGCATGATTGGCTCTCTCTTGTACCTCACGACCTCGAGACCGGACATACACTTTTACGTGTGTCTTTGTGCTCGGTTTGGAGCTTCTCCTCGCGTATCTCACCGTCGACGGTGAAAGCGCATCTTCGGTACCTTGAGCTACCATTGACTATGGCATCTAGTACTCTTCCTCTTCTTGTCTATCTCTTAGAGCCTTCTCCGTCACGACTTTCTTTGGTGTAGGATAGATAGGAAAGCAGCATACGGCACTTGCCAATTCATTGGCACTTCTCGTCGTCTCACGTGCGTCGAGGAAGCAATCCGGTGTTGCGCGATCCCGCTGCGAGAGGCGAAATGCGTTCTTGCGCGACCGATTCTTTGTAGTCAAGTGCTTTGGATGGTCTGACCTGAGGAGTTTGGGCTATCTATCATTGCGTTCCACTCTTTGTGATAACACGTCTGCGATTTGCATTGCCAGAACCCGATGCAACATTCTCGGACCAAGCATATTGATATCGAGATATCACTTTCTTAGAGACCATGTAGAAGGGTGACATTGTGCTCGAGTTTGTGGAAGTGAGCACCAGTTGGCGATATCTTCACTAAGCCTCTGGGCTGACTCTCGGTTTTGACTCTGCGAGAGAGCTTGGGGTGGTTTGTCCTTACGAGATTCTTTGTGAGGAGCGTTGTGCTACTCTTATATTATATTATATTATATTATATTATACGCTTACTCCTTTACGGTTTCATTTCTTTTAATATTTGGTGAAAGTCCTTCAGCATAGGTTAGAGTGTTTCTCTTGCCACATTGCTTTATGTGCTACTTCTTGTCTTGTGCTTCTAGGATCTTGCTTATTAGCTGTCTCTTCCTCTCTAAGTAGAGCTTACTCACTTCTTATAGGTTCTAGCGAGGTGGGCCACCCTTGGGTAGAGCAGGGAGATGTTTGCTCCTTAGTGTTTGTGTAGATCGGTAATAGTCCTAGAATCATATGGGGTAGATAAGAGTGCATGCGGCGATAGTTTTCTCTATATCTTTTCTATGCTCTAAAGGGATGCCTTTTACGGTTTACTTATCGAGTTCTCGTTTTTGTTCCTTTGGTTGGGGAGTTATTCTTGGTTATTCCATATTCTTAATTGTGTCATAACTCAACTTTGAATTAAAAGATGCATCTCATTACAGAAGGAATCGGATTTTTGTACTTTTCATCAAGCATTGCATGATAATCAAATGGAGCCTTGTTTATTATCCCTTATGATATGTTTTCACTTTATTTTACATCTTGCCATGATTTATGCTAAGCTGCTAGATCTATCATGACTTTTTATGTGTAGTTTAGTCTTTGCCATGCTAAGGTATTTAAAATGCTAAACTTGAATTAAAATCTTGTCATGATAGCTCTTGAGACTAGTGCAGTTGAAACTATCCTTTTATGATTTTATGCCATGTCAAGTAGTAATTTGAGTTGAGTCTGAATCTCTTTTGAACTTTTGAGTAAGCTATGTCGGTTTGTTAAGAAACATGACTTATCTCTAATCCTTTGGTCTAAAAACTTCAAAAGCAAAAATGATCTCTTTTGTGCGAAAAAGCTGATCTCACCAAATCTTTCTCATGAGGCGGCTTGCCATTGCACTAGGCATGAACTCGGGGAGCCTTGGATGACCTAAGATCACCTCCTTAAGTGCATTGCTTGAGGTAGTCGCATAAGGCGAGATCTAGCACATGGTTTTAAAAAAAATGGTTGAAGCTTAGGAGGCGATTGTGGATGGCACCTAGTCGAGCTTGCTCTCTTGAGATAAAACCATAAAAGTCTTGAGAAAAAGAAAAATGTGCTAAAATTGCTTATCTCAAAAGAGACCAAGTCTGGATAAAATGAGTCCTTCTTCAATGGTAGCACTCTAAAGCTATTCAATATGAGTCTTCTTGGTTCAACTTAGATTATTTGACATGGCTTGCATCATCTTTGGATATCTTTAGCTAGACTTCAATCTTGACTTATTTGACTTTGCTAAAGAGCTGGATCATTAATCAAATTATGGACTTTCTGTCTTAGCTCTTCTATACATCGATTGTCATGATCTTGATAGCATTCTTACGTGTTATGGCTTGGTGTAATACTCTAATAGTCATTTTGGATAATCTACATGGCTCCTAATGCTTAAAATGAACATCATATAGTCTTTTCCTCCCTTTTCTACATATTGATGATTTTATTGCCAAGGGAGAATATTTGTGAGAAAAGCCTTACGAAGAAAAGCCTTGAGTTTTGTCTGAATGAGTTTTCGAAAATTGCTCTTTCATCTCTCAAGTCTTTCTCTTTTGTCAACATGGTCTTGAGCTTAATTACTCTTGTTTAGACCTTGGTTGTTGTAATCTCAAACTCATCTTATGCTTTTGGTAATTGTCAATATACTCATCAAGGGAGATTGAGAGACCATGTGAGAGGTCCTCCTCTGAGTGATGAGTATTTGACAAGTGTGTTGATTAGATTGAGAGTTGAGGTTTTGGTTTGGGTTGTTTAAAGGTGATCGGAAATCGGAACTACAGCGTGTATGGAAGCGGAAGTTGATTATGTCAGAACTACGGTGTTGGAAAAGGAACTTCAGATTACAGGGTTTTGGTTTAATTTGAAGAAATCGGAACTTCCGCACATGGGGTAGCGGAGTGTCAGATAATCTGGTATTGAGATTCCTCACGAGGCGAAAATCGGAATAGAAATTTTTGGACGTCGCGGATGTTAGAAGATCGGAAGTTCGCGATGGTAACGCGGAACTTCCGATAATTCGACAAGTGCGGATGTTCGGATCGGAACTTCATTTGTGGTAAATCGGAACTTCGATTGTGTGTCGAGTATGCGAGAGAAGGTTAATTGTGATTTTGATTTTGTATGAGTTTGAGTCTTATACAAATATTGATGCTATGATATTGTGCAATGCTATGTGATGTGTTTTTATGCTGTGTTGGTGCGGGGCATCAAGATGGAGTCGTGGCGAGACACGTGGACGGACTAAGGCGCGAGGCGTTGAGGTCGAAGCAGTCGGGATGTGTCGAAGGCGGCGTGAATCTTGAAGCGGTTGCGAGTCGTGCACAACAAGGTGTCTGAGAGGCTTCGGAAGGTGCGCAAGAAGCGAAAGGGTCTTTTCGCAGCGGCAAAAGTGGAGCGGTTCCGTTCGGTGTAGCGGGCTTAATGGGTTGGAGGCCCATTAGCCAAGAGCTATAAATAGAGAGAACCACAGGTTAGGGTTAGACCTTTTGATAGAAAATTAGGGTTAGCTCTAAAAAGGGTGTGTGTTGCCTTTTTGAGAGCTTGTTGGTTTTGAGAGAATGGCTAAATCCTTGTAATCTTTCCTCTGTGTTTCCACTTGTAATCGTTTGATGTCTATCAATGAAACTACGAGTCTTTGATTACATGTTTATGCCTCTCTTTATTCCCTCTCTGTTCATGTTGAATATCTAGGGTTTTGGCATATCTTTTGTTTAGTTTTATGAAATAGCATGAAACTTCATATCTAGAATCGTTTTGGTATTGCTATTACTTCCTCAAAGTTTCATGCTCTAAGAATCGAGAATCTAAGCTATTATTGTTTTTGGTCTTTCTTGCCCCTTCTTCAAGAAATCCGATTTTGGCTTATTTGTTGAATCTTTGGTTGCGATTCTTCTCCATAAGGTCAAGATGGTGTTTAGGATGATGTCTGTAAAACTTGACTTTGAAGAGCATTCAAGATTAAGTAGTTTGGATTTTTGGGCAAAAACTAAGAGCTCTGTTCTTGATCGGGATAATGAACTTAGATTTGTGCGTGAAGCCATAAGCGGAACTTCAGCGCTATACTAACTGGAACTACATAAGCGGAACTTCGCACTCTCTTGCCGGAACTCCGATTTCGGAAGAACGACTGAAACTTGTTTTTGATTGTTTGATCTTGCTTCATTTACTTTCTTTAGATCTTGAGAGATCTTTGTAGGCTAGTTTAAATCTGATAAAGGGAGTATTAATTTTTAAGGCACCATTCACCCCCTCTGTTGCCATTTCGGTCCTTCACATATACTATTTGAGAAGGAGTTAATGATCGCGAGGATATGTTACACGATCTCGGGATGATGAGTCAATTAGCAATGGCTTTGTTGGTTTTACAATTTGTAGCGTTTTTAGTTTGCTCGAAATTTGTCGGAGACCGCAGGCGATCAAGCCGTAGATGCCGGTCAAGCAAACCCGAGTGGGAAAAAGTCTGATCAGCGTTAACTGCTTGGTCAGGCCATTAAAATGAAAAGTGGTTTTTGGGTTAGCCAAAAATAGGTTGTGTAGGCAAGTGAGGAGTCTCTGGATGTGGTCACATCAATTTTGGAGCTCCAGTCAAAAGTTCTATTCAGTTGAAATTTCGGAAGGTTTGAGATTTTATTGAAATTTTTGGCTAAGTCTTTTTAGGTGGTCCGGCCATGGTTGTGAGATCGGTCCGACCCTGAAACTGAAATCGGTCGAGGCCGACGCCTTGTGGAATGGTCGGACCGATGGAGAGATTGGAGGGTAGCCAAGTTGGCATTTAGTTGATTTGAATGTGTTTTATGTATGGAGTTCAATGCTTTATTGTTGCATATTGCATTGCGGAACTAACGTGGGTCAAGTTGTGAAGAACTTGTTCGGAAGCGGTTTGTTTGTCTATTCTCATGCGGTGGCTTGCAAGTCAGCAGCGTCAGCGGTGAGTGGATCGGGACTACGGCTTGGAGAGTTGAGGTCGAGCGATCATGGATCTTACGGGTGAGGTCGTGTGACTCAAGCATGGTGCGAGAATGGGCAAGATGGATCGAGCGGGTAGTTCGGTCGGTTGGTTGGATCGGTGGTGCGGAAGTCGGTGCGAGTCTCTTGGAGGTTCAGATGGGATTCGGACAAGAGAGCTTGCGACATGATGAGAGCCGTGATCAACCTACGTGGTGAAGCGGCGATTGCTTCAATAGTTATGTGTGTGTGGGTCCCATGTGAGTGGGTCCCAAAAGTGAAACCCTAGGCCTCTAGTATAAATAGAAAGGGGAGATGTAAAACCTGGAAGCATTCATTTGGCCCCTTCATCCTTTTCTAGGGTTTGGAGGAGAGGAGAGGAGAAACTAGGGTTTGGAGAGTGTGTGTGCTCCTTGTGTGAGCTCTTGTCCTCCTTGTTGGAGAGGCTTTGTAAGCATCTAGTGTGATCAATCAATCTTGTGATGCTTGCTTGAGAGATCATTTGTCTCCCTTGTGTTCTTCTCTCTTTTGGATGAATTTGGTGCTTCCTTGATTCAAGTGGTTAAGCTTGGTCTCTTGACCTATTTTCTCTTGCTTTGATGTGTGGGAATACTCCTAGAATCATCTAGACCATCAACCCCACAAGCAAGTCTTGAATCAAAGTTTTCATATTTCTAGGGTTTGTGCACTTCTTTGGTAAAACCTTGAGAGATCGATTCTCTGAAGTGGATCGAAGGATCGTCGCTAGAAATAGGTCTCTAATATCCTTAGGAGGTGTGCTCGAAATTTGGTCAAGTTTCATTGGTTGAATCAAAGTTGGATCAAATTTCGTTTTGGACTTGAGGCTTGATTTTTGATTCTGGACAAAATCGGTCGACCGGTTTTGTAATAGCGGCGTCCGACCATGCGTTTCGAACCGCTCGATGCTTTAGGTCGAACCGATATCCAGCGGTCGACCGCCCGATTAATAGTCGGTCCGGCCAGCTCGTTGAGCGTCGGTCAGGCCGCTTTATCTCGTGATCGGTCGGCCTTGATTCCGATCGAGCTAGATGAGTTCTTTTCTCCATTTTTGTGTCGTGTGTGGTTGAGGGTTATCGAATTGACACAAGGCTTCCTTTGTCAAACTGCGATCTTCTTAGCTTTCATAGCTAAAGGAGTTAAGTTCGTGTTGAATTTGATTTAGGCGAAAGTTGAAAAAGCGCCTATTCACCCCCTAGTCGCCTTTACGGTCCTACAAGTGGTATCGAGGCAGTTAGCTCTTCTCATAGATCTTAACCTAGTCTTTGGAGCCATGGCGGTGACAAGTACTCAACCAAGCCACATATTTTTGATGGAGTTGACTTTGCATATTGGAAGGCTCGTATGCAAGCATATATCGAGGCTCAAGGGCACGCTATTTGGCTTAAGGTGAAAAACCCTTATGTCGTGCCCGGTAGATAGCGATATGATCACTCCGGATGTGGAGGCCAAGAGCAAGGCTCGAATTATTTGATCCAAGGCCTTAGTCGATCGAGTTTGAGCGTGTTGCTCACTTGCGATGTGCTCATGAGATCTGGCGGACTCTTTGTGACTATCACGAAGGGTCCACTGCGATCAAGGAAGTGAGGCAGAACCGCTCAAGAAAGTATACTCTAAGATCGAGCAAAGGCTGGTGAGTCTTTGGATGAGTGTGGGAAGATTTTCTAAGATTCTTCATGATCTCCATGTGCTGTTGACTTAGTTTTTAAAGTGCGAAAATGCATGCGCCACTTTTGGGTGCTCTTGATGTGAAGGTCAGGGAATGAAGATCACTTCCATCAATGACAACAACATCATGAGTGAGCTTACCATGGATAAGCTTATACTCGAGGTTGAAGGCGCATGAGATTGATTTTATCTCGCGTCTCCCAGAACAGTCGATGGCATTAGTGGTCGACAAATCCAAGGGTTGTTCTTTCGATTCTCTTGATTGTAGCTCATCTGGTTTTTCATTATACGCACATTCTTTGAGCGATGAGCAACTTGAGAGCTGCAGAGGATGACTTAGCCCTCCTATCCACCAAATTCACAAGAGCGTACAACAAGGTGAGGAATAGGAGGAGAAGTGGACCTATCACGTGCTTCGAATGTGGTGAGCCAAACCACATTCGTTCCAGGTGCCCCAAGCTAAAGGGCAAGGAGGAAGGAGACACGAAGACATCCCGGAGAGGGATGCAAAACCCAGAAGACAAACTATCGCAAGTTTGTCGTAGGGTCCTGCCGCTCTAGAGAATGTAAATATGGCGATGTGGACTCGGAAGCGGAGGGCGGCGAGTGACTCCGTGGCAGAAGAAGGCTCATGACTTCACGGGCATGTGTTTCATGGCCAAGAAGCGATGCAGCGACTCCTCCAACGATGAGGATCCTTTTAGTGATCCTGATGAGGTATGCCCTTCAATTGCTGACATGAAAAGGGCTTTGGTGCTTCTTTGAGCGAAATTGCATAAGCAAGTAAAAATGATTAAGAAGAGGACATTATGATTGATAATTTGAACCTAGAAGTTGTTAGGCTTAAATCTATTAATCCGATGATATTTGTGATTCTGCACTAGCTTGCAAAAAGAATTGACAAGCTTGAAATCTGCTCATTCCTCAGTTGCTAATCAACTAAAAGATGCTCTTGATGAACTAGAATCTCTCAAGTCTAGTTATGTTTGTAGATGCCATTTCTCTTGATGTGACGCCATGGAAGCTATTCCTTTAACTTGCTCAAATTGTGCTTTGCTAGAATTAAAATTGGATAGCTCTTTGAAAGAATTGCAAAAATTTGATGCTAGTCACACATGCTCTCATTGTAAGAATAATAGGATTAAGATGCAAGAGATGGTGAAATGGTGGTTTACTCTAGAGTGCATCTTGTGAAAATTGTCCCAAGCTTACAATTGAGATTGAAGCTTTAAACAAGACTCTTGAAGAAAAAGCTAAAATTGAAAAATCCATGTCTTTTCTTGCTTCTAAGAAAGTCATTGATTCTAACTCTTGTGTTTTGAATCTTTGAAGTTGAAACCATGATTGGTCGATTCAAGAGGCATTTAGAGTCAAATTTAAGGAAGCGATTGAATAGGATTAAGGAATCCTCCTGTGTGTCTTGTGAGGCCTTCAAAGTGGAAGTGGCCCTTCTTAAGAGTAAGCGTGATGAGGTAATCAAGTCTAGCAAGTGCACTAGATGTGAGGTCTAATTAAAGAGAATGATTACCTCAAGGTGACTCTTGAGAAGTTTTAGTGGGAAAAAGAAACTCAACATGATTCTTGATCAATCCAAGGTGAGCGTGAAAAATAGTGGTCTAGGTTTCAATCCCTAGAGCATTCCAAGAAAAACCCACCTAGGATTGCTAGAGTTGTGAAGAATGGTGCATTTGAGCTAGAACCTCCTAAGCCATCGAGGTTGTTTTCAAATCCATTGGTTTTGCTCAAACTCTTTCGGCAAGAAAGGTGCTTTTACTCCTTGATCTGAGCCCCTCAAAGGTCGAGTACCATTGCACCTTCTGCAGAAAAGAAGGCCACCTTGTTGAGTTCTACCTTAGGAGAGCAAAACTTGAGAGAAAAAGAGGATGAGTGCCTTGAGATCCATTAGAGAGTCCCTTCTCATTGTAGTCTCTAGAGCTAGGCGGCTGTTTATCGTACCACTATAGGCCTAGATTTGTAGAGAACTTTGTAGACTCTTTTGGTGGGTCTAGGCGGCATGTTGGATTAGGATATCGTGAGGAGAGACCACGGGTAGCACCTAGGCAGAGATGTCGATCTTTTGGTAGATCGTTTGGAGAGGTCTAGGTGGTTCTCATGTGCATCCTTATGATTTTATTCTGATCATGTTTCTGCATTTCTTTCTCTTGCTGCTCCCGGACATCGTGCTTCTCGATCTTTGGATTCCTAGATCATTTATCACTAACTTGATCTTGAGGCGCGGATGTTTTCGATTGTGCTTTTAGGTCCGTCGTGCGAGGAAGGAGGACATATGGCTTGTTGACTCGGGTGTTCTCGACATATGAATGGAGATTCTAGATGGTTCTCCTCCTCACCGTGCATCCGACGCGAATTGATTACCTTTGGGGATGCTTCTACGGGAAGTGGCGCAAAGGAACTTTGTCTTGGCGTCAACGACAAGTTCATGCTTAAAGGCGTCGCTTTGGTAAGTAAGTGAGGTATAATCTTCTATTTGTTTCTCGGTTTGCTTGATGAGGGTCTAGAAGTGAGGTTTAAGAGTGGTGAGTGTAGAGTTCTAGATTCCTCGGGTGAGCTTGTTTTGAGATCTCAGTTTGAGAAGATCTTTTGTGCTAATTTGAGTATTTCTTGATTTCGAGTCCTAGGTGTCTTGTAGCCTCTGATTCTCATGATCTTGTTTTGTGGCATCGTAGACTTGGGCATATAGGTTTTGATCATTTGTCTAGAGTCGGTTGCAAGGACTTGATTAGAGGTTTGCCTAAATGAAGGTCATTAGAGATCTTTGTGCTCGCCACTGTAGACATGGTAAGATGGTGTGCGCTTCCCACCACCTCTTACTTTGGTAATGGTGATGGACGGGGCAGCTTCTTCACTTAGACAGTTGGTCCTTCTAGAGTTCGATCGGTGGTGGGAAATGGTATGTCTTGGTGGTTGTGGATGATTACTCGGTATTCATGGGTTTATTTTCTCGCTTCTAAGGGACGAAGCATTTGGATTCTTTAGAGATTTGGTCCTTAGACTTCTTTGTTGATATTCTGGAGCTTTGAGAGCCATTAGGGTGACAATGGGATGAATTCAAAATTCTTCTTTCTACACTACTACACTTGCGATAGGGAATTGAGCATCGATTTTCTTCTCCTAGAGTTCCCAATGAGAATGGTGTTGTAGAAAGGAAGAACAGAACCCTTGTAGAGATGGCTCGGACCATGTTAGATGAGCATTCTACTCCTAGGAGATTTTGGGCTGAGGCGATCTCTACTACTTGTTATATCTCCAATAGGGTTTTCTTGAGATCTGTGGTTGGGAAGACCTCTTATGAGCTTAGATTTGGTCATTCTCCCAAAGTCTCTCATTTCAAGATTTTTGGTTGCAAGTGCTTCATTCTTAAACATGGCAACCTTGATAAATTTGAGTCTAGATGTTTTGATGGCATATTTCTTGGATATCCTGCTCATTCTCGTGGCTATCGTGTTTTTAATGTTGACACTAACAAAATTGTTGAGACTTGCGAAGTCACTTTTGATGAGGCTAGTCACAGTACTAGACCCGATGCTCTGGTACCTGAGTTCCGAAATTCAAGGAAGCATCTTCGTCGATGATGACTCGAGGATGAGGCAGAACCATCCTCGGCTACCTCACGAGAGGGTGGAGAGCACTGCTACTACTACTCGATTTCAGGTGGCGACCTCCTCCTATCCCCACAGAAAGCGATCCGAGTGGCTCTGTTCCTACCTCGACAACTCATGGGTAGAGGCCATACGCACCGAGGAGCACCTCTTCATTCGACAACATCCACAAGCGAGATGATTGGGGATCTTCAAGCGAGTCACTCGCTCGGGTTTATTCTCTGATTCTCATGCACATTACGCTTTGTCGCTTCTTTTGAACCCGAGATATCACCCATGCTTTATCGATGCCTCTTGGGTCAATGCCATGCATGAAGAGCTTGAAATTTTGAAAGAAACAAAGTGCGGACTTTAGTTGAGCGTCCTTCTGATTCTCATGTTATTGGAACAAAATGGATTTTTAAAAATAAGCAAAGTGAGGATGGGTTGGTTGTTGCAATAAAGCTAGACTCGTAGCTCAAGGTTATTCCCAGGTAGAAGGCTTAGACTTTGAAGAGACCTTTGCTCCAGTAGCTAGATTGGAAGCCATTCGCATTCTTTTAGCATTTGCAACATCCAAGGGTTTCAAGCTTTTTCAAATGGATGTTAAAAGTGCTTTCTTGAATGGTTTCATAGAAGAAGAGGTCTTTGTCAAGCAACCTCCTGGTTTTGAAAATCAAAATTCCCAAACCATGTTTTTAAACTCTCTAAAGCCCTGTATGGATTGAAACAAGCTCCTAGAGCTTGGTATGACAAAGCAGAGTTTCTTGCTTGAAAATGATTTCAAAATGGGAATGGTTGATAAAACCTTGTTCACTCTCAGGCATGGCAGTGATTTTTTGCTGGTTCAGATTTATGTGGATGATATTATATTCGGTGGTTCTTCTCATGCTTTGGTGTCCAGTTTTGATTCGATGAGCGGTGAGTTCGAGATGAGCATGATGGGAGAGTTGACATTCTTCCTTGGTCTTCAAATCAAGCAAGCTGAAAGAAGGCACCTTCGTTCACGAGTAAGTATACAAAGGACCTTCTTGGCGCTTCAATATGGGAGCGATAGGCCAATGTCTACTCCCATTGCTACAACCACCGTCTTTGGACCACGATGAGGATGGAGAGTCAGTGGACGGAAGGAATCTGCATGATATGATTGGCTCCCTCCTCTATCTTCGTGTCGGTAGGACATACAATTTGCCGTATGTACGTCGCCGCTTTCAAAGCTTCCTCGTGCTTCTCATCGTCAAGCGATGCGTCGCATCTTGAGTATCTTCAAGATACTCTTGACTTTGGACTCTGGTATTCTTCTTCTTACGCTCTCTCAATTCGAGCATTTTACGATCTTGATTTTGCGAGGTGTAGAGTGGATAGGAAGAGTACTTGGCACTTGTCATTTCTTGGGCACATCTCTTGTTTCTTGGTCTTCTAAAAAGCAGTCTTGATTTACTGATCCACGGTGAGGCCGAGTATGTAGGCTGCACTTGATGGTTGCTCTCGGAGTTCTCTGGATTTTATCCATGGCTGCGGGACTATGGGTTATCCTTGAGAAGTGTTCCTCTTTTGCGTGACAACATACGCAATTAATATTGCCAAAACCCAGTGCAACATTCGAGGACTAAACACATTGATATTCGATTTCATTTTCTTAGAGACCATGTTGAGAAGGGTGATGTTGTGCTCCACTTTGTAGAGTCGAGCAACGACTTGCGAGATATTTTCACTAAAGCTCTTGATTCTTCTCGTTTCTTTGCTTTCGGGGAGAGTTAGGGGTTATTAGTCCTATTGGGCTGTTTTGAGGGAATTGCTCTTTTGCATTCATTGTATCATAATGCATGTTTCATTTCTATTGTCTTGCATTGTATAATAAAATTTGTGGAGCTTTGATTATTATCCTTGTATGCTTGATTTCATATTCTATACCTTGTCATATCAAGTGATAGTATGCTAGACTTCTTTATGGCTCTTCTTGTTTAGCTTAGCTTTTGCCTTGCTAGCTTTATATCTGTGAGCAAATTGAATCAAATCATGTCTTGTTGGATCTTGTGACTAGTTTTGCTCTAGTGATCCTCTTATGATTCTTGCCATGTCATATAGGTTGAATTGAGTCTTGAACTTATCTTGAGATGAAAATGAGCTTTTTAATTTCTTAAGTCAAGCAAATGAAAAATGAGATTTTAAATGCTCATGAGACGGCTCGACTAGGAGTTTTGGATGACCTAGACCACTCTTTTAAGCTTATCGCTTGAGATGGTCGCGGCAAGGCTTGAGATCTAGCACAGTTGAAAAAAATCCTTTTAGGAAAATGCTCAAAATGCTAAGTGCTTGAGTTTTGCTTCAAAAGTGTACTCTTAATGCTCAAAATGCCTCAGTTCTTGTTTTAAGTCTCTTTTTACTTATAGACATGGCTTGACTCATTTTTGGTTGCTTTTAGTGAAACTATGATATTGAGCAACTTTTCATGGTATTCATTCTCTTAATCTCAGATTACTGCTATTTTGGTTTTAGCTTTGCAGTACATGTTTTGCCATGATTGAATATAGCTTCTACTCTTTTTATGGCTTGGTATAATACTTGTCACATCTACATGTATAATGGTCATGGCTCCTTTTTCTAAAGTTCAAAAATAAAGTCATTCCTTCATGATCTTTCTTTTCCATGCATCTTGATGAATTCATTGTCAAAGGGAGAAAGATTGTGAAGAAAATCTTGTTTTGGAGCTTTTGGTTTCATATAGGTTTAATATAAAAGAACTTCATAAAATAAAATAAAAATTGAACCTTTTGAAATTTGTGATCATAGTGAGTTGAGTCTCTTTATTTCATTGCCTTTCTCGATTATATTTGCAATTGAAGAAGACTCACAATGATCAAAGGTCAAATAGAACAATTGTCTTTCATTTGGACCTAAGTGAGATTTTTAGCTACTTTACGGAATTTGAATCCTCTTGTGCTTTCATTGCCTTATCTCACTTGCTTATACTATTACGAAGCCGACTTGGTGCGTTTCCTAGGCTTTTCTTGCTTATGGACCAAGTTGTGCCTTTATCTTGGCAGCGATTTGTTTACTTTTCAATTGAAAAACCACATTTTACGGAAATTGCCAATGTGTTCATCAAGGGAGATTGTGGATATCGTGAGGATATGCACGATCTCGGGATGATGAGTCAATTGGCAATGGCTTTGTTGGTTTGCAATTTCTCGCGTTTTGGGTTTGCTCCAATTTGTCGAGGACAGGCGGTCGAGCCGGCCGGTCATTGGTCGGCCGACGATGGGAAAGATCGGCCGGCGATGCTTGCGGTCCGACCGGCATAAAATGAAAAGTGGTTTTGGGTGAGCCAAAAATAGGTTGTGTAGGCAAGTGAGGAGTCTCTGGATGTGGTCACATCATTTTGGAGCTCGATCAAAGTTCTATTCGATTGAAATTTCGGAAGGTTTGAATTTGGTGAAATTTAGCTAAGTCTTTTAGGCGGTCCGATAGCCGTGGTTGTGAGATCGGTCGACCGACTGAAATCGGTCGAGAGACCGGCCTTGTGGGGTGATCAAACCGGCCGATGACTTGGAGGTAGCCAAGTTGGCATTGAGTTGATTTGAATGTGTTTATGTATGGGTTCAATGCTTTATTGTTGCATATTGCATTGCGGAACTAACGTGGGTCAAGTTGTGAAGAACTTGTTCGGAAGCGATTTGTTTGTCTATTCTTTGTGCGGTGGCTTGCGAGTCCGGCGTCAGCGGTGAGGTGGATCGGGACTACGCTTGGAGAGGTGAGGTCGAGCGATCATGGATCTGCGGGTGGTCGTGTGACTCAAGCATGGTGCGAGAATGGGCAAGATGGATCGACGGGTAGTTGGTGCTGTTGGTTGGATCGGTGGTGCGGAAGTCGGTGCGAGTCTCTGGAGGTTCGATGGGATTCGGACAAGAGAAGCTTGGCGACGTGATGAGCCGTGATCAACCTACACGTGGTGAAAGCGATTGCTTCAATAGTTATGTGTGTGTGGGTCCCATGTGTGAGTGGGTCCCAAAAGTGAAACCCTAGGCCTCTAGTATAAATAGAAAGGGGAGATGTAAAACCCCAGAAGCATTCATTTGGCCCCTTCATCCTTTTCTAGGGTTTGGAGGAGAGGAGAGGAGAAACTAGGGTTTGGAGTGTGTGTGTGCTCCTTGTGTGAGCTCTTGTCCTCCTTGTTGGAGAGGCTTTGTAAGCATCTAGTGTGATCAATCAATCTTGTGATGCTTGCTTGAGAGATTATTTGTCTCCCTTTGTGTTCTTCTCTCTTTTGGATGAATTTGGTGCTTCCTTGATTCAAGTGGTTAAGCTTGGTCTCTTGACCTATTTTCTCTTGCCTTGATGTGTGGGAATACTCCTAGAATCATCTAGACCATCAACCCCACAAGCAAGTCTTGAATCAAAGTTTTCATATTTCTAGGGTTTGTGCACTTCTTCGGTAAAACCTTGAGAGATCGTTTCTACGAAGTGGATCTGAAGGATCGTCGCTAGAAATAGGTCTCTAATATCCTTAGGGAGGTGTGCTCGAAATTTGGTCAAGTTTCATTGGTTGAATCAAAAGTTGGATCAAATTTCGTTTTGGATTTGGGCTTGATTTTTGGTTCGGACAAAATCGGTCGGCCGGTTTTATGCAGATCGGTCCGACCGCAGTGTTTCGCACCAGCTTTCGATCGCTTGCGGGTCGAACCGATATCCAATGGTCGGCCCGATTAATGCCGGTCCGGCCGCTCGTTGAGCGTCGGTCCGACCGCTGTCTCGATCGGTCGACCGCCGCGGTGCCAGGCCCGACTAGTGAGTTCTTGTCTCCATTTTGTGTCGTGTGGTTGAGGGGGTTATCGAATTCAGTACTAGGCTTCCACTGTGCGCTTACTGATCTTCTTAGCTTTTATAGCTAAAGGAGTTAAGTTCGTGTTGAATTTGATTTAGGCGAGAAAGTTGAAGAAGCGCTATTCACCCTAAAATAGCCTACGGTCCTACAAAGTGCCTCCTCCCCATGTCCTTCCTCATGCATATCTCCAAATCTTCCCAAATCTGCAGGAGGCCCCACCTTCCTCCTCGCTAGTAGAGTCATACTCTCCATTCTCCAAAATAACATAAGCTGTAGGGGCCAGGAAGGCGACTAGGGGGTGAATAGGCGCTTTCAAAACTTTCTCGCCTAAATCAAAACCAACACGAACTTTACTCCTTTAGCTATGAAAGCTAAAAGTTGATGAGCACACTGGAAGCCTTGTGTTGGATTTGATAAACCCCTCAAGCACGACACAAAAGGAGAAAAGAACACAATGTTCTTCTTTGAGCGAGGCGGTCTGGCCAGGCTACCACGAGCGAGTCGGACCGGCCGGTCAGCGGTCTGATCGATAGGCAACTAACGATGTGGCGCCCGGGATTATTAAACATAATGATTAGTCACCACTTGACCCTATCATCATAAGCATAATAACTCGTGAAGTAGAGGAATGTATACTCCCAGTGCATTATACACCCCTCTACGCAAAAGTTCATGCATCAATTCCATTCAATCACATAGAACAAAGCCTGAGAACAAAATAAAGACATACATAATAATATTCAGAGTAAATACAACAAAGAGGCCAACAGGCCAACAGGTAAATAAAATTACGAGCAGTAGCAAAAGTGCCATAAGATGGCGATAAACAAAAAAAGAGCCTTGGTGTGCCTTTTACCCACAAGGCAGCCAGCCAGTTGTGACTAATGCCGTCGAACCCGCGACACATCTCACGAGTGAAGCCCTTGGGGCTCACCTTCTTCCTCTGCAAACAAAAGCGACCCGACAAAAAGGCTGGGTGAGTACTGAATGTACTCATAAGACATATAAGAATGATAACGGTCGATACAATAACTATATGCAAGCTTATTTAAGTGGGGCGACTAGGACTCAAGTTTGTAAGCATAAAGCAAGTTTTATTTGCAATAGCGTAATAGATTGAAGGCAATTTTGCAATCTGATTTTATTTGATAAAAGCAGTAGTAACAAGTATCGACAATGATGAAAACAATCCTGGAGTGGCTAACCCAATAGCCACCACAATAGCATGAATTACCCATTCATGCCAACCATATCAAGTTTTAATTTTAAAACAAAAGCAGGTTGTTGAAGTCTAGATCTTGCGTGAAATCACCAAGCGTGTCCACAACCTAGGGCGAGGCTATTCGAATAGATTTATCCTGCGAGTGTACCAACTTACCCACATGTCGGACCGCCTTTTGCCACATGATTAAGCACACTTCCTTAGGTATCTTGCGTACGGCTAAGTCCTCTGAGACTTTTCCAATATTATGTATTAACTTCGAGTGGCAGGTATGGATAGAAACCCATCGTTGTGTCGAGGTCGTGGCCCGACCTCGGACAACTACCCCTCACGGGTAAAACCTCGGACAAGCTGCGCCCCTCAGGTGGAGAGTCCATCCGGAAACTCCACCACCTTTTAACACAAGAACACAATTCCTTTTTCACACAACACACAGCGCTCCTCCTGCGACTCGGAATAACACACTCCAAAGTACTAGGTCAAGAGGGTCCCATATAACCCTCATGTGGTTGAAGTACGCAAAGTACTTGGATCGAGTGGCGCAAGCAACATTTCAGTCCTTAGGGACTGGGCACCTTTCCTTGTCACACCCAACAATCACACCAACATGCCATTGTGCCCAAGTCAAATCATTTTGTTTCATTTTGGTTTTACAAAACAAAAGCATAAGGTCTTTGAACCAAAAATAAACAAAATGATTTGTGTGATCAAGGTCATCGACTAAGTCGATAACTTGCCCAATTCTACCGGTAGCTAAGCATTTCTAAGCATGATATCAAAAAGGCAGTAAAAAGAGCATAATTAAATCACAGGGCTCTAATTCACCGTGATGATAATAGCTTATGGTTGTGGCGAGGGGATAACATTTTAATGGCAACAATGCATTAGGAATAGCTACCTCTAAGCAGGGACAAAAATACTTGGACACAAAAAGCCATGCATACATATAATTTGTAAACAAGATATTAGACTTTGAAAGTAATGGGACATTTATGATCAAATATCTTGCCTTCTTTGAAGCTCATTTGTTTTCTTTGCAGGAGGATCACTCTCGATATTATCAATATTGTGCAACCTATCGAGCGAACCAACAAGAACCAATAAAGCGAGAAACATCAAAAGATGCAATACAAAACTGGCAAAAGTTCTCAAATTTTTACAGATGGGAAGAACATAATTTTTATGAACTAAAGCAACAAGAAGCAACAAGAACCAATTGATTTGGATTCTCAATGCAAAGTTATGGCCAAAACATTTTTGATCGGCAGGAAAAAGGAAAAAATAGCACTATTCACCTAAGCAAAGATTTTAGTGAAATTTTCTAGAATGACACGACTCTCTGAAATTTTATGATAAATCAAGCACCTCATAAGATGAAAGCCCATTGTGGATTCATCTCATTTGGAGCTTGCAATAATTAGTTATGAGTTTTCTAAGATTCACTATTTTTACATTGCAAAGATAATCGGTTTAATGCTTACTTTCAAAATAAATCTTTTACGCTGCCGAGATAAATGAGCAACCTATCTTTGAAATAAGTTTACTAAGAATGAAAAATAAGAACCTTTGGTTTTATCATTTTTGAAGCTCTGAGAAAAATACTTATGAATTTTGGAAGATAAAACTATTTTTGGTTGATAAATAACTCTACCGAAATATAACCCGGATAAGCGGCGTGGAAGATCATGGGCGAAGATCATCGATCCAACAGCCCCTAGCAGCGGCAACGAATGACAGCGCCAAACCTAAGCATCGGCCGTTGGATGAAAGATGAGCGAACCGGATGCCAAGGATGTCCGGCGGTCGACGTTCACACATCGTGAACCGTTGATCTTGGATCCAACGGTCCACGCGGATCGAACCATTCGGACGGTCGAGCGTTCATCGGATCTGGACCGTTGATGTCGAAGATCGGATGACGCATAGCGTGACCTAAGCTAGCGCGCGCGTCGATCCACGACCACAAGAATCGGCGATTGATCTAAAACCTACGGCTCAAACTCAATGATAGCAGAAAGCTCTCATTTTTCGTCCGACAGCGAAGATCAACAAAGAACGAGAGGCAAAGCAGCAGCGATCTTGCCGCGACTCAAGCAAAAATAAGCGAAACATAAAGCTACTACGATGATCGCAATAGCATGGAGTACCTCTTGAAGCAAGGAATTGGGCAGAGATGGACTTCAGAATTTGAGAAGACAATAACCAATTTTAGTAGAAAGAGGAAAACCAAATTGATAAGATTCCTGCGGCCAAATGTGAAATTGATTGAGGGCTAATCGCCTGAGAGATGAGAGTAGCGGAGGAGCAAGGAATTTGAAAATGGTGCACTTACGAGCTAAAGAAGAAGATCACCCTTTGCGGTGAAAGGGAAAACATAAATTAATTTGCTCTGCTGCGAAAGCAAAACCGACCGAGAGTTAATACTCTTGAGAGGCTAAGCGAGAAACGAGGTTCGGATGAGAGGGCCAAGAACACCACTTTCAGAAGAACTTGAAGCTTCAACAATGGCGGTAGAGGCAATATTTCACCAAGAGCTCACTCGGTGCACTCAAGTGATCTTTGAAGCTCAAAGGTGTTCAAGAATGCTAAGGAGCAATGAAGAAGCTTATATAGGCGAGAGGGCAAAGGATGGAGCAATGCAACTTTCGGTCAAAAGCTTCTTTGTCCAAAGCGGCGAAGGATGAGGCGAGTGCGAGGTGAAAGGCGACTCAGCGGTCGGCGGCACTAGCTTTTAATGCTCAAAGGCGTTGGCGAGCGATGGGTGACAATGCAGCGTGGTTCTTTATCTTGTGCCGTTCTCTGTTGACTTGGTGACCTTGCGTGGCGAGAGGAAGGCGAAAAGAGACGGCGGATTCGATCACATAGGATTCAATCGTGCGGCTACCGCGCTCGAAAGCGCTTCGGCTATTGATTCGGGGCCCGAGCGTTCCATCGCTTAATCGACGCTTCGATCTAGATCCGGCGTTGGTGATCGGGCGCACCTTCGGATGGTCGAACATCCCCTTCCATCGCGGCCGTTGATCGAAGATCAAATGACTAACGCGGCAAGTGAGTTCGTTCGGTCGAACATTCACCCAGCGTCGGCCGGCTTGATTTAGATCAAGCGGCTACGGATCAGCGTGCTGAGAGGCGCCTAAGGTGCTATTAGTTGATCGGTGCCCCTTGAGCTCGAACCGATGTCGGACCGGACAGAACAGCAGTGGCCGATTTTTGACTTAATTGGTGAGCCGACTTTAGAAATTATTTGGAATAGCAAACAAGCTCCAAAATTCATGAAATTTTAAGCGGAGAGTTGCTATGATGGAGGAACCTTATATAAAATTTTGGTATTATGCCTTTGCATGTTTCTCTAAAGATTCAGGAAGGCTATTTTAGGAGTTTGACTAATGTTTGACTTGTCTCAAAAATTATCAAATAATTTACGAAAATCATGAAATAATTACGAGGTGTTAAACATCACTCCTAGGTCAATGAAAAAATTATTTTTGAGGTTGGGCACGATTTTCATTGAGAGATTTATGACTTGAATTTAATTGGGGAAATTTTGAGTTTTAATTTCCACCATTTAAAGGAAAGAGGTTTCAAACAACGTAACAACACATGAGGCAACAAAGTTTTAATTTATCCTCATTTTATTACATTGAAACACAAACCCAATTTGGGATGTTACGTGATCGGGACCGGTGGGCCAGTTCGACCCGACAAACCAATGATACGAATACCGCAGAGCGGTCGAGCCGCCGTTGAAAGCACGTCGGACGGTAGAAGTCGATCTTGAAAAACTCCACCCAAATCCAAAACGAAATTTGATCCAACTTTTGATTCAACCAATAAAACTTGACCAAATTTCTAGCACACCTCCCTAATGATATTAGAGACCTATTTCTAGCGACGATCCGTCAGATCCACGAGCAGAATCTCTCGAGATTTTAACAAAAAGTGCTCAAACCCTAGAAATGAGAAAAACTTGATTCAAGACTTGCTTGTGGGGTTTGATGATCTAGATGACTCTAGGAGTAATCCCACATCAAAGCAAGATAAAGTAGGCCAAGAGACCAAGCATGAACCTTTGAATCAAGGAAGCACCAAAAACATCCAAAGAGAAGAACACAAAGGGAGCAAATGATCTTTCAATTAAGCATCACAAGATTGTTCATTCACAATAGATGCTTACAAAGCCTCTCCACCAAGGAGGCAAGAACTCAACAAAGAGCACACTCCAAACCCTAGTTCTCCTCTCCTCTCCTCCAAACCCTAGAAAAAGGAAGAAGGGGCTAAATGAATGCTTGCTTGGTTTTCCACCTCTCCCTTCCTATTTATACTAGAGAGCTAGGGTTTCCCTTTTGGGTCTCTTACATGGGACCCACACACAAATAACTCTTGAAGCAATGCGCTTTGCTTCACCACGTGTAGGTTGATCGGTAGTTCTCATCGGCCTTAAGCCTCTCTTGTCAGAATCCCGCCGAAACTCCGAGACTACGCCTTGGATATCTGCACTTTGATCCAACGGTTTTCGAACCACCGTTCGATCCATCTTGTCCATTACGCACCATGCTTGAGTCACACGACCTCCCGGTATCACGATCGTTACGGACCTCGGCTCTCCAAGCGTAGTCGATCCACTCACCGTTAGCGTCAGCGACACGCAAGACACACGCACGACAATAGACAAACAAATCGTTTCGGAACAACTTCTTCACAACTTGACCCCGTCAGTTCCATGTCGATATACTACAATAAAGCATTGAAGTTCATATAAAAACACACTCGAAACCAACTCAATGCAACACTTGGCTCACCTCCAAGTATTGCAGGTCTGGCGCCCACCTGGGCGGTCAGAGCCGATTCATCTTGATCGGACCGCTCCCAGCGCGGTCGGACCGGTCAAGACAGCCAAAATTCAAGCGAGAAATTCGAAACCTTACGGAAATTTCAAACAAATAGAACTTTTGGTAGGGAGCTCCAAAATGATGGGACCACATCCGGGAGACTCCTCACTTGCCTACACAATCTATTTTGGCCCGACTCAAAACCCAACTTTCAAAGCGGTCGGACCGGCCACCATGGCGGTCGGACTCCTCCACGGTGATCGACCGCTTGGACTGCTACCGATCGAAGACCGCTTTGTGCTTTGCTGACATTGAAACAAACCAGCGAGATTTTGCAAACCAACAACGCCATTGCCAATTGACTCATCATCACGAGATCGTGCACATATCCTCACGATATCCACAATCTCCCCTTGATGAACACATTGGCAATTTTCAAGAAAATGTGGTTTTCAAAATGAAAAGTAAAAACATTTGTTTTAGCATAAAGGCACAACTTGGTCCATAAGCACAAAAAGCCTAGGCAAACCAAGGTGGCTTGAATAGTGTAAGCAAGTGAGATAAGGCATTGAAAGCACAAAAGGATTCAAATTCAGTAGCCAAAAATCTCACTTAGGTCCAAATGAAAGACACATTGTTCTATTTGACCTTTGATCATTGTGAGTATTCTTCAATTGCAAATCAAATAAGATAAGACAATGAAACCCGAAACTCAACTCACAATGATCACAAATTTTCAAAAGGTTCACAAATTTTTATGTGTGTGTTCTTTATGTATGAAACCAAAGCTCTTTATGTATGAAACCAAAGCATTTTCTTCACAATCTTTCTCCCCTTTGTCAATGAATTCATCAAGATGCATGAAAAGAAAGAGCATGAAGGAATGACTTTATTTTGAACTTTAGTAAAAGGCCATGACCATTATACATGAAGGCAGTACAAGTATTATACCAAGCCATATAAAGAAAGCGCTATATTCAATCATGGCAAAAGCGTGTCTTGCAAAGCTAAAACCAAGATAGCGACAATCGAGATTAACAATTAAAATCATGAAAGGTTGCTCAAAATCATAGATTCCTCAAAGCAACCAAAATGAGTCAAGCCATGTCTATAAGTAAAAGAGACTCAAAACAAAATTGAGGCATTTTGAGCATTAAGAAAATTCTTTTGAAGCAAAGCTCAAGCACTTAGCCCTTTTGGGCAATTTTTCTTTCTCTTTTTTTTGCTGTGCTAGATCTCAAGCCTTGCTTGCGACCATCTCAAGCGATAAGCTTAAAAGAGTGATCTAGGTCATCAAAACTCCCCGAGTTCATGCCTAGTGCAATGGCAAGCCGTCTCATGAGAAAGGATTGGTGAGATCGATTTTCCGCTGAGAGATTTTTTCTTTTTCTTTTGCTTGACTTATGAAGATAAAAGCTCATTTTTTCATCTCAAAAGTTCAAGACTCAAATCGAACTTGTAAGACATGGCGAGAATCATAAGCGGATCACTAGAGCAAAACTAGTCACAAGATCCAACAAGACATGATTTGATTCAAATTTCTCACGGATATAAAGCTAGCAAGGCAAAAGCTAGCCAAACAAAAGAGCCATAAAAGGGTTCTAGCAGACTATCACTCGATATGACAAGGTATAGAATATGAAAACAAGTCATACAGGGATAATAATCAAAGCTCCATTAGTTTTAATATACAATGCAAGACAAATGAAATGAAACATGCATTATGATACAATGAATGCAAAAGAGCCACTTCCCCCTCAAAAGCAGCCCAATGGGACTAATAACCCTAACTCTCCCATAAGCGACAAAGCGAGAAGAATCAAGAGCCTTAGTGAAAATATCGCATTGGTATTTGCTCGGACTCTACAAAATGAAGCACAACATCACCTTTCTCAACATGGTCTCTCGAGAAAATGAAATCGAATATCAATGTGTTTAGTCACGGAATGTTGCCTTTGGGTTTTGGCAATATTAATTGAAGTGTTATCACGAGAAAGAAGAACACTTCCCAAAGATAACCCATAGTCCCGTGCGTGGATAAAATCGAGAGAACACGAGGCGACCAGCGGCGACTACATACTCGGCCTCGGTGTAGGCGTACATGTGAAGACATTTTCTAGAAGACCAAGAAACAAGAGATGTGCCCAAGAAATGACAAGTGCAGTACTCTTCCTATCAACTCTACACCGTGAAATCGGCATCGAGAAAATGCTCGAATTGAAAGAGCGAAGAAGAAGAATACGAGTCCAAAGTCAAGCGTATCTTGAAGATACGAATATCGCGACGTCTTTGAACGATGAGAAGCACGAGGGAAGCTTGGCGAGCACCGGACATCAGCCGGTGTATGTCGGCCTCGTATTTGTAAGATAGAGGAGGAGCCAATCATCTGCGATACTCCTACGATCCACTGACTCTCCATCCTCATCGGGGTCGGCCACGGTGGTTGTTGCAATGGGAGTAGACATTGGCCTACTACTTCCCATATTGAGCGCGAAGAAGGTCCTTTGTATACTTACAACGGTGAGCGAAGGTGCCTTCTTTCGGTTGCTTGATTTGAAGACCAAGGAAGAATGTCAATTCTCCCATCATGCTCATCTCAAATTCACTTTGCTCATAGAATCTGAAAATCTAGACACCAAAGCATGAGAAGAACCACGAAAATAATATCATCCACATATATTTGAACCAACAAGAAATCAACTTGCCATGCACGAGTGAACAAGGTTTTATCAACCATTCCCATTTTGAAATCATTTTCAAGCAAAAACTCTTAAGCTGTCATACCAAGCTCTAGGAGCTTGTTTCAATCCATCTGAGCTTTAGAGAGTTTAAAAACATGGTTTGGGAATTTTGATTTTCAAACCGGAGGTTGCTTGACAAAGACCTCTTCTTCTATGAAGCCATTCAAGAAAGCACTTTTAACATCCATTTGAAAAAGCTTGAAACCCTTGGATGTTGCAAATGCTAAAAGAATGCGAATGGCCTCCAATCTAGCTCTTTGGAGCAAAGGTCTCCTCAAAGTCTAAGCCCTCTACAGGAATAACCTTGAGCAACAAGTCTAGCCTTATTCACGAACAACCAATCCATCCTCACTTTGCTTATTTTAAAAACCCATTTTGTTCCAATAACATGAGAATCGGAAGGTCGCTCAACTAAAAACCGGACTTTGTTTCTTTCAAAATTTTCAAGCTCTTCATGCATGGCATTGACCCAAGAGGCATCGAGATAAAGCATGGGTGATATCTCGGGGTTCAAAAGAAGCGACAAAGCGAGAATGTGCATGGGAATCGGGAGAAATAAACACAGGCGAGTGACTCGCTCTTGAAGATCCCCAATCATGCTGTTCGGGGAGGATGTTGTCATTGAATGCGAAGAGGTGCTCTGAGTGCGAGTGGCCTCTACCCCATGAGTTGTGGAGGTAGGAGCAGGCCACTCGGATCGTCGGTGGGGATAGGAGGCGGTACTTGCTCGGTGACGAAGAAGTAGTAA
This sequence comes from Hsuehochloa calcarea, assembly GCA_036346395.1. Taxonomy (NCBI): domain Eukaryota; kingdom Viridiplantae; phylum Streptophyta; class Magnoliopsida; order Poales; family Poaceae; genus Hsuehochloa; species Hsuehochloa calcarea. The sequence continues at coordinate 32,904,293 of CM070608.1, read as the reverse complement.
TGCGGGCTCTCCACCCCTCTCGGAGTAGCAGGGAGGATGGTTTGAGTCTTCATCCTCAAGAATCATCATCGGCGAAGATGCTTTCTTGAGTTTCAAAAACTTGTGTACTGAAGCATCGGGTCTAGTACGGGACTAGCCTCATCAAAGTGACATGAAGTCTCAACAATTTTGTTAGTATCAACATTAAAAACCACGATAGCCACGAGAATGGCGGGATATCAAGAAATATGCCATCAAAACATCTAGACTCAAATTTATCAAGATTGCCATGTTTAAGAATGAAGCACTTGCAACCAAAATCTTGAAATAGAGACCTTGGGAGAATGACCAAATCTAAGCTCATAAGAAGTCTTCCCAACCACAGATCTCAAGAAAACCCTATTGGAGATATAACAAGCGGTGAGATAAGCCTCATTAAAATCTCCTAGGAGTAGAATGCTCATCTAGCATGGTCAAGCCATCTCTACAAGAGTTCTGTTCTTCCTTTCTACAACACCATTCTGTTGAGGAACTCTAGGAGAAAAGCGATGCTCAATTCCCTATCGGTAGAAGGTAGAAAAGAAGAATTCTTGAACTCTGTCCCATTATCACTCTAATGGCTCTCAAAGCTCCGGTATATCACAGACAATTCTAAGGACCAAATCTTTAAAGAATCCAAATGCTTCGTCCTTAGAAGCAAGAAAATAAACCCATGAATACACAGGTAATCATCCACAACCACCGGCACATACCATTTCCCACGGTGTTGAACTCTAGAAGGACCAAGCGTATCTAAGTGAAGAAGGCTGTCGACGATCCATCGGTCATTACCAAAGTAAGAGGTGGGTGGGAAGCGGACTCCATCTTACCATGTCTACAGGTGAGCACACAAGATCTCTGGCGTGCATTTTGGACTCGAGAAAATACCAAGTCAACCTTGTGAGATCATGAAGAATTTTAGAGAATCTTCCCCAGACTCATCCAAAGACTCACGGGCCTTTGTTCGATCTTGAGTAAACCTTTTGGTACAGTTACGTCTCACTTCCTTGATCTCGATGGACCCTTCATTGATAATCACAAAGTGTCGCCCGGATCTCGTGAAGCGAACACAAGTGAGCAACACGCTCAAACTTCGGATGGACTAAGGCCTTGGATCAAATAATTAGAGCCTTCTTTGTTGTCCTCCACATCTGGAGTGATCGTATAATCATCGGTGGCACGGCGTGGATTTTTCACCTTTAGCCAAATAGCGTGCCCTTGAGCCTCGATATATGCTTGCATCCCGAGCCTTCCGATTATGCAAAGTCAACTCCCTCAAAAATGTGTGGCTTGGTTGAATACTTGTCGGTCGCCATGGCTCCAAAAAGACCGATTAAGATCTATAGAAAAGAGCTAACCGGCTCACGATACCACTTGTAGGACGGAAAAGGCGACTAGGGGGTGAATAGGCGCTTTCAAAACTTTCTCGCCTAAATCAAAACCAACACGAACTTTACTCCTTTAGCTATGAAAGCTAAAGTTCGGTGAGCACAGCTGGAAGCCTTGTGTTGGATTTGATAAACCCCTCAAGCACCACGACACAAAGGAGAAAAAGAACTCAATGTTCTTCCTTTGAGCGCGAGCGATCGGCCCAAGCTACCACGAAGCGGTCGGACCAGCGGTCAAGCGTGATCGGTAGGCAACTAACCCGCCATGTTCGGACCGGTGGGACGGCGGTTCGACCCCGGCAAACCCGGTCTTGCGAATACGAGGCGGTCGAACGCCGTTGAAAAGCAGTCGGACCGTAGAAGTCGATCTTGAAAAACTCCACCCAAATCCAAAGCGAAATTTGATCCAACTTTTGATTCAACCAATAAAACTTGACCAAATTTCTAGCACCTCCTCCTAATGATATTAGAGACCTATTTCTAGCGGCGATCCGTTGAGATCCGCCATGAGATCGATCTCTCGAGATTTTAACAAAAAGTGCTCAAACCCTAGAAATGAGAAAAACTTGATTCAAGACTTGCTTGTGGGGTTTGATGATCTAGATGACTCTAGGAGTAATCCACACATCAAAGCAAGATAAAGTAGGCCAAGAGACCAAGCATGAACCTTTGAATCAAGGAAGCACCAAAAACATCAAAAAGAGAAGAACACAAAGGAGCAAATGATCTTTCAATTAAGCATCACAAGATTGTTCATTCACAATAGATGCTTACAAAGCCTCTCCACCAAGGAGGGCAAGAACTCAACAAGAGCACACTCCAAACCCTAGTTCTCCTCTCTCTCCTCCAAACCCTAGAAAAAGGAAGAAGGGGCTAAATGAATGCTTGCTTGGGTTTCCACCTCTCACCTTCCTATTTATACTAGAGCTAGGGTTTCCCTTTTTGGGTCTCTTACATGGGACCCACACACAAATAACTCTTGAAGCAATCGCTGCTTCACCCGTGTAGGTTGATCAGCGAGTTCTCATCGGCCTTAAGCCTCTCTTGTCCGAATCCCGCCGGAAACTCCCGAAGACTACGCGATATCTCGCGCTTTGATCCAACCGGTTTGTTCGAACCACCCGTTCGATCCATCTTGTCCATACGCACCATGCTTGAGTCACACGACCTCACTGCGGTATCCACGATCGTTACGGACCTCGGCTCTCAAGCGTAGTCCGATCCACTCACCCAGATTAGCGTCATTGACACTGCAAGACACACCTTACGACAATAGACAAATAAATCGTTTCGGGAACAACTTCTTCACAACTTGACCCACGTCGGTTCCACGCGTCACGATATACTACAATAAAGCATTGAAGTTCATATAAAAACCACTCGAAACCAACTCAATGCAACACTTGGCTCACCTCCAAGTATTGCGTCAGCCCAGCCTTACGGGGCGGTCGGCCATTCATCTTGATCGGACCCCGCTCCCCTGGCAGCGGTCGGACGGTCAAGACAGCCAAAATTCAAGCGAGAAATTCCAGAAACCCGGAAATTTCAAGCGAATAGAACTTTTTGTGGGAGCTCCAAAAATGATGGGACCACATCCAGGAGACTCCCCTCACTTGCCTACACAATCTATTTTGGCCCGGCTCAAACCCAACTTTCAAGCGGTCGGACCGGCCACCATGGCGGTCGGACTCCTCCATGGCCGATCGACCGCCGGCTTCTTTGATCGAACCGCTGTGGCTGGCGACATTAGAACAAACCACGGCGAGATTTTACAAACCAACAACGCCATTGCCAATTGACTCATCATCCTGAGATCGTGCACATATCCTCACGATATCCACAATAACCTTGTTATTTGGACAGTCCTTTTGCATGACCTCGTTCAAAGCATTTGAAGCATCGGATGACACTACTTCTTACTGTAGAACCCACTGAAGACGAGGTAGAAGGTGCTGGACTCTTCTTGGCAATGGGTGTTGTTGCATTTTTCCCGCCTGGTGCAGCACTGGTACTAGGAGCAAAACTTTCACTAGGTTGATTAGTTTTCAAAGAATTGAAACGAGATATGGTTTTACCTCCTGCGGGTGTTGAACGGGTTGTGTATGATGATGTTCTTGTTGCTCTCATATCTTGTTGCACTTGCCTTTCAGCCTTGGTTGCTTGATGAACCAACTCAACTATGTTGTTGTAGGGCTGAAATTCGGTGATGCGCTTGATGGGAGGTGTAAACCAGCAAGGAAGCGAGCCATTGTTTGTTCTTCTTGCTCAAATATATTAGCTCGAATCATGGCCATCTCCATCTCTTTGTCATACTCCTCCACCGTGAGGGTTCCTTGCCTCGTGTGTTGTAATTTATCAAATAAATCACGTTTGTAATGTTTAGGAACAAACCTCGCTCTCATGTGATACTTCATCTCTCCCATATAGTGACGGGAGGTTCGTCGTACTCTCTCCTTTGATTTTGAACGTGTTCCCACCATATGAGTGCATATTTGTCAAATTCAAGTGCTGCAATGTGTATTTTCTTCGCCTCGGAGTAGTTGTGCATATAAAACACCTTGTCCACCTTGAGCTCCCAAGTGAGGTAATCTTTAGGATCATGTGAACTGAAAATGTTGTCATAGTAAATTTAAGCTTACCAAATTTCTCTCCATTAGGTTGTTCATTGTCGTGGCGGTGTCGGTGGTGGTACCCATCATCGTAGTGGTACAAGTCGTCATCATCGAAGTGAGGCGGTCCCCACCTCGTTCACCATGCCCGCCCCTCCTGGGTCCTTGGGTGCCGCCCCCACCTCCTCTCCCAGGTGGAGGTGGCCGTATGGCTTGTGCCACCACACGGACTCGCCGTTGTTGAGCATCCTGGGCGACCTGTGCAACAACCTCCTCATCTCATGGAGGTATGTGAGCTGGTCGATGCACGGTATCTTCTTCTTACTGTTGACAAAGTGCCCGCACAACATCATTCACGATGCTAAATGCGCCTTACATTCATTTATTGATTGAGCTCGATGTGAAGATCACGCAATGAGGTAGTCATATCCACCTTGAGTTGCGAACCTTACAACACCATGCTCATCCTCGAGAGAAGCACTTGGTACATTCCGTTCTTGATATTTTCCTTGATCTTTATTCACTCCAACATCGATTGTTGGCGATCTTAATCCGATCCACCAAGGTTGGTTGCACAACCAAGCGTGAGGAACCATGCTCAACCAATCCCAAGTTGAGGCAATGAAATTCCTCGGAAGGGTGGGTTGGCGTTCTGGAGCAACAAGACATTGCAATGCGCTGCGTGGCGCATCGGCAATGACATTAGCCTTGCCGGATGGTAGTGAATACCCATGTCATAGTCCTTGATCAACTCCAACCATCTCTTTTGCACGAGGTTCGGATCTGGTTGGGTGAACAAATACTTTAGGCTTTTGTGATCCGAATACACCATAATGATTCTTGATTAGGTAATGTCGCCAAATCTTAAGTGCATGAATCACGACCAATTCTAAGTCATTAGATGCGGTAGTTGAGTTCATGAGGTCTCAATTGCCTTGATGCATAGGCCACTACCTTGCCTTCTTGCATAAGGACTGCAGAGTCCTCGAGAAGCATCGCAAAAGATATCAAAACTTTGATGAATATCGGGAAGAACGAGGGCGGGAGGCGGTGGTCAGCGCTTCTTAAGTACTTGGAAGCTTTCCTCACAAGTATCGGACCACAAGAACTTCTTGTCCTTCTTGAGAAACTCCGTCATCGACCCAGCGATCTTGGAAGTTCTCGATAAGCGGCGATAATATCGCTAAACCAAGAAAACTCCGCGCCGGTTTACGAAGTAGGTGACACCAGAAAGAACATCGGACCTTACTAGGATCCGCGGCTACACCTCCTGCGAAGAACATGACCCAAGAAGGCCACTTCCTTCAGCGAATGCGCGCTTTGAACCGCATCTGCTTTGGTGCTCTGAGCTTGCCTAACACAAGCCTCGGATGCTCATCATGTTTCTTATCGTCCTTGGAATAGATAAGAATATCGTCGATGAAGACCACGATAAACTTATCCAAATACTCCATGAATCTTGAATTCATGAGGTTCATGAACAAAGCGGGAGCATTGGTCAAGCCAAATGACATGACCGGTGTACTCATACAAGCCGTAGCGAGTAGAAAGCCGTCTTTGGAATATCCTCGAGTCATTATCGAACTTGATGATATCACTCTCGAGATCCATCTTGGAGAATACTCGAGCTCCAGTTAATTGATCAAAGAGATCATCAATGCGGGGCAATGGATACTTGTTCTTCTTTGTTACCTCATTAAGCGAGACGGTAATCAATGCACATGCGCAAAGTATTGTCCTTCTTCTTTCGAAGATCATTTGGACAACCCACGGAGATGAGCTAGGCGGATGAAACCTTTTTCTTGCGGCACACGAGTTGCTTCTTGACTCCACCAACTCGTTCGGTGGCATCGGTAAGGCCTCTTTGAAATCGAGGCGATGCAGGAACCAACTCAATGACAAACTCGAGGTCTCGGCTGGTGGCATCCTGGAAGATCTTGGAAAGACATCAACGAAGTCACGAACTGTTGGGACTTCACTAATATCTAGGCGGGCCGCTTCAAGCGCGAAGAGATCACGGACCTAGCGGCGGTGACGAAGCGAACTGCTACGCCGAAGGAACTAGATAGAGACACACTTCTTGGCACAATCGATTTGCCCCATATCTTTGGGACAACCAATCCATACCAAGGATTACATCTAGACTTCTTGAATGGAGGAGGATAATATTTGCTAAGAATCCTACTCCTCAATTTCAATTGGAACATCCTACACTCAGTTGGCTCTTAACTCCGAACAGGGAGGCGAATGAGCAATAGGACCAACAATGGAGTAAGCGAGCTCACTAATAGCGACAAAAGACTCGAAATAAAAAAAATGAGATGCTCTGAATCAAACAAAGCAGTAGCGAGAATGAGAGTTAGAAAGTGTACCCGGCCTGGCGTCGGTGCCTCTGTGCCTCCTCCGCGGAGATGAGGTTGGCGCGACCACTACCCACGCCTTGGGTAGCGAGGACTATCTTGAGTCACAGGAAGAACCACCTCCTTGCCGCGTCCTCCATTAGGGCGAGGGTTGCTCTGTCTTCTTAGGGCATTGGTTGGCATAATGCCCCTTACGGTTGCGGCGAAGCAAGTGACTCGGCGGCCGGGTTGCGGGGGCCACCTGGCGACTCACGGTGCGTGATTGGGGCCACGGCTGCGAAGGGCGAGTAGTCTTGGCGACCTCGAAGTCTGAAGCTTCTTGCAGCGACCCGAGGCGGTCAAGCGGGGATAGGCGGCCTTAGAGGACTTGTGGGCCTCCTACTTACGCTTCCGGGAATCCTGGCGCTCTCCCGAGTGCTCGGCGGCGATGGCCTTGTCCACCAAGGTCGAAAATCGAAGTCCACGATAGATAGCTTGTCCTGCGGCTCCTCGGACAAACCATCCTTGAACTTCTCTTGCTTGGCCTCATCGGTGGCCACCTCTTACAGAGCATAACGAGCTAAATGGTTGAACTTCGTATAGGTACTCGTGGCGAAAGCGCCCTTGTTTGGCGACAAGAACTCCTTCTTCTTTAGCCTCATCGGTAGGAAGAATGTGTCTCAGGCGGAAGGCGATCTGGAACTCCTCGGTAGCGGTGTGACCGTCGGTGCATGGCGAGCTCTCCCACCAAGACAAGCGCACCCTACGGTGGTGCGATCGACAGCGCCTTCTGCGTGCTCCACGGCACTCGCTATCTGAAGCTTTCGCTCAACCAGATATATTAGACTTAAAAAATATATTAGACTTAAAAAATAATAGCAATGCATACATACAAGTTGAAATCAATATATTAGACTTAAAAAATAATAGTATTAACATGATCAAACGCTTTGCTTTGTTTGCTATGGATCGAAGGTTCTTGAGGATCAATTATATTGTCAATGTGCTCTTGGATCCTACTTGAAAGAAAAAGCGATAGAGCGAAGAAACTACAAAGACTCAACAGCAAACTTTCTCCAAATATTCTGAAATTTTTACAGTAGCAAGAGCATGATTTATAAGGAATTTAGCAATAAGAACCAATTGATTTGGATTCTTAATGCAAAATATATGAAGCAAAACAATTTTGCTCAGCCTAAAAATAAAAAAAATACTACTATTCATAAGTAAAATTTCTAGAGACATACTGAGGTAAAAATCATTTTTAGATTAAAGTTTATTTAAAAATACAACTAACAAAATTTGAATCAACCAAAAAGGATTTAAAATGAAATAGTTATGTATTTTACAAGTTACTACATTTTTCAGTTGACAAATAATTCCTTTCGGAAAAACTAGAAATCAAACTCGACGTGGACGAACTTGGATCGTTGATCTTGGATCCAACGGTCCAAGTTCCCGGGATGAGACGCGCGCGCGCGACCCCTAAACCCTAAACGTCAACCGTTGGATCTGGATCCAACGGTCCACGTGGATCCGGCGTTCGGGCGGTCAGAGCGTTCACCGCGCGAGCCGTTGATCTTGGATCCAACGACCCATGCGGACTCGAATCGGGGCCGTTGATCTTGGATCCAACGGTCCACAGATCAAGGCGTGCGATAAATTCAAATTTTTGCGCGATCCCGAGCCGTAGATCTTAGGATCGACGGTCCAAACCGAATCACGTTCAAGCGCCGAGTCCTGTTTTCGTCCGGCAAAATCGGCGGGAAAAACGGCTCGCCGCCGGCTCGGCGCGGCGGTGCGAGCAAGTGCCCAAAATGGGTTCTAAACAACATTGCGCACAATGGTACCAACCGATTTGGTGCGATGGCCCGAAGCAGCCAAACAAGCCGGAGATAACGAGAAGGCGAAAATGACCAAAATGAAAAGCGGCAATAGAGCTCAGGTGCGGTCCAAGGGAGGCGGTGCCAATCAACTAGGAACTAATAAGTTACAGGCGCAAAGAATGCAGGAGGTCGAATCGGCTCGGGTGAAGGAAAATAGAGTTTCGGCCGAAGGAAATCCAAATTCAGTAGAGCCGAGAAAATTTAACCAAATTGAGTGAGGTTAAGCTTGAGAGTAAAGGGGGAGAGGGAGCAAAGACTTGAAGAAAAAACTCCTTTGCACGCCTCCTGAAGCTTCAAACTCAACAATGGCGTAGAAGAATTTTGAGGAACTACGGCTCAAGCAAGCTTGTGAGTGCTAGCTAGAGTTGCGGAGGTGCTAAAGGAAGCCAAGGGTGAAGTAATGGGTTTAAATAGGCGAGGATGGCGAGAGAGCAGCGGCGATATCTCCCGCCGGTCAACCGCGGCCATTAGGCGCGCGAGAACAGCAGGGCGGTTGAACAATGGGCGTGCGAGGAGGAACACGGCGGGCATTTAATGCTTGTGAGCTAGCCGTTTAAAAGCGATCCACGGAGATTCTTGCCTTGCCTGCTTTTTCTTCTCTGCATACGCCATAGCGACTTCGGGCGCTTCATGTGACACGAGGAAGAGACAATGCTTGACCGTCAGTTGAAATCGAGCGGTTGAGTTAGAAGCGGGTAGATTATAACGATTGATCGCTCAGCGATCTTGGGCGTTGATTTGGATCCTACGGTTCACTTCAAAATGCAAGAAAAGTTTTGTCGGTGTATTAGAACCGATCTTACTAAAGATTATTTGATTGGGGTCTCCCTAGAGATGAAATCACGCGAGTAGTTGACACGGGATGTTTAGGCGAGTTCGGGCCTTCTCGGGAGAATAATAACCTAATCTGTGTGGTGTGGTATTCTTAATGATCGAGTAGAAGCTAAGACTATTACAGAGAATAGAACTCTCTCCTCTCTACTCGCCCTTGATGTCCTTATATAGTCGTGAAGGAGTAGCCGTTTGCCTGCTTGGAAGTAGCCTTAATTGAGCCGATAATGGGCGTGTGATGGCGATAATTCAAGAGCGCATTGGCTTCTCCAGCCGTCGGCAATTATCATTCAAAGATAATGGGGTATTTAAGCACTATTACTACGGCGGGATAGTAGTGCGTCGCGACCGTTCAGATTCTTTAATCAATTGGACCCACTTGCGGTAGGTTTGATTATAAGGTGGTGCGTGGTCTGCACAGTGCGTAGGAGAACTTACGACCGGGTAGTAATCGTAAAGGTCTTACGACTATGTAGTGATCGTAGAAAGACTTACGACCATGAAATGGTCGTAGAAAAGACTTCGACTAGGAAGTAGTCGTAGTAAGACTACGACTAAGCGTTAGTCGTAGTAAGATTCACGACTATGGGGGTGATTGTAGAAAATCTTACAATCACTTGGTGGGCCTCTCCCTTATAAAAATAAGGGTATACGGAGACTATGTGACATCATATTTACCCATAATAAAATTATAGATAATAGATAAAATGAGGATTATTAGATCCTCGTCATCTATCCCCGACTTCAAGTGAAAGTAACTTACTTGAGGAAGGATTAGCAAATGGACTTGCGACTATGAAAAATGTCGTAGAACCATAGTCGAAGGAAAAACTCTTCGACATTTGAGTATTACTTTGACCATGGTTTGCTTGGTCGGAAAGGTTGCTTCACAGTATCGGAAAGTCATAAAAACCTCTACAATTGTGTAGTGGTCGTAGTAAAGCGATCGGAGAAAAAAACCCTTCGATCGATACTTCGCCGACCGGAAAGACTTAGTCAAGAAAGTGATTTTGCTTGGGTGACAAAACTAACCTAACTTTCTGAGCGGACCGTGCGGGGAATTGCAAGCGAATTCCACGGATCTGTTGATAAAGCAGTTCGGCGATTGCAATCGTGAAGATTGCTACGACTATTAGAAAGTCGTGAAAACCCTCTGACCATCTCGTGGGTAGTAGTAGAAATCGGAGAAAAAACCCTTCCGATTGATACTTCCTTCGACGAGAAAGACTTTGGTCAAGAAAGTAATTTAAGCTTGGGGTGACAATACGCACCTAATTTTTCTCGAGCGGACCATCGAGGGAATTGCAGCGGCTCTCACGGACTTGTCCGATGAAGCGGTTCCGAAAGCGGTACAACCAACTCCCATAGACCTATAGCGAGAGCGGTTTCGAGCGGCGGAGATCATCTTGATTATAAAAACTTACGGGAGGTAAACTTGGATTTTACCTTTTCCTCAAATCACTCCATTTGTTCTTGAGCTCTTGCTTTCTCGAGTCCTCGACTAGGTTTCATCTTTTCATTGCCAATCCAATCAAAGACTTCTTGCTTACAGCGAAATGGCCAAGAGTTTACGAATGGGAAGAATCGGAGATGGATGCGGCTAAGATCAAGATCTTGGTTGATCTTGGGAAGATTCGAGAGAAGGCTACGGTAAAGTGGATTCGGCTATCGGGCGACAGCAGCCATCGGGGAAAATGGGCAAATCCCGTCTTCAAGCGTATTGTGAGTGCGGCCTTGATTGCTGCCCATCCCTTTCTTCTGATAGTACTCGAACACTTTGGGGTGGGCCCGGTGAACTTAGGTCCCAATTCCATTACTATGTTGAGTGTGTTAGGTGTATCTGTCGCGGCGTACACAGGGATTCGGCGGATCTCATTTGTTCCAATATTATTATGGGATGGCTCGACAAGCCGGAATCATTGGAAGGCTGTGATGAAACTCACGACTCGAAGTCGAAGAGTATATTGAGTTTCACCCGGTCTTCGTGGCGGTTTGGAGAAAGAGGTGGTTCTCTTTGGAAGGTCACCTCTGAAGGCTGACCTTTCTTTGCGGGGAAGTGCTAGAAAGAAATCTTCATGGGATTCGACCCACGAAGATATCTGAGGATTAGCCCTTATATTCAAGCCATTAAGGACTTGAAGGAAGAAGGGCTGACCGGATGGCATGTAGTGAAGGATTTCATCACCGCGAATTAGTCCTCTGAAGAAGCGAGCATCTCCCATGTGGAGATGCTCGGAAGAGAGACCCAACCGAGACTATGAGGAGGGTAAGTAATTTGTCGACTTAGCTCTCGGTTTGATCTTTCTCAACCTTGTCTAATATTCTTATCACATTTACAGGATCTTTCACAGTGAGGTTGACTCTAGTGTCGAGACTCATCTGCGAAGTCTCCACCACTCAGAGGCGGTTACTCAAGTCATTGCGGCTTTGTCCGCGAGATGAAAGATAGGCGCCTAAAGGTAATCAAAAGTTGATTCTTTCTTTAGGACTTTATAGTCGTAGAAGATACTTACGACTAAAGGTGATCGTAGAATATCTTACGATCGGGAAGAGTAAATAGAAAACTTCGACTTGGTACTTGTCGTAGAAAAACTTACGACTAATTAGTCATTCTTCTTTTTCTATTTTGCTTCTGAGAGTAGGCATGAAAATCGTCGGGAAGACGAAGAAGTAAATCTGATGACTATTAGCCTGGGTTGTCGAAAGACAAAGGCTCGGCTCCTCCCTCCAAGAGGCGTCGACTTGTAAATCTGCCAGACAAAGGGAGCAAGCTCAAGCTCGGTCTTTCGACCGGACCCTCTACAAGGCTGCGGCATTTGTATTTATATCTGAAGCGAGGGCGCGACTATCGAGCCAGGGAGAGGTTGAAGCATTTGAATCTCTTAAGCGCAAACCTCATAAGGCTAAGGTACCCTACTGTTATGACAAAGAATCTTTGCGATTTACGCCACTCCTAGTTTTGTTAGGCAAGCTGGAAAGGAGAATTGTAAAGATTTTGTGTCTTTTATGAAGGGCGATCTTGCATCGGCTGTCTACCCAGCGAGGCGATCTTGCTTTGGAATGGTCGGGTGATCTCGGCCATCGGAGAATCGAAGCGAGCTCGGTTCTGTCCAAACTCTGACGGGCGTGGTAAATGGCGAGCCGGTGTTGAACCTCGACCCGGGCGTGGTCGTGGAGAAAGAGGTCCTCCGTTGGGAGGATTGCCCCAAAATTCTGGTTAAGACCGAGTGCGGTATGTGAAATTCTTGAAGTGTAAAACGACATTTACCTTTTTGTTTTTCACAACTGATTTGCTTTTCTTTATTTGATCGACTTCTTGGTCCAGGAATGCTTCGTGAAGTCCATTGCCATCCTTGACTCTTGAGTAGGTGGCAATGGAGGTGGTCAGCATCACCCTTGGCGGTGGCGATGAAGTCGAGACTCCCGAGTGACTCCACATCTGCTGAAGTCGTAGCTCGACCCTTGAAATGTGGTATTCTTGTTGAGGTGACCGCTCATTCTTGAGGTCATAGAAACAACAAGAGCATTTGTGGAAGCCTCTGGTCAAGCGGTGACCGGCTTGTGCACGCTCTGGGAAGAAATTGTGGGAGGCGTTCCTTCCCTACCCAAAGAGATTCTGAGAACGGAAGGAGAAAATTTCAACCACGTGGTGACTTCTTTGGGCTGCCTCCGTCGTAGGGTCCTACCTTCTGAGATCTCGTGACCGAGTCCCCATCCCAAAGATATTCCCAATCGGAGAATACTTTTGATAACAGCGCCTCGAGAAGGTGTGGTGGGACAAAGTCGCGAGGATAGATAAGGCTGCGAGAACCCGGACCTTGTATATTCGATGTTTGCTAGGGCGACTATGAATGTAAGTATCTTCAAAATACTTATATATGTGACTTTCCTTCTCTTCTCCTTTTTTTTCTTTTTGCGAAAGCTTTGGAGCAAATTCTTTGTTGTCGGTGAGTACCATCGACAACTTTTAGAGCTAAGGCGGGAGAAAGAACTACTGTGCGTGGCGGAGAGATGGTAAGTCACTTATCATTCATAATTGTTTTCGACTTAAATACTCGTATAATGTTTCACGAGAATAGTCATGGAAGAAACTCATGACAAAGTACTAGTCGTAAAAACTTACGACTACTTACAACTTCGGTAGTGGTCGTAGAAGACTTACAACCATACAAGTAGTCGTAGAAAAACTTACGACTAGGTCAGTAGTTGTAAAGTACTTACAACCATTGGTGATGTTTATCTTCGTTCTGTTCTTTGTAGGTTAAGCGGTGATCACGAAGACCTTAGTGACTCACTCGACTATGAAAAGAAGAGTCGAGGAGGCTAAGGAATGAAGTATTAGTCCTCTCGGATAGACTTGAGAAGTCTCTGCATCTAAAGATTGCGGGAAAAATAAGCGATAAGTTACGAACTTAAGGCTGCTTTTGATCTTTAACCTTTGCGACTCTCCTTTCTTCTCGGATAAAGAAAAGAGATCACGGAAGCTCGAGACGAAGTTCAAGAAAAGCTTTGGTCATTCGGAGTTTTCCGTATTACCACGAATAAGGATCAAGAACTCGAGGTCTTAGAACTCAATTAACGGTAAGTAATTCTTTACTGTTATCCTTTGAGTATTTTCCTTTTCTAATGTCAATTTCTTGTTGAAATTCTTTGTCAATTGAAGAAGCCTCGGTGAAATCCAGAAAAAACCTTGATCTACAATGAGTCCATCGCATCGCTAAGATGAATCACGAGAGGACATCGAGCATGGGAGAAAAGCACCTTGAAACCATTGCTTCCCATCGAGAAGAGGTTAAGCTGGATTCTCAATTAGTAGGTAAGAAATGCTTTTACCTATAATTATCTTTGTGTTATCTTCATCAGTTTATTTTACGTTTGACCGATTTTATTCTTTTGAGAACAAGTGGTGAAAACAAGAAACTTGCGAGGCTTGACTTGTACCCAGCAGGAGATGGAGTCGATGAAGACTAGTCTTCAAGGCAACATCACTCTCTGAACAATGTGCTTAGTGAGCTACATTACGAGGAAAAACTCCTCGAGAAGATACCATATTTGCTCACACAAGTACCATTGGGAACAAGTCGAAAAATTGCAAGAAATGGTGACCACTCTGAAGACTAATCAATTTGAATCAATAAGGGAAGCGATCGGCAGGAGTAAGTTACGCTTTGGCGAAACTTAAAGCTCAAGATCCTGCCTTAATGTGCAACCAATTGAAGCCGAGTTCGATTGCTCGAATCGAGAGGCAAATCGTGCGATTGAGGAAATGCAATCGGTTGGCAAAAGGTGGCGGAGGAAATCTGACTAGGCTCTCCCCTTGAGTAATCTTGTAACTACCTTGTAAAATGGACAATATCACATTGATGAATGATATATGATCCATCTTATTTCTGAAAATTATCTTGTCGAGTAGTTAGTAACTCAAAAGATAATAAGCGAATGAAAGACTAAGAATTGAAGTCAAATTAATAACTTTATCCTAGCCCCAGACTATTTGCTTAGATTGTTTAGACAATCTAAGTAAATAGTGTTTGAAATAGGGTTTACGAAAACAAAGAGAGGTTTGTTTAACTTATAGTTTTGTTATGGTTGTCAAGCACTTGGTGAAAGAGTAGAAAGCGACTCGACACTAGGAAGTTCCTTCTAGTGGGCAAGACCACGTCTTGCGAGAGAAAAGGCCGACTAGGTGATGTTACCATCTCAGAGCTAGTTTAATCAAACCAAAACGACAACTTGAGTTAAGCAAGCGTCTAGAGGACTTTAATAATTCGTTAGCCCTTTTACGATGGACTCGATAAGTCTTTTCGGTAGCAAAAAGTAGGAGGCGGCGGCGCTAGGAAGTTCCTTCTAGTGGGCGGGACCACATGCGAGAAGGAAAAACCGACTAGGTGTGTCTCTTCCTTCGACCAGTCAAAAGCGAAGCGAGTACATCAAAGTGGTCGAATGAATATATCAAGTGTACTCTACTTAGAATATTTTTGGAAATCCTTTGAAAAAATAAACTAAGATTGAGAGAGTTGGCTCGAGAACATTTCATTGGATAAAACCCGAGCTCTTTGTATTTCTTTGAAAAATGAGTAGCAGTCGATGCTAGGAAATTCCTTCTAGTGGGCGAACCACATGCGGATAGGAGAAGTTTCGACTAGATGATGTTACTTGTTTTCGACCGGTGTAAAGAAAGCGGGTGTTTTTGTATCATAGTCGAAAGATTAAAAAGCACTACTCAAAAAATAAGGCAAGAAGTAGAAAGAACACGGACTTTTATTGCTTGAGAAATTGGTCACACATAGAATTTGCGTGGCTGGTCGATGTTCCAAGAGTTTGAAGAACACATCCATCTTCCATCGCTAGTCGTGCTGAAGCCACTGGCAGGTTACGCCGACCAGCGTGTAAGGACCTTCCCATTTGGGGAAAGTTTATTCGATTAGACTTGGATTGGCGAGCCTCAATACCAAGTCACCTACGACAAGGCTGAGGTTGGACCTTACAATCATAATATCTGCTTGAGGCTTGTTGGTAGGCTGCCGAGCGGATTAAGGCTAGGTTTCTCCTTTCTTGAGTAGGTTAATGTCATGCGCTCGAAGTTGTTCTGATGCGAGTTGTTGAAAGTTTCAACTCGTGTCGACCATAATTTTAGCTCAGAAGGAAGCATGGCTTGACTCGAACACTAGAAAAAATGGTGTTTCTCTGTTGCTCATTGGTGGTTATGCAGCGCCCATAACACGGAGGTAATTCTTGTACCCAAGCCCAGAGCTTAACAAGGTGGTCGAAGACTCGGGTTTTAATTCCTCGCATTATTTGGCGTTTGCGTTCGGTAGCCCGTTGCTTTGGGGATGTGCAGCGAAGCATAGAATAATTTGGTACCCAACTCGTCATAAAATTCACGAAATTTTGCACTTGCAGTGTTTACCATTATGCGTAATTATCAGGCTCGGAACTCCAAATCGGCTAATTCGCATCTCATCATGAACCTTTTCTTTGCTTAGATGTTATCGATTCTGAGTTCAGCTTCAATCCATTTGTGAGCGTGTCAATAGCCACAAAAAGAATTGAAACCTCCTGGAGCTTTGGGAAGCGGTCCTAGGATATCGAGACCCAGTGCAAAAGGCCAGAAAGAGTATTATGCGTAATGCTTGGTGGTTGGTGTATTTGTCTACCATGGAATTGTACTTTGGACACACTTTTAACCACCTCCTTAGCATCATACTGAGTGTAGGCGATAAAAACCTTGTCGAAGGCTTTACCAACCAAGGTTACTGTAGGAAGCATGTGTCCCACAGATGCCCTTGTGTATATCGTGAAGGAGTGTTATTCGCCGTTTTGCGGAATGCATCGCATGAGTATCCCTTAGGTTCCTCGTTTGTAGAGGACTCCTTCGACCAAAGTATACATTTTGGCTTTTCGGGATAAGCGATCGCCTCAAGATCATCTTGGTCTGGAACCCTTGCGAAGATACTCGTAGATGGGAGTCATCCGGATATCCTCGTAGTCTAATGAGGCCATCTCAATAGGAGGTGTCTCGGTTCTTCGACCCGAGGCGGCTTTGGAGTTGCTCCAAGAAAACCCCTTTTAGTGCAGTAGATCGGGAAGAAGCCATCCGAGCAAGTTGGTGCGAGAAATTATCCTTCGAGGATGAATTGTACCTCGAAACCTAAAAATGCTTTTCTAGCTTGCGAACTTCCGATAAGTATTGAGACATTGTCGAGCTAGAGCCTTTGGTACTCTTTCGGAGCTTGATTCACGACTAGTTGAGAGTCTCCTCTCACAGTAGTCGGCGAATTGAGAGTGCTTTCGCGGCTTCGTATGCCGAGCTAGCAAACCGTACTCTGCCACATTATTAGTGGCACGAAAGTTTAATTGTATGGCATACTTTAAGGTTTCTCGGTAGGAATACGAGGACCACCCGACCCAGAGCCACTTAAAGTAAGTGACCGTCAAAGTACATCATCCAGTCGTGGGAATCGTCTTGGGGATCTGAGCGAGTTCGGGATTTGTCCATTCGGCGACAAAGTGCCAAGATCACAGGATTTTATGGCCGTTCGGGACACGAAATGGAGTCGAACTCCCAAGTTCGGTGACCATTTGCCATCGTCCATTGTTTCCTTATTATGGAGGATTGCTCCCAAAGGAAACTCGGGCAGCCTGACTATTTTGTGCGCTGAAAATAATACATGATTTCCTCGAAGACATGAGGAGGGCATATAGAAGTTTTTGGACTGAGGTAGCGCTCCTTAGGCGTGTAAAACCGCTAGCGTAATAAACCGGTCGTTATGCGTTTTCACGTTCTCGACTAATCTTGCGCTTCTTTGCTGTGGCGTGGCGACTAGGTAAATTAAGGCGTCTCTTACGGCTTTGGAGAAACGAGCAGGAGCACTCGAAGATACCTCTTGACATCCTCAAAGCGGCGTTTGCCTCGTTCGACCACTCAAAACCTTCATGTCTCTGAGAAGTTTAAAGAAAGGTAGTCCTTTTTCTCCTAGTCGATGCGATGAAGCGACTTAAAGCGCCATGCACCCGGTGAGTTTGGACTTCCTTTTTGTGTTTGGAGGGCGCATCGGAGGATGGCCTTTATTTTTGAGAGTTTGCTTGATTCCTCGTTCGGATACTAGGAATCCAAGCAATTTTCTGAAGAAATTCAAACACACACTTCTCGGATTGAGTTTTAAGCGGTGCTTTACGAGGTTGTCGAATGTTTCTTGTAGGTCGGTGATATGATTAAGTCTCTTAATGCTTTTACGACTAGATCATCAACATAGGCTTCAAATTCCGGCCTAATTGAGATGAAAAAGTCGATTGCATTAGGCGTTGAAAAGAAGCAGGCATTCTTTAGACCAAATGGCATTTTGACATAGCAAAAGGTACCAAATGGAGTAATGAATGCGGTCTTTTCTTCATCGTTTAAACACATATTGATCTGGTGATATCGAATATGCATCTAAAAACTTAATATCTCACAACTGCGGTAGAATCAACGGTGATCGTCTGAGGTAAAGGAAATCATCTTTTGGACAAGCTTAATTAAGATCGATAAAGTCCACGCTTTATCGCCATTTGCCGTTTGACTTTTTGACCATTCTGAGGTTAGCCAACCACTGCAGGTGGTTGACTTCTCTTATAAAGCACCTTTAAGTAGCTTATCAACTCGATTTAATAGCATCTCGTCGATCGAGGGCAAATCTCGTAATTTTTGTTTCTGGTACTTTATCGGTAGTAAAGCTAGCACATGCTCGATCACCTCCACAGGGACTCGGGCATGTCGGATGTTTGCCCGCAAAGACATCTGCGTTAGCTCGGAGGAAGGTAATGGCGTCTTCCTATTTGGGGTCGGAAGTCTCCCCGTCTGAGCAGTCTTGAGGGCTCTTTGCGTCGGAGGAATC
The DNA here is from genome assembly GCA_036346395.1 of Hsuehochloa calcarea. Classification (NCBI taxonomy): domain Eukaryota; kingdom Viridiplantae; phylum Streptophyta; class Magnoliopsida; order Poales; family Poaceae; genus Hsuehochloa; species Hsuehochloa calcarea. The sequence goes on along the minus strand of CM070608.1, from coordinate 32,885,845 downwards.
TCTTTGACTTAGTCGTTCGGCTTTGGTGCGGCTTTGAAGCCGACTTGCTAGTCGAAGGTGACTTTCATCTCGAGTTGGTATTTGACCAACCATCTCGAGGATCGGCGATCATGACTATCGCCATCTTTTTGTCACCTGAATGGTGATCACTCCTTTGGGACTGGCATCTTAAGACATTGATACCCGTAATGAGTAGCCATTAAAATTTTGCCAAAGTTGGTCGTCCAAGTATGGCGTTATATCTTGTGTCGAAATCGACCACATCAAAGGAGACTTTCTACGTCTGAAATTACTTGGTGAGCCAAATGTTAAAGGAAGAGAAACTTGGCCAATAGGTTTGGTGAAGACCACGATGCGATTCCATGAAAGAGTATCGTCTGAAGCCCTACCTTGTCACAGGTACTTGCATCTCGTCTAGGGCATTAGTAAATAATATGTTCAAGCGCCACCATCAACCAACACTCGATTGACCCGGCGGTTGTTGATGGTGGGTTCATTCCTAATCGGATATCGACTGATCGACTCGTAGTGATTAGGCGGTCATCCTTCTCAAAGAGATGGTAACTTCCGACCACTTGGTAATTTATTGTGAGAGGAGTATGTATGGAATTTACCTCTCGTCAAGCAACTTTAAGTTGTCGTTTGGAGTCTTATCCGATGATCCTCCGTAGATGTGCTCAGCGGTATGTTGCGGATCTTGGAGCGGCATCTCCTCATCATCAAGCGACTTTTGGCCACTCGTATGTCCTACCTGCTCGAGTAGGGGTGGTGCTTACCGTTGTAGTAGTCCTCGAGCTTTCTTTGGAAAACTTCGGCGATTCTGGAGGTCATGTCCTTCCTTTTTATGAAAAGGACACCACCTTGGTTTGTCGTTCCTCGATCGGCGCTTACCTTTGCCTTGATCGAGTGCGACTTGGTGGTTTAGGGCTCTCCATCTTTCACGGCGAGAACCTCCTTGGAACCCTTTGGTTTGTGGTTTTGACTTTTATTTTCTTCTTGGACTTTTTGCTTTTTATCCTTACCAACTTCACGGCTCTCGAGTATATGTTTCTCGATCGATAGTGTTGTTCCACTCATTGCCTCGAAGCGGTTGCATATCGATCGGCCATCTCGAAGAGTTCGAAGCTTGATGTTGGGAGGATTCAAAGCAATGTCCTCCGTTATCCTTCTACTACGGACTCCTTGCTTAAAAGCCACGATCACGGAGGAATCGAGAAATTTCCGGAATTGAGTTCTGAACGACTAAGCGTTTGATGAATTGGCGCAAAGTCTCGTTGTTTTTCTGTTTTATCGGTGCAAGTCGTCTTCTTTTCGAGGCGGTTGTATGTGCCTTGGAAATTCGCCTATAGAAGATCGCGAGAGTGTTGCCAAGTAGATCGACTCAGTGGTTGGTTTAATAACCACGATCGGCGGATCGCCGAGCACGATCGGAAGGTAATTCGCCATTACATGCTCTCCTCCTCCTGCTTTGCTCGGACGGTGTTGTATAGATCTGAAGAAATTCAATGGGATTTTGAGATCCATCAAATTTCTCCATGTTCAGCGGCGAAAATGAGGTGGCGTGAGCGCTCGAAGGTCGGCGAAAATGCGGCATCCGGTAATCACTTCTTGGCGCCTTCTTTGTAGGAAAGAAGGGTTAATGTCACCGGTGATCGTATCTGACGATACCGTGTGGTGACACGATACGTAGTAGGTCTCGAGTTCTCGAGGAGAATACTCCTCGTACTCCACTCGTTGTGAATTTCTTTGTCGAAGTGGTGAATGATCACCTCTCAGGGGCTTCTTGATCTTGGTGATCGAAATGTATTTCTCGAATAGGGATCGATTCGACTTATGGCGTGTCGATTCCTCGTGAAAATATTCGATTATTGGTAGGTGAGGAAGTCGTATTGCTGCGACTACAGATGTTGTCGATGAGTACCTCGGTCTTGTCATCACGATTCGAAGTCTTTGCGTAATCTCTTGACAAAGAGATCGTACCACTGGCGTTCGAGCAAGCTCTTGGTTTGGGATTCTCGAGTAAGTCGTTGATGTCACAGGTTCTTGTACCTCCTCCGTGATGTTGAATCTTGAGCGGAGTTCTTACGGTGCAATTTTCTTTCTTGGCGACATCAAAATCCTCCTCATCAGGTCTTTGAGGCCTTCTTAGTGGAGTGCGAGAATATCGAGATTTCCTCGCGTTCATCAGTGTTGGTTCTCTCATAGCGGTGGTGCCCTTGCCATTACCACGAGGCGCGGTGTGTGATCTTCGGGAGTGTTCTTATCTCGGCCTCCATGAGGTGACCACGATTTGGGAAGGGCGAAGACCTCCGTTGATGATTCTCACTTGCGCTCGAGGCCTCCCGCTTGAGGTGCTCGAGAGACACCATCTGGCGACTTGGAGTAATCCCCTCGGGTAGGGAACTCGGGTTATAAGCTGTCTCCGTTCGCAAATGAGATCTGCGGGAGGCGGTCAATTTGCGAGAAAAACATGCTTGATCCACCCTCTGGAGTTACCACGAGAGAGGATCACTAGATCTTTGGTGGAGTCTGGAATGGTGGCTCCCGAACTTGACTTACCAAGTCGGACCGCCTTAAGGGACTTGAACACTTGGAGAAAAACTCTCGTCGTGTTGTGAGTCCTCTGGGAGGCCGGTCTGGTCGGATCGACCCTTGTCCTTTGAGGAATTGGCTCCTCTGTTGGGCGTATTGTTGTGGGGATAAGGATCCTCAACTCCATTAATGGGATGGTTTCTGGAGAATAATCTCGGAGGCAACATCACCATCGGCGGATGCATCACTCGGCTCGTAGTGAAACCGGCATCCATGTCGGCGTCTGCGTAATCTGCCAAGTCAAACCAGTTCTCCTCGTTCCATTCTCACGCCATGATTGCATGAGATTGGAAAAAGAAATATGTTGACAAGAGATTACGGAAGCTCCCCAGACGGCGCCAGCTGCCGGTGTATTAGAACCGATCTTACGTAAAGATTATTTGATTCGGGGTCTCCTAGAGATGAAATCACCTTGAGTAGTTGACACGGGATGTTTAGGCGAGTTGGGCCTTCTCAGGAGAATAATAACCCTAATCTGTGTGGTGTGGTATTCTTAATGATCGAGTAAGAAGCTAAGACTATTTAGAGAATAGAACTCTCTCCTCTACTACTACGCCCTTGATGTCCTTATATAGTCGTGAAGGAGTAGCCGTTTTGCCACTGCGGAAGAGCGCCTTAATTGAGCGATAATGGCGTGTGATGGCGATAATTCGGCGCATTGGCTTCTCCGCGCCGTCGGCAATTATCATTCAAAGATAATGGGGTATTTAAGCACTATTACTACTGGCGGGATAGTAGTGCGTGCAGACCGTTCAGTTCTTTAATCAATTGGACCCACTTGCGGTAGGTTTGATTATAAGGTGGTCGTGGTCTACAGTCGTAGGAGAACTTACGACCGGTGGTAATCGTAAAAGGTCTTACGACTATGTAGTGATCGTAGAAAGACTTACGACCATGAAATGGTCGTAGAAAGACTACGACTAGGAAGTAGTCGGGTGGAGCTTGGTATGGAGGTGTATATCCTAGCAATATGAAATTCTTGATGTTGTAAAGCTAAGTAATAATCCAAGCTAGAATATTTTGCCTAAGTGCTGATCGAAAAGGTTTAAGTGAACTATATGAACGCACATGCAAATATCAATGTGACTCAATGCAAACAAAGGAATGAGCTAGTGAGATGCAAGCTGAAATTGAGATGAAAACTAGCTCGTTTTGCACCAAGTACTAGGAGAGACGTTAGTCAATTGCAATAATATGAAATGTAAGGGCGCAAGATTGCTCAAAGAAATTAAATACACATTCTGAAATTTATGAACTAAGGTTATCCTTTTCCCAAGTTTCGGCCAATATCTTCTTCTTTTCTTTTCTTTTGTTTACTTCATAGCCACGGGTTTTTTTACTTGTGGCTTGTCTTTTCTTTCTTTCTTTTTTCTTTTTCTTTTTTGTTGTTGCCGAAACTAGGGTTTAAGTTTCCCTTGCATAAGTTTAAATTTTCCGCAAGTGTAAATAATTCAATGAACAACCCCTAAGCAATTTCAAAGACTAGTATCAAAGATGAAGGGAAAAAATATCAGCGAAAAATTTTTGCGCACTGTTCACAGCTCGGTGTGGTACTGTAGCAAGCGCACACTGCAGCAGATGGTTTGGAACACTGTAGCGATTTGCAGCGGATGTGAAGTACTGTAGCGTTCCATGCACTGTAGCATTCCCAAAACACTGCAGCAGCACGCTACTGTACAATACGCGAATTTACTGCGGCGTTAACACACGATTTCTACTGTAGTAGATCGGGTTTTTTAGATAAATATGATTCGGACGAGATAACAGGAAATGACACAACTATTAAGCAACACAAAAGAACACGACGATCAGCACTAAACAGAAATTCTAATGGATTAAAACCTAACAAAACTCACAGTAAATAACAGATGCAAAAACTAGGGTTTGGAATTTTGTGTTGTAATTTTTGGTTTATGGACTCTAGGAAAAACGAACATCAAAGAACAAATTAATCTAAACTAGGATAAGTAATCATATCGAGTCAACCGCGCTCTGATACCAAGATGATACGGGGTCGCCCAATCTTCTCGACGTAGGATCAAGATACTCACGCGTAGCCTCTCAAAACGTAGTGATCCTCCATTGCCAATGCAAGAACGAACACTCTGGCAAAGTAGAAGATGTTCAAGTATGGTCGAAACTGCGGACCCTTCGTGCACTTCATGGTTTCCTCAGTCTTACAGGGTATTATAGCAAGTTCATCAAAGAATATGGCTCGGTGGCTGCTCCCCTCACCAAATTGCTCAAGAAGGAAGCTTTCTCATGGACGGTTGACGCCGATTCCGCATTTGCAATTTTGAAGGCAGCACTGGTGACGGCTCCTGTACTTCATCTTCCTGATTTCGCCAAATGTTTTACAGTGGATTGTGATGCGCCTGGTGTAGGGTTTGGTGCAGTCTTTGCATCAAGATGGTGGACCTATTGCATTTTTCAATCGGGCGGTTGCTCCTCACCACACCATGTTGGCCGCGTATGAGCGTGAATTGATCGGATTAGTTAAAGTTGTTCGTCACTGGCAGTCGTACCTTTGGGGCATGTTTTTCTTGTTCGAATAGATCATTATAGCATCAATTTTTTTTGTTTGATCAATGTCTCTCTACTATTCCGCAGAATAGCTGATTGGACATGGGTGAGCAAGTTGTGGCTGATTCATCACTCCTTTGGGCTGATTGACTTGCTAATGCTCATGGTCCTGGTGCTTTCAGGCGACTTTCTTTAACTCTGACGCTCACAAAAAGGTACAAGATTATGTCAAAGGTTATGTGATCTGTTAGAAAAATAAAACGGAACATTTGCATCTAGCAGGGCTTCTACAACCTTTGACTGTACCATCGGCTGTTTGGGAGGATATATCTATGGACTTTATCGAAGGCTTTCCGAAGGTGGGAGGTAAAACGGTTATTCTCACAGTTGTCGATCGTTTTTCAAAGTACAGTCATCCTATTCTACTCGGCCATCCATATACTGCAAACTTTGTCGCTTGCATGTTCTTTGATGACATTGTTCGCCTACATGGGATTCCCTGTTCTATTGTCAGCGATTGTGATCCCGTCTTCACCAGCAATTTTTGGACCAAACTCTTTCGTCTTGCCAGTGTCAAGCTTCACATGAGTTCCACCTTTCATCCACAATCTGATGGTCAATCGGAAGTGGTCAACCGCACCATTGCTATGTATTTGCGGTGTTTGTGAGGCAATCGTCCTAAACATTGGCTTTAGTGCCTTCCTTAGGCGGAGTTTTGTTACAATACTTCGTATCACTCCTCTCTTCGTACCACGCCTTTTCGTGTCGTTTATGGACGTGATCCGCCAACGTTGTTGACTTACCAACCGGGTACAGCCAAAGTGGATGCAGTCGACCGGCAGTGGCGCGACCGTGATGAGTTTCTTGCTGAAATTCGAGAACGTCTCCTTCAAGCCCAAGATTACATGAAGCAAAATTGTTGCAAACATCATCACGCGGTTTAATTTGAGGTGGGTGAATGGGACCGACTTCGCCTTCACCACCGTATGGCTATTTCCATCACAGATCAACAGTGTTCCAAGTTTGCTCCACGTTTTTATGGACCTTTTTTTGGTTGAGGAACACATTGGAACAGTTGCTTATCGTCTTCGTCTTCCTTCCAAAGCTCGCATCCATAATATCTTCCATGTCACTTTACTCAAGAAGTACGAAGGATTGCTACCTCTTGTTTTAGGCCAACTACCGAAAATTACTCATGGTCGTGTGGTGCATTCACCTTTATCTATTGTTCGATCTCAGCTTAATCGTGGTACTTGAGAACTTCTAGTGCAATGGATGGATTGTTCGCCGGCCGATGCTACTTTTGAGAAATTCGATGATTTTCAGCAAAGTTATCCTCTATTTCAGCTCGAGGATGAGTTATTTCGTGACGAGGGAGGTAATGTTGTGGACACGTTTGTCAAGAAGACATATATGAGAAGACGACGTTGAGACACCTTGGCTAGTTCGACCGGAAGATCTGTTGCTGATTCAACTTCTGTAGACGTGCCGAATTCGAATACTGTAGCAATACCGAACACAGTTACAATACCGAACTCAGCTATTCACGGTATGGCAGCCAGATAGTATGAAGGAAGATGATCCATATAGTTAGTAAGAGATAAGAGAGTTAGATATTAAGTTAGAGATTGAGTTTGAGTTGGTTACTTTCCAAATCAATTTGTGCCTTCGCCTAGGCTATAAAGACAACACATGTAATTAAGAAAATAAAATCAAGAAATAAACTAATCTTTTGCCTCCATCTAGTTCGGCAAATCAGACTCGCATTCCGACAACAGTACCGTGTGTGAGGGTGATCCTCACCTTCGCTAATTACCAATCCACAGCAATGCCGTGTGTGAGGGTGATCGTCGCCTTCACTAATTACCAATCCGTTAGATCTTCTCTTGTGCACCCACGCCATATCATCCTCCAAAAGTAATATTGGATACAATGTCTTGGCCAGAAAAAAAAATATAAATCAATGTATCATTGTATCTAGACTCTACAATGTTTTGCCCTAATAGAAAGCTACATTCATGTATATACACAAAATTCTTCTTTTTCCGAGGAAATACATAATTCTTTTTTGAGCCGATAATTCTTCTTTTAGACGAAGCTGTTTATTCCCCTTGACGATAATCTAAGCCAGCTCCGTATTTCCATGCTTCAAGATACCGTTTCCATTGATATTTGTTCCTTGGCGATAAGGATTCAACCCAAGGCCTTTCAAAAGTTACAACAACAGCAAGCATTTAAAATTCGGATAGGCTGCTTATACGGTACTAAAAGTGTGAATTTGGTATTAGAGATAGACGACATCATTGTACCTAATGACCGGACCGATAAAGGTGGAAAGGAATGTGTAGTAACCAAGCATCAGAAAATGGCCTAACCAGTTAAGGATGACTCCAAGTCCAACCTACAAGAAAGCAGAGGAAAGACCAATAAACTCCAATGACCAAGCAAGCCTCATGAATGGATTGCAAAGCCGACAGCTTGGCTCAAGCCTGAACTGAAAATCAGTGTTAGAAAAAGAACTAGACGTTTTTTTTCCAGAATTCTACCTGCTCAAATATGGAAGGTAAAATTTTTGGCCGAGTGAGCATTACTAGGCCCAAAGTTTTCACCAGAGGTCCAAATTGTATGACATCCTACAGATGCACAGTTCAAGTAAATATGGAAGGCAAGATCTTTTTTCCAGGAATCACAGTTCTAAACTTCAGGGTTTAGAATTAGAACAATGTCCAAGTATCAACCTGGAGAAATGGTCGAAGTACTGAATTCCCGAGTTTCTGGCATTGTGAAAAATAATAAGTCAAGAGATAAAAATAAATAATCTGAAAAATGGTATATCTTATAGATAATTTAGGTTACCTGCATTGACTGAAAATTAGCAAAGAGAAGCTCATTAATAAAAGTTGGTGAAACATTAATCTGCGGCCTTGTTGACATTGCTCTTTGGAACAACCATGATGCACTTAAATTTGGCTGCAAAACGGAGAACCAAATAAGGTTCTGCTTCAAATTATACATAAAGGGCTATAATCTATAAATTAACTAACCATATAAGGGTTCAACAGCCGCAGACTATGCGCATCCAGGAAATCTCCTGAAACTGCTTCATATATACCTTCAGCTCCAAAAGAAAATAGAGAAAGATAAGTATCTGAAGGAAAGGAAAAAATAAATACATGCAAAATTTCATCAGTAATAAAGTCATGCTGCGCGTCATTTTACATGGATATTTTGAACATTTATACAGTGCAATTTGGATTTAAAACTGAGAGCACCCGATTACTAGGTTTGAAATATAACCCCTTCGACGAGACCCCAAGTATTTATTTACCTCTGGTGCCAGCAGGGGTGAAGCATTACCCTGAAATTGTTTTGTGAAATAGGGTTCAAGTGGGATTTAGGATGGAATAAGCTGTGTGAAGCTAATATCAACCTTAGGAGTTATTTATCAGAGTATTTTGGCACTAGCGTCTTTGTGTTCTTTGTAATTTTGTTATAAACTGATAATGTAACAACAAAGGAAAAATATGGATCAGCTGAGTTTTCCTTTTTGGCTTAAATCCGTGCACTGTCCATGACAACTAGCATGACTTATGGTTCTGACTTCTGTGTAAATCTAGACTCGGTTTTGTTTAGGTTGGAGCAAGCATATGTCCATTTGATAATCATGCAAAATCCTACAGTTCAGGAAAATTAAGTGGACAAACCATTTGACAAACGACCAAGATGCCTTGTCAAGCTTCCGAAACCTCCAAAAGAAACAGGTGACTGGATTCCACTCGCATCACCAACCTGTAGTGCAAAGGGCTTTAGTAACTAAGAAACAAATTGGCACTGCCAACTGGGCTTCCAAGCAGAGAAATCACATGCCTGTAAGATACGGTCAAATGCAGCTGGCAAGGGGCTGAAATGTTGGAATTGATTGTCAAGAGTTAGCATACAAAAATTAAAAGAAGTTTGCTAAGAATGGCATAACCAAAACAGAAATATGCATCGGTCATTACAAGCACTTAATAGACACAATCCAGGCAATCATCCACAAATTGTTAATTACCGGGGTTCACCACCTTTCATATGTTCATGTGTGAAAATTGAAAGGTTTACACAAAATGAACTTGCTCTGGAGTCTCAAATGAGCAGCTGTAAAGAGTGTCTACTGTAGTTTAGTTTGTGCAATTAACTATTCCACTAAAGAGTGACAAAGTCATTATTTTCTGCATATAAATAACTCTCGCACATTTAGCCAAGAGACAACTATGCTGCGCAAACTATATGCCATTATGTAGTAGTGCAGTAGATTGCTTATCCATATCGGCTTGGTGTGCAGTGGCGGAGCTGGGCCTCGGGCCTCCGGGGCAATGGCCCGAGGCCCAGCTCAAATTCTTATGCAAAATCTGTGAACAAAATAAATTTTTTTCATGTGAATTGGATCCTAAATTGTGCCACAGTTGGGCCGGCCCGAGGCCTAGCTATGGGCTGGATTCGCCCCTGTTGGTGTGTATTTTCGTACCATCTGAATAACGAAAGGGGAGGATACAGGCTATATTCACTTCTGTTACCTATCCCGATAAGTTGGGAAAATTCCAAATATGACTCTCCTTATATCCAGATTTTCAAGAAGCACATCCTACAATAAACACAATGAGTAAGAGTAAATTAAGAATAAAGCATAGTTACATAAAACAGAAGTATCTGAAATAAAACAAGGAATTATAGTATAAATCAAGCACATGCCAATATAACTGGGGGTTCATGTTATGGCTTTTAATTCAATGGTGTATAGTCGTATTAGATTACAAATGTTATTTTTACAGCATATGCAGCTAAGTAGTTGACTAACTTGACAAATACGTGTGAAATAGATGAATTTCCATAGACTCATGAGTTAATTTTTCTTTATGTGCATTCAGATCATGGTGTAAATGTAGACCATGACACAATGTATTGCATTCCTTGACAATCATGTCACACATAGTGCTGTTTAAAAAAAAATCACCTTTGTTGGTTGACTGATGACTACATTTTCCAAAAATAAGCAGATCATAGCAATGGTGTTCATTTATGCATAGTACCAAGATATAGACGTATAAACAATCTATCTAAACAGCATTGTTGTCAACTTGAAAAACATTCTACGAATCTACACCGTATAAATAGGTTCACCTGGTAACCAGGCATAAGATTCCAGTACGTCTCCAAAAGTTCTTCTAGCTTTGGGCCCCCAACTTGGGGATCAACATAAGTGAACATGTATGTAGTACGATCAGTGGGACCAGAACCAGCAGGAAAGGCCTAAAACAATTAGTCAGATTAGACTAGTAAAGAAATCTTGACATGCAAATGAAATTATATACTATTTGAATTGAGTATTGGCAGTTTATGTGATGCAGGAAAAGCTGATATTGCAAAAGAGTATGGAGATTGAGAAAATGATATCAAAAAGAGGCTGGCTGTGCTGAAAGCAGTTTCTTTCTTTAATGGAATTATGTTGTGGAGAAATGCTTTTATAGTTTAGATATCTCAGTTCATCTCTCAGCATCAATTTTGTGTCAAAAATGATGAAGGAAAAAAGCAATTACCTCCCAAAAGAGTTGTACTGCTGAATTTCCAGCTCTCTTTACTGATGAGCTACTAAAAATAATATCACTTGTTGTATTTCTGCCAAATCCACGAGCACAAGCACCAACAACAAGGCATACGCCATCTGGTTTTCTACCCGAGCGGATCTTGCACAAGAACAGAAGAGTTGTAACTGATTTATAGTGTGAAATTAGGAGGTGGCTACAATAATTGGATGGATATGTGGATTAAGGAAGCCAAGCTAAATACAAGCACGGTGTTCAACGATCCCGTAATTTAGAAGCCACAAATCTTCATATACCGTTAGCCTGGCAATATAGGGTGTTAGTTGTTGTCTTATTGACACCTTATAACTAGCAGTGAGGCGATGAGTCCTGCTGGTTCCAGCCAGTTATGACTTATGTTGGTAGTGGCAAGCACAGTTCTCACTAGTGGTTTTAGTGGCTGGTACGGTACCCACTGTGTCTGTGTGCAAGGATCAAAGAACCGGTACCGGACTGAATCCCGGCAGGCGGGCGGGAACGGTAACCGGCCGGTTACCGGTTAAACTGGAAAATTTTCGAATGAAATTCGCATGAATTTGCTTAAAACGAGCCAAATTTCAAAAAGTAAAATTTGAATTTGGCAAATAGGAAAGAAACCGTCCGGGATTGGATCTCCCGGAGCCCACCGGTAAGCCCGGTTACCACCGGTAACCGGCCGGGAATTTTTTCCCTGTCTGTGCATACACATGAGACGCATTGCATCAAATTTGCCACTTAGTGTGGGAGTTTTTTAATATAACATTCCAGCTATACAATCTAACTTACACCCATTTCTTTGTGCTATAGTTTATCTTGGATGGTGCTTGTAACATTTCCTTTCTTGGTGAAATTGAATGCAGTTCTCCTGCATCAGTTGAAATGTACTTACACCTATGGAATGCTTGTACTCTACGACTTCTTGTGCCTTGTTCTATGCTTTCAAGGATGCACCCTAAACAGTTACAGTATGAACAGTACCACGAGTATCCCATGATTGGTTAAGCATGAAACAGTTTGGGTGGGCTGCCTGTGCAAAATAGGTCATACGCTTTCAGTTTATACATGTAGTTCGCTCATAAAGCTCTTACTGGTTACAATTATGTGCATCAAACATGACAAGTGTCGTGCATGGAAATGGAACTTCGTTTTTGTAACTTGACTAACATAAGCTTGGGTGCACATGTGGAATTTATGGATCATGTTTGTCGGAGAGCGCTTCCATAAGAAAACTTCATCTAGATGCAGTCATTTTGATTAAACATAAAGGAGTACCTGTCGCACAATTGGAGAAAAATTACCCATAGCATCGACAACAAGTCGACAAGGCAAAGAATCACCATCACTCAATTTTAGTACCTGAGGAACACAAGTGGCGTATTAATACCTTCTTGCTTGGAAATATGCACTAGTAAATACAAAAGTAGCACAAGAATACTTTTAATGGTATAAATATAAAGTAAAGGAACTTGGATAATAACCTGAATGTTTTTTTTTACAAAAAGGTTATTATTTTATTTTAGTAGTCAAGCCAAGAAATTATACTTCCAAAATTAGATGAGATAAAGGAGGCCAATCTATCATAGGCAACATCTTGTGGGAAAAAGAATACTGCACAGTGTATAAAAGTTGTAGCTTCCCTTCAGTAAATTTAGCAATCTACTTTGAAACAATTTTACTATGGCCAAGGAGACAAACATAATTTGCTAACCGCAAAATCATCATGAACAGAAATGCTTGACAAACTTTTCCCCTCAAATATTAATCCTCCTGAAGAAATGAAGCGCTCTTTCATTATATCAACAAGTTTAGCAGGCCTGGACAAGTAAAATAGAATCAATGAATCAAATATGAGCTAACATTGTTGTTGTGTTTCTATAAAGAGTTTTAAAGTATATACACTGTGCATCTCAAAAGTTGTAGCTTTAAAGTTTAACAGGGGGCTTATGGGCCGGTTCCGACGGTTCGTGGACAAGCTAGATCCAAAGGAAGTGCATCTCAACGGTCGTGCTTTCTCCTGGACTAGTGCAAGGGAGCGACCCACGCTAGAACGCATCGACAGGATCCTTGTCTCAATGGATTGGGAAGCGTTGTTTCCGGCTTGCTTTATGCGCGCTCTCCCTCAACGGCTTCTGACCACTGCCCATTGTTGTTATCCAAATTGCTAGAGACCCCTTTCAAGATTGGATACCATATTCAAGTCTACTCAGCTCCTTGAGGCAAGCTTCAGAAATTTGGAGGTGTGGGAGGCCATTAGGAGCCTTCCGCGGGAAAGCTCAGTCGGATGGTTTCATTGCGCTCTTTTACCAAAAGTGTTGGCCAATCATCAAAGGGGACATCATGGCAGCGATCCTCAAGCTAGGAGATATGGCTGGAAGGTACTTTCACCTCCTAAACCAGGCCCTCATCAATTTGTTGCCTAAGCGAAGCCACAAGTGGGTGATTCTGCAGTCCTATTAGCTTTGCTAAATAGCTTCACGAAACTCTTCTCCAAAATCCTCACCGGAAATTTGGCCGGGTGTCCAAGGTTGTTGCACCCAACCAAGCTGCCTTCATCGTGACTCACTCGATCCAGGACAATTTATACCTTGTCAGGCAATCAGCTCGCCTACTCCATCAACAGAAAAGGTCGGTTTTCCTTTTCAAACTGGATATAGCCCATGCATTCGACTCGGTTTCATGGTTGTTCCTACTTGAGATACTAAGGCCCAAGGATTCGGGCCTAAGTGGCGAGCAGCTCTGCATCTTGCTTTACTCCTCTACCGTATCTTCTTGAGCAGGCGTAGGGTCGCCGTCGTCCGCCTTGATGTCGTGGATCTCGGCGGGGAGATCCTTTGTCACCTATGCTCTTTGTCTTAGTGATGGACGTCATCAACTACCTCCTTTCAATGGCGAGACATCTTAGTTGCTCCAATTGCTAGGAGAGTGCAATGTAGTATCCTCACAGACTATCTCTTTATCACGGACAATGCGGCCATTTTCCTCTCCTCGGTTCCTTGGTTTACTCATTATCTGCACCATCATTCGGTGTTGAGAGCCACGGGGACGAGAACAAACATGGCCAAAAGCTCTATTGCGCCCATCCGATGCTCGAGGCGATAGCGTTCACTTATTCTTGATGAGCTCGGCTGCACTACCAGACTTCTGCAAGTACTTGTTGTTGCCCTCTCCTTGAGAAGCCCTCAAAGCGATTTTCGGCCTCTTACGGACAAGGTCTACGTGCGATTCTGGCGTTGGCGGACTAGCATGCTCTCACAAGGAGGTCGTCTAGTACTCGTGAAGGCGGTCATAACAGGCCTACCCATCTATGCTTTCATGGCGCTAGCTCCTCTCCTTTAGGTGATCGGGGAGATAGATAAGCGAGCGTCGGCGTTTCTTTGGAAGGAACTAAGGCGGTGGTGGAAGACATTGCTTGGTCGCAGCCATGATCTGTCGCCCTGACGGCGTGTGGGGTTTGGAGTGCCTTAACCTCCGTATCCTCGGCGGCTCGCTCGCCTCGGATGGTTATGGCGCCCGATGGACATGGCGGCGGCCATGTAAGGGCCTTCGCCGCGTCGACCTCTGAGACGCACCATGTTCCAGGTGTCACTGGAGGTTCGACTGGGAAGCGGGGATCGAGCGTTGTTCTGGTTGGACCAATGGCTCTACAGGCGTAGCATCCCGGCGTTTGGCCCGTGCTTGCTCAGGTCGATTCTGGTGCCAATTCGGACCAAGAGAATGGTTGAGAAGCTTTGCTTAATGGCAAGTGGACCGTGGACATTAATGGTCGCCTCGATGCTCAGGTTCTCCAGGAGTATCTTCTATTGTGGGATTTGCTTCGGTCCATCCTTTTTGTTAGAGATATGTTAGAGATAGGAATCTGTATTTTGTATTTCCTTATCTGTATAGGGTATATCCCTTTGTACCATATATATATTGTCTATTGGGCCTCTTCGATATACACACAATATTCATAACATGGTATCGAGCAAGGTTAGGGACTTAGGGTTAGGGTTCTGATTCTTGTAGTACACGCACCTCTAGCTTTGTACTTGCCTCAGTTGCCTTAGCTGCCCAAGCAGCCAAGCCTTCTATGCAAATCGCCAAGGTCGCCTCGTCGAGATCCAGAAGCCGCTCAGGGCCATGAAGCCTCTCGAACTACATAGGACTCATCCTTCATCTTGCCTCGATGCGTTGGCTCACTCCTCACATAAGAAGGATCAGAGCACCACAGGTTGCATTTGCTTCTCCATGCCCTGCGACCTCGGCGGCAACCTCAGCTACATCGGCCGGAGGGCCAGCGTCCTCGTTGTGTCGCGCAAGGTCCCGCCTGCGGTGGCGGCGAGGTTTGGGAGATAGATTTCAGCTTGCGTGGGCGTGGCCCGATCAGTACCGGTGGTCGGCGAGGCCTCGATGGCGTCCTCGTGTCACTCTCGGGCCATGAGGCCGTCCATGAACTTCCTCCCATATATCCGGTTGGATTTCTCACGCATTTGTACTCTTGTTGTCGGTGGATGCATCTTCCACGTGAGATGTGCATCTTTTCTAGTCGATGGCTTCCGCGTGAGATCACGTGTGCGTGTCTTCGATCTCTTGGATCCCATCAGATCTGTTGTTTTGGGGCTGCGATGGTGTTGCTTCAAAAGTGAATCTTTGTATTGGTGCTTCTGATTGGATGAGGAGATGGGTTTCTGCTTGCTACGATTATTTCTTGCTAGCTATCGTTTGAGCCTTTTCTTTATCCATTGTTGTTATCCAGCCGCATTTGAGGGGGTGTTAGAGATATGTTAGAGATAGGAATCTGTCTTTTGTATTTCCTTATCTGTATAGGGTATATCCCTTTGTATCCTATATATATTGTTCATTGGGCCTCTTCAATATACACACAATATTCATAACACTTTTGTCCCCGGGAGAGGAAGACGCCATCCAATGGCACTGGACCTCTTCTGGCCAGTTTTCAGCCCGTTCAGCTTACAACGCCTTTTTCACCGGCTCACAATCTTTCACGTGCGTGTGCCATTTTGAAAGCGTGGGCGCCGCTCAAATGCAAATGTTTCTTATGGTTAGCGGTTCGTCGTCGCTGCTGGATGGCTGACCGACTCGAACGTCGCGGGCTGCCAAACCAAGGCTTAGGGTATTCTTTGTATATTGACCAACCCTATACATGTTATATTGGCCCCTTGGCCTATTGGAATAGATTAAGCCTCATTACAACAATTAGAAGCATGGGCAGTGTCTCCTATGTCCTAAGAGTAGCTACTCTTAGAAGTATAGTTTATTTTTTATATACAGGGTATGCTCAAGAAGTATAGTCTAGTGTCATATACAATTCAGGCAAGTATCATATACAATTCAGGCTCTATCAATATCAAAGCTCTCTTTTCCTAACAATTCATTCCATCAAATCGTCCCGATCAAAAAATAGTTTTAGATGATATTCCTCCATGTACATATTAATAGACTTTATAAAATAAAAATAAAAATAAAACATGAGAAATGAACACTGCAACAAATAGGTGAAGACCTATATAATAATAACCAGATATAGATTAGTCCTCCTTTGTATTTTCATTCCAATTTTGACGCTAAGTACCTTGTCTTTAGCTCCTATCTAGATAATATATTATCAACACAAATGTCTATTCCATCATATGTATGCCTTCTTATCTTGCATATGTCGTTACTTGGACATCGTACATGATGTATGGTTTTTAAAACATGCAGCCATCACAATACGAACTAACCAAAGCTGCTCTACATATGGTATCAGGTGAAAACTTACAAAATTCCAAGATTAAGAATGTTCTCCACCCAAATTTCACCTTTATTCTCAAATCCACATCTATTCTGCAAGTAAAAAAATAAATGTGCAATTAGTTAGCCAGCAAGACTTAGTTGAATAATAATTAAATTTCCCTTGGTTTATGTCAATTTGTTATCTGAAAGACCTTACAGGATTGAAATCACTTGAAATTATCTGTTCAACCTCCCCTTCGGAAAGGATGCCAATTTCCACAATTTCCATAAGCTCCTTTCTCGAAATGTTCCACTCTTGTTCCCTCTGTTTAGAATATTTATAGGTATACATTTCATATGATTCAGTACAGTGCTATTGGGATAACTCAGGAATAGGCATATAGGGCTGAATTACCCCTTTGATTATGTTTCTTTCGATAATTCCAACCCGAAGGCCTTTATAACTGAGAGCAGTAGCTACAAATATACCTAATGTGCCACCACACACTAATACATCAAAGATCTCTGAGCCAGCACCAAGATCATAATCAACCAATGGCCCTTGGACCCGAGTAACAACTTCAGGGACTTTGGAATCTGCATGTGCACATTTCCATCACAATGTTATAATACTTGAGAATAAAATAAAAACATACAAGCCTCAAGTAACCATGTTGCTACAGTTTAAATAATCCATCAAATAAAGTTGCCAAGTTCTTATTAAACTTGAAACTTTATACAGCATTAGCAGCTAAGAAAGCATTGAAGGCCAGCATTGTCAACGATATCCATCCTCTAGCAGTTCACCAAACAAACAGAATATGCTGGGCACATTTAAATCACTTGCTTGCTTGGACAAGAATTTTTTTCGACATACCTAGGAAGGAGGGTGTTTGGTAGAGTCTGTAAAAGTTTGCTTACTGAAGCAAAGTAGTTTTGATGTGCTAGGAGAGCTTTCCACATGATGAGCTAAATTGGACTATCCCGCAACGGGCGGTGTTTGGTGAAAATGGAAGAAAAGATAGATTCAGTGGGTCAGAGATCACCTCCTGTCTTCCTTGACCCGTGCTCTCCCTCCCTCCCTCTCTTCCTCACTCTCTTAACCATGTTATTGTGACATTTCCTTCTCCCAAAAGCGATATTTTGTTTCAAAACAAGGCACCTAGCTACCGAAACTCAACTCTTAAAAGTTACAGAACAAAGCATCCAACCTAATTAGACCATATTTAGTAAAAACGGCCCGCTTTTCACATATTAGCTAGAGCGAGGATAAGCGAAAAATAAATCCAGACAACAGTATTAATTATAATGCTTGAACAATATGAATCGTACCTACTTGAGCTTCACAAATACTAGACCATATTTGATCCAATCTTTTCAGTGCACTATACGAGTACGCCCCTCCAGCACCACCAACTTCTTCACCACCGGAAATCTTTTCCATTATCATCTACACGATTTACCAATATTAATCAATCATAACATAAAATCACATCACAGGAATGACCAAAGAAAAACTAGAAGATGATCGAAGTGATTCCACGGGTTACTAAACTTGAAATGCCCCTATAAATGACAAACTGCAGGTTATTGTCACATTAGGCTGAATAATATATTACACATGTGCTAGAAACTACTTCGTGATATTAACCACACGCTTGCATCCATTAGAGTGATGGAACCTATCTTGACATGTTATCTTCTGCCGGAACATGTTCCCATTTATGAAAATCATAATACTTTTCTTTCAATTAGTTTTAAAAAAACTGTGCAATGTTTTTTTATATGCAGTGTTTGTGTTTTCCTGTTGTTATCTGAAGTTTCTAAGACCTGTACTTGTTTAAAAGTAGTAAGAGTCCTAACAAGCTAAAACCCACTCAAAACATTTAACAGATTAAAACATTAGTCTCAGAAAATCTAATGTGACTCGAAAAAATTGAAACTACCTGAAGCATCAAAAAGTTATCCAAAAATAGGCATTTACAACTATTTGTATGGATGACAAAGGAAAGGCATCCTAGAAAATGCTCATAGCTAAACCCCTGAACGGACGAGGTACCACGCTGTAGGGGGAATCATGCGTAACATCCCCTTCATCTTTTGCCCTACGTTTTAACAACGAGAGAGCACAAAGTCGGTAAAACCGTACAGCAAGCCCTTAATAACCGTGACCGCATTGGCGCATTGCCGTGAGCAAGCTCTAGCCTCTAATCTCCATACCCACCATCGCTCCGCAACGGCGAGGGCTCGGGTCTAGTCGGGACGTTCGTTCACCTGGGTTCTGGAAGGCAGCGGCGCGGCCTCCCCCGCCGCCCTGGCGCGCACGCCGCCAGCCCGCGGCGCCTCGAGGCGGCGGCCATAGCGAGCCCGGGGCGGCGGAGCGGCGGCTGCTGCGGAGGGAAGGGGGAGAACTAGCGGGAGCTGCATGAAGGGAAGGAAGGGGTTGGCTAGGGTGGGAATGGGGAGCGGCGAGGAGAGAGGAGGAGAGAGATGGGGGTGATGGCTCGCTGGCTTGCGCGGCAGCCACCCACGCTCCCTGCTCTTGGCGCTGCGCGGCTCCCTGTGCAAATGTAACAGCGGCTGGGAATTGGCCTCGGTTTGGATGGATGGCTTTCGGCGACGTGGTCCTCCTCCGCGCCATTGCTTCAATCCTACCCGTCCGATGGGGAAAAAAACACCCATGACAGGCATTCCGTATTACATGCAGGCTCTTGAACCGCCATGACACCTTGCAAGCAGAAGAAGAAAAAAAGATGACTGGCAAACTTTCATCTACCCAAGAATGCAAAACAGCAGCAGAAAAATCACGCTTTGGACAGTTGCAGGGATAGAAACTCTTAAGCCAAACACTCGCAGCCAAAGGTTAAAACACCCAGAAAAACAGCAACGCTTCATGTATGACTCTGCAATAACATATCTAAAAGGCTACATGAGGATTAAATTATCAGTCACACAAAGGAATTGTTGGCAGGAATTAAGTCAACACCCGGCACAGGGATCTAAGTTGGCGAGTCATCACCGCGGGTGCTCTCTCCCCTACCAAACCGACGGCACAGCAAACAACAGCATGCCATGCCCCACTAAACTGAAAGAAACCGTTCCCCAACAGGCAGCAGCACAACATAATGTTTGAAAAGCTAAGAGACAACGAAGCCCGAGTTCTGCAAGCACTTGCTCTATTGAACTGTACACCTCGGCCTTCGCAACAGCAAGGGCTGATTCGCCACAAAAGCAGCGCATCTCCTCGCCAACAGATGCTTGTAATCAGAGTTGTTACCTCCTCTGCCTTTTTGACTCGGCCTAAATTGACAAGCCAAAAGAGAACAGACATTAGAGAAAAGGTAATAGGAGACCAAGTATATGAGTAGTTGAATTGCTATTGAAATGCTAAGAAAAAGGGTAAGACACTGTGCCCAGTGCCTAACTGCCTAGCAAAATCCTAATAAGATAGGTATTACTGTATTAATGTGGGGAGCACAGGCTGACAGCTTAGGGCCTCAGCATATTATGGATTTACTTCCTTTATTTTTTTTTGTACACTTTGTTTCTTAGAGCTTAACATGTGCAGATTATATCTAAAATGAAGCATTAACAAACATGTAATGTAGGCTTGCTTCTGACAGTCAAATATCAACTACACCTACGTCAACTATTCCCCAAAAAAATGATAATCTATGTACGAAAAATTAAGTAGTGGTTATGAATTTAAGTTGAATAATGCCTGGACAAATCCATATTTGTGACTTGTGAGACACAAGCAAGAGATTCCAGCCCAGTCATCTTCTTGCAAATTGCATGAAGCTCCGATCCAGAAATAAGACGTTTGGATGTTCAATGATTTACTATCAAGGCTTTGAAATGACCAAAAGAAAACAATTGTATCTGAAATATCTGAGAGAAAGGCAGAAAACAGAAGCCCCACCAAATAATTGTGAGCTACTTTCGAACCAAGAGTAAAACTAGTAAGCTCCGGATACCAGTCGAGGCACCACAACCTTGGATTCACTCCAAAACAAGATATAAACTCAAAGAACGTGTTTTAGGGGCATTATTATAAATATATAAATAAGAGATGTCTTCTAGGCATTTGCTCAGCTACTAAACAATGAACATGATATAGTAGGCAAATAACACCAAGAGCTGCAAGACAATTCCACATATGAAATTCCTAAGAAAATGGATCATATAATCTAATAGGTCAAATAATATGAAATTCCTAAGAAAATGGATCATATAATCTAATAGGTCAAATAATTAACTATCTGCAGTACAAATATAAATAATCACCCCTCCAATATTAACAAAATATTAGCTTACCTTAGGCTCAGAATTTGGTGAAGGTGCATATGCATTTGAAGGTCTCTTTGCGCCATTTTCCTTAACACAGTCTGAGCAAACGAAGTGTTCGAGTTTTTTGGCCTGCTCAATGGTCATACTCATGCAAGATGGATGGAACCTGTGTGTGGTAGGATCTGAATAAGGCAGGAGCACAATAACATACAAATACAGAAGAACGATCGCAGCATACAAAGAACATATAAAATAGTAAACTGCTTTACATTCACAATTTTATATTGTTATATTTACCTGCAAAGGTCCTCAGTCCTGACACCACAAACATCTAGCGGAAGGAAAGCTAAATATATTTCAGATTTTATTTTGAGAAGTGCACGTGACATGACAAGCAACACGAGTGCATGTTATCTCGGAAGCACACATGCACATTTTGCACTCCTATCGACAATAAGTTTTCCATGCCTGTTAATGGCACTTAGAATTCTGAAGCACTAGAGAAAATG
Source organism: Hsuehochloa calcarea (assembly GCA_036346395.1). Lineage (NCBI taxonomy): Eukaryota > Viridiplantae > Streptophyta > Magnoliopsida > Poales > Poaceae > Hsuehochloa > Hsuehochloa calcarea. The sequence continues at coordinate 32,864,616 of CM070608.1, read as the reverse complement.
AACATTGTACTTGGTGAACAAAGATGACAAACAAAGTGTGGCATGAATTTCGTGGACATGGGAACAGGCTATAAAAAATACAAATGAAGAATCTATTCAGGAAAAAACTTAGCAGGAAACTATAACAATTCACTTGATACAGCTACAAAAATCTAATATTTCAGCGTGCAATCCTGAATCCTCTAGCATCACTCTGTATTTATTGTTATACAAAAATGATGCATTTTAGATAAATTTTCGCAACAGAAGTTGAATCATAGATGAGTAAAATATTGTGAGATAACGAACAAGGCAACAAGCACACATGTATAATGAGATCACATAACTTATCTTATCAATCTTTTTCTAAAGATCCAGGGATAATGAGATCACAAATGTTCTATGATCATTATCTATTTTAACTTTATAACTAAACAGTAATGGCATGGATTCCCTCAAAAAACATGTGTCTTTGTCAAATACATTTTATAATGGTTCCTGCAGGAAGCGTATTTTTCCTGCAGAGTTCCTGTGAAATTACTGCACACCAAACAGGTCCTAACTATTAAGACATGAGAAATAGACGAAGTCAGCAAATAATTTCAAATTGTTAAATTAAATCCTGACAAACATCTAGACAGAACACTAGCGCTTTTAGAAAATGCAGATCAAGCTATGTAAATCAATGGAGATTTGATATCATCCCGCGTACAGAAAACATTGTGTTACATGAGATGCTGCTGGATTTGTCTTACAGATGGCTTTGAGGATCCAAAAATATAGTTTATGTATTTTATGTTTTGAAAAATGAATCCAGAAATTGGACTACCCATTTGCATGTATAATTCCTTCTAATTTCGTATATATTAGCATGTATGTCTTTTCTTCATGTTGTTCAGTAGCATTGTAATAGTTAATCTGCCATACAAAAGGGAAGTAGCAGGTCTTGTAGCAACTAACAAGTGATCATCGCTGTTGAAGTATAATCAAAATCCCTGCCACTTTCCATTATCTTTACCATTTCAAGTGTGCATCTAGTTTCACTATTTCCATGCAGCATATACTGGCATACAGCACAAAAGGAGCATTATAAAGAAAGACGGATTTTGTTAAGAGTTTTACCAGTCCTTGCAATCGTCGCACTGCACCATGAGATCGTCCGGGTTGTACGGCATCTCGCACTTGCAGTAGCTTCACAACAAAAATGGACAAGCAAATCATAAGATAAACATTGCATTGAGGAAAAAGATGAACAATCAACAATCAACACCAAGGAAACGGATTAAGATATACATACACAGCCACGCGGTCGGGGCTGAACGCGCCGGTGGCCGCCTTGTATTCAAACCGGCAGAAGAAGTCCTCGAGCCCGACGTTGTCGAGCTTGGTGTAGCTCTTGAAGGAGTGGACGACGCACTTGCCCTCGATGGTGTGGGCGCTCTGCATGTCTAAGTGGTCGGAGAGGAAGAGCTCCTTGGCGCCGTGGAACTGCCGCCTTCCCCCCTTAGACTCCTCGGGTCGGTAGTACCACCGCACCCGCACCCGCACGCTGCCGCGCCCGTCCGCCTCCATCTTCTCCACCCGCGCCACGTACGGCGGCTTGTCCGAGTCCGAAGGCCGCATCAGCACGCAGTCTCCCACTTCCCAACAAGGACATTGCATCAAATTTCAGCCCGGACACAGCAGCAGCAAGAGAAGCGGTGGGTGAGGGGCAGAGGTGGGAGGGTGTGGCACGTACCTCGGACGACCTTGTTGGTGCCGCGGATGGTGTAGGAGTCCACGTCCTTCTTGCCCTGCTTGGTCTTGGCCATGGCGGGGGCGAGGTTTTGGGAGGGGAGAAACCCTAGGCGAGGAGGAATGCGAGGGGAGCTGAGGGGAGAGGATGGGTGGGAGAAGAAGACTGGGGGAGCGGGTTCCGACTGGGAAGGGGAAATGGCCAGGTTGGTGGGGGTTACATCGGTCATTCGGTCCAGAGAAATAGGAGCCTGGTCTGGTTTCCCAACCGTTGGATTCAGCAATCAGCGGTTCAGATCATAGTTGCACAAACCAAATCAGGGATAATCGTGGACCGCAAACTGAAAATCTACAATAATTACACAAAATCGCACCTTGTTAGGGGTTGGCATGCAACAAAAACGTTGTTAAAATCTGCCAGCTCATAGATACATTGACAACGCATAACAAAATCACGGTTGAAATCCGCTGGTACATAGTTTTATAGAGCAAACTAGGGGCGGATGCGTACAAAACCACGATTGAGATCCACCAGCACATAGTTACCACAGCAAACCAGGAGCCGCTGCTAAAATCCGCCAGCTCATAGTTGCACATACCAAACCAGGAATATATCAAACCACCGTTGAAGTCCGCCAACTCATAGTTGCATGTAATAAACTAGGGACACACAAAAAAAAAACTGCTATCGAAGATCTCCCAACACATAGTTTCAAACCAAACTAAAGGAGGACACGAGGTTTGGGCCAAGGCCAAGAACAAGCAAGCCGACAAACCGCAAATCATGCGGGACTACAACCTTTTCTTAGTTTTCTAGACTATAAATGGATTATTTTCTTTAATACATGTTCGACGTGGCTACTTGTCTCGTTTCCTAGAATTCATGTGTCTACCACTGGGCCTAACTATTTTAACCTCAATTAATAACCTTTACACTGCTAGCTAAATTTTTTCTATGTCCATAGCTCTTCCATTCTAGTAGCTCCTTTCTAATTATTGAGTGGCCCTGTTTGGTACGGCTCTGCTCCAATTTTTTACAGCTCCAACTCCAGCTTCACTCTTGGATCCACTCCTATGAGAAGTTGAAATAGTCTACGGAGGTGTTTGGTTAGAAAGTTAACTCCAGCTCCAGGAATGAGAAAGATCTTTGTTAAAAGACTATACTACCCTTGTTTTATTGGATGGGCGAGGGGGGTTTTATTGGATGGCATTTGGTGGGTAATTTTATCTTAATTTTAGGGGTATTTTCGTAACTGGATGACTGCTCCATGCGAGAGCGACCTTCATGACTCTGAAAAAATGCACTACAGCCTGCTCCAGATTCTCAAACTCCAAATTCAATTTTTTGTTGGAGCTGGACCGTTTGGCATAGCTCCACCTACTCCAACTAAGAAGCTGAGAGTTGAAGCCATACCAAACAGGCCCTTAGTCGAGTTTGAACTTCAGATTCTACGTGATGGCATATCGAGGGCCATTACCTCTGTAACTTTGGCGGAAATGATATCTACAAAAGGTTATTATGGTAGACCAGTGATTCGTTTACCTCTTAACAGGTCGATCTCCTACTTATAGGACCTCGTGTATAGCAAACAAGCCTATTTTAAGGCCTACCAGCTGCTAGTTCTGTACTTAGGAGGTAAAAGACGTGCATGGTTAAAACTTTTTTTAATAGGACGTGCATGGTTAACTAAATGCCGGTAATCTTTTAGCGCCAAAAAATGATGGTAATTTTAGTCAGGGTAAAAAGACTAGCACAGCGTGCAAAGCCTGTTTCGAAGAGCAGTTTTGGCCCACATTTGGAGGGATCTCGAAAGGCCCAGCGTGGAACGCTAATTCGGCCATAGAGCTGTTTGGTTACGCTAGGTTTCGGATGGATCCAAGTAGACCCAATCCCGCTCCAGGCCTGAGGTGCTGTGTGCGGTCTGACCACCGCCGCCGCCGCCTCCGCCTCTGCCTCCCTCCTCCTTGTGACCTCGCGTCTCTGTCGGCCATTGCCATGGCCGGCCACTGCTCCGCCTGCCCCCATCATCGTCGCGCGCGCATAACTCGGCCACATTGACCACCGCCTTGCGCTGGCGCCTATTTAACCATAGCACCGAGTTCACTCCCCCTACCCCTCTTGCATCTGTCTCGTCCCTCTTCTCCCCTCCAAGCACCGGTGAACTAGAACACCAGTGAACTCATGGTCTCTGCCTCACGTAGCTGTCATCGTCGCCAAGTGGTACCACCACCCGAGTAAGCCCCGCTGCCCGGGGATAGTGCTTCGAGACCGTAATAGTCTTCTCTACCTCATGCTCACCACCTCATGTATTTTGTTCCACATAGACACCCTGTTTGGCCTCGACTTCTTCCTCAACACTGACGGGCCCACATCGTACCTCCATTCCCCTCCACCTCCCAACTCCTCAGTCTCGACTGCTTTGACCAAGGTAATCGCATCATCTCACGTTCTAGGAGTAGGGGTAGCTAGCGCGTCCATCAATTAGGGCTGTAGGGCACCGTAGTGCCACCGCACCGTTCCCCCTTCGTCCCCGGCACCAACCGCCGAGGGTAGCCATGCACGAAGAACTACGCATCATGTGGGAGGCATGCATAGAACCCTCTCAGGGGCTAGATGGGGATGCGCGTGCTTGTTGGTTGGAATAGCTTCCGGTTAGCCAGCTCCGTAATGAGCCCAAGGATATAGTTGGTTGGAATAGCTATGGGTCGCCCCTGTTGGTTGAAATAGCTACCGGATAGCCAGCTCCGCGATGAGCCTGAGGATATAGTTGGTTGGAATAGCTATGGGTCGCCTCCGTTAGTTGGAATAGCTATGGGCCGTCTTAGCCCTCACCACCGGCACTAGTAGAGTTGCCCACGTCCTGGGTTCCATTTTTGGTGATCCAGGGCGCTCTCAAGGCTCGGCTCGTCGGCGTCAAGCACAACCCTAGAGCACCCAAATGCCTTCCCCTATTCCGGATGGATTGGGGGAAGAACACTGTAGGCAACTGTAGTAGAGTCATTAGTTGGACCTGGAAGAGGCAAACCGTCCATCGATGTGACTTTTAGAGTAATCCATATCCTTACCCTGGCACACAATCTATCCTACATGTTTGAGTAGTCAATGCCAAGATTCCATACCTCACTAAGTTAGGTATGTCCCATCAGGTATGTGGTTGTACAGTTGTGGCTCAGCTCAATGACGTACAAAGTTAAGTCATTAATTGACCAAGGCGAGACTACCAATTTTTAACTACATTACCAAGATTCTATATTCTTTTCCAATCCATAATTTCACCATACCACACAGTCTCATCCACTCAACTCAGTCTAAATATTTTCTCACCATGTTGGTTAAGTGCAACACATGCCATCAACGAGTAACAGCATACTGCACACATTTTTACACAAGTTCCATAATCACTTAGTCAAGTTTATATTTGCAACTCGAAGATATCAATGACACGTTGCATGGCTAAGCAGACTATTTGTATCTAACCAACCCACGTTGGTGCTATGAGAATACCAACTAATAATTAACCAAGCTAGGGTGACAAAAGATCATGGTATTATAATGAGCAAAGTGGATATGATCAATCAGGTATATAATTAATCCCAAAATATTTAAATAAATACTTAAAGTATAATGCAATAATTTGAATCAAAATAATTTTAGAAAACTGGGTTCAACATGGTCAAATGTACAACTTGCCTTAGAACAAGTCTTGGTACTCCTTAGAACAAGTCTTGGTACTAGTCTTGAGCTTGATCAACTCCTCCTTCCTCAAAAGCTCACGAAGTATCAACGTCTAATCGCAAACGAAAGAGAAAACCAAATAAATACAAAAATAGAGAGATAAATAAACTCCCAAAAATAAATAAAAATATCAGGAAGGTAGAGCTTGAATTTAGATAAATTTATAAATTTGAATGAGTCCAATCGGAGTTCGTATGACTAAGAAAGGGCTTTTGGAAGATTTAAATATAAGGAAAAGAAAAGGAATTACTATTTCGAGTTTTCAGAATATTCTTTCTAAAATAAATCCTGAATTATTACAGCATCCTGACGTTAGCAATAATTCCAAAATTAAAAAAAATCCAAAAAATCGTAAAGCAGGTGCTGGCGGTGGGACCTTGGTCTATGAACCAAATCCACGAGGTTGGCTCACGAGTCTATAGCTCATGGATCTATGGCATAGTGAATCTGACATGTGGGGTCCGTATGGTAGTGGCTTGGCTCACGGTGGACTAATTTTACGAGAGATTGAATATGGGTTTTGGATCTAGTTTGTCACGCGGGCGCTGACGCGGCTATTGACTAGGCGACATGTGCCCTGAAAGATGTCATGGAGGGTGATGTGGCATGCCATGGTGGCTCAACGGCGGAGGTTCTAGGACCGAGGGTCATCGGTGTTCGGGCCAAAGTGAGGTGAACGGAGGGTGCACTGGTAGCCGAGGTGACGGCGAACTTCTTTGGTGTACTCACGAAGGCGAGATGTTGTGAGTTGGCCGACAGCCGAGGTCAAAGCGGCGACTAGGGTTCGGGTGTCGACGGGAATTGAGCTCCAGTGATGCTCCGACAATGTGAAGGTGACGACGAGGTAGATCTTGGCCTTGTGATCCCGATGGTGACAACAACGAAGCTTTAAGTGCACTGACAGCGGCGGAGGACCTCGTCGAAGTTATCGATGACGACTCTGCTTCTTCGAGTGATTTCAGTGGCTAGGGTTTAGCTTCTGAGCGGCGGTTGTGCGATCTGGGGTGCGGAAGCTGAGGGCTACCTCCCCTTTTATATGCGGGCGACCGGGAGAGTCTGGAGCATGCATGCCAAGGAAGGCCCATAGCGGAGGAGTTCGGTTCACAACAGACTTGGAGATGATGAACAGTAACTCAAGGGGGACCCACACATCAGCTACGGTGCTTGGAACGCAACCGCGTCACACATGGCACATGAGTGACTGGCGGGTAGGTCCATGCGCACGTACGCGAGCAGGAGAGAGAGAGAGAAGGCGGGTCGCGCAGGATTGGGCTGGAAAGCAGACTAGGGTTGGGATGAGGATTAGGGTTTTGACCCAAAAGGATTTTTGAGATTTTAATAGATTTTGTTTTTTTAGAAATAATAGTAAATCACAATGGCAAATGAAAAAAATAGCAAATGAACTCGGCAAAATTCCAGAAAAATCTGAAAAATATTTCTAAGCACAAAGAACTCAAATAAAATAGTTTTGGAATTAATTGATGTTCGGATTAGTCACATTAAATTGTTTTGACATTTGAATGCCCATTTAAGCTTGATTAAATTCAAATAAATTTTGGTGAATTTTCCAATGGACTAAACTACTAAAAAGAATTTTGAAACTTAGAAAATTGAGATGTTACAACAGAGTAGGCGAGCGAGCTAGCACGCGGAGGCGAGCGCGAGGTGGAAGAAGGGCTCCGACAAGTGGGCCCAGTGCATCAGCGAGAGGGTGAAGCGGGGCGCCGACGTGGGTTGGAGCGGGTGCGAAGGAATGGGCCAACACAGATTCAACCTAATGGACAAGCCGGAAATTCAAATGGAGTTTGAAATTTTCAGAAAAGGCTAAGATTTTACCAAATTCTTAAACCTATTAAACAAGCTCCAAAATTTATGAAAATTTTTAGAGAGGCTCCTGACACAGTATAGTTATGTAAAATTTCCATAATTTTATGTGGTCTGTATTGTTCTCGAAAATTCATTCAATCTGTTATTTGCATATAATTTCAATATTTGCTTTGATGAAAAAGTTCAAAAACATGCTCAAATCAAATTTTCCTACATATAAACATGCTTAAATTTATCCCCTTACTTATTTTTAACACATTTACCATAAATGAGATTTTTGGGATGTTCTGAGATGAAGTGTCTGGATTAAGCTCGAAGATTTGAGATGACCTGGTTTGGAACCAGTGGGAAGTAAAAAAATACTAGAACATGAGAACCAGGTGGATGGAGCCATTTAGTGATATAGGAGGTTAGAACCTCCACTAATATTTTACAACAAATACTCAGTCTCATTAAAACTAGTGTTAGTAAAAAAAATACTAGGTCTTAGGCATTACCTACTAAATATTATAATGCAAACATGGCTTTGTGCAAATAAAAGAATCATGAACCTTCCTTTATTAACCTTGTGTATATTATAATTGCATTATGTGTGTTGACTCACGGAGTACGGTTGTGTACTCACACTCGTTCATTACAATAAAACTTAGAGCCATTTGATCAAGACCCCAACGCCTACTTCGTGGCATCGGGACCAGATCGTGAAGATGATAGAGGAGTTTAGGCTGGAACCCCAGTCGTTTACCTGTGGACAGACAGAATGGATCCACCTTTTGCTTTCTGTTTTCGCTCATATCTATGCCTTCTGTATTAAGCACTATGTGTATTAAATAGATCTATTGGGCCACTTTTGTAAAACAGTTGACCGTATGATCTATTTATGTAATGAAGTACCAAGTTATGATGCGAATACGATATATACGAATGATACAATGATATATATATATATATATATATAATTTTACATAAAAGATCACAAACAATAAATTTGGAGTCTAACATCTCGCCAACGCCACCATGCCTTCCTCATCTTCTCGCCACCTCGGCTGCACCGCCGCGCGCCTCACAAGCTTTTGAGGGGCTACTCGCTCTGCCGTGAAGTTTTAGTGAGGGACCTGCAGCCTTTTCATTCTTCAGAATTTTGAGGAATCTTCAGGTTCTGAATTAACTCTGAACTAGCACTTGCACGCACTATTCGTCCTATCCCAACGCACGGTTGTTTAGATGGCTGAGAGAGGACGTACGATCCTGGCAACATTGGTCATTTTAGCATATGTGCAGGTTTGGCCACTGGCCAGTGCTCTGTTCAACATCAAACTAACTGTGCTAGTCCTGCAGCTGCAGCTAATGCAGTTTAGTTTCAGCCGAAAAAATGACGTGTTGCTTGTAATGAGGTTGTTGACAAAGCCATGCATGCTACTGACTCTGTCTATTCCTGCGCTAAATTTACAGAGATCATGTATCTGTTGCGCTTTTTTTCTGTTTCATGGGTTGCAATATAACATACATTACACTGGGCACATGAGATGAGTACGTACGTTCATAGCTATGTTCTGGAGAGACTAAAGAGCATGCTGTTGTTCAGAAATAAGAAAGTTGCTTAGCCCCTAGTTTAAGCTTATAATCCTCATAATTCACAAACCTAAACTTCAGATAAGCCAGGCTAGAGACAGAGGCCCAGAATAATGAAAGCTAAGCTGGACCAGGGTTCAGGATCGATTACAGCTAGAACCGGCTTGTTTCTGCTAGTTTCTGTAACTCCCAGGGGAACCGAGATCAAGGCTGTCAGAATCGCAATCCTGAATCGGATCGGAGGTTGTTAAGCAGAATCGCGAATCGTAGGATCAACGTAGAATATAAGATCCTATCTGATTCCACCATAAAATCATGTTTTTAAAATCTACTTTGTATTTTAGCACTTCTATATTTTTGAAACTATACTTTTAGAACTTTTGTTTGCCAAAATGTAGTTCAAAGGAAAGATCATTTGTTATTTATGCAAATTATAATGGACATGAAAAAATAAAAAATAGAAATTTACAATAAAATGGACACATGCAAATAATTATTTATAATAAATCACTACAATTGAGTATGATCGTATGAACATTTTGATCACGATTCTGCAATTTTTTTTGTTAGAATCATAATAACATTAAGATTATACCAAATTAAGACTCTACGATAAGATCAGATCGATCCAGTCAATCTGGGTCATACAAACGTAGAATCGTATGTCTAGAATCGGGATTCTGACAACCATGACTGGGAGAGCTGTCTTGTGCAATTTTGACACAGTATAGGTATTTCCGTATTGGTGATGATTCAAAACTCGAGATGACTATAGTACAAATGGAGGTGGGGGGTGGTGGAAAATTACAGAAAGGGGAAGAAGCTGGTAATCTTTTTGTAGCTAAACGTGTTTATACTATAGCCATCCTGGAAGAGAATATAAACTGCAAGAAACACACGGAGGGGGGAAAAGCCGGTGGAGGGAGTAGGATTTCAATTCTGAAATCGAACAAGATTTGAAAACCTGCATTGTTGGAATCTCCCTTTCCAAAAAGAAAGAATTGAATTCCAGAGTCCAGACTATTGATAATACACAACACAGAATGAATGCAACATCTAGGTTCTGATCATCACTGTTTTATAATCGTGGTTACAGCTGAGAATTGTTGGGAGCTCGGCAGGAAAAAGCATGTGCTGTGATTTGTGAACATCCAAAACTTTTCAAGCACACATTGTTCAGCATGCATGCAGCTAGCCTAGCTTGTAAAGCTGATTGCTTTTGTTGGCTTTTCTGCTGCTTTTCATCCTGTGTGCATCTGGGATCCCATCGTCGAAATGATCACTTGGGGGGCTCCATCATGCTTAAGGCCCACTCTGTGGAATGATCTGTAACTCGGTATAATGCTGGAGACCTAATCATCAGTAAGTTCATTTCCGGTGGAATGTTATACAAGTCATGATGCAGTATGTGCTGTTAACTCTGAACTTTGACTGAAGTGGTTTTAGATCTAAATGCGCTAATGCAAATTTAAAACTACAGTGCTCTTTGGCCACTTGCATATTTTTTTTTTTACTTATCACATTCAGGTATTCAAATTTATATGTAATGCGCTGCCTTTTCCTTTGATATTTATTTTTTACTTACTGTAGTCTGTATCTAACAGGATCTTCCAAGTAAAGTAAAGAAAAGGAAGAACATGTGCAGCCCCCTTCTTTTTTTTGTTCCAAGTGAAAGGAGAAACATGTGCTATCCATGCACTGAATAAACCGTCTCACTCGCGCATTGACGTAATTAAGTAGTAACAAGAGACTGAAGAGCGTCTCGCAACAGCGAGAGCTACATGCAGATGGACGCCGACTGCTTGTCTCGGCTCGTCGGTTAACTGACGCATCCGGTCAAGTTTTCTCTACAGATCGGTGCTTCCATCAATTACCGATATCAATATCTAGCTACCGTGAATATTCGCCCGTTACGAGCCATATATAGAAACAGACTTGTCAGGTAGCAGATAGCACAACGGCGACGACTCAGCTCGCAACATGCCAAGATTCAGCGAAGTTGGACCTAGCTAGGGCGCTAAACTCACTGCCTGTCCCCAACCCCAACTCATGAGCCGCCGCAGGCAACCGTCACTCCAACAACGGATCAGAGGCATGGCGACGAGTGGGCATGGCATGAGCAATTTAGGTATGTACGGGTTAAACGGTTTTGGCAAGTCGGAGAAGATGCATGGCACGGAGGCTCCCATAGCGAAAAGCATTCGAGCTCATGCAGCTTCAAACGGATCCGGATTCTCTGTATTACTGTAGAGGTTTGTTGTGCAAACAGTGATTTGTGAGTGCGTGAACATCGATCTGCATATTGCAGTGGTACTATAGCAACAGTTGAATATATACTATAGCGAAAACACTGTAGATATTGATCTCGCTAATTAATTGATTTTCGATCGGACAGTGAAGATCGCTTCCTGATACCATACACTGTAAATCATCTACATTGAATCCTTCAATACAAATGAGCCACCGCCGGCAACCGTCACTCCAACAACGGATCAGCGGCATGGCTACTAGTGGGCATGGTAAGAGCAATTTAGGCATGTACAAGCCCAAGTTAAACGGTTTTGGTGGGTCGGAGAAGAAGATGCATGACATGTAGGCTCCCGTACCAAAAAACATTCGAGCTCATGCAGCTTTAAACAGATCTGGATCCTCTGCATTACTGTAGAGGATTGTTGCACAAATAGTGATTTGTGAGTGCACGAACACCGATCTGCACACTGTAGTGGTACTGCAACAACAATTGAATATACACTGTAGCAAAAACATTGTATATATTGATCTCACCAATTGATTTTTGATCGGACGATGAAGATCGCTTCCTGATACCATACACCGTAAATCATTTGCATTGAATCCTTCAATGCAGATGAGCCACCGCCGGCAACTGTCACTCCAACAAGGGATCAGCAGCATGACGACGAGTGGGCATGGCATGAGCAATTTAGGTGTGTACAAGCCCAGGTTAAACGGTTTTGGCGAGTCAGAGAAGAAGATGCATGACATGTAGGCTCTCGTAGCAGAAAGCATGCGAGCTCATGCAGCTTCATACGGATCCGGATCCTCTGCATTACTGTAGTGGTTTGCCATGCAAACAGTGATTTGTGAGTGCGCGAACAATGAACTGCATACTGTTGTGTTGCTGGAGCAATGGTTGAATATATACTGTAGCAACAACACTATAGATACTGATCTCGCCAATTGATTTTTGATTGTACAGTGAAGATTGCTTCCTGATACCATACACCATAAATCATCTGCATTGAATCATTCAACGCAGATGAGCCGCCATCGTCAATTGTCACTCCAACAACGGATCGGCGGCATGGCGACGAGTGGGCATGGCATGAGCAATTTAGGCATGTACAAGCCCGGGTTAAACGGTTTTTGGCAAGTCGGAGAAGAAGATGCATGTCATGTAGGCTCCCGTAGCAGAAAGCATACGAGCTCATGTAGCTTCAAACGGACCTGGATCCTCTGCATTACTGTAGAGGTTTGTTGTACAAACAGTGATTTGTGAGTGCACGAACAACGATTTGCATATTGCAGTGGTACTGCAGCAACAGTTGAATATATACTATAACAAAAACACTGTAGATATTGATCTTGCCAATTGATTTTTGACCGGACGATGAAGATCTCTTCATGATACCATACACTGTAAATCATCTGCATTGAATCCTTCGATACAGATGATGCATTTCTTTTAATACAGAGATCCATTTCCGCTTCAAACAGGTTTGCTAAACCAGTTTGTAGTATGTACGTACAACCCTACCGAGCATGGCCTGTTCCTTGGATTAGGCAGTGCCTGAGACCTCTTTGTTTTTTGAGCCAAGGTTTGTAGCTCAGCCTCGTTTCATTAATAGAAAAGAGAGATCATAAGCACCAACTCATAATTGCCAAACTAATTATGTGTAGCCATGCTCTACCTCTAGTCGTCGGAAATACCTAGCGCGCCCTAGGGAATATGAACATGTATATAGGCTAGACATATAACTATACTCATGGGAATGTACCAAAATGCTCATTTCTCCATCAATGTAAGGTAGGGGTAAGAAGAAAAATGTTCATTCTTGCTTCCATATATATATATAGAGAGAGAGAGAGAGAGCCACAAGGGCACGTAAGAAGGGGTTCCCATTCTCTCATTCATAATACAACACTCATATCTCTTATGCCTTCGCTACCTGCTGTCTAGTTTCGTAGCTACGACAGTTGGCGCCATTTGTGGGGATTGAACAAGAAGCTATGTACGAAGAGGAGCCAAAAATGTCACTTTTTAAGGAAACGAGGGGTGTCGGCACCTCCATTGGTCAGCAACAAAGGGTGCCAATACCCCTTCGCTTATTCCATCCACATCTCAGCACACACGGGTTCCCCTTCAGCCCAGTCAAACCAACGATGATTCACCGGGTGCTTTGATGGCAACTTCGCTTCCCCTCCTGGCAACGCACTCCTCCCCGGGCCTCCTCGAGCCCGAAGCGACCGCCTCGCCTGCGCCGCCACCTTCGTGCGACCGTGAGGGCCCCCTGAGCCCCACTCGCCCCGGTCACCCTCACCTGCGCCGCCACCTACGTGCATCCACGAGAGCTCCAAACCCTCAACGACACCCTTAGGACCCCTCCGCGCGCTTCCACCTTACGCCAGCTTCCAGAGTGGCGCCACCCTCAGGTCCTAGGGCATAGCATTCGAGGTGAGCGGTGCATCGGAGGTTGTTCATGTTGGTTTTGTTACGGGGGCCTGGTATCGCCCCCCCTTCCGGCGGTGTTTATTAGGAGCTTGTGCACACAACCTAAAGTGTCTTGAAGGTATGCTGCCCTTCGCAAAAAGAGGCGAATATTGAGGGCCGCCCCCTACATTTGGAACACAACTCGCGGCGAGGGCTCGTGACGCAGACCCGAGGCAGGTGCATGTGATTTGCAGGAAGAGACGAAGACTGAGCACTGTCCCCCTACAATTGGAAAATAGCGTGTGGCGAGGGCGCTCAATGTAGGCCCGAGGCGGGCGCTTGCGCTTTGTAGGAGGAGGCAAAAATTAGCGATATGCGAGGTCTCCCCCTCGAGGCGAGGCCTTCGAGGTGGGAGAACTTAGTTGCCGAGGCATGACCTTCGGAGTGAGCAGGGATGGTGCGATGGACCACGATGCGTGAGGTCTCCCCGTTGAGCCGAGGTAGGGGACACCCTAGTCCCTGAGGCATGGCCTTCGGAGCGACTAGGGATGGCGTGATGGAGCGCGATGTGTGAGGTCTCCCTGCTGAGGCGAGGCCTTCTAGGCGGGGGACTCCCTAGTCCCCGAAGCACGACCTTCGGAGCGGCTAGGGATGCCGCGATGGAGCGGCCGAGGCGAGGCCTTCGAGGCGGGGGGCTCCCTAGTCCCCGACGAATAGCCTTCAGAGTGACTAGAGATGGCGCAATGGGGCGCAATATGTTGTTTATACACTTCGCACTCACGTGGGTGTGTTAATATGCATCGGGGCGCTTGAACCATGTGCGGTATCTTGTTTATACACTTCACACTCACGCGAGTGAGTTAGTGTGCACTGAGGCGTTTGAGCCATATGCGGTGTCTTGGTTATACACTTCACTTTCGCGTGAGTGACTTAGTATGCACTAGGGCGTTTGAGGCATACATGGTGTCTTGTTTATACACTTCACACTTGTGTGAGTGAGTTAGTGTGCACCGGAGCGTTTGAGGCATACGTTGTGTCTTGTTTATACACTTCACAATCGTCTGAGTGAGTTAGTATGCACCGGGGTTTTTGAGATATGCGCGGTGTCTTGTTTATACATTTCACACTCGCATGAGTGAGTTAGTGTGTGCCAGTGTATTTGAGCCATGCACGATGTCTTGTTTATACATCATGGTGGTTGGCTTACCTATGCCACATGTGGGACTTTATACACCAATGCTAGAGCTTGCGTGGTTTTCGCTGAGACCGTAGTCTGTTAGGCGTCGTTTTCCTTAGAGCACAGAGTTGCAATGATGTGCTTGTGTTGTTTCTATTGCTAATACATGGGCGATCACTTCGCAAAGCGACGTTGTAAGAGACAGGAGCTTGGCTATTAATACACTATTTTCAAGAATAGTTAATTGGATTTGGAAAGGCTGTTTGATGGCTTGCTCTAGGATATTTATTTGTAATGGTCAATTGAATCAGTCGATGAAAGACATGCTTGTGTAGATAGTACTTACTTGCCGTGAGGGCCTCTGGTGTTGCCACGTAGCTAGTGGGGGGCCGGTGTGGAGCGGTCGCGAAGACCGACGGAGCTGACCCGGAGGCCGGCGACAAAGCCGACGAAGGGGAGTGCAGGGGTAGCCAGGCCGCGAGGGGGCCCAAGGCCAGGGGTGGTGGCGCCCGCGCGGTGGTAAGGTCCAGGCATGGCTGCGCCCCTCGGTGGCCGCACAGAGCTAGTACGAGGGGTGGCCTTGTGAGGGGGGCCAAGGCCGAGGGGTCCCTGTAACAAAACCAACACGAACAACCTCCTACGTGCTTCTCGCCTTGAAGGATATGCCTCAGCGGGGTGGCACTGCGTCGACGACTTCGCCTCCTTGGGCCTCGCTATGACGCACCATCCTCCTTGAGTGCCGTGCCTCAGCGGGTCGGCCCCGCGTTGACGACTTCTCTGCGCCACCTGCCTCGAGGGCCATGACTCGGTGAGGTGGCTCCGCATCGAAGACTTCACCCCCTCAGGCCTTTCTACGGTGCATCGCTCGCCACGAGGGCCATGCCTCAGTGGAGTGGCTTCGCCTCGATGACTTCGCACCCTCGGGTCTCACTCCGATGCGCCACTCGCCTCGAAAGCTATGCCTCGGTGGGTGGCGCCGTGTTGATTACTTCTCCCTATTGGGTCTTGCTACTATGTGTCGCCCGCCTCGAGGGTCATGCCTTAGTGGGGCCGCACTGCGTCGACCACTTTGCCTTCTCGGGCCTCGCTAGGAGGTGTCACCTACCTCGAGGGCCATGCCTCGGTGGGCCAGCCTCGTGTCGATCACTTCGCCCTCTCGGGCCTCGCTAAGACACACTGCCCGCCCCGAGGGCCATGCCTTGGCGGGTCAACCCCGCGTCGATGACTTCGCTCCCTCAGGCCTTGTATGATGCATCGCCCGCCTCAACGACTATGCCTCGGAGGGTCAGTTCTGTGTTGAGAACTTCACCCCCTCGGACCTCGCTATGACGTGTTGCCTGCCTTGAGGGCCATGCCTCGGCGAATCGACTCCGCATCGACAACTTCACCCCCTCGGGCCTCGCTCCTATGCATCGTTCGCCTCGACACCATGCCTCGACGGGGTGGCTCCGTGTCGACGACTTCGCCCCCTCTGGCCTCGCTGTGTCGCGCCTCCCACCTCAAGAGCCATTCCTTGGTTGGTCGGCCCCACGTTGATGGTCGGCCTCACATTGATGACTTCGCTCTATCGGTAATCGTAAGATGCGTCATCCGTCTTGACGGCCATGCCTCGGCGGGTTAGCTCCATGTTCATGACTTCACCCCCTTAGTCCTCGCTACGACGCATCGCCCGCCTCGAGGGCCATGCCTTCGCGGGTCAACTCCGCGTCGAGGACTTTGCCCCCTAGGAACTCGCTATGATGCTCCGCCCACCTCAAGGGGCATGCCTCGGTGGGTTGGCCCCGCATCAACAACTTCGCCCCCTTGGGCCTCGCTCTGACACACCGTGCGTGTTGAAGGATATGCCTTGGTAGGCGGCTCCACGTGGGCGACTTCGCCCCTCGGGTCTCGCTATGACGCACCGCCCGCCTCGAGGGCCATGCTTCGGCCGGTCTGCCCAACGTCGACGACCTTGTCCCTTGGGCCTCGTACAAGGTGTTGCCTGCCTCGAATGCTATGCCTTAGTGGAGTAGGCGCGTGTTGACGACTTCGCCCCCTCGGACCTCGCTAAGACGCGTCGCCCGCCTAGACGGTTGTACCGGGACAGAGCTAACTTTGAGGCATCGCCTCGAAATAAGACCTGGAGTATTCTGACTCCCATGGGGCCGAGGTGAAAGCCTATTGCGTCCACTCGCCACTCGGGACCTCATTACCTGCTCCTCCGGACCTCCGAACTTGCTGACAAGGGAGTACTATCGTAGCCATGTCTCACCCTAGAGTCGTCGGGAATATCTAGCGCACCCTAGGGAATATGGATATGTACATAGGCTAGGCTAGGCATATAGCTATACTCATGAGAATGTACCAAAATGCCCATTTCTCCATTGATGTAAGGCAGGAGCAAGAAACAAAATACCCCTTCTTGCTCCCATATATATATATATATATATATATATATATATATAGAGAGAGAGAGAGAGAGAGAGAGAGAGAGATGGCCCAAAAGGCATCTAAGAAGGGGGTTCTCATTCTCTCATTCATAATACAACACTGACACCTCTCGTGCCTTCAGTTCCTCCCGTTGCTCGGCTCTCTCATGACAAAGGGTATTCACTACCTACTGTCTAGTTTCGTAGGTACAACAAATTACCTATATAAAAATGATAGGCAAATCACTGCTTAATAAAACCGTGTGGGCTTGGCGAGCTCGAGAACCTCTACTGTATGGTCCACCACATGGAGAAGAACTTACGAGCGCAAGACCTCACACACCGAGGTGTCTGAGGCCTTTACACCAACCTTTCAAATGAACTAGCCGAAATGCCCGCGCAATTGTGCAGCTAGTTACTATGATAGGAATACAGTTGTAACGGCTATACAACTTTAATAGCTATGATTAAAATTTCAGTTGTATTGTTATACAATTTTACGTAGCAAGTACAATATTGTAGCAGCAACCTATTATTATTGCATGGCACAATACAAACTTCTTTGGATCTAATCTTACTGATATATGGTACATGCTATCCAATACATTACTAAGTGTTGTCACTACCAGAAAGGCAGCAACCCATTGTTTTTTCATGACGAGCACAAATTTTGTTGACGGGCGCACTCTATGTGTGAGGGTTATTTATTTATGATGGTTTGTCATGTTTTCCTTACGGTTTTTTCCGTCATGAAAGATTGGAGATATGTTAGTGTGAAGAACTATTTTCATATTGTGTGATATATATATATATATATATATATATATATATATATATATATATATATATATATAACATGAATACAATCAAGATATTGTAGTGTGTGAATTTATCAGAGATGAATACAAGTAAGATATTGTAACATTCAATATATTGAGCAGCTTCCGTACTCTATGAATATCTCCATACTACATGAATAGTAGATGAGAAGGATTCCTATCAAGCCTTTTCTCTTTTCTTTTTTTCTTCTTCTATCACGTACATTGTTTTTTGCTTCTTCTTTGCACGAGGTACGTACTGTTGGTCTTTGCCTTCTTCTTTTTTTTGTTGCTTTTGAACCGTAGACAAGCAATTAAGATAGATTGTCTTCTCTCTTCTTTTAAAATTACAAAGCAAATAGTTCCACTTTAGTTAGGACCCATCAGATCGATGGCTAGATATTTTGTTTCTTTTAATGAAAAATCATAGTATATTTATCTTTTTCTAATAAAATCTAATGGGTCATATAGTTCATCTTTAATTAGTTTCCACGGGATTAAGTGCTGGATAATTTGTAGTTAGAATTTCTAACTATTTTTTCTTGGCAACTTTAAAAACTATTTTTTTCTTGGCAACTTTAAAACGTCTGCCGCCCACTCGCGTCAATGTGGCATCAACCCCGCAGAGGCCATCCATGGCACCAGATCTGGAAGACTCAGATGTTGCGAGAGGTTATCCAGGTTGTTGCATGAGGTAATTTTAGAAGTTGTATCTATTTCTTTTGATTGTTGCAATGACAAATTTTGAAATGTTGCAGGTATTTTTCCGGATTGTTGCAACACTTTGTTTCAATTATTGAATGAAGTGTTTGTAACACCCCGTTTTTCAGATAGCAAATAGCGCCGATTATTTAAAATTCGATTTTCGTTGATTTTCGTTTGCCGCTTAAATTTTCAAAATTCTCGAGCTCTCTTTAAGCTCGGGTTTGTGTTTCAAACCTCCACTTAATTTTCCAAATTCAAAATTCAAAATTTAGTTCACCTATTTCAGATTTTGGACCCTCCCAAAATCTTGCCTCCCTTTTATTTTTCTGGGCCAACATTTCTTTTTCTGTGCCGGCCCGGCCCGCTCGTTTTTCCCGGCCTGGCCCGGCCTGCCCATTTTCCCGGCCCACGGCCCGCTCGGCGCTCTCTTCCCGAATCACCTCGGCCCGGCCGCGTTCCCCTCTCTCTCCTTATCTCTTTCTCCCTTTCGTCTCTCTCTCTCGCGTCGCTCCCGTCGCCTCTCCCTCGCCCCGAGCGCGCCGCCACCTTCCCCTTCTCTCCGCCCTCGCCTCGGTCGCTCCGCCGATCCTTCGTCTTCCCATTCGCATCGCCGTCCGCTCGCCTTCTCTCGCTTCCTCGGTCGATCCGCCCCATCCGCTCTCCCGCTCAAGTGCGCGCCGCCGATTCCTTCCTCCTCCGGCTCGGCCGACCGCGTCTCTCTCGGCCCGCCCACCCGGCGCCGCTCCACTGCTCCTCTGCTGCTCGCCTACCGGCGGCCAGTCGCCATGCCTGCGCCCCACCTCGCGTCGCCTCCACCAACTCCATCCGCCCCGCACGCCGCCTCCATCGGGCCCAAAGACGCGTCGCCACCCATGCCTCGTGTCGGCAGCCCGTCCGTCGCCCCGCCATGCCGCACCACGTCGTCGCCCACTCCGCACGCCATATCTGCGCCCCATCGGCGCCATGGCCGCCCATGCCGCCTCCGTCGGCTCCTCCAGCGGTTCCCCTCTCCACCGGCTATAAAGAGATCCGGTGCCCCTCTGTGCTCTCCCCGCTCCTCTCCTTCTCCCTCCCGTAAGTCTCTCAAGACACTGCCCGGCTCCTTCCTCTCTGCCCGCCGCCCTCGCCGTCGCCTCGGCCCGATCGCCGTGGCTGAGCGCCACGGCGACACCCGGTGCCTCCTCGACCACAGTGCCGGTGCAGCCTCGCCTTCCCGAGGACCTTCTTTGCTGCACCTTCCCCGCGCCACCCTCAGCTCCGTCACCGACCAACCTTGGTGCTTCATCGCCTCCACTGAATGCGCGGTAAGGCTCCCCTCCTCCCCCTGCTGCTCTCGGTCCCCTCCTTTGGTGCTCCCTTCCCCGGCGCCGTGTGGTCGCTAAGCCCGCCGCCCACTGGTGCCACAGCCTCCTCCCGGTGCCACTGCAGTGCGCCACCACTCCCCCTCGGCTTCCTTCCTCGGCCCTAGCTCGCCTTCCACTCTGCCGCTTGATCCACCCGAGCCCCCTGCTGCCCAGCCAAACCGGCTGCCATCCCGGTTGGACCAGCCCACACCCCCCTTCTCCCTCAGTTCTCTGTGCTCTCTCTGCCATGGCCGAGTCTCCCTCCCCTTGCCCTGTCGGCTGATTGCTCCCCGGGGATCCATATAGACAGCAACAATGATATCCGAATGCTGGCTGCTAGTCTTCCTATCTTTGCTGAGCTTGAATACAATTGTTGATTGTTGTATTGAATGATTTTTGGTGAATGTTATCAGCTGGTATGTGCCGAACTCTGTTCTTCAGGACCAGTCCAGTATTCGGATTAGTAGTGATTGGTATAATCTGTCATTTGTAAAAGATCATGTATGTATATTGAATCACCTGTGTTTGTCTCCAATTGTTGACTATTGAAACAATGGTTGTTGTCAGTGAATAAGATGAATTGCAGTGATTGTTGAATGTAATGACTAGTCATTGGTTTGGGCCGTGGATTGAATTATTACATGTGATTGTCTTTGATTGTTGTTAGAAATGCTTGATTTTCAGTATCTGTAAATTGAATTGTCGAATTCTGTTTAGCACTCCGTCAGAGCATGATTATCAGGTGGAAATAATCTTTAGTGATTCAGAAAGGATAGTAGTGGTAGCAATTTGTATAAGAGCTTTTGAAGTATATGATTAGTATTATCATTTTGAAATTGTGTGTAAACCGGCTATAGAATCATTTGTGGGATATTATGTCATTCAGCAGACTAAATTGATTGATTTGGCAATTATGTATTGTTGCATTAGGTCCATAGTTAGTTATGCTTGCAAATGGAAAGTCTGCGATCAATCGATAGTTGAGGTTGTGTTAATCCGTCAATCGAGTTGTTGAGTCGTAGAATTTGTTATTCCTATGTTTCGTTTGTCAATATTTGATTCGTAGTTACCTTCCCGGATCATAGCAGTAGCATCGAGGTTACAATCGATCCAACGATTAAGAAATGTCGCCATAGATTAGTAGAATGTGTTGTTGGCAGTAAGTTGATTATTGCTTAATTGTCTGTGATTACTGATCCTCAGTATAAGTGTTTTGGCAGTAAATTGAATTATTAATTGTGATCTTGATTATTAAGGATAGTTTTAATCTTCGGTGCAGTATTGTCTATTGGATTTGTTAATCAATTGTTAGCTGTTGGATAGTGTTCACAAGATGGGATGTTGATTGTGGAAATAATGATATTTGGTGAAAGCTGGAAGTATTGATTTGATTGCTTTATCCATTCGTATTGTTTGGAAATGAGTTGTGGGTTGGCAATAGAATTTGTGTCTTGATTTGGTAATAGGTTGTAGTAGTAAGTTGAGTAGCTAGCTTTTTGATAGATGAGTATTATCTGGTAGCTGAGATTCGGATTGAATTGCCATTTGATTTGGTGTTGATCAAGTATT
Source organism: Hsuehochloa calcarea (assembly GCA_036346395.1). Taxonomy (NCBI): domain Eukaryota; kingdom Viridiplantae; phylum Streptophyta; class Magnoliopsida; order Poales; family Poaceae; genus Hsuehochloa; species Hsuehochloa calcarea. Next base: position 32,843,079 of record CM070608.1, on the reverse strand, counting down.
CTAGATTAGTATAGAACCTGTAGTCAAGTTGCCTTGTCGCCTGTATAATAGTCTTGCAGTCTTCCGAATCCGCAGTAGAGCATTCCGGCAAAGCTACTTCGACCATACCTCCTTTGAATCCTCCCTCTGGGCAGAAATTCCCTGTCATTCCTCCTTTTCGCCCAACTGGACGTATGACTCTGTCAAACATTCCAGTGTCGCTCAAACCATTCTCTCAAGCCGTCCTCCGCAATCTTTCCGAGGCTCTTGTGTTTTATTTGGTCTCTTGGATTCTTTGTATTTAATTGGTTTTTCAATTGTTATTGCGTAATTAGAAATCGAAGTCCAGAAGAATCGACGACTCCAGCAGATCCAAGATTCAAGCAAAGACGCCGATCAAGACTTCGAACCTCTGTCTAATCAGGCTTTGAGTAAGATCAAGGCCACGGTAAAATAGCCCAGGCGAGTCAACACTTTGATCATATTGATCCCACATTTTATGCAAATTATATTCTGTTAAAGTATCAAATTACATGCTTTAATTTTTATGCAAATGTATGTCAAATTTTCTAAGGTAGTTAAATGCCTACTTGTTTATTAATAAATTATTATTCCATTCCCTTGAAAGTTGAACTCCCAGGATCCTTGTCACCCTAGTAAATATCCGTAACATACTAGTTATAGGTCGTACTTAAATGCCATGCTAGACTTGTTTAAGTACCGGGGTATTACTACCCCAAATCATCATCCTTTAATCATCATCAATTGTTTTGGGCAGTCATTGGGGAGAATGACTGAAATGGTTGAATAATTTGTTTTATACTCCTCCAAAACTCTAAAATTTGCTAATACCCATCAGGCGGATGGTAAGTCATGTAAATGGTTGGGTGCTAATGTAGCCGGGATATTTTTGTGAATGGCATGTGGTAAGAACCGCCTATATGATCTTAAGGACTTAATCTCGTGATGACCTCTTATTGTAAACAAGATGACCACAAGTCTATAATGGTGTCGACTGCTAACTAATTGGTGTCCACCTGCAGTTAGCCGCACCATTGGAGGGGCTCCCAATGCCGTGAGCCCAAGAGGCTACGATTGGGAATGTAACTTGCGGGACCCTAGGCGTAAGTTGCATGGCGCAAGAGGGGTGCAGGCGTAGTGGTTGTCGGGTCCCACGGGACGAAACCCCGCCAGTGAAACCTTAGCTGTGCGGCAAATATCGAGGATGCCTTGTAAAGGCCTTGTGATAATCTCCTTTGATTCACATGTCTACTAAACGTGTGTACATATCAAACCGATTATCTCTTGTGGGTAAAGATGTACAATCTCTGCAGAGAATAAAAACTGTTGAACAATGTGCCACGGTCAAGGGCGGGCAAAAGAACTTACAAGATATAGTTCTATTTCAAAACTTTGTGTGGGTGGGTTGAAAATGTGCGGGCTCACCTAGCCCTTGATTTGGATTTTCCCGGTATTCTTACCAGCGTTGGTATTAGGTGGGTATGACCACCGTTGAAAGAAGCATGAGACGAGTTTAGATGGAGGAACCTCTGTTGTTATCAATTATTGCACAATTAATCTCTTTAAAAATGCAATTTGGTCCAAATGCTAAGTGATAGGATTTTCTAAATATCTCAGATTTACAAATGCCGCTTACGCAAATAAAAGAACCCGAGCCATCCTTGTTACACCTGCATGTACATTATTGCATCGTGTGTGTGGGCTCATGAGCACGATAGTTGTGCTCATCCTCGCTCTTTCCCAAACCTTCGTAAAGCAGAACCCTGAGCCGCAATTGCATCAAGGATCCGTAAGTCCAAGACCCGAGGAATGTTGAAGCGTAGTTTAGTCCTTAGTTGTTCTAGTCTCACCCCAGCCTAGTGACTCGTTGGTTCTTGTGTACCTCCTACATTGTTCAAGTTTCGGATAATATCGGGCGACACGGGTTCCCTGCCACTTACTCGCTGTAAGATGTGCCTCACCCCTTTGTTCCCGTTGTTGCTTCCGCTATCTTTTGTAATGTATTCATTTGGCCCGTCCGCCCTTATTGTAAAAATTGGCCTGGCGGTCTATGTAAACTCGATGTGTAAATTAATGGATGAAATAATTTTGCGCCATGTATGGTTTGATTCAAAGAATGTACTGTGGAGTGCTATGCATCGATCCAGGGAATAGACAAATGATTTCACAGAGGATCCAGATGCAGAAATCTGGGGTCCGACAGTGTTTGATTTTTGTTGCAATGTTTTCCCTCAAATTTTGCCTAAGAGGTTTTGTTGGGATTGATATTTTGATTTGTTGCAAGAAAGTTTATTTTTTGTTGCATTAGGGATCTCTATTTGTTTCATCGGGGAATCTATGCTTTTGTTGTATCGAGTTGGGGATTTGTTACACCGATAATATTTTTGTTGAGTCATGAGAGAGAAATGAGAATGTTGTAGTGTTTTAACATAATATTTTTTTAAATGAAATCAGATGTGGATTTGTTGTATGATTACTAAATAATTGTTACGTCTCACCATATCTTGTTGCGTTAGATTCAATGGCTAAGAACAACCCTTTTAAATCAGATCCGGCCATAAAGAGGGAAATATGAGATCTGATTCCAAGTGGCTCCCATAATAAATCTTCATCACCTCACATCCGCCATGAGCCGAAGAAGCTTACACGACTCCATGGATATTCCATCCGCGCGCCTCGGCCAAAAAAAAGACGCGCGGTAAGCAACCGAAGGCTACCTTTCCGGCTTGCCGGGCCGTCTGCCGTGCCGAGCGCCCCAGCCAACCGACGGCGACGCGGCCGCGCGTGCGTCCAACCACAACATTCCACGGCCTGACAGGTGACAGCCGTTCCATGGGCCGCCCAAACGACCCCCCGCACGGTTCAGCCTTTACGCAGCAGCAGATGCGATGCGAGTACTGCACCGTAACTAATCGCTGATCCCATCCGGCTAACTGGCTACGTCACCTCTCCTCTCCCTCACAGGCAGCCATACTTAACGCCCAAAAGAACGGAAAAACACACTGCTGCCGCTGCCGAGCTGATAAGCATGGGCGCCGCGCACGCACGGCGCTGGAAACTGCTGCCCTTCCACTCGCCGCCGCTGTCCAAGCCCAAGCCCAAGCCCAAGCCGCCGCCCATCCCTGCTACTCCCTCCCCGGAGGCGGCTCAGGCGGAGGGGGAGGAGGAGGAGGTGCCGCAGGAGTTCCTGTGCCCGATCTTGGGCAAGCCCATGGCCGACCCGGTGATCCTGCCGTCCGGGAAGACGTACGAGCGCGCGTGCGTCCAGGCCTGCGCGGAGCTTTCCGTCTGTCCGCCTGGCGTGGCGGGGGAGCCGTCGGCGTCGGGTGGGGTTGCCATACCCAACGACGCGCTCGGGGCGGCCATCCGGACGTGGTGCGCGCGCTCCGGCTGCGCGCTGCCTGCCGTCCTTCCGCCTCCGCGGCGCGGGCGGCCGTGCTGCGCGCCGTGCCACTCCTCCGCCGCCGCCGGTGGCGGCAGCGAGGTCGTCGTCTAACCTGTCCTGCTCCTCCCGGGCGTCCGTTGCGTCGATGTCGTCGTCGTCTGGGTCGTCGTCGGAGATAACTGCGGTGGAAGTGGTGCGCGGGAAGGAGGTGACGAAAGAGGCGGAGTCGTTGCGGGTTGATGAGGCGGAGGGGGAGGTGGCGGTGAAGGCGGTGGAGGCCGGGGATGAGGAGGAGGTGGAGGCTGCGATGGCAGCCCTGCGGCGGGCGACGCGGGAGAGCGCGGCGAGGAGGCGAGCGCTCTGCGGGCCGTGGCTGCTCGCCGCGCTCCGGCGCGTGCTGCTCTCCCCGCGCCATACCGGCGCGGCTCGCGCAGACGGTGCCGCGGCGCTGGCGAACCTCTCCCTCGAGCCGGAGAACAGGGTCTCCATTGTCCGGGCGGGCGCTGTGCCGGCGCTCATCGGTGTGCTCGCCTTGGGCGCCGCCTCGGCTCCGGAGGTGTGCGAGCACGCGGCCGGCGCGCTCTTCGGCCTCGCCCTCCACGAGGGCAACCGCGCCGCCATCGGCGTGCTCGGCGCCGTGCCACCACTCCTGCCCTCCTCACCACCCGCGACCACGCCCCCCGCGCACGCCGCGACGCAGGGATGGCGCTGTACCACCTCTCTCTAGTTGCCGTAAACCAGTCCAAGCTCACGCGCGCCCCAGGCGCCGCCAAGAATCTGCTCGCCATCGCGTCCGACTCCACCGAGCCGTGGCCCATCCGCCGGCTGGCGCTCATGGTGGTCTGCAACATGGCCGCGTGCGCGGAGGGCCGCACCAAGTTGTTGGACGCGGACGCTGTGGCGACGGTGTCCGCCATCCTGTCCGACGACGCCCACAGCTCGGAGCTGGAGGAATGGTGCGTCGCGGCATTGTACAGCATGAGCAGGGGGAGCCCGCGGTTCCGAGCGCTCGCCAGAGCGGCCGGCGCGGACCGGCCCCTCACCGTCATCTCCGAGCGAAAGCACGCCGGCATTCAGAAGGAGATGGCACGGAAGGCGCTGCGCACAATGCTTGGCCTGGGCGACAACAGCGACGGCGACCATCCGGACTTCAGTAACAGCGAAGGCAACGGCCGCAGCATCGCGGCGTCTGTGCCGGTCCACCGCCGGCGCGCCGCGAGCTGGGGAGCTCCACCAGCCGCGACGCCACAAAATCCTCATCTTTGGCGATCAGTATGCATCGATTAATTTAGATTCTTGAGCTAGATAATGTTTCTATCGTTGTCTGTTCATTACAGTGAAATATTGCTGTGTTTTCTTCCTAATCCTACCTGCTTGGTGTCTCATTTTGGATGGATGGTGAAACTAGTAGTGACAGTTGTGCAGTTAGAATCTGGCGCATATGTGTTAATGTGTGTGTGTTTGTACTCTGTACTGCTACTTTGTTCTTATTATTATGCCAGCCAAAGTGTATATAGGTGCCAATGTTCAGTTAGTTGCTTGCAAGCTAGTGCTTGCATCTTCTCTGCATAATTGCATTCTATATGGTAGCAATGTAGTAATGTCAAAGCTTATTCTCTGCATAATTGCATTCTATCTGGTAGCAATGTAGTAATGTCAAAGCTTAAGCATTTTAAGACTAAACACCCTGATAATATAATTGTCAAGACTTGAATATGCAAATCTGGACTCTCTACGTATTCTGCACTAGTCCAGAATCACGTTAGTACACACAGTGACAATATAGATGAAATATCAACAATTCAACGAAATAACTAAGAAAGTATCCAAATTTTATTGATTAATAGCGGTGGATCTTATGGTCAAAGTTTACATAAGTTGCCATGCAGGGCTTAAAAGATAAATGTAACTCTTGCAGAAGAAATAAAATAACTGGTGGTGGTCATTCGACATGCCCTCAGGCAATTGAGTGGGGAGTGCATCCTAGATCGCACAGTCTTCAAAATACTCCTCGTAGAACTCTGAGTTCCCGGGTTCTTCCTCAGCAACTGATCAACAATGTATATAGCCGTGAGTACATAGAGTACTCAACAAGTCGTATGGAACAATATGCAATTAATATTCATGCAAAGCTTGAACAAAGAAATAGTTGTATGATCATTTTGCAGAAAGCAAATGTTGACAATAAATATAGTAAATAGATTGTAAAGAATAACTGGAAAATATAATAAATAAAGTAAACAATTAGAGGGGGGTTGAATGATTGTAGTGCTTCTTTTGCAACTTACCGAGAAGACTTTACTCTGGATTCAACCGACAACTGAATGCTGCGTACTCATACGAGTTGATCTTCTCGTCGTAGTGGTCAAAACTACTGTGATCGGTTATGCCAGTTGATACTATTGTCGACAAATGGGAGAATAGTACAGTACGCAATCGAAGAAGACGAAGTCGACCTAGCCGAGAGAGTTACGACCACCTAGTCGAAAGTGTTCGACTATCCGATTTCTTCCACCCTCCAGCTCGGGAGATTCACACACTGCAAAGCACAAAAGCAACGAGAACAAGTCGAAGATATCTCGGAACAGGAACTAGTCGAAGACTGATCAACACGAGAGCTGGTCGAAGATAAAAGAACATGTAGTCGGCGATGAAGAAGGAAAAATCGAACACAATGTCTAGAATCACACACCGCAGGCATAGATGAAAAATCTTTCGTGAAAGAGATCTGATCTGTTATTACTAAAATATATCATGTGTCTACAAAGTGCTCTCGCAGCACCACTAACCATAGCAATAAAGCACCGAAAAACTCTCCCTCTTCTGAAAGCCGCCGCCGCCAAAAGCCCCCAAAAAGCCTCCCGCCAGCGTGTGCTAATCTTAGCCTCTTTGGCATTTATTTATGCTAGGGCCTTAAACCGTGTCCTTATCAACATGGACACAAAATCTTATCTCCCTGTGAAACAAGGGAACTAAAATCCCTTAAATCACAACAATATCTCTAAACCTTTCAGTTATGAAACACCTTCCATAACTCTTCACGCGTCGAGGCCTCCAGGACGACACCTCCTGTAGCTTCAACCACGCATCATGCATTCACCTTTGATCTCCATGTGCCCCAGCGTGAGCACGACCACCTCGTGATATCCACGACCACCTAAACCTTGGATTTTTCCCTCCAAGTTCTGGTCTTCCTCGTCATCGAACATGACCATCTCCACGCTCAACCTGCACATGCAAAGATCGAAGAATGTTTTCCTGGCACAAGTTTTCTAACTTGACCAATATCAGTTCACACATACACATCACACTCACATCCATCAATAAACACGAATCAGAACATCCATGACTATAAATTTTAACTTTCAGAACATAAATTGAGACTACTCCATAAAACCGGTCGTACCGTTGTATACATGCTGGCCATACCGTTGGCTAACCAGACACGAGTAATCAAAGTACTCGAAGAAAACAAGTATTGCAACACTCGAAGCCTGCAACCACTTACCAGAGGCATACGACCACTTACCAGAGGCATACAACCATTTACCAGAGACATACGACCACTAAGTACGAAGCCCACGACTACCGATCACAAAGCCTACGGCTACCGACCACGAAACACACGACTATCGACCAGTCAATGTAACTTCAACCATCGACCAGTCATTGTAGCTTCAACCATAGACAATGCAACTCCTACTGCCCTTCGTACTTGATACACACCTCGACTTACGACTGAGTACATTACTTGGAACTCCACCACTCGGTACTCGAAAAACTAACACTCAGTACTCGGAGCTACAATACTTGGAAATGTATTACTCGGTACTCGAAGGTACAATACTGGTAACTATAGTACTCTGGGTCCAGTTGAAAGGATCATCGAGTATCATCAATTAGACCACCCGATACAAGGCATGATTCGACCACTCACACTAACAATCCAACGACTGAAACTTTCACAACAACAAATGTCAATACAACTTAAATATCAATTATTCATCATCACAAAGTCTACGACTAGTTCACATGGTCTTTTACGACCAGTCCACTTGGTCTAACAATCTCCCACTTGATGAATACATTGACAACACTTCAAAAACTTGAGTTCAATTTTGAAAGAACTGAAACAAAGAAAGTTTTAAAGATGCAAAGGAATTATGATAAATCACAGCAGTAGTTGAAACAACAGTAGTCAAAAAGTAGTAGTTGAAAAAGCAGCAGTCGAAAAATAGCAGTCGAAAGCACATAAGCAGTCGGAAATATCAGTCGTAAAGTATCACAGCAGAAAACTCCCCCTCAACACAAGCAAATTGATTTATTCAATTTCCTCCCCCTTTGACAATGTAATCATCAAGAACTTCAGAGAAGGAAAAAAATCTCAAGAAAAGGAGCACATTGAGTAAAAATAAAAAAAAACATTGTAGATTATCCAAGTCACTGCGCATTGATTTAATAGATTGAGCAAGCCATCTTTTTTAGTAGAGCTATCAAGATCATATAGAGTTATATACCATATAGCAATGTCAGAACAAGTCTTTTAGAGTGATTAGGCAAGTTAAATTACTGATATGCATCTCAATAGTGACCAAACCGAATATAAATAGCACAATGAGATATCACAAAGAGAAGTTAAAGACTAAAAAGTGAGGCAAACTTTAAATCTAGAAGAGCTAGTAGTCTCATGTAATAACCTATTATTCCAACTCAAGTCTTAAGCATGTGGCATGTTTGGAGCATACTTCTTCTCAATGGTGGCATGCTTGTAGTATGCTTCTTTTCATTGGAGCACATTTGATGCTTTTTTTTCCTTTTTTTGTATACATATATATATGTATGGCATGCTTGAAGCATACATCTTTTCAATTTTCTCTTTCTTATTTTTTTAATAACATGCCAAAATGAGAGAACATAAAGGATTGCAATAAGAGACATATGAGCCTCAAAATCAAGATTTAAAATAAGACTTACAATCAAGCTAATCCTTGTCGATGAACATCGCAAAGTAGTCATTATAATCAATTTAGTCACAGTATTATGCCATGTCAGTTTTTGTTCAAATGTGGCAAAGTAATTATAACCAGTCATAATCAAAGCTACACATCACATGAGTAAATATGATAAAAAGAGATCTACACCTTAATTGATTTCAATGGCTTCGACTTGATGAATTATTTGATAAGTATAATAAACAAAGCTTCTAACAGTTTAAACAACAAGCTTCCCCTCAAAATAAGTCCATAGGATGCAACACACCCAACTCACTTCGCAAAAGAGCAAATCGTGCAGAATCAACCAGTTTTGTGAGAATATCAGTAACTTGAGAATTGTATCAATAAAATGCAAAACAACATCTCCCTTTTTCACACGGTCTATAAGAAAATGATACCGAATATCAATGTGTTTGGTTCGTGAATGTTGCACATGATATTTAGTAATACAAATAGCACTAGTGTTATCACATAAAAGTGGTACACTATCCAATTCTAAGCTAAAATCCTTAAAAGTAGCTGTCATCCAAAGCAATTGTGAGCAGCAAGAAGCGGCAGCTACATATTCAGCCTCAATAGTAGAAAGAGCAACAGGCAAATATTTCTTAGAAGCTCATAAAACAAGAGATGTGCCTAAAAAGTGACATGTGCTAGAAGTACTATTCCTATTAACTCTACAACCCCAAAATCCGCATCTGAATAAGCTCTAAGGGTAAGGCATGATAAAGAAGAATACTATAGACCAAATTCTAAAGTTGACTGAAGATACCTAAAAATTGGCTTCGCTGCTTGGCGATATGAAGCACGTGGAGAAGCTTGAAAGCAGCACAAAAACATACAACAAAGTAAATTTCTGGCCTTAAAGCAGTGAGATATAGAAGTAACCCAATCATGCTTCTGTATTCTTTTTAATCAACAGTCTCTCCATCCTCGTCAGGGTCTAACACAGCTGTGGATCCCATTGGTGTGGAGACTGGTTTACTTGTCCCCATGTCAAAACGACGAAGGAGATCCTTGGTGTACTTAGTTTGATGAACAAAGATACTCGGCTTTGATTGCATAATCTGAAAGCCTAAGAAGAACGTGAGTTCTCCCATCATGCTTATCTCAAATTCCCTACTTATAGTATCTGAAAACTTGAAAACAAGAGCATGAAAGGAACCACCAAAGATGATATCATCCACATAAATCTGAATGAGTTAAAGGTCATTGCCATGCTTGAGAGTAAACAAATATTATCTACCTTGCCCATTTGAAAGCCATTTTTAAGCAAATATGATTTAAACCTATCATACCATGCCTTAGGTTCTTGTTTTAAACCATATAAAGTTTTGGACAGCTTGTAAACATGATCAGAAAATTTAGGATTTTCAAAACCAGGTGGTTATCTTACATACACTTCTTCCTCAATATACCCATTAAGAAAAGCGCTCTTAACATCCATTTGAAACAACCTGAAACCCTTAGATGCAGCAAACGCTAAAAGAATTCTAATGGCTTCTAATTGAGCAACAGGTGCAAAAGTTTCACCAAAATCAAGACCTTCTACCTGGGTAAAACCCTGAGCCACAAGTCTAGCCTTATTTCGAACAACAATACCATCCTCACTCTGTTTATTCTTAAAAATTCATTTTGTTCCAATAACAATATGACCAAGAGGAGGTGAAACTAAGGTCCAGACTTTATTACGCTCGAAATTTTCTAATTCCTCATACATGACATTAATCCAAGACTCATCAGATAAAGCATAACTTACATCTTTGGTTCAAAGGAGGAAACAAAAGAAGCATGAGCATATGAGGCATCGGAGTTATACCTGTTGCAATGAACTCTCTCGTCTAATGCACTAATCATTTGTTCAGGAGGATGATGTCATTGAATATGCAGAGGAGCTTGAGGTGTCGTGGGTGACATAGGTGTGGCAGTAGTGGCCTCTATCTCATTGGAGGTAGGATCAGAGCCACTAGTTGTAGACTCCATTCATGTAGATACAAGTGTTGAAGTATGAATTGGAGTTACCCTTTCATTGTCGTCAGAGTCATTGAAGATGTCTTCGGTTGCGTCATTTACCTGTATACCTGCATTGTCAGGTATAGTACCAGGGCTAGCCTCATCAAAAGTGACCTCGCATGTCTCAACAATTTTGTTAGTTTCTAAGTTGAATACACGATAACCTCGAGTATGAGCTGCATATCCAAGAAAAATACCATATGAGGATCTACATTCAAATTATTAAGACTTCCATGTTTAAGAATAAAACAATGACATCCAAACACCCTCAAAAGAGTAATTTTAGGAGAATGACCAAAACAAAGTTCATAGGAAGTCTTATGCAATTTGGCTCGCAAAAAATACTCTAATTTGAAATATAGTAAGCGAGAGAAATTGCTTCAAACCCAAAATTTTCTAGGAGTAGCATGTTCATCTAACATCGTTCTAGCCATCTCAACCAAAGTTCTATTTTTACGTTCTACAACACCATTCTGTTGTGGCACACATGCTGAAGAGAAATGATGATCTAAGCCTTTTTAGAACAAAAGATGCAAATGATGCGTTCTTGAATTCAGTTCCATTATTACTTCTAATTGCTCTAAGAGCTCCTGGGTGTTCAGTGGCAAGTCTGAGAAAAATCTCTCTAAAGTGACCAAAAACTTCGTCCTTAGATGCCTTGAGAGAAACCCACGAGTATTTAGAGAAATCATTAACAATAACAAGAACATACCATTTTACCTCCGACTGATTGAACTCGAGCAAGACCTATAGTATCCATGTGCAACAATTGACCAGGTGCATCAGTCATAACTAGTGAGAGAGGAGTATGTGATGCAGATATTATCTTACCATGACAATAGGGTGAATGAACAAAATCTATTGACTTTTCAATTTTAAGATTAGGCAATCCCCTAACAAGATCCATATTACTGATACGAGCAAGATGATCAAAACTAATATGACCTAATCTACGGTACCAGTGGAGTGAATCCTTATAATAAGATGAATAAGACACCTAAGATCAGAGGATAATGAATATGAAAAGTCACCCTTAAACAAAAGGCCAACTCGAATAATTTTGCACACTAGATCGCTAGATGAATATAAAATGCAGCATGAATGCCTTTTAAAGCTCACCTCAAGATCATCATCTATCAACTGTGAGACTGAAAATAAATTATAGCTCAACTTACTGACAAGAGTTACGTCTTTTAAAATGAATTTATCGTTGACGCGCACAATACCTTTTGCAAGAACTCGTCCTTGAGCATTGTCCCTAAAAGTAATCATCTCATCACTGGTGGTATGAGTGAGGGAGGAGAACCATCTAGAGTCTTCGGTCATGTGGCGAGAGCAACTGGAGTCGATGAACCATATGTTCTCCTTCCACTTACAACTGGAGTACTGAGATTAGACAATAAAGTTTTAGGTAACCAGTACTGAGATACGCAACAAAAAGAAGCAATAGCCGGCAAAGACAATGAATTTTTAGATTATGGGCACTGCCGGTCCGACCGTCGTTGACGTGCTGGTCTGACCGCTGAACGGTATGACCGCATGACAAACGCTTGACATAAAAAAGAATTATGACATTCGGATCTTGTCGGTCACGGCCATTTGGGTAGATGATATTTGCGTGATGACGTCGGTCTTACGATCAATCGCAGAAACTCCCAAACCCGCAGAAAATTATTTAGATGGAGCAAAGCGATGATAGGGATCTTGATCAAACTCCACTCAAATATGAAAAATCTTCTTTAACATGTATTTCTTTTCTTTCTTTGCTTTGCAAAAGCAAAAATGAATAAAATGACCCTCTCTACCATAATGAGTGCATTTATTCTTGTCTTGATGAGAAGTCCTATCTATTGCCTTTACAACACCCACTTGGGTAGATGGATCCTTTACAATACCAGCTGATTTAAAAATAATTTATTTTGGTTCAGATTCTACTTCAAATTTTCCCGGTTCAAGAAGCTTAACAATCTTAGTAGGATTATTTGTAATACTTTGAAATTGAATCGGGAGACTAGAAATGAATTCGGGAGAGAATTTTAAAATAGGGATAAGGACCAGCTAGAAAATAGATTTATCAGCAGTTAGAGAGGGGATTTCTGCAAAACCCCGGCAACCTGGGCCTGGACCTTGGCCCAAGAGGGCTTGTGTGGCCGGCCATAGGGGGGGGGAGGCGCCACCCTCCTCTAAAACCCTAGCCGCCACCCTCCTTCCCCCTTCTCCCCACTTGTGGCCGCCACCCCCCATGTCCTCCTTGGCCGCAACCTCTTGTGCCTCCTCCCCTGTGTCTCCAGCACCTCCAATAGCACTTTCTTCAGCTGTTCATCATGGGTAACCTCGATCCCCCATTCGATTGGTGTTTAGTTTTCGTGATTAGGTGTTACCAGTAGCAGATCAATTCTGGCAGTCGGTAGAGATTGTAAGTTTTGGGGAAGGGTAAACGGAGGAATTTGACCACGACGTCTCCTAGAGAATTTTAGGGCTCGTTCTCAGTTTTCCATAGGCATAATGATCACCCAATTCTGAGTTATGGTCTGAAAGTTACGTTGATTTCTTTACTGATGTCAAGAGAGTTTGACGAGAATGCGCAGTCGTTTACTTATTAGATATGATTTAGTTAGAGGCCGATTTAGAGATTTCACCCAGCATGAATGTTGTAGGAAATTCATTAAGCTTTCCATATTGGTATTGAAATTGAATTTTGGTTGGTTCAATCAAAACTTTTGAATTTTCTTCTACCGCAGTAGTTTCTGACTAACAGATTGTAGATGCAGAATTTCATCTAAGCATTAGGTATAGAAGTTTGTCGAATTGGAAAGTCTTGCCAACTACGTTATTGTAGAAAATTTAATGATGTTTCCAGAGAGACTAAAATCACGCCTTTCCGAGTTTGGTAGCAAAAGTTATGAAGGTTTTAATACCGCTATCTAGAGTAACCTTCCGCTAGTCTGCTGTGTAATATGAGTAGAGCTAATATTTAAACCCTGGGTTTTAGGGAAACTGGTTATAGCGGTGCGAGTTGTGTCTTCTTTTCACGTCATTCTTATGTTAGTGATTCAATTGTGTATGAGAAGAGGCTTCGGAATTAGGAGCATCATCCTTGCCTCCCAACTCGTCGTAGCGCGAAAGACAAGTACAACTGAATTGTGTTGATTGATATGTGTTCTCCTAGTTTGATGAACATGTAATGGATAGTTTTGCTATTTACTTGTTCACCTTCATAATTGATATACCATGATTTTTTGATAAAATGTTTACGTTCATTTTACTCCTTCATTCAGGCAACCACTGTTCAAGTTTCACCCACGGGAGTGGGTAGTGAAGTCCGACCAATCCAACATGGGCAAGCACATTGAAAAATGTATTAACTGATATTTGTTTGAACTGCTTGATGCTCATGCTATGATTAAGTTCTATGGATTGCGAATAATTCCAATCATTCTTGTTTCTTTTCATGGATGCTAATCCATGCTTCTTAAGATTATGTCTTTTATATCCATGAATTCATCCATTCATTCATTCACTGTTCATGTTTCTCCCACGGGAGTGGGATGTAAAGACCCATCATTGCAACATGGGCATGTAAGACCCACCATTCCAATGTGGGCAAATTGGATCCCCGTTATGAAATGTTCTTCATGCGGGCCTTGGATTCCTACATTTTGGTTAATGCGGGCATGAGTGAACATCGACGGGTGTTCACTGGCTATACCGGTATAAGCAGAAGAGGAGGTCATGCATTTCATTCATTCATTCATATGATTTCTGCCATTCCATATTCTTACTCTATATTGTGACTGTCATATTCTTATTCATTGTTGTTCATACTATTCTACTGTACTTACTAAGTCGTGGACTCATTCTTGTTGTGTTTATTTATTTTAGGAAAATAACGAGGATGGCATGCATGGGAGGGAATAGTCACAGATTACTTCATTCACTTCACATTATTCACTTTTAAATAGATGAACTGGTCATTACCTTTCATTTGAGTTGAATTAATAATTGCCTAATGATCTTGGTATAGTCTATTGATAAATTTATCAAAAATGATTTACTATGATTGGATAATTATAGTTTTGATATGTTGTTGAATTCTGATTCAATCCACATATATTCATTCTGTTAGCCATTGTTTTTATGTTATTAGATGAAAGATTCTTGAAATTAATTCATAGTATTGTTTGGTGTTAGACTTTAGGTAATATCTTGGCTTCCGCATAGCCAGGGTGTTACATTATTCTCGGCATGCTCAACAGAATTAAATCCTAAACCCAGATGTTTAACACTCACTTTTAACTTGTCTAGGATCATATTTAAATCTTTCTTACTAAAAGAAAATATCTCTAAAGTGTTCTTAAGATACTCATTATCTTTAGCTAGAGCGAGACAAGTTGTGTATTTAATGATTCATTCTGTGTTTCTTAAAAGAACTAGACTGAGTTAATTTTTCTTTTTCAGCGAAACCATTAAGTTGTGTAGTCAAAACTTCTATTTCTATAGTAAGTTTAGGACAATTAGAGTGTAACAACCCAATTTTCAATTTCTAGTTAAAATTAAAATTTAAATATTTTTGTGGTATTTTTTGAAATTTTTAAAAGCTCCTATTTATTTCAAAGCCAAAATAATTTATCTACAAAATTAAATACCAAATATAATTTGGAAATATTTTATTTAAATCCAAAATGACTCAAAGAATTGTTGTTAATTTTCTCATAATTTTTGGATTTAAGTTGTTATTTTCTAAAGCAAATTTGAATTATCAAGATTATTTTAATTACTAAATCAAATAAAATCGAAAAACAGTTCTTGGGCCAAATCTCGCCCAGCCCATCCCTGTTTCCTCACGCGTGAGGCCCACGCGGCCTGCTCTACCCGCGCGCTCTCTCTACTACTTTTGCTGACATGCGGGGTCCACCCGTTAGCGCCTCCCTCTCTTGCCCATCTTTCTCTTTCGCTGCCATGTGGGGCCCGCCCACGCCACATCACCTTCGTCCACCTTCCATCTTTGTCCTCGCCTGAGACTCATGTCTCGTCCACCATTACCGCACCTTCGAAGCTCTCCAAAAACTGTCAAGACCCAAATCAATCTCCCTGATTTCGCGCGCATTAAAACCCGGTGTCAATCCCGCATCCAATTCCACCTCGCCCCTTCCATCTCCAGCACTAAATCCCCCAAATCATGCCGCCATGTCGTTCGAACCTTCTTGCATCGCACGAATTTCCATCGCCGCCCTCGCTCTATAAAAGGACACCTCGGGTGTGCCTCTCTTCGCTCGTCCCAACACCGCCAACCACCATTCTCCTCCCCTGCTCTAGTGCCTGGATTTGGAGTTTAATGTTGCTGCTTGAAACTTCATTCTACACCGAATTCGTCACCGCCGTCGATGCTCCGGCCGCCCCGACCACACCATCCACATCGCCACGACGTCGCCTGCACCGTGCACACACTCACTTTGCTCGAGAACCTCGGGAGTTGCATTGCCGCTGTCGACCTAAAACCGTCGCCACCAAACCTCGTCATCGACAACCTTTCCGCCGCACCCTCATGCTTTCACAGTAAGCACTAGACTCAGTGAGACACACTCGTCACGATGGTACCACTCACGCGCCTCGCCGTGGCGCGTAGCGCCGGCGAAGCCATCGCCGTAGCACCACCGGCCACGGGCTGACGTGGCTCAGCCACATCATAGCCATGTCGACGCCATGTCCTCGCCATGTAGACCCTAAGATCCTAGTTAGTGCCCACGTGTGTGCTGCCTGGCGCATGCTGCACCCTCGTTCACTGCTGCGTGAGCCAGGTCTAGAGTGGACCTAGTCCATTGACCATGGGGCCGACACGTCAGTGATAGAATAGGATTTTCCTTTAGGACAATAATTCGGCCGGAAATTGAATTTCCGGGTGCTGACGTTAGCATGCGCATTAAACCTATTTTCCTTTAGAAAAATAATTCAATAAAATTCAATAAAATTTGATATTAGGGTAGTCTTTAGATTTAAACTTCAAGGAGCTTGTATTTCTTCATACAAACTCCGATTTAGTTGATTCAAATTTGTAAATTCATATAAAATCAAGATCTAGCTAACTAAACTAAAATTATTTAATTTGGAGTTAATTTGAATTTTGCCTGTTTTCGCGTATAGATTTCGACAACTCCGGAGAGCTCGACCCTTCTGAAGAGTTAGATTATCAAGACTTCGAGCAAGGAAAGTTATATCATTGATAATGTTGATCCTACTATTTTGAAATATTTAATTCTGTTTTAAATTACTGTTGCATGTATAATTCTATTCAGTTATTTTAACTCCTGTTTTAAATTTCTTAGTTATTCAAATTTGTTTGTATAGCCAATGTTGTTAATTGAATTATCATTCCCTTGTCACCATAGTCAAAATAAAATTTAAAAAGTTATATGCTTAGACAATGCTTATACCAAAATTTTGAATTTGGGCAGTTTAGCCAAATTGAGTGTATGGTATTGTTTTACCTTAGAAAGTTTAGCAAATGTTTTCACTTGGAAAAATAAATTAAAATGGTTTGTACTTGGGCGAAATGGATGGTTGGTGGGTGGAGGTTTATGCATGGGCTCAATCTGGTAATAGATTGAGGGCCAGGGTTTTATTGGATGTTGCCCAAGTCAGTTAAGGACCAGTCTTTGAGCCACATCTTGCTATGCTCCACCCTACTACCACATGTTCTGAGCGGGTAGGACTAGGCTTATTAATTTGTAATACCTCATAGTCTTGTGTGCCATGTTATTGTGTGGGTGTTGATTAAATAGTATTCCTACCTGGCATAAGAGGGGGCTTCTGGCGGATGGTTAACTCAATGGAAGTGAAACCTTAATGGGCATGTAAGCCTTGTGGTATAACATTGGAAAAGCCTTGTGATAATTACTTAGTCGCGCGACTTCGGAAGCGTGTATTGGTCGATATTAAAAGCAAATTATCTCTTGTGGATAAAGTTGTACAACCTCTGCATTGTGTAAAACTATTTGAATGGCCGTGTCCATGGTCATGAACATGCTGAGCAAAGCCACTCCAAGTTAGAGTTTGGTTTTTGTTTTAAAATAATTTTAGTAAATAATTTTAGGATGGTAAATCTTTGTGGTAAAATTGGTCGGTTAGCCATGTGATAGGAGTGTATCTTTCACCATTCATTCATGGAGGTTATCTACTATAAAACTATCAATTTAAAAATATGATTATAATTAGAAATTAAAAATTACCCTGAAACTTAGTATGAGTATTTAAAACTAAAAATGCTGCTTTATGCAAAATAGACTTTACCAGCCTCACTTGTTTACTTATGCATGCATCATATTCTTTTTACTAGGTGTAACTTACGAGCACAGAAGTTGTGTTCACTCTTATTGAATAATAATTATTCATATGATTACCTGTGGCGCATCGTGTGGCTTACCTATTTACTTTGTTTCCGTTGTGTTATTTTATTTGGCTTTGTGCCCAATTTTGTAATAAACTCTAAATATAAATTAATAAAGACGTGATATGATTTGCTATCACTTTTGTTTGACCGTGTACACTAGCTGTTCCTGGACTAGTGTGTGAAACACAGAGAATTCAGGATGGTTCGTTCCCGAGTTTGACATAGAGTAAGAAGATATCTCATGATAAAGCATTTGTTGAATTATTTCCTGAAATGAATTCTGTCTAGCTTCTAGCAATCCACAATATGAACAAGTTTTAGTTTGAGTATTTCTAATACTTGACTCTAAATATGTAGGAGAAATAAACTTGAGATTTTTAATTCCATTATTTGCACGTTTTAACTTTTCATCACAAGAATCATGAGTCGACGTTAAATCATCAAATTTAGCATTAATATTCCTAATTTGAATCAAGTTTTATGCATTCACTAACCTAGTAGTCTCCAACTCAGAATGTAACACTTGACAAGACTCACATGATTCTCTATCAGGAATAGAAGCTTTAAGTCTATTGATATCATAAGTTAAGCTTTCAACAAGACACTTATTTTCTTTTAGTTTTTTTATCTTTTTCAATTCAATAGCAATTTTAATTAAATCATCTTCAAGCTCATCATATGATGTTCTTTCCTCATCAGTATCACTGTCATTGTCATCGTTATTGTCACTTTTCGCCATGAAGCACATACCCGTGAAGTCATCATTGTTCTTCTTCTTCCCTTTAGCATCATCTTTGTCGTGGTCGTCGTCATCGCAACTCTCATATTCCACATCATTCAGATCTAGATGCTCGATAGCCAAGATAACCTTTTCAGCAAATTTCTCATGAAAATTTTCACCCTTGATGTTGTTGTTCTTGGATGGCCGATGATGGTAATTCTTGTCTTCCGTGATCACCTTCCCGTTGAGCATGGGACACTCCACCTTAATATGGCCTTACTCGCCACACTCATAACACTTGATCGAGCTTGACACGCCACCTCGCTTCCTCATTCTTATGTTGTTGAGGGCCTTATATGCACGTGAGGAGATCAATACCAAATCCTCTTTAGAGAGCTATTCGAACTGTTCCTCTGAAAAAGAAGATAAAGCAGATACATGAAAAGAACTCGATGAAATAGCCTGCATGGGGTTAGTCACAAGTGCTAAAGATGAAGATTTAGTAATCTTAGATGGCAAAGCTTCCATCTCATATGTTTTCAATCTAGAGAAAAGATCACCCATGGTTATAGTATCTAGATCTACAGTTTGATTGATAGTTGTGACAACCATCAAGCACTCAGAACCTAAGCATCTCAAAATTTTAGTTGCATTATCTTCACCAGTAGGAATAATATTAACACCGTGCAAATTACTCAATAATATTTCAGAACGAACAAAAAGATCATCAATAGCTTCACTTGGTGATGAGGACATCCCTCCCATGGATACAACCCAGCCAACACACACAACTCATCCACAGCAAGTGTTACAAGGACCACTTACTCGAGCTTGTGCTCACCAACTTAATTACCAGGTGATTTCGTTACTAGGTTTATATATTACTGAGAATAGACCACTACCTAATGGAAGTGATTTAATTGTGCTCAGGAACATGAGAAAGGACTAAGGAGAGGCATGTTGAGTCATAGACATGCATGGAAGGCATAATGGAAGTCACCACGTCACTTTGGATCCGAGTCAAGCAAGAGCTCGAGTTGGGCTCGTTCTGGATTCGGATTCGGACAGCCGCGACAGTACTAAGTTTAAACGGCCATAACTTCTTCATACAGACTCCGTTTGGGACATTCTCAAACTTCATGGAAAGTTTATCAAGTCTACTTTCCAACGGGTCCAACCTCAACTTCAAATTCCATTCGAGCTGGCCACAATCATAAAAATAGTCTGCATCTATTTCTGAGTCTGAGTCAAAAGGGTGCTGCACCATCTCCACTTGGGCCCATGGGCCTGGTAACCCTAAGGGCGTGTGTCCACTTCCCTGGCCACCACCCCTGGTCGTCTCCCCATATAGGAGCCGTGCCTCCCTTTGCTAGAGCTTGAATTTTGTTGAGTTTAGGTTTAGCTATTGTGCAAACTTCTGTTCTTCAGTTTGATTGCTCACAGGGATTGAACTTCGTATTCAGGTTGATCACGCTTCTAGGAAGCTCAATAACATCTCAGAGTTGGTTCAATGATTGCTAAGGCGCAAGCATCGTCATACCGTTGTAGTCGGATCACGAGAGTCACCTCCAATAATATCAATAGTTATCAATCTCATCGAAAGATCGGACACCTCGCCTGCATCACCAGGCTTCATAGCAAAATCAGAATATTCTTTTTGATAAAGATTTTTCCACACTTTTTTTTAATTTTAGTGGTTTCTTCGTGATAATCGCAAAGAATTTTTCATATTAAGTGGGCAGAATTAATATGAGCTACATAATCAATTTTTTTTGCGAGAAATCCCTTGAAACAGCAGGTTACAAGCTTGAGCATTTAAATAAACATTTGTCTTATTGAGATTAGTAACAATAACTGTAACCACATATGGTCTAGAAACTTTATTTCAAATATCACTACCTTGAGCCTCAATGTATGCTTGCATACGACACTTCCAAAAAGCAAAATTAGTACCATCTAGTATGGGAGGACGATTCACGTACCTCTCTGATGCCATAGTAACCCGCTCTGATACCACTTGTAGGATCGGATATGATAGTCAGAGGGGGGTGAATGATTGTAGTGCTTCTTTTGCAACTTACCGAGAAGACTCTTATCTGGATTCAGCTGACAACTGAATACTGTGTATTCATACGAATTGGTCTCCTCGTCGTAGTGGTCAAAACTGCAGTGATCGGTTATGTTAGTCGATGCTATTATCGACAAATGGGAGAATAGCACAGTTCATAATCGAAGAGGACGAAGTCGACCTGGTTGAGAGAGTTATGACCACGAGTCGAAAGTGTTTGACCATACGATTTCTTCCACCCTCCGGCTCGGGAGATTCACGCATAGTAAAGCACAAAAGTAGATCGAAAACAATGGACGAGAACAAGTCGAAGATATCTCGGAACAGGAACTAGTCAAAACTTGATCAACACGAGAGCTGGTCAAAGACGGAAGAACATGCAGTCGGCGATGGAGGAAAAATCGTACACAATGTCCGGAATCACACGCCGATAGAGATGACAAATCTTTCTTGAAAGAGATTTGATATGTTATTACTCAAATATATTCTGTGTCTACAAAGTGCTTTTGCAGCACCCCTCAAACCCTAGCAATAAAGCACTGAAAAACTCTCCCTCTGCTGAAAGCTGCCGCCACCAAAAGCACCAGAAAGCATCCCGCCAGCGTGTGTTACTCTTAAGCTCTTCGGTCTTTATTTATGTTAGGGCCCTAAATCGTGTTCTTATCAACATGGACACACAATCTTATCTCCTCCGTGAAACAAGGGAACTGAAATCCCTCAAATCACGAAAATATCTATAAACCTTCAAGTTATGAAGCACCTTCTACAACTCTTCACGTGTCGAGGCCTCCAGGACGGCACCTCCTGTAGCTTCGACCACACATCATGCATTCACCTTTGATCTCCATGTGCCCCAGCGTGCATGACCAACTCGTGACATCCACGACCACCTGAACCTTGGATTTCTCCCTCAAAGTTCTGGTCTTTCTCGTCATTGACCATGACCATCTCCACGCTCAACCTGCATATGCAAAGATCGAAGAACATTTTTCTGGCACAAGTTCTCCAACTTGACCAATATTAGTTCACACATACATATCACACTCATATCCATCAATAAACACGAATAAGATCATCCACGACCATAAATTTTAACTTTCAGAACATAAATCGAGACTACTCTGTAAAACCGGTCATACCATTTGTGTACATGCTTGGTCATACTGGCAGCCAACTAGACATGAGTAATGGAAGTACTAGAAGAAAACAAGTATTGAAGCACTTGAATCTTACGACCACTTACTGAGGTGTACGACCACTTACGAGACACACGATCATTTACGAGGCATCGACCACTAAGCCTATGACTACCGATCACGAAACCCACGACTATCGATCACGAAGCCTACGGCTATTGACCACGAAGCCCACGACCATCGACCGATCCGCGTAGCTTCTACCATCGATAGTCATCGTAGCTTTGACCATCGACCATGCAACTCGGCGCCTTCGTGACTCGATAAATACCTTGACTTACGGTGAGTACATTACTCGTAACTCTACCACTCGGTACTCAAAAAACTAACACTCAGTACTCGGACCTACAATACTCGGAGCTACAATACTCAGAATTGTATTACTCGGTACTCGAAGCTACGGTACTCTGGGTCCAGTCGAAAGGATCATCGAGTTTCTCCAATTAGACCACCCGATACAAGGCATGATTCGACCACTCACACTGACAATCCAATAACCGAAACTTTCACAACCGCAAATATCAATACAACCTAAATGTTAATTATTCATCATCACAAAGTCTACGACGAGTCCACATGGTTTTTTACGACCAGTCCACCTAGTCTAACACCACCACATGACAAAACCAAAGTCAATCAGCCAGGTCCATCCCATATTGGACATGTGGTTGTCTGATATAGCCAGTTCAATGGCGCACAAGATTAAGTTCTTAGTGTTCACCCAAGCGAGACTACATCACCCCAATGTGCAAATGGTGCTCCTTTTACTGCACGATCACTCACCTGAGCATGAAATCATTTTGTTTAACCAAAGAGCAATAGCATCCCCTGCCATGACACAATAAATTTTACAATAGTAGCGTCGCACCATAATTTCGTATCCCATTAAGTCAAGTTACCATAATTGATCTTGTGAATATGAGCCCATCGTGCACCTAAGCATGGGTAAGTATATCTACATCAACCCATGTTGGTAGTGCAATTATGTTCAACTAATAAAAAATCTAACCTATGGTGACAATGGATACATGACATGCAAGCTAAACAAGGTGGCATAATGTCAATTAGGTAAATACCTACTCCCATACAATAGTTGATATAAAAGTAGCATACATGTTGATATGAAACAATATACTTTTGCAAACATAGGTAGAATGCGATGAGGCGAAGCTGATGGCGTGGACAACATCGCCAGAGCTCCACGAATGGTGACGGGAACAACGGCGGTGACGCTTGTATGTTGGCGGGGAAAACCTTGAAATCTAGCGAGAGGAGAGTAGATGCGCTTGCTACGGGAGGAGCGCAGAGATGGGGCGATCCGAGGCTCCCTTTTATAGGGCCGCAGAAGATCCAGAGGGGGAGATCGTGCGCGGCGTAACTCAACGGGGATGGTGGCATCAGAAATGCGACATTAAGGCAAGGGAAACGATCGAAATGAAGTGCATGGGAGTGGGGTGTTGGATTCTTTTGAATGCGCTTGAAGATGATGAGAAACGAATGACATTTATGGGCTTGAGGGGTGGCAATGGCGGACGGGGTGGGTCGGTGCGAGGAGGAAGAGGAAGGCACTAATGGGTGGGCCTAGGAGGTCGAGAGAGAGAGAGAGAGAGAGAGAGAGAGGTCGACCGGGCGGACACGCTGGAGGAGGTGGGCCGGCGCGACGATTGGGTCGTGGAGGAAAGAAAGAAGAAAAAGAAAGATAGGCCAGGCTTGGAGAAGGAGGAAATGGGCCAGGGAGTAGGGTTTCGGTCTTGAGAGAGTTTGAGGATTTAAAGTCGATTTTTGAATTTTAGAAAATACAAGAAATCTAAAAGAGCTCGAGTAAATACCAAATGAACTTGGAAAAATTCGAGACAATTCCAGAAAATACCTTGGAACCAGATGAACTCAAATAAATTAGTTTTGAATTTAATTGAAGTTTAATTTATTCATATTAATTTATTTTATTTATGAAAATTCAAATTAAGCTTTACATAATTCAATAAAATCCAAATGATTCCTTTTATTTTTGAAAATGTCAAAAAGATGCTAAAATTGGGATGTTACAATAATGTCAAAGCTTATTTATGGTTGTTAACAGGTCTGGAGGTCAAGGTAGGTGAGTTGAATACTGCTTGAATGGGGATGTTGAATAATTCTTGATGTTGGTTAAGTCTAGTAATGTTTCAGTTTTTTGGTCAGTTTGCATTAGCATCTTTAATCTTTGTTTCATTCTTTGTCGTTTCTGCATAGTTAATTAGCACTATTGCTGTCGTTCCTTGCATGAGGCTAGATAAGTACATCACTTGTGGGTGTTTAGTGCAGACTAGTGCATGTGTTTATTGCCATAGTGCGTGCATGTTCTTCATTGCATTGTATTGCATGTACCGTATGTGCATATGGCACTCTTGATTAGTATAAATATGAGAAGAGAAAAATCAATGAAAGTAGTGCAAACATTTTGGCAAACATAAAAGTATTGCCTTACATTTCTTTGTGTCGCGAAGTGTGTGTGTGTTCTCCAGGAGTTCATTGCGTGCGTAGACACCGGTGCCGCTAACATTTGGTATCAGAGCTTCATACTCTCCTGCCTGTGAAGATGCCGCACGACAGATCGGAGTCTCCATCGCGTACCAGGACCCGCGTCGAAGGCAGCGTGGCGGTGATGGTCTTGGCCGTGGATCGTGGTACCGCCGGTGAGGAGAGGCTGTGACCCTCCAATACCCCATGCTCACGGAGGGCAATTACGGGGTGTGGGCGGTGAAGATGAAGATCATCATGCATGCGCAAGGGGTATGGGCGGCAGTGGAGGGTGAAGAATTGGTCGATGAGAAGAAAGACCAGATAGCTCTCGTCGTCATAGTCCAAGTCATGCCGGAGGCCATTTTAATGGATATATCCGAGAAGGAGACGACAAAGGAGGCTTAGGACGCGCTCAAGGAGATGCATATCGGTGAAGAACGTGTCAAGAAGGCACGTGAACGCATCTACATGGGGGACTCAGAGAAAATCACTGAGTTCACCTTGAAACTCACCACCATGGTGAACGAGATATGTGCTCTCGGTACCAAGGTGGAGGAGAGTGTTGTCGTGGAGAAGCTCCTACGCTCCGTCCCTGACAAATTCCTATCGATTGTCAGCACCATTGAGCAATGGGGTGATGTATCGGCGATGTCGGTGATGGAGTACATCGGACGCTTGAGGGCGTACGAAGAGAGCTTGAAGGGGCGGCGACGCGACAAAGAAGAAGGAGAGCACCTGTTGCTTACGCACACCGAGTGGGAGGCCAAAGCCGCCGAAGAGAAGAGGAGCGGCGAGGACACCGACAGCGGCACAAAGAAGAATGGTGGGCGTGGCGATGGCTATGGTTGTGGGCAAGACGGCGACAAGAAGAAGTACCGCGTAAAGTTCGACAAGTCGAAGATCCAGTGCTTCAATTGTCGGGAGTTCGGCCATTTCGCGTCCGAGTGTGCTGAGCCGAAGAAAGGACGGGTGTATCTCACCAACGTCCAAGAGAACGACGAGCCGACTCTCCTAATGGATGTGGCATGCGAGCATGTCATGGATGGCGTCATGCTGAAGAAGGATGAAGAGGACGAGGAGTGGTTTCCACGCGCCAAGAAGATGGAGCAAGGCGGCGACTCTTTCGACGGTGACAAGGGCGTGACATCGGTGGTGGCGACCACCGTGGCCGGCTTACCGAGCGAGCCCCAGCGCAAGCCGATGACGACATGCCTGCCCTTCTCATGGCACAGGTGTGTGCGCTCACCGAGGCATCCGTGGGCACGGGTACTAACGTGGTGCTCAATGAGGTGCACGCACAGGTGCATCTAGAGTGCGAGGAGGACGCCCATGATGACGCTTGGTATCTGGACACCGGCGCTAGCAATCACATGTCTGGGTGCCAGGCAAGCTTCGTGGAGATGGACGAGGGTGTCACCGGCTCTGTCAAGTTCAGCGACGACTCGATGGTGGAAATACGCGGGCGTGGCACCGTCCTGTTCACTTGCCGGAATGGGGAGCACCTTGCGCTGACGGGGGTGTACTACATTCCACGACTGTGTAGCAACATAGTGAGCCTCGAACAGCTCGACGAGAATGGCTACGGATGCTCATCCGGGCGGCGTGATCACGATCCGTGGATCGCAACATCGCACACTTGCTCGGGTAAACCGCTTTTCGCGAAGCGGCTCTATGTGCTTACCCTCGGCATTGCACGTGCGTCTTGTGGCGCCGCGACGATGCGGGAGTCACGGCGGCCAAGGGCACGCGTAGTGGGCGCAAAGGCGCGCATGACACGTAGTAGCAGCGGTGCATTGGTGAAGCATGACACGATGTCACGCCGGCGGCCGGGCGTGACGAGCGGCACAGGCGTGGCGTGGAGGGCGTGACGAGCTCCGCAAAAGGATCGGCATCGTAAAAAAACGTATCAAGTATTAGGGGGTGTTTGTTGAATAATTCTTGATGTTTGTTAAGTCTAGTAATGTTTTAGTTTTTGGTCGGTTTGCATTAGCATCTTTAATGCCGTTTCATTCCGCTGTTTCTCTACATGGTTAATTAGCACTATTCTTTGCTGTTCCTTTCATGAGGCTAGATAAGTACAACACTTGTGGGTGTTTAGTGCAGACTAGTGCGTGTGTTTATTACCATAGTGCGTGCATGTTCTTCATTGCATTGTATTGCATGTACCGTATGTGCATATGGCACTCTTAATTAGTATAAATATAAGAAGAAAAAATCAATGAAAGTAGTGTAGCATTTTGGCGGCATAAAAGTATTGCCTTACATTTGTTTGTGTTGCGGAAGTGTGCGTGTGTTCTCAGTGTTCATTGCGTGCGTAGACACCGTGTCGCTAACAGAGGACTGGATCATTCTAAGGAAATACTTGTCCAGCTTGCTTGTCCGTGAGCACACTCCAACCATAAACTTTGCTTATTGAGAAGCAGTAGGATGGCTGCTGGACCCTTTGTGGCATTGCTTTGTTTGGGGTGCAAGAAATGGCTGCTGCTTGCTTGGCTTCTTTCAGTTGGAGAACAGTGACTCAAGATCTTCATTTGCCGGTTGCATTTGGTGATATGGCCCTGAAGATGGTAGGCAAACAAATGTTCGCAAGGGTAATGTTAGCTGAAGTCTTGATCAACTAGACAAAAAAGTATCCGATTGTCGGGGAAACTGCCCATTGTTCGCAGAACATTAGAGATCAAATTTCCATGGTACTGTAAAGGCGGATCATTTGCTGGAACACTTGTTTGCCCAGCCATGATGGTCTTGCTTTTTCAAAGCAGTGTTGATTTGAAATCTTTTATTTTCCTAATACAAGTTTGAAAGTTGAAATCGTTGTTTTGCAGGAGCCACGATCAATGTTCTAAACAATGGGTAAATAGGAATTAATCTTCCTGTCCTAAAGTGGGCAGGAAGCTAGCTCTTTGGTTTGTTTTTAGTTAAGTGTTTCCGTAAATTGATCAAGCAAAAATTATGTAACACCCCCGTTTTCAAACTCGAGTTTGTGTTTCAAATGTGTTGGCATTTTCAAAATTTCAAATTCTAGCTGTAGCTACTCTTTTCGGTTTTGGGGCCTAAACTCAACTTGGCTATTTCTCCCTCTCCTTAGGCTCGGCCCATTCTCCTCCCTCACCCTTGGCTCGGCCCGACCTCTCCCGAGCCATTCTCTCCTCTCTCTCCCAATAGCCCCCGTCTCTCTCCCAGTGCGGCGTCAACACCAACTCCTGTCGCCTCCAACTGTCGCCATCAATTCCGCCCACACCGTCACCTTCCTCTGGCTGTCACAGTCCCTGCGACGGCCATTCCCCCCGCCCATGCCGCCGCTCAAATTGCTCCAGTTTGCGCACCAAGGCCATACCGAGCTCCTCGGAACTCGGCGTCGCCCGGATTCTCTCCCTGCGGACCCCGCCCTTTTTCGGTCGCCTACAAGAACCCCAAGCCCCCTTCTACCTCCCCGCCCCACTCCCTTGCTCCCAGGTAAGCTCCAGTGCATTCGCCGAGTTTCCCCCTTTTCGGCCAAGCCACTCCACCACCGGTCCCCCTCCTCCGGCGAGCTCCGGCCGCCACCCCATCACCGTCGCCACCACCACCCAGAGTGCTCCTCCAAGCAAAGCCTCCGGACCCCGTAGCTCGGATCGACCGTCTTCCCGCTCCGCCCGTCTCTCTCTCGCCGCAGATCTCAACACCCGACCGGCTCCCGCGCCATTGTTGGCCGGGTGAGCCGGAGGACCCGCCGACCCGTGCTTCCCCAATTCCGGCCAAGCGCCACGCCCGATCAACTTCTCCACCTCGCCGAGCTCCCGCCGCCTCCCATGGCTGCGCCGCCGCTCGGTGATCCCGACCGCCGCCACGTCAGGACCGCCTCGCGGGGAACCCATTTTAGGTAACCCCGCCGCCACCCCCTCCAGCCGCGACAAGCGCGCGCTCGATTTCTCCTGCGGGCGTGCGTTGTCGGACCTTGATTCTCGAGCCGATTTGTCAAGTAGTTCTTGTGCCGCAAGGGTTAAACCGGTTTAAATTAGCGCTAAGCCTCACTTGTCTCGGCCGGCGTGGGCCCGGATTCTTGTGGCATTTGTGCTAATCGTCGTTTTCACTCGGCCGAGACCAGCGTGTGGGCGAGACTCTATTAGTGAACGGTGAGCTGTGGACCCGGCTGGCTGCGCGTGTTGGCCTTCGGCCCACGCCACGATCTTGCGCTGCAGCGCGCCGCCTGTGCGCCGACACGTGTCGCCCCGAATTAACCGACTTTCTCTGGTTTTCTTTTCCATTGTAAATCTGCTTAAAACTTCAAAATCCATAACTCTCTCATTTTAGCTCCAAAAATTATGAATCTTTTTCCTAAAATTTTCTAAAATCAAGATCTTGCTAATGGCACTGGTCTTGTTTAATTTGGAGTTTATTTGCTTGGCAATTTGTATTTATTTGCTCTCTTTTGCTTTGGTGTCTTTTAAGTGCAGCGTCGAGTAGGGTTCGAAGAAGCGGAAGGCCCCCACCTCGGACCAGATCAAGAAGACCTAGATCCCTCTACCTATAACCAAGGCGAGTCAACACTTTGATCATATTGATCCCACATTTTATGCAAAATTATATTCTGTTAAAGTATCAAATTGCATGCTTTAATTTTTATGCAAATGTATGTCAAATTCTCTAAGGTAGTTACAATGCCTATTTGTTGAATATTAAATTAATATGCCATTCCATTGAAAGTTGAACTCTCAGTATCCATGTCACCCTAGTAAATATCTGGTAACATACTAGTTATAGGTCGTACTTAAATGCCACGCTAGACTTGTTTAAGTACCGGGGTATTACTACCCCAAATCATCATCCTTTAATCATCATCAATTGTTTTGGGCGGTCATTGGGAGAATGGTGAAATGGTTGGATAATTTGTTTTATACTCCTCCAAAACTCTAAAATTTGCTAATACCCATCTGGGCGGATGGTAAGCTGGCGGGTAAATGGTTGGGTGCTAATGTAGCCCAGGATCTTTTTGTGAATGGTATGTGGTAAGAACCGCCCAGATAATCTTAAGGACTTAATCCTGTGATGACCTCTTATTGTAAAGCAGTGCGACCACAAGTCTATAATGGTGTCGACTGGTGACTAATTTGTATCCACCATTGTGAGTTGGACCTTTGGGTGACCCACGAGTCGTGTCATTGGCTTAAGCCGTCGTGGACACGGTCGTGTGTGGCGCAAGCCGCCGTGTGTGGCGCAAGAGGGGTTTGGGGGCATGGTTGACGCAGAGGAGAGCGTAACCACTCTCGGATGAAACCTTAGCGGGTGCAATGAACAATGAGGATGCCTTGTAAAGGCCTTGTGATAATCTCCCTTGATTCACATGTCTACTAAGCGTGTGTACATATCAAGTCGATTATCTCTTGTGGGTAAAGATGTACAATCTCTGCAGAGAATAATAAAAGCTGTTGGACAGTAGTGCTTACGGTCAAGGCGGGCAAAAGAACTTGCAAGATATAGTTCTATTTGAAAACTTTCGTGGGTGGAATGAAAAATGCGGGGCTCACCTAGCCTTGGATTGGTTTTCCACAGGTATTCTTACAGGTGTTGGTAATAGGTGGGTATGACCACCAAAGAAAAGAAGCATGAGAGAGAGTTTCCGATGGAGGGAACCTCTCACATTATCAATTATTGCACAATTAATCTCTTTAAAAATGAAATTTTGGTTAAAATGCTAAAAGATAGGACTTTCTAATATTCATATTTATAAGCTGTTGCTTTATGCAAATAAAAGAAAGCCGAGCCTTCCTTGTTAAAGCTGTGCATGAATATTATTGCATCACATTGTGTCGGGCCATGAGCACGGTAGTTGTGCTCACCTCGCTCTCCCAAAACCCTTGGATGATCCGGACCAAGGAGACTATGCATATTATGAGGATCCGGCCGATGGACAAGGATGCGATGAAGAGTAGTCTAGTTACGTAGTTAGATCTCGCCGATCTAGTAGACTTGTTGGTACTTGTGTATAACTAATATTATCGGGCTCTCGGATAATATTAGTCATACACAAACACCCGATCATTTGCACTGTGGAGAGATGTGCCCCATCCCCTTTTGCTTCCGCTGTAGACACGATCTTTTGTGATGTAACATATTTGCTTCGTGGCCCATACGTAAAAGCTTGACCCGACGCGGTCTATGTTACCTTGACTGCTCGTAATATATGTGTTGGTCTTATTGCACGCTTGTATGAGATGATACTGATAATGTACTGTGAGTACTACCTCGATCCAGGAGTAGTACATGGATTCACAGAGGATTAGTTCTGAAATCCGGGTCAAGCAGTGAGTATCGAGCATACGGCATCGTAAGGAGTCTTAGTTAGACCTGGGCGAGCCTAAGGATTTGAGTTCTATTTTGAAACCTAAGAAAACTTTTGCAAAAATATCAAGTATTATTGCTTTACTCATCACTCTTAGTTCTGTACTTACCCATATTTTCATTTGTTTACTGACTTGTCTCTTGTTTCAAAAATTGTAGATGGCTGCCCCTTCGTCGGATGGACCCTGGGACTACTACTCTCACGCAGGGGACGAAGGGCAATATGCGGAGCTCCTTCGTCAACTGATGCAGTACCTTGGGTTCACCCGTCCTCCACTCTACAGAGGCCGGACGACGAGGGTCTTGGACCGCGAGTCTTGGATCGTGGAGGTTTTCCTCTACGCCAGGACCGGCGAGTTCAACCCCCACACCTTCGAGCGGCGCACTCGCCACGGTACCGCCACGACGCGATCGGGGGCCATTGCTCGTGTCGCCCGGCACCCGCTGTCTTTGGTTATACGAGGATCTCTTGTTGAGGTCCCCCTTCTGCTTCTTTCCGTATCTCCCCGACGGAGAGCAGACCCCGGAGGTCTTCGACGCCAGGGACAACGACCCTCGCTTGACCCAGCAGGTCCAGCTTACTCAGGCCATGACGGCGACTATTAACGCCGCCATGGAGGAGGTGGCCCAGCTCAGGATGTTGCTCACTGGCAGTTATGCCCACTCAGACACCCTCCGCAACAACCTGATCAGGACCGACGAGGCCCACGCCGCTGCCGTCCAGGAGAGGGACGCCGCTCTCGCAGAGTTGGCGCGTCTCACTGCCACCACCACCGTCCAGCTCCGTGCCGCCCCGGCCGGGACACTCGGTCGGCCTCCCGGCTCTCACGAGGAGGACAAAGACGCATGAGTGTGCGACGCCTCGACCGCCGCTCGCATCGTCATTGGAGAGTCGGTACAGGACGCGGCCGCTCCGCTCCCGATCGCCCAAAGACGGTAGCGGCCGCTCCCGCCTACTTCGCCATCCTTCACCAGGCCGCCCTCCGTTCCGTTCTCCGCAAGCAGCAGCTACTTGCGGCACAAGACTGTAGGTGGAGTAGTCCGCTTAGAATAGGTTAGGTGGCAATTGCTTGCTAGGCGATCTTTTGGTTGCAAGCACTCTTTTGCTCTTTTCTTTTGTAAGCGAATGTTTGTAGCGGCATCATGGCTTGGCATGGCCTATATCTTTGTGTTCTAAAGTCATGTAATGTTTAACTCCCTTAATGTAATGCGATCATTATGGACTTTGTGTTGTATTTATTCGCTCTTGTTTCATTGAGTTTCTTTATGCTATTCTAGAGGACTAGCCAACCTCGTATAACCCCTCTTTAGCTCGAGCCTCGCTTTTTTCTTGAGATGCCTCCCGGAAGAGAGCTGCTCCGCTCATGAGCCTTTGCAAGAGGTCGTGGAAGAGGCCGTGGAAATGGCCAAGGTCGGGTCAAGAACGGGATCTCGCCACCGCCACCACCAAAGAAACCCGACCATGGCCCAAGTAATCTGCGGCAAACTCGGATCTCGCAAGCCTTGTTGTAGCGATCGTGGCCAGGACCAGCCGCGCGACTTCAAAACTCGCAGACTTTCTTCGCACTAGGCCACTTACCTTTGCAGCGGCAAGTGAGCCTCTTGAAGCAGAGGACTGGCTCCGTGATACAGAGAAGAAGCTTCGGTTAGCTCGTTGCTCAGAAGAAGACAGGGTGGACTTTGCCACCCACCAGCTCAAAGGAGCCGCAGCTGCATGGTGGGACAATTACCTTGCCACCAGGCACTCTGACAGCACAGCCACAGAAGAAGAAGAAGAGGAAGCTGAGCCGGACATAGCATCATCTTCAGCAGGGAATCAGCCAAACCCTGCTACCACAGAAGAGGTAACTGAAATCCCCCAAGAGGGAGC
The DNA here is from genome assembly GCA_036346395.1 of Hsuehochloa calcarea. Lineage (NCBI taxonomy): Eukaryota > Viridiplantae > Streptophyta > Magnoliopsida > Poales > Poaceae > Hsuehochloa > Hsuehochloa calcarea. Next base: position 32,810,625 of record CM070608.1, on the reverse strand, counting down.
TGGTCGATTGGCAACCAATTAGTAAATTTGAATTCAAGTCGGCCAGAGCAAACTTTGTGCCAGCTGGCACGATGAGGTTAAAGAAAAATGAATTCAGGGCTCTTAAGCAAGGCAACCTATCAGTGAATGAGTACCTCACTAAGTTCAATCAGCTCGCTCGCTATGCCCCCGGTGACATAGCAAATGAAGAGGAAAAGATTGACCGCTTTATTGAAGGTATGCGTGAGGAGATGAGAGGCCAACTCATTCTTCACGACTACTCCAGCTTCCACCACCTCATCAACAAGGCCACAGGCATGGAGAATGAGAAGAGAACCGAGGCTAGCCGCAGCGCAAGCTAGCCTTCAGAGGCCCAGGCAGCTATCCTCAGAGGACCCCTTTTCAAGGCAGCTCTTCCTTCAGACCCCCTGCCGCTGTGCCGCAGAAGACCGCAGTTTCTACCCCGCGTGCTCAAGGAAGCGGTTTCCACAACCTTCGCCCCACTGGGCCACCTGCCGCAGTCAACCCTGCAGCTGATCTCCGTTGCTATAGTTGTGGAGAGAAAGGGCACTACGCCAATAGGTGCCCTAGCCGCTACTAATCCGCAAAGGTCAAACACAGTAGCCGCCTGTGTCGAGGCCAAGGATCTGGCCAAAGCAAGAGTCTCCAGTCATCTCAAGCCTCAAGGTCTACTCCAACGCCAAGCCATGGCCGGGTGAACCATGTCACAGCAGAGGAGGCCCAGGAAGCCTCAGGAGTGCTATTGGGTACGTTCTCTGTTAATTCAGTGCCTGCACAAGTTTTGTTTGATTCTGGAGCTTCGCACTCTTTTGTTTCAAGGAAGTTTGTTGAAAAACTTAAGTTGCCAACCTTTAAGTTAAAGAAACCTGTGGTGCTAAGTTCACCCGGGGGATCTCTCTTTGCTACCTCAGTCAGCCCCAAAGTAGAGATTTCCTTGGAAAACTCTGGATTCCTAGCAACCCTCATTGTGCTAGAATCCCAAACTCTGGATATCATCCTAGGGATGGATTGGTTGGCCAGATACCATGGATTAATAGACTGTGCCAACAGGAAGGTGGTGCTCACTAAGATCCCTGGGATCGTGATAGAGATTAGTGTGGATCGTTCCTCCCTTACATTTTCTTGATCCACCAACCGGAGGAGTTGTCCCTAGAGACAACGTCCGTAGTCCAAGCTTATCCCGATGTCTTTCGGAAGAATTGCGGGCATGCCGCGGATAGAGATGTTGAGTTTGTAATCAACTTGAAGCCGAGCATGCTCAATTGCCAAGAGACCTTATCGGATGACCGTCGACGAACTGGAGGAACTCAAGACCCAGCTCGAAGATCTGCAGGAAAAAGGATTTATCAGGCCTAGTTCTTCTCCCTGGGGTTCACCAGTGCTCTTTGTAAGGAAGAAGGATGGCTCCGCGGTGTGTGTGGATTCTGAGGGGACTTAATGATGTTACAATTAAAAACAAGTACCCCCTGCCCCGCATTGACGACCTGTTTGATCAGTTGTCAGGAGCCGCAGTTTTCTCCAAGATAGACCTAAGATCTGGGTACCATCAACTCAAGATAAGAAATGAGGATATCCCCAAGACGGCTTTTACCACTCGGTATGGCCTGTTTGAGTTCACGGTAATGCCGTTTGGATTAACCAATGCACCGGCTTACTTCATGAACCTCATGAATAAAGTATTCATGGAGTACCTGGACAAGTTTGTGGTCGTATTTATAGACGACATCTTGATCTACTCTAGGACTCAAGAAGAGCATGCCCATCATCTGCAACTGGTCCTAGAAATGCTGAGGAATCACCAGCTTTTTGCTAAGTTCAGCAAATGTGAATTTTGGCTTCAGAAGATAAGTTTCCTTGGACATGTTGTATCCGCCGGAGGAATTGCTGTAGACCCATCCAAAGTCATGGCCCGAATCGAAGGAAGCGCGCATCGGTTTGATGCGTAGTTTTCTCGGCTTGGCCGGATATTACAGACGCTTCATAGAAGGGTTCTCAAAAATCTCCAAGCCGATGACCCAACTGCTGAAAAAGGAAAAGAAGTATGATTGGACTGACGCTTGTGAGAAAAGTTTCCAAGATTTAAAGAAGAGATTGACTTCTGCACCTGTGCTTGTTCTACCAGACATACATCAGGACTTCGAAGTCTATTGTGACGCCTCACGCCAAGGGCTTGGATGTGTCCTCATGCAAGGAGGAAAAGTGGTAGCCTATGCATCCAGACAACTCCGCCCTCACGAAGACAACTACCCAACTCATGATCTGGAGTTAGCAGCAGTAGTGCATGCCCTAAAAATTTGGCGGCATTACTTAATTGGAAATCATTGAAATATTTACACTGACCATAAGAGTCTCAAGTACATCTTCACCCAGTCAGATCTTAATCTTCGTCAAAGAAGATGGCTAGAGCTAATAAAGGATTACAATTTGGACGTTCATTACCATCCCGGAAAGGCTAATGTGGTCGCTGACGCATTGAGCCGCAGGCCTTACTGCAATAATGTCTTGGTTCAAGAGCAGCAGCCGGAGCTCCACAAGGAATTTGAAAGGCTCAACCTTTGGATGATAGAACAAGGTGCCACGGATGCTGTGGAAGCACGTCCAACTCTAGAAGATCGAGATCAAGACGCCTGGCTAGAACATTCAGAGTCCAGAGGTTCAAGCAACTCATGGCGAAGAAAGGCCCTGGTTGATTGAAGATCCGCAAGGAATCCTATGGTTTGAGAGACGCCTCCTTGTTCCCCACCGTAAGGAACTCAAGGACACGATTACGAAGAAGCCCACACCAAAGTTATACTCTGCACCCAGCAAAGACCAAGATGTATCAAGACTTGAAGACTTTGTATTGGTGGCGCTGAATGAAAAGAGACATAGCAGTATGTAGCTTGTTGTGATATATGCCCGGTGAGTCAAAGCCGAACATCAAAGGCCCATGAGTTTGCTTCAACCACTTGCAAATACCCCAATGGAAGTGGGAAGAAATCGAATGGATTTCATTCTGTGTTTGCCACGAACCAAATCTGGTATGATTCAGGTGGGTCATAGTGGATAGATGACTAAAGTGGCTCATTTTATCCGAGAAAGACAACTTTCAAAGGGACAAATTGGTCGAAGTTATATATGGCTCGCATTGTATGCCCGCATGGAGTACCCAAGAGGATAGTCTCGGATCGAGGTTCTCAATTCACCTCGCATTTACGGGCTAGTTTGCATGATGCCCTTGAACGCACCTTGCCTTCAAGATGACTTACCACCCTCGGGACCGATGGTCAAACGGAAAGGACAAACCAAATTCTTGAAGACATGCTTCGAGCTTGTGCTTTGGAGTTTACCGTAGACTGCGAAAAGTGTCTACCATATGCCGAGTTTGCATATAACAACAGCTATCAGTCTAGTCTGAAAATGTCCCCGTTTGAAGCACTCTATGGAAGAAAATGCAGAACCCCTCTGCATTGGTCAGAATCAGGTGAAGGGTACATCTTCGGCCCAGATACCCTCAAGCAGCCAGAAGAGAAAGTTCGATTGATCGAGACCGTCTTCAAGCAGCTCAGGCTCGACAGAAGAGTTATGCTGACAACCGACGAAGGAAATTGAACTTTGAAGTTGGGGATAATGTATATCTCAAGGTTTCCCTCTCAAGTGGAACTCAAGGTTTAAAGTAAAAGGAAGCTCGCGCCAAGATACATAGGCCCGTTCTCGACACGCTAAGCGAGGAGAAGTTGCCTATCGGTTGAGCTACGGAGAATTTGTCAAGCGTGCACAATGTGTTTCACGTCTCTCAACTTAAGAAATGCCTAAGGGTACCGAAGAGCAAACCCGGTTGAAGCCATCGCCCTCGTAAAGATCGACCTACTCGAACATCGATTAAGGTCCTAGACATCATCGAGAAGCAAACAAGGCGCGAACTATCCGACCGTAAAGTCCAATGGAGCAACCACACCGCAAGAGAAGCCACCAGGAGCGTGAAGACCGGTTGAGCGAGGACTTCCGCACCTCTTCACGAGTAGCTCGAATCTCGGGTCGAGATTCCGTTAAGGTGGGTAGGTTTGTGCGCGAACACGTCCTCCGTAGTAATGGTCATCTCCCCATCGGAAGTGGAAGGTGTGAGTCTCCGGTCTCCAACGGTCCTGGCGCGACGGAGTGCCGCGTCAAAGCTGCAGCCTGCGTGCGGGAGGTCCAACATCCGGGCGGCGGCGAGCCCGGTCTCCAAGCTCGGGACGTCTGCGCTCGTCAAGGGGCCATCTCTCTGGGCGCTCAGACCCGAGCTCGGAGGGCCGACGCCGGCAGACCACGCCCGCAACAGCGGTGTCCACATCCCAACGTGGTCGGCGGCTCGACGCTGCGTGTCAAGCTGGAGCCTGCGCCATCTCCCGCCAGCGAGGAAACAACATGTCGAGGCACGCATGTAAAACATATTATGTGACACAGAAAATAAGGCAAGACATACGATAAAAAAATTCAACAATACAATATGATCATAATGAGTTAACAACAAACCGGACAACAACAAGTACTACATAAAGGCATGGATAAGCGACATGAGTCCATCAAAGACATTGAAATAAGCAAGCGACATCACGGCGTAGTAATTACATCTTCCTCACTACGATTGCCGCTTGCTTGTCGTAAGATGCATTTGGGCAGCGGGTGATGGAGTGCCCAATGATCTTACCTGATGCATAGCGAACGGGTGGGCGAACTTCGTTGCGCACCGGTTGTCGTCCATGTCGTTCGGATCGTCGGGGACCGCTGCGTCTTCCACGGCCGGGTGCTTTAGTGCGTCGTCGGGCACCCACTTCACTGTCGACCAAAGGTCCACGTAGTGCGTGTCCGGCCCGTATGAATGGAACTCAAAGACTCCAAGTTGCATACAGGTGGTGGATGTCATAGTACTCGGAGATGTAACGCTCCGAGGCTTGCCGCCACGCCGCGCATGCCGCGTACACATGGGAGCATGGTTTGTGCAGAAGCTGCGGCTTGTTGCAGGTGCACGACGCTTCTTCACCAATCGTGCGGACACCATACGATCCTCTAACATGGCCCATCACGTACTTCTCCCGAGCACGATCTCGAACTTACCGGCGCCATCCATGGTACGAGCGGTGTCGCGATCGAGCCTTGCGATCTTATTCTCCATGTAGGCATGCATTACTTCGGAGAATTGCTTCCCGTCCTCCAAATGCTTCTTGGCCATCATGGCTCTGTTGACAAAGTATCCGATGAGTACGGTTCGGCTCTCCTCCACGATCGCGGTGATCGGCAGAGATCGGACACCCTTGACACACCGTTGTACACCTCCGACATGTTGGTCGTCATGATCCGTACCTTGCACCGTCCGTGTCGTGCGGCGGGGACCATTTCTCCAGTCAGTGCGTGCGAGTTAACCCAATGTGAACTCCCCAACTCGCGGACCTCTAGCCGCTGCCTGCCTCGGCATCGCCGAGTCCCTTACATGCTTCCCGGTCTCCTCATCGAGTGTCTCCACACCGCTGAACTTCCTCCTTTGGTTACGCATGCGAGCTTCTTGAACATCTTCATGAGGTCCTTGCTCGAAACCTTGTGTGGAAGTTGGCGCGAGATGCCTCATGCACCAACGGCTCCTAACATCGTTCCTTTGAGCACGGCGTTTGCGTCCCATTTTGCATCATGCACAAGCGCGGACAACAAGCCAAAGATTGCGATCCGAGATGACACATACATCGGCCGATCTTGCACGACCGCTTTGCTTCACATTGCACAGGAACCACACCGACTCTCGTGTTCTCGCTCTCAACAATTGCGAGCCACGGGGACTAGCTGGTCATTCGCGCCGGCCGCAGCGGCGGTGAGGATGGTACCCTGTATTTCCACATAGGAAGGTACCATCCATCGTGAGCACGGGCGACAATGTTTGAACCCTTCGATCGCTCGACGGAAGGCCCGAAGACCCTTTCAAGAACAAAACAATTGGGCCCTCCAAGTGGATGCACCCGCTCAAGCTTGTTTACGACGTCCCGGATTAGATTCCGCGATTTGATGCGATAATCTTGGTACTAGGTTGTAAGCCTCTTCGAATGTGCGAACATTCGCTCAGTAACTCTGCGTTTCGCACGCCATGCCGTCTTGTAGCCGACATGGAATCCCACCATATTGGCAACATCCGCGGCCAGAGCTTTGGCGAAATGGACACATCTGCGGCGACGAGGTGGCTTATCAAAGCGGCAACATACGAGGGCGTCATGTTGCGGTGCTCGTAGCGGCTCGCCTAACTTCGCATGTGTGGTCCTTCAAAGACCGTTATCAGGAAGCCCATGGCGTGATCGTGAACCTCTCGCGCACGGACCTTGCCAAAGACAGATTCATCAACACACTGACGATGTACGTGTCGGGGTTGGACCTCGCACCGATACGCCCGTCCGATGTTAACTGGCGTATCTTGCAATAGCTTGTTGTGCGGCGATCTTATCGAAAGCGCTGGTTTCTGGCGAGGTGTCCTCATGGAACCCCACTCCGCACCTCCGGACGTGGCGAACCCGTGATGTCATCGCAACATCGTCAATCGTGAGGGCGTAAGCAATGTCGATGGTTACAAAACCACCAACCGCACCTCCCCCAGCAGGCTTCTCCGTCTTCGTCGTCTTAGAACTAGTTGTTTCGACGTCCTCCTCGCTTTCACCTCATCCACTGGTCGGTCGGTACTCGTGACAATCAATACGAGCCGACCACCATCTCTCCGCCTTCGTTGGGCTCAAAATTGACCCGCGCGCCTCAGTCTCCATCGCCCACGCCTCCTCCGAATCGCAGACCAACGCAAGCTCCTCCTCACAGGCGACCTCACCTTCACCGGAACCACCGCGCGGATGTCCGTGCGTGCTCCAAGAAGCGAACGTAGACCATCGGCCGCGCATATATCGCAGCAGCGGGGTTGCAAACAACCCCATGTAGTTGGCCCATGAAGCGCCACATGTGACCTTCATAAGTTATAACGGTCTCGCTGCACCACCCACCACCGAGGCATACAACGCCTCGATGCGCAGCCTTCTTCCTTCGAAAGGCGCGATCGAAGCGCGGATCGCACGCACCGCCTTAGCTCAGAGGCTCATGTCCTTCGAGAGCAGCGCCGGATCACGGTGCGGTGACAATTTGACAGTCCGCACGTCACGGTCCGTCAGCAGACTGAGACCGTCCCGTGGAACACGAACAGATCTTGAATTTCCGCCATAAAGTACCTAACACATGTGCATATGAAACCATCGAATTATTTGCGGGATTTTTTGTCGTAATGAACGCTTCTACAAATTTGGTTATGCCCACTGTACACGAACGTTTTGTCGTACATGTTTTCAATCCCGATTGGAGTTCGTATGATTTTTCTATCAATGAAATGTCCAAGCTAATATTATTTCTAGTATAAATAATCCATAGCCTATTCTATGTTACACTTCAGAAATTTCCTGTGGTACTACATAGTTACAAATTTTTTAACTAGTTCGATATTACAGTGCAAAAATAATTCACTTCAGTAAATTCTTATTGCATTTCTACGTTTCCATACCCGAGTTAGACCTAACTTACACCAAAGACATGTGTGGTCCACGACAAGGTATTCTTTTTCATTAAATTTGATTTAAAACTTCTGAGAGGTGCGTCGGGTTTCTCATTCTAGCTGTAATGTGTAGTTCATGCACCGAACGCGATATGCCTAGATCAAGAGTACATATACAAAGCGTTCAGTGGGTCTATTTCTATTTTGCTTAATGACCTCCGAAAATTTTGCTATTTTATGACCAAGTTCATGAAACTATAAAAATACCCGAAAGGAAATTTACAACACTACTAGCAACATGTCTGTTAAGTCAACTAATTACGGCATAATGACATTGTTAACTACTAGGTCTTCAAAATAAACTAACTACACAACTAAAACTACTCTGTTGCTATAATTCATCTAATTGCATCCTAATCACATTGCTAAAACTACCGATAATACTAATTGAATGCGAATGACATTTACCTTTTCTAGGTGCTCGCAGCGAGTTTCAAAGCTTTTTCACAAAATTTTTTCCACTCCAAGCGTGTCGACGAGGCGGTGAGAGCCTCCTCATGGCTCCTCCCTTTATAGGCGCATAGCGCCCGGCTTAGCCAGGCGCTGCTTGGCACTGCTATAGCGCCGAGCCCGAGCCCGGCTGCGCATGCGCCACGCGCAGCCGTATAGCGCCAGAGCCGAGCCGGGCGCGGGCTGCTGCTGTGGGCGGCCAGCGTGGTCAGTGCGAAGACCCAGCATAGCGCCGAGGCCAGGCCGGCGCCGCCGCGCCAGCTGCCGGCACAACGTGCGTCCGGCATGGCGCAGCGCCCAGCGCCCACAAGCGTGGCTGGGCCGGCCCCGTAGGCGCGCAGGTCTTGCCCACGGGAACAGCGAAGCTGGTAGTCTGCCGTCCCTAACAGTAAACAACAGTTTGCTGCCGTCGACGGCAAACACTCGCTCTCTGGGGCTACTTTTGGAATTTTTGAACTTATGAGGCTATTTTTGGAATTTCTATTGCGCAATGAGGCTAATTTAGTCCAGAATTCCCATAATTTAGCCCACATCTTATGCCCCTATTAACTGTAGCCCTATCTAGCTATCCCTGATTCGAAATAGTGACGCAATCACAAAACTCAGTAACTCATGCAGTCACGTGGCTAGCGACGCAACTCGATCCGGCGGAGTGCCGCAGCGAGGGCGCACGTGCGACGGCGAGGTCTGCGAGGAAGAGTCACAGCTGGTGGTTGGCGGCGATGAGCAACGCCATCCGTGCGACGGCGAGGTCTACGACCGCAAGGAGCCGCCACTATCCAAGAAGTTTGCATCCTCCCCCTCCCTTTTGCAGTTCTTGATTCATCATTTGCTAGATTTTTTTCTTGATTTGTTGCTGCTGTATGCTTGCTCGGTGTAGATCCAGAAAATAATAGAAGAGAAAGAAGCTGGAGAAGAGAAAGATAGCCGACCTAGGGAGGCAGTGAAGACGAACAAGGTGAGTCAATGTCTTTAATCCGAACATTTTATCTTCTTTTTTGCGTCAATTTTTATACAACTATCGTGAAATTTGTGCATCCAAACGGGCTCAATGTCTTTAATCCGCATATCTTCTCTCTCTCTCTTTTTTTTTTCTGTTGATGATTTTTGGTGTTTTCAGAGATTACTTTATTAAAATTTCTCAGTGATCTAATGGCCTATAGTCTATACTCTTGTCATAATCAAATCATATGCTAGCATAAGGGACTACTAATGTTCGTGATACGTTTTAAACAGATGCTACATGCATGTAGTTTGCGGGTTTATCTGTGTTTAGAGATGACATTGAAGGTAGCAGTAATTTGCATGCTTGTAGTTGTACATGGCATAATTTTCCTAGTGGGGTTGTTTTTATTTTTATTTTTTTTGTTTTGCTTCATGATTCTCGAAGTGTGTTCATTGTGAAAATGTTCAGCATTTGTTAAGTTAATCACGTCGCTTCTCGGTTTCAGATTTCTTAGTTGGTCCGTTGGTTTACAGGTAGTGAGTGTGTTGAGTCATTTTTGCTAATGTGTCGTGCGTGTGTTAGTGGCGCATCGTGCGTGTGTTAGTGGCACATCGTGTGCACGTCCTGTGTATTTCAGTTAGTTAGTTTGCTTAGTGCGAGTACGTGTTGTTTAGTTTGTTTGCATGTCACAGAGATATAAAGCAAAGGAGAAAAATCGCTGACTGGTGGGAAGCAGCAAAAACATCATTGCATCTATTATGTGCGTTGCCTCTATTCTGCATCGTGTCTCGCGTGCGTGCTATCTTGCAACAACAAGTGGTATCAGAACTTCGTTGCTCCCGTACCTGTGAGGATGTCGCAAGATGGCTCGAGGTCACCGCGAAGGTCCAAGTCACCAGAGCGTCCCCAAACCCGCGATAATGGCAGCGGCGTCAATGGCCGCATGCCGGCTGTCTCGCAGCCGGTTGTATCGCAGGTGGTGAGGGAGTCGGGGGGCTCGGCATAGTACCCGATGATGACGCAATCGAACTACGGAGATTGGGCACTCATGATGAAGGTCAATGCAGGTGTGAGGCCTGTGGGATGCAGTCGAGAATGATGACGCTGACTTCCATAAGGATCGCATGGCGTTGGAGGTGATTCTTCGAGCAGTGCCACCGGAGATGCTCTCCACGCTCGCCATCAAGGAGAGCGCCAAGGAGGCATGGGATGCCATCAAAACCATGCACATGGGTGTAGCGCGTGTGCGCAAGGCCAAGACTCAGTCGCTCCGCAAGGAGTTCGACAACATTGTGTTCCACTACGGCAAGTCGGTGGACAATTTTGCCATGAGGCTCACCGGGATCGTCAACAACCTCCACATTCTCGGTGACAAGCTCGATGAGGAGAGGTTCCTGGAGAAGTTTCTCCGCGTGATACCACCCAGGTACTCCCAGATAGCATTGTCCATTGAAACCCTTATGGATTTGGACATGTTATCTGTGGAGGAACTGACCGGGCGACTCAAGGCCGCTGAGGAGCGTCTCGACTTTGGCGACACGGGCGGCTCTGGGAGTCGCCTACTCCTCACCGAGGAGGAATGGATTGCGGCACAAAGAAGCGCGAGCAGGGTGAGAACTTCTCCGGCGGTGGAAAGCCAGATGGCGATAAGGCCGGCGATGGGGGGCGGCCATAAGCGCCGCTACAAGCGCCACAGCAAGGGCGGTGGCAAGGACGCCGCATCCAGCAGCGGCAAGGGCGCCGGAAAGGGCAAGTGCTACAACTGCGGCATCTATGGGCACTTTGCTCGTGAATGCCGTAAGCCACGCCGCGAGCGTAAGGAGGAGGCTAACCTGTCGCGTGCTCAGGAGGAGCAACCAACGCTCCTCATGGCCGAGCACCATGTGCTCGTGCAAGCAACTAATGGCGCACAACAGGAAGAGGTGTTCCTCAATGAGGAGAAAGTGTTCCCGGTGGACACTGGGAGCGACGTGTGGTACCTCGACACTGGCACCAGTAATCACATGACCGGCAACCGGTCGATGCTCACGTCGCTCGATGAAACGGTGAAGGGCACTGTGAAGTTCGGCGATGACTCGGTGGTAGAGATCTGCGGCAAAGGCGCTGTGATGTACCAGTGCAAGAACCAGGAGCACCGGGTGCTCACCGAGGTATACTACATACCATGGCTCCGAAGCAACATATCAGCCTCGAACAGCTCGACGAGAGTGGCTACAAGATCGTCGTCGAGGGTGGAGAGCTGTGCATCTTCGATCGCGAGCGGCTGCTGCTGGCGCGTGTGTTGCAGTCCAGGAACAGGCTATACACATTGGCCTTGAACTCGACCGCACGGTGTGTCTGGCAAGCGGCACAACATGGCATGGCGCTGGCATGCGCGCTATGGCCATCTGCACTTCCGCGCGCTTCACGATCTCACCGCTAAGAAGATGGTGGATGTCGTGCCCATGATCGATCGCGTGGAGAAATTTTGTGATGGTTGCGCACTTGGCAAGTAGCACCGGGCTCCGTTCCCTCGTACTTCGTCTTATCGTGCCGAGCGCGGACTGGAGTTGGTGCATGGCGATCTATGTGGCCCCATCACACCTGTTACACCGAGCGGTAATTGGTATTTTTTGCTAATCGTGGATGATCACAGCAGGTACATGTGGGTAGATATGCTGAGGACAAAGGACGAAGCGTTCAGGTTCTTCCGCAAGATCAAGGCGCTTGCTGAGAACGAACGCGGCGTCAAGCTCAAGGTGTTCCGCACAGATCGAGGCGGGGAGTTCAACTCCACTGATTTCGGCGACTATTGCGATGAGAATAGGATCAAGCGGTACACAACCGCTCCCTACTCACCGCAACAGAACGGCGTCGTGGAGCGCCGGAACCAGACGATCGTCGAGATGGCGCGCCCTCAAAAGCATGCGCGATACCGGCCGTGGTGCAGGCGGCGGTGAAGACCGCCGTGCACATACTGAACCGGGCGCCAACGCGGAGCCTCGATGGCACGACGCCATATGAGGCGTGGCACAAGAGGCGGCCTAATGTGCGCTACCTCCGGACGTTTGGATGCATAGCACACGTCAAGAAGGTTAGCCCGGAATCACGAAGCTGTCAGACAGGTCAACGTCGATGGTCTTCATCGGCTACGAGGAGGGTGCCAAGGCCTACCGCGTCTATGATCCCAAGACGCACAAGCTGCACATCACTCGCGACGTGGTGTTCGAGGAGGAGAAGCAATGGGACTGGGAGGCGATGTCCATTAATCGTGCTCCCGGTGCTATGGACACGTTCATCGTCGAGTACACCACTGAGCAAATGGAAGGTGGTGCTCCAGTGAACGGCGACGATGGTGCGGCGTCTACATCAGGCACAAGTCCAGTGGCACCGCAGATGGCGGAGCCACACACACCGGCTACTCATCCAGCAGCTGCACCGACCGGCATCGAGTGGGTTACTCCACCCATTGGTGCGTCGCATGACTCGGAGGGTGCACCGCTGCGGTACCGGATGGTGTCCAATGTCTACGACATGACATCAGTCCACGAAGACGACTATAACGGCCTTTGCATGCTGGCCGCCGAGGAGCTCGTGAGCGTCGAGTAGGCACTCAGGGAGGCGTGCTGGAGACGTGCCATGGAGGATGAGATGCATTCTATCCACGCCAACGCCACATGGGAGTTCACCGTACTCCCGGCGGGACACCGAGCCATTGGCCTCAAGTGGGTCTTCAAGGTAAAGAAAGATCCAGAAGGTAACATTGTCAAGCACAAAGCTCGTTTGGTTGCAAAAGGCTATGCTCAGCGACAGGGGGTGGACTTCGACGAGGTGTTCGCACCGGTGGCGCGCATGGAGACGGTGCGCGTACTGATCGCCCGGCAGCACACGGCGGCTGGGAAATCCACCACATGGATGTCAAATCGGCGTTCCTCAATGGTGAACTCGCTGAAGAGGTGTACGTGCAGCAACCACCCGGCTTCGTCGATGACAAGCACGGTGCTCAAGCTACACAAGGCACTGTATGGTCTGCGGTAGGCGCCGCGGGCTTGGAACTCCAAGCTGGACAGCTCGCTGGTGACACTCGGGTTCGAACGTAGCAAGATCGAGCACGCAGTGTATCGAGGGCAAAGGGTGGGACTTTCCTGCTCGTCGGGGTGTACGTCGATGACCTGATCATCACTGGGTCAAGCGTCGACGACATCGCCGAATTCAAGGACCAGATGATGAGCATGTTCAGCATGAGCGACCTCGGCCTTCTGAGTTACTACCTCGGGATCGAGGTGAAGCAGGCTGCTGGCATGATCACTTTGTGCCAATGCAGCTACGCTTGCAAGGTACTGGAGTCGACGGGGATGGCTGGGTGCAATCCATGTCTGTCGCCGATGGAGAACCGACTGAAGATGACCAAGAAGGACAGCAGCGCTGCGGTCGATGCCACTGAGTATCGCAGCGTTGTCGGGAGTCTACGCTATCTGGTGAACACCAGGCCTGACATTGCCTACGCTGTGGGCATTGTCAACCGTTACATGGAGGCGCCCACCTCACAGCATATGGCGGCCCTGAAGCACATCCTGCGATACGTGAGCAGCACAGTTGGCTATGGATCCTGCTACAAGTGGCGTGGTGCACTGGAGCCCGAGCTGGTGGGCTACAGTGATAGTGACCTCGCCGGCGATGTGGACGATCGCAAGAGCACTTCGGGGATGGCATTCTACCTGGGTGCTAGTCTGATCACGTGGGCGTCGCAAAAATAGTAGATTGTTGCGCTCTTATCCTGTGAGGCGGAGTACATCGCGGCGACCACGACGGCGTGCCAAGGGATGTGGCTCAGCAGGCTACTCGGTGACCTGACGGGCGCAAAGCCGAAGAGGGTCAAGCTGATGGTGGATAACAAGTCTACGATTGCATTGAGCAAGAATCCGGTGCACCATGACCGCAGCAAACACATCGACACAAGGTACCATTTTATTCGTGAATGTGTTGAGGATGGCAAGGTTGATGTTGAGCACGTGAGTACTGACGGCCAGCTCGTAGACATCTTGACAAAAGCCCTTGGTCGTATCAAGTTCATGGAGATGAGACAGAAGCTTGGCGTGGTAGAAGTAAAGTCCGAGCGCCATGATTAAGGGGGTGATTTGTTAAGTTAATCACGTCGCTTCTCGGTTTCAGATTTCTTAGTTGGTCCGTTGGTTTACAGGTAGTGCGTGTGTTGGTCTGTTTTCGGTTAACAGGTCGTGCGTGTGTTAGTGGCGCATCGTGCGTGTGTTAGTGGCACATCGTGTGCACGTCCTGTGTATTTCAGTTAGTTTGTTTGCTTAGTGCGAGTACGTGTTGTTTAGTTTGTTTGCATGTCACAGAGATATAAAGCAAAGGAGAGAAATCGCTGACTGACGGGAAGCAGCAAAAACATCATTGCCTCTATTCTGCATCGTGTCTCGCGTGCGTGCTATCCAGGGTGCTATCTTGCGACAACATTATTGTGGTTCCCATGGTCATATGTCTGTCGTTTCATTGGTTTTTCAAGCATTTTACTGGTAGTAATTAACTTCTTTATACTTCCTGCTGCTTCTGTAATCTTGATACTTTCATAAGCATACACCTATCTTGAAACTCACAAGTGATATGTACTGCGAACCTTTCTTCCGTATAGCTCTTTCTGCACACTAAGTTCTGTACCAAAATGTTGGAAGGAGGGGAGAAGCTATAGGTGGTGTAAGTGTAACAATGTGTGAGAAAGTTCAGTCAAGAGTAGGACTAGAGGCAAATGGGCCAATTAGGCCATATAATCCGGCTTTTTTATTGTACTTTTTACCGCGAGAACATGGCTTTATGATTGTAAAGGAAAGGTAGTTTATAAGTGCTTAAATGATGGTCACAGACGTATGGGACCCATTCCATTTGCTTAGTTACTTGGTTCAAAGCGTTCTGTCCAGTTCTACTTCTCCTATGTTTAGCAATGTGCATCACGCATTAGCATTTCTGAGTATTGCATACAAACTTTGACATTTTATTGTTGGTGAGTGTACCCATGGTTGCTCTCTATTTGGGATGAGCGTTTGTGCAAACGAATCAAAACTTCTTTGTACAGGATTTTCTGACAGTGACTGACGATTTTGGTTCCGAAACCTCAAACCTAGCTAGTTTTGTCATTAATAGCTATTAGCTACCAGTATGCTGATGGAAGTATCAAGATTACAGAAGCATTTTACTGGTACCAGTATGCTGATGAAAGTATCGAGATTACAGAACCTTCCTTTCTCCTTTAGATTGCAATCCACATCAGATTTGCAAGAGCTAATGGTAGGTGCATGCTTGCACTATACCTCTCTTCATATGAATGTTTAGGATTTTAGGATTTGCAGTGCAGAATTCTGGTTACCATGTAGTAGATGTTTTAGTTTGATCAACTATTTGGAGGTTTAGTTAGTTTTGATCGGCCTCTTAGTCCAAAAGGCAAACTTGTATAATACAAATACCATTTTCTACATGATTTAATTTGGTCCAAATTTGGATGTACTAATTGCTTAACCATCTTGTTGCTGATTTTTCCTACTCTTCTGGTTTATACTATGCTTTCTCAATCATCTGGTTGCTTAACCATCTGGTTTAATTGCTTAACAATGAATCTTTATGCTTTCGCAATCAGTTTTAACTTTTCATCATGCAGATTATTCAGCGTATCACTTGAATGGAGTTTGGCATGAGCAGCACGCGTATCACTTGTATTCCAAGTTCGACTCAGATCGTCCAGTCGGAATTCTGAAGTACTAGATTGATTGCTACGGTAGCGACACCAAATTACTGAAACTCTACGTCGATTTGTTGCGATTCCTGGCTCATTCAACACGAAATCGATTATTTGCCACCTCAAATATTCTCTTCGTGATTTGCCACTCCAAATATTGTCATCTAGAAACTGGATAGAAGGAGGGCAACCACTGTAACATCAAAACTAACTAGTAAGGTATTAAATGCGTCATAGCGGAATCCTAAACCTTACATAAATAATATTTCTCTTTGACACATAAAGCGAATCGGCTAATTAAAAGATGATGATACATATATCTACGAACATCACATTAGTGCAACATGATAGAACAAAAAACCCGTGCAATAATTATGTAAAGAGGGAATTGATAATATACCCCCCCTTTAGATGTCAATCTAGTATATACCACTCTTCCCGAGGTAATTGATAATATACCCCTCTTTAGATGAAAACCTTGATTACATACCACGTTTGCATTATTTTATTATTTTTCTTTGTTTTCTCCCATTTTGGCCAGGCAATAGGGCGATTTTGCCCTTACTCGGGTCCGCCGCTCTACCCACTCACCCATCGCCATCTCCTCCTGCACCGTCCAAAGAAGTAGTGAGGAAGGTTGCAACCGCCCAACGCGCACACTCGTTATTGCTTTCAACTGTTGTGCACTCAACCTGGACGGTTAGCAACGAACGTGTTGTGCAATCGAGCTGGATGGTTGTCGAGGAAGATGGGTGCAGCATCATGAGCTCAGTGGTTGGATACGCATCGTCAACGTCGATAGATGGGGGATGATAGCTATATGTAGGGCGGCACAGCACTCGCGGTGGCGAGAGCCTTGGGGAGGGGGCGGAGGCGGAGGTGTCGGGGTCGGTTTCGCTAGGTTGGGGCTGGCGCGAGATGTTGGGCAGCATCGGGAGGTGGGGATTATTAGGGCGGGCGGCACAAATGAGAGGAGCGACAACATTAGAGATGGGGTAGCTTCTATGCGAGGAGCGGCTGACGTTGAGGGGCGTGGGGCTTCACAGATGCGTCAGCGTTAGAGGCGGATGCGAGGAGTGGCGGGCACAGAGAGGCGGGATCCATCATGGGTGCAGTGACGTTAGAGGTGGATGCAAGTGCACGAGACAACAGAGATGCACCAATCGCGTCCTCCTTGCGGAGGAGGATGACATGATCCGTCGATGGAGGCTAAATGGTGCGAATCTAGCCACTTGAAGGGTGGAGACGATAAATCCGAGTGTCGTGCCCGATTCAAGGTCGCGACCGCCCGGAGGGGTGGAGGCGACAGATCCAGATCCGCCGTGCCCAGATCTGGAGTCACTGATAGTGGAGAAAGGTAGGGCCTCATCGGTAAAGGAGGTGGCCATCGTGCCGACCTCAGGAGTCGCCGTTAGTGAATAAGTGCCGCCTCACTTAGTCGCCCTCCATGACCGATCACCGCGCGCCACCACCGCCATGGCTAGTCACCGCTAACGCCCTCCGCACACGTCGCCCCATCGTCGCCGCCCGTTGTCGGTGTGTGTGGGTAGAGAGAGAGAGGAGAGAGGACAACGAGTTTGATACAAAAGATGGAAGGAGCAGAAGCGGATGCCAGAAGCAGATGCGGCGGTGGGGGCATAGAGGTGCGCCATGATAGGGGTGCGATGGGGCGGGCGTGTTTGACACGATGGTCCGCATGGGTTCAGTAGCGTTTTTATGTAGTGTGAGTGGGACAATTCGTCCCGCCGAACGGGTGTAAACCCCTTCTTTTATTAGTTAAGACTAGCGGAGTGCCCGTACGTTGCAACGGATGCCAAATAAATAATATCATAAATTCTAAACTCTAAATAATAAAATAATGCAAGTTTTCATATATACTTGATGTAAAATACACTTGAAAGTATATTTGCGCAATGTACAACAAATTTTGTCCATGTTGAAAAGATTATACAATTTGGTTGATAAAAAACCCGTAGGTAAAGACATTGTGCATCAAAATTGAATTTTTTGTGGTATTAGCACATTTTCGCACCGTATGTACAGAACTACTTGTCCATTTTTTTTTTTGCAAATTCAGCCCCTATCCGCATGGCCACCGTGCGGTGGCGCCTACAGCCCACCACGTGTCTCATTAAGGGTTAAGCCACAATTAGGGTTAGGGAATTTTAAAATATAGCAAATGAGTTCAAAAAATTATAAAATTTTATGTGGAGACTCCCGATATAGTGTATTTACTTGTGTAAATTTACCATAATTTTATTCATTCAGGATTTTTCTTGCATTTTGTTAAACATGTACTGTTTGTACAAATTTGTAGTGTAGAAAATGAGCTAAAAAAAATATGATTTTTTAAGGCTCCTCACACAATGGACTTGATTATGTAATATTTTGACAATTTTATATGTCTAAAAAATGAAGGATTTAGGTCACAGAGATTATAATTTTAGGTTTCAGAAATTAGGATTTCACGATTTCATGTGACTTGGAATGTATAAAAAAAGATGTATTGCAACTCCATTGGACATGTTGATACACAATATGGCATAGAAGTACACACATAACAACCAAGATACACATACAAATATAGCAAAACAAATTATGAATACAAATATCCCAAAACATAATCACATAACACGGGATACAATATGCTTACTCATCTAAGCTACTGCTCTCTGCCTGCTGCAGCCACGTCTGCGTGCGCGGCCTTATTTTGCTATGAGCATGTCCCATGAGATACGTAAGCCGATCTGGAGGCTGCGTGTCGGTTCAGAGGGGGTATGGAGATTGCTAAGTGGGCTGAGGTGGACCAATCGACTGAGTCTGGGCTAGCAGAGTCTGGTAAGCGTACATGTGATCCTAATGAGTGGTGCCGACCTGAGGGACACCTCCGACAAAGCCATGAGCGACGGGCTCAAAAAATTCACTCCCGGGGTACGATGCCTGCATCTCTAGTTGGACGGATGAACTCTATCATTGGATGTACGGTGTTGCAGCCCACCCGGAGGAGCTCTGGTCTTAGATGTACGGTGGGGCAGCAAAACCGGAGGAGCTCTGCCCTACGTACGCTCCAAACCCTGCCTACCATGGTTCAGACCCTGACCCTAACGTGTACTGCTCCCTGCTAGGACCTGGGAGGCCCGTATCGTCATCATCAGTCGATGTGAACTGGCCGTCACCCCCACGATGAACTGAAGGCTACAAGATGGAACGATGTAAGTACAGATAAACACTCTGGATGTGAACTGAGAATCTCGTACCTCCAAAATGTGCAGTGTAGATGACCGATGGGGAGCGCTAGTCTGTGTTAGCGGAAGTGATGCATCCCCACAGACCTGCGGTGGGAGAACGACATGATGTTAGCGGAACATTAGTCATAACCAGAAAACAGAACATAGATTTGCACATAACTTACCTCCCTGTCGCTCTGGGCGCGGATGACCGGCGAGGAACGCTATGACACCATTTGGACTCGCTAGGTCGTGGTGACCTAGCGGGTGTGCACGCCTCCACTTGGTGCCCGATGCGCAGGACATCTTCTGTCGAACGACTGTAGCTCAAGTCCTGTATTATCTTCTTCATCTCCGTCGAGATGTGCTTCAAAATTTTTTAATATCCCGCCGGTGTTGTGTCTAGATGCGCTATGGACACGTTGCGCCCGCTCCAACTGTAGTGACATACGTAACATGTTCATTAACGAAGAGTACGAATGTTATGAATGAAACGACCAGAGGTTGTAAGTGTCTTACGGTGTCATCTCGCCACGAAGCGCTGTGACAGTCGTACGTGCGGCC
Source organism: Hsuehochloa calcarea (assembly GCA_036346395.1). Taxonomy (NCBI): domain Eukaryota; kingdom Viridiplantae; phylum Streptophyta; class Magnoliopsida; order Poales; family Poaceae; genus Hsuehochloa; species Hsuehochloa calcarea. The sequence continues at coordinate 32,791,129 of CM070608.1, read as the reverse complement.
GAGGCTCTCCTGATGTGTCTCCAATGTCACCCGCTCCAGGCGCTCCGGTGGAGGAATGGCGAGTCTTGCGCACGTCCGTGGCACGTACCACTCCAAGTACGCACCATACATCTCAAGGTTGTACGGATGCCATTCAATTAAGACATCCAAGTACACTCTGTCTATCCATGCCATAGTCCACTCCTGCTGGACCGGGTGCCAGTCCTTAATATACCCGTCACCCTCGATTGCCTGTATTTCTAGAAGGATTGATGTTATAAAAGAAGACGTAAGAACTATAAACATTACTCAGTTAAAGTTTGACTCACAGGTGTACGACTCACTACGAGGCACTGCATGCAGGGGCACGACCTGGTACCAACCAAACTGTCACATTACGCGCTGCGGCACATAAGACTCCACCATATATGCGTACACCAGGTGGCAGGTCATCATCCATAACCCGATGTCCTAGGTGCATTGCATGGACAGCCCGTGTGGCGTTACCATGCGCATGAAATTTAGATACCATGGACACCAGATGATGTCGCTCTTATGCAACGACTCGAACTCATCATGGTACAATGAGTAGCACCTCACCGGCCTATCCTTGGCCCAATGCAGATGGCCAGCAGTCCACCATGAGACCACGGTGGGCCCATCTATCACGTCGAATGGGGGGGTCACATAACCCCCAATATGTGGCGCAAAGGACAGCTAACCCCAGCTATACTGAGGCATCGACCCAGCCCCTACGTCAACCAACGACTCGGCGAGGCAGACAAAGCCGGGGTAGCACCAATCACCCTGTGTGGTTGGAAATAGGACCCAACCAAGGAGCTAAAGAATGTAAGCAACGAGGTGCGTCCTAACGACCTCGTCAAGTGCACCCCGCGGGCAATCACTGAACTGCCTTAGCCAAGTTCGGGGGATGCTACGTGCACCCTCCACGAGAGGTTGGGCGAACCGCTACTCTAGCATAGCCTTCCAATGCGCTGGCAGAGGGCCCGAAACAAGTGGCTCACCACGGATCGGAGACCGATCAAGGCGAGATGTCTGCAGGTGATCATCATCTCACCCCGAAAGTGGAAGGTGTGCATCTCGAGCCTACACTGCCGACAAGTTCGGCAAAGAGTTGGCGTCTAGGATGAAACGACGCCCGAGGACACCGACCTTGCAAGGGACAACAAGCCCGTGTCCCGAGGATCGGGATGTAGTGATCGTCCGGCTCCAGAATCCCTTCCCGCCCAATTGCATGGGCGAAGGGTCATCGGTGATCCACAGCTTGCACAAGTGGTCCTCATCATAGAAGTGTTCAAGAAGCACCGGTAGATACATGTCTTACAACACATGAAATAGACAGAATATTAGTGAGAAGATTGATAACGACCATGAAATAACTAGCACGAAATAATTAGTTGCATGAATAACTAGCAGTGCATGCTGCTATTATTTTCTAGTTGTTTAAAACTAATTAATTAAGACAAACTAATTATTTTGTAACTAATTAACCTCGCCTCAATAATTACAAGCGTTAACCTGTTCTTTCCTTTACCAAAAAATACATATGTCTATGTTCATTGCATAGTGCATGCATACTTGAGTACGTAGCAACTAATTGCTTGCATGGTAACTAGCAGTGCCTGCTGTCATTTTTTTTGGCCAGCATGTGCATGCATACTAGAATAACTTGCATGTCATTATGAACTAGCACAAAATAATTAGTGGCACGAATACCTAGTAGTGCATGTTGTCAATATTTCCTACGAAAATCTCAGAACGCTAATTACATGAGACTAACAATGTTAAACTAAGTAAATGCCTGCAAAATTACAACTACTTAAATGCGCATCCATCGTAAATTATGACTAATTTTTCGTAACTAATTAACGAGGTCTCAAGAATTAAACGACGGAGATACAAATTACCTGCAAATGGCGGTGGTCAATAACAAAGAAATGTCCTTGAAAATATAATTGACAGAACAAGAGATCGAGCGAAAGAGCGAGTGATCGAGCGATTGGGAAATAAAATCATGCTTGTTCGCTCTCTAATTTACAGCCGGGAGGGAATACTTACTCGCGCGAATGGTTTTAATTTGCATACGAATAGATGGAAGTGACGGGACGAAATGATTGCTCGGTTTTGGTGGAGCTTTCGGTGGAAAAGAAAGCATGCTGGAGGGAGGGCCTGATTTCAGGTGATGGGAGGCACATCACATAGCACATGGCAAGAATGATGGAGGGATGGCCTCATTTGGTGACGGGAGGCACAACACATGGCACTATTTCATTGATTTTTTTTGTCCTCGCCAAAATAGTACACATTTAAGAAAACATGAAAAAAAAATCTAGAACGAATAAAATTATGGAAAATTTAAACAAGAAATTACACTGTGCCAGGAGGCTCCACATAAAATTTTATAATTTTTTGAATTCATTTACTATATTTTAAAATTCCTACAAAAAATCACAAAAACCAGCTTAAACCCTAACCCTAATTCCAGCTTAACCCTTAATGGGACACGTGAAGGGCCGTGGGCACTACCGCATGGCGGCCGTGCGGACAGGGGCACGTGGCAGCCAGAGAAGTGCCGCCGCACGGCAGCTGTGCAGACAGAGTGAATTTGCAAAAAAAATAATCAGACAACCAGTTCTGTACATACGGTGCGAAAAATGTGATAATACCGCCAAAAATTCCAACAACATCATTATGTAAAAGTACAAAGCAGTCATGTTTCTACGAAAAGATATCTACTTAAAAAAACCAATATCGGTGCAACTCAGCAATGGTTTCAGTTCATGACTTCAACATTCAATCACCCAAAGTTAGCAGTCTTTAACCAAAATTCAATAGAGCTCATCAGTGCTAAAAGAAAGAACAATTTAACCCCGAACTCAACTGTACAAAACTAAAAGTAAGCAAGGGCATTTGACGTACTTGGAGTACGACGAACACAACAACCATTGTGCATTGTTGGCCACAACCCATAGGTGACGAGCGTCGACTTCCTCCTTGCATGTAAGGATACATTAGGCCATATCCAGCATTGTTGATCGGCATGAACAGTGCGGCCATGGGCCAAACCGCATCCCAGACTACCAGTTCAGGATTGACGACTGTACTGCAAGCACGCACATGGATAGAAAAGATGCATGTATGGCTTACACAGGTTAAGAGTAGAGCAATCATGTGGCTCCTTGTTAGGCTCGACGTGGAGGATGTCGAGGGCATCATCCTTAGCGTCTGTGAAGTGGGTGAGGAAGGCGGTTGTGCTACATGTGCATCATTGCCTCTATTGCGGCTACGCAGTCACGCTGCGCCGCGATGTACAGACTCCTGCCCACCCCATTACTGCTGCCATGCCATCAAACTGACGACTCAGATCGCCTAATGCCGCTAGATGGGGGACGACGGCTAGATGTGGGGTGGGGCAGCACTCGTGGTGGCACGAGCCTTGGGGAGGGGGTGAAGGTGGATGTATCAAGGGTCTATTTCGCTAGATGAGGATGATTAGGGGCAGTGGCGGCATAGATGAGAGAAGCGACATTAGGGGCGGGGTGGTGTGTATGCGAGGCGGTGGCCGCAGAGGGCATGGGACTTTGTGGATGCAATGGCGTTAGAGGTAGATGCGAGGAGCGGTGGGCACGAGAGGCGAGGATCCGTCACGGATGTGGTGGCATTAGAGGTGGATGCGAATGCGAGACAACGAAGATGCACCGCCCCACGTTCTCCTTGTCAGAGGAGGACGACCGGATCCACCTGACGGAGGTCCGGACAGCTTCGAATTTGGCTGTCGGAAGGGTGGACCACAGATTCGAAGATGTCATGCCTAGATCTAGAGTCGCCAACAGTGGATAAGGGTAGAGCTTCGTTGGTGAAGGAGGTGTCCACCATACTGACATCAGGAATCGTTGTTAGTGAAGAAGCACTGCCTCCCTCAGTCCCCCTCCATAGCCAGTCACTGTGCTGCTGTCGTCTGCCATGGCTAGTCACCGCGCTATCGCCACACCGCCCGTCGTCGGCGTGTGTGGAGAGAGGGAGAGAGTGGGAGAGAAGAGAGAGAGAGAGAGGATGACATGTTTGCTAGAAAAGATGGAAGGAGCATATGCGGCTGTAGGGGCGTAGATGTGCGTGCGGTAGGGGGTGGGGTAGGGTGGTGTGAGGTGCAGCTGACACGGTGGTCCCACCGTGTGAGTTTATAGTTTTTTTACGTAATAGAGATGGGACGATTTTTATTCCGCTGCGCAAAGATAAAGTGTTTCTTTTATTAGTTAAAATAAAATAAACTATCCTGTTGTAGCCTGGATACTAATAACAATTGACGAGACATTCGAAACCACTCCACTTGCACAGTTCCACTCAACTCAAATCCGCCACCCGCTCTCGCCCCAACGGTCGAGAGGGTCATTTCCGTCTGTCCCCACCACCCCGAGATTTTTCAAACTAGCACGGCCAGACCGCTTGAGAAGAGGGGAGAAAGGAAACCACCGAATTCCCCCAATTCCCCACTCAATTCGACTCAAATCCCTCGCCTCCGACGACCGCGCGGGCCAACCAAGCCCTAGCGTCCCCCGGCCACACCATGCGGCGAGACGACGCTGGCGGATTCCACGACCTGTTCGACTCCGTGCGCCGCTCCATCTCCTTCCGTCCGGGCGCCGCCCTCGATGAGCCCGCCTCCGCCTCCGGAGCTGGGGGTTCCCGTGAGCGGTTCAGGGAGCGGATCAGCACCTGCCTCCGCAAGTCGCGGGGGATGGGAATGCTCGGGATGCTCTCCAAAAGCCCCTCGCCCCCTCGCCGCCTCCTGCCCCCGCCGCCGTCGCAGTCGCCGCCGCCGCCGCCGCCGCCACCCGCGTCTGTGGCCTCCGAAGGAAGAGACGGCGGAAGCGGGCTAGGAGGAGAGGTGAACCCTCCGATCCGGTGGCGGAAGGGTGATCTCATCGGAAGCGGCGCTTTCGGGCAGGTCTACCTCGGCATGAACCTCGACTCCGGCGAGCTCCTCGCCGTCAAGCAGGTCGGGATGCTTCCTCCACGAAGCTAGCATTCAGAGTTTCGAGCTTGGGGGCGATCCGGTGTGATTTGATCGTTCTTCTGTTTGTTTTGGTTGCAGGTTTTGATTGGGAGCAGCAATGCGATGAGGGAGAAGGCCCAAGTGAGTACCTTTTGTCCTTTGCTCCCGTAGCTTGTTTATCTTTTTTTTTTTTTGGCAAATTGCGCAAATATGATGCTTTTCGTTGACTCCGAAGTGCTTATCATGCGAATCTTTTGATTAGGCTCATATAAGGGAGCTTGAGGACGAAGTAAAGTTACTCAAGAACCTCTCACACCCCAACATTGTTGTGAGTAGACGCTACATTTCTACATTTTTTGCTCTTCTTTTTGGTGATAGTGTTTGATCTATCTGGTGCGGTTTGAGCAGCGATATATTGGGACGGTGCGGGAGGAAAACTCACTAAATATTCTACTGGAGTTTGTGCCAGGAGGGTCGATCCAGTCACTCCTCGGGAGGCTTGGATCATTCCCCGAGGCTGTAAGTATTAATTGTTCTGCTCGTTCTGTTACTTTGATGAGTTTATAACTGAAGAGTGTTTTTGATTCAATGCAATTGTTTAACAGGTCATCAGGAAGTACACTAAGCAGCTTTTGCATGGCCTGGTGTATTTGCATCACAATGGAATCATACACAGGGATATAAAGGCATGCAAATCGGTCTAGTATTATAATTCTGTCTCCTTGAACGCTTTTGTGGCTTTAGCTATAACGTGGGATTCTTGTGACTTTGTCATATTTCAGGGAGCAAATATACTAGTTGATAACAAAGGATGCATTAAGTTGGCAGATTTTGGGGCATCTAAGCAAGTGGAGAAATTGGTAAGTAAGATTACTTATGTTCAATATTTTTTCGACAAATTTCTGCATTTGCCTTGTTCTATACTGGCTTGTAATTCGTTAATAATATATTTGCATAGTGAATTGATCATTAGGGATTGGGATGTGTCCAATTGCAGTCACTCTACCTTGTATTTTCTTTTTATCCTTAGAATGCTGATGTTTCACTAAAAGGAAAAACGAACTATAATAGAACTCACTGCATTCATCATTGCAAGACAAGATGATCTTTACTGCCCTGTCACTTGTCTTTCATGTGTTTATGTCCTTCCAACACCACTACATTTTCAGTGCTTGTTTTGTGCTAGGCAACCACTGCAAAGACAATGAAAGGGACACCGTATTGGATGGCCCCAGAAGTAATTGTTGGGAGCGGGCATGACGTGTAAGTTAACAAGCTCTTTAATCACTCTAAAGAAAACAAGCTCTTTAATTGTCATCATTGTTGTTAACTGCATATGTTTCCCTTACTGAGTTGAGTGAGGCCTGTGTGTGTCTCTCATGTTTCCATGCACATTTCCCTTACTAAAGATCATCTTGTCTTGCTGATAATATATGGCCATTTGATAACAACATCTCCAGAAACTACATGCTTTTATTATTTCTTGAACTAATCCTTATTAATCTATCATTGCAGTTTAGCCGATATATGGAGTGTCGGATGCACTGTAATTGAAATGGCAACTGGTAAAACTCCGTGGAATCAGGAAATTCAAGAGGTCAGTTTCAGCATCAGTATACTCTAAGAAAATTATAGACATTGCTTGTTCTTCACGATCACCAAATTTTTCAGGTTTCTCTTCTATATTATGTTGGGACAACGAAGTCACACCCACCAATCCCAGAACATCTCTCCCCAGAAGCCAAGGATTTTCTGCTTAAGTGCTTACAAAAGTATGATTATGATCACACCTTCGAATTGATAAATGATGACTATGACAGCATGGATGAACATGAACCTAAACATATTTAATTTAATGACAAACACTTGGTATACTCAAGAATTTTCATCCACAAAAATATTAAAGATCAACTTATACAATCTAGTAAGAGAAAATAAGAAATAATTTGTTCGTGTTAATTCTATAATCTCTTTAGGTTATCTTGTTGGCTATTGCTGAACACAAATACTCTTACAAGCAGTGGTGGATCTGGGCCTCGGGCCTCCGGGGCAATGCCCCGAGGCCCAATCTCAAATTTCCATTTGATAGACTAATAGAAAACAAAAAAAATTCCATGTGAAGGAAATCAAGATATGGACCACAGTTGGGCCGGCCCGAGGCCTGATCATGGGCTGGCTACGCCCCTGCTTACAAGTCGCATCTGCAATTGTACATAGAAGTAAAACTACCTCCATTAGTCTTTGTGTCTGCAGCCAAATTGACCACCAGCATATTTAAAATTATCTAGCATGCCACATTAAAATGACATGTAGATTCGTTGTCAAGGTTACTGTGATGATATCATACTTGTGCACTTTTCTCATTATGGTAAAATTTCATAGTCAAAGGCAACAACTATTTGAGAATGAAATTTGGCACATCTTATTAGCATGATAACTTTATATATTCTTGTGGTAGCCCACTTGTCAGTTAGCCAGGTCATGTGCAACTTGTGTGTTTCATGTAAATTTAAATATAAATAATTTTATTTCTGTCTGTTGCTATTATCTGATTACAAAATAAGATTAATGAACTCCTGATTCTGGAAATGTAACTTGTGCTGGTTGCGTAATACCTAATTCCTTTCCTATGCTGGTAATTGTCGCCTCTGAGGTAGTTATGTGTATTCACAGTCCAACTAACATCTGCTGGTAGATGACATTTGTTAGGAATTACCATTGGTAAATTTATGTAGGAATGGCCAGGAGCCCAGGACCAAACTGCACGTTTTTCCTGCATCTGGAAATAATAATTAGTAAATGTCCCTCACTCCCTCCATTGCCTTGACCATTTTGTTTCTGCTTTCAGGGAACCGGAATTGAGATCTGCTGCATCAGACTTATTGCAGGTATGTTTACATTGGATTTTTGCGTTATAGCTGGTAGGGTCAGTTCTGTGGCTGTAACGATATGGTATTGCACTTTGCGAAGAGTAACAACTTAAACATTTTCGTCCAGCACCCATTTGTAACAGGAGGATTGGAGGATCTTCATCAGCTTAATCATGCTGTGCACACGGTTGGATTACCAGCAGTATTTTTTTTCTTTACCCACTTGTTTGACCTAAAAATATCAATCTAAACAACAACGTTAACATACTCACAGGAATCCTCCAGCGACGAGCTTCCTGTGTATGATATGCCAATTGATAGCTCGTAAGTAACTTCTCTTGTAATCTTGAGCAAGGTTGATTGTCCATTTTCAGTTCTAGACTAAGCAAATTCTTCAACTTGTAGGGGCTTGAATCATTCTAGCAACAGATGCACCTTGAATTCTTATAAGTCATCAGACACCAGATCATTATGGGATCAGCACTACGGTGATGACATGTGTCAGTTTGCCAACAAGGATGACTTCCCGATGGTTGGATCAGTAAGAATTTGTGCTTTCCTGTTGTCTATACTATTTTCATTTGAGCGACTACTCTCGGCTATTGTAGCCATGAAATTTTATCTTATACAAGTTGCACAAATGCATATTTTGAATTCCCTAAGTGGTTTCCTTATATTTATGTGATTCTGTCAATTTCAGAGCTTCAATCCTATGGCTGAACCATTTGATGATTGGGAAAGACCAGAACAACAAAGATCTAGTCAATCAAGGGATTTGGTGGATTAGTCAAACATGAAGAAAGTAACATGTCTGAAAATGATTTTACTTTCCCTTGAGGAAACTGTGAAGAGGATGATGAAGTTACGGAATCAAAAATAAAGGAATTTCTGGATGAAAAGGTATTTATCATGTTTGACAGTTTGAGGCAGTGCAAATTCAACCCTTATTGTTTCTAGTTCTTCATTAGTTCAGTACTGTTGTTTCTACGCTTGACAGGCCATAGATCTGAAGAAACTACAGACACCTTTATATGAATTCTACAACACAGTAAATGCTGGAATTTCTCAAGGAGTTAGCGATGTTTGCCGAGCAAACAATGTAACTAATTCCCAATTGCCCCCTCGAGGAAGATCACCTCCAAATCCAATTAAGATGGAGGGAGGTGCAGCAATAGAACCAATTTGTGACAATCTGAACAATGCCAGTCCGACGAGTTGCAATAGGCGTTTCTCAAGAAGCAGTGTGGAGAGTGGTCGAATTTTGAGAGAACTAGCTTCTCCTCAACTTAATAAGTTTGAGGACAAGGTCCATGATATTCAAGACAACCCAAGGTTTGTTTGAAGCACATTGCTTTGAATGTGAAATTATATATGATAATATATCACCAACCACCTTACAGTTCTGCAGCAAAAGCTTGAATTCACTTTTCATTACAAAAATGCTTCTGTTTTGTTCAATTTAATTAGGGTGTTTCGCTCCTATGATTTAGCCAGTACGTGATCTAACGGCTGAAGTATGATCTAACGGCTGAATTATTGCTTTTAACAGCACTATCTTTTCGGAAAGACAAAAGAAGTGGAAAGAAGAGTTAGACCAGGAACTTGAGATGGGAAGAGGTAAAATGAAAAGCTTTGTCAATCTACATTTACATGAATCATCCTGTGCGTACACATGTTTTTTTGCGCATTTCATTTTCTGAATTTGCCAACAGTGATGAGGTTGGGTGGCTATGGCAAAGCGCCATCACCAAAGAGCCGAGGCCTGACCAGGAAACGGGATCGCCATCCTGTCTACTGAACAGAAAACGAGAATGCCATCCGGCAGGACTAATGGTAACGGACTAACTGGACAATGCCAGCGATTGGTGGCCATACTAGTACAGTGCACTGCCTCGCCATTCGTGGGACCTGACAAAACCTACCTAGCTGCCAAATCCTTTTGGTGAGAGGGTTTGAGGCACTTGTAAGTGGCCAGTGGAGTGAATGCTGCCATGATGTGGATGGCCGCCTACGCACAGCCGAGCTGCCCAGTCGAGAACAGCAAGGTGGAAGTTTCCTGCGATGTCCAGTCTTACGTATGCAATGGCACATTTTTGCGATTTTGGATGCCGTGGTGTGCTATGCTTTGTGTTGAGAACGAACTGCTGTACAACCTTTTCTTCTTTTTTCTCCTGTTTTTGTAAGCAAGCATGTAATAAGCCAAGTATGCAGAGGAAAGAATGTTGTGTTCGACGTTATTCGTTCCAGCAAAAGAATGTTTATCCGGGCAGCTGGAGTGTTGTGTTCAACGTTATATTGATTGAAAACATCCGTTGGATCACATGCTGGCTAAACAAGGTGATTTCTGCCTTGTTTTTTTTTTGGATATCTGCGGCTGCAATCTTAAAGCGACAGTAGCAGCGCAATACAAGAAGAGTCAAAATGTAAGAACGGGACTGTTAGTATCAGACCAGGTGGACTGACCGTAGACTGTGACGATGAATAATTGACGTTTGTGTTGTATTGACATTTGCGGTTATGAAAGTTTCGGTTGTTGGATTTTCAGTGTGACTAGTCGGATCATGCCTTGTATTGGGTGGTCTAATCGGTGATACTCGATAATCCTTTTCGATTGGATTTAAAGCTTCGTAGCTACGACAATCTTGTAGTAATATAGTTCAAAGTTCTATAGCTCCGAGTATCGAGTGCTAGTTTTTCGTTTACTGCAGATCCGAGTACCGAGTGGTAGAGCTCTGAGTAATGTACTCAATCGTAAGTCGAGGTATGTAACGAGTACGAAGGACAGTCGGAGTTGCATGGTCGAAGGTCAGCATGCTACAGTGCACGGTCGATGATCGAAACTACAGTGACTGGTCGATAGTTGTGGGTTTCGTGGCCGATAGTCGTAGGCTTCTTGATCAATAGTCGTGGGCTTCGTGGTCGGTAGTCATGGGCTTCGTGCTCGGTGGTCGTAGGCTTATAGTAAGTGGTCGTACGCTTCTGGTAAATGATCGTAGGCTTTGCGATCAGTGGTCGTAGGTTCCTGATCGATGGCCGTACATATATAGTAAGTAATCGTAGGCTACGAGTGCTTCAATTCTTATTTTCTTTGAGTACCTTGAGTACTCGTGTTTGGTCGGCCAGCGGTATGACCGGCGTGTACACAGCGGTAAGACCGGTTTTACAAAGTGATCTCGAGCTGTTTTTTCTGAAAGCTTGAATTTAAGGTCATGGATGATCTGATTCGTGTTTATTGATAAATGAGAGTGTGATATGTGTGTGTGAACTGATATTGATCAAGTTGGAGAACTTGTGCCAAGAAAATGTTCTTTGATCTTTACATGTGCACGTTGAGCATGGAGATAGTCATGATCGATGACGAGGAAGACCGGAACTAGGAGGGGGGAAATCCAAGGTTCAAGTGGTCATAGATGTCACGAGTTGGTAGTGCTCACGCTGGGGCACGTGGAGATCAAAGGTGAATGCATGATGCGTGGTCGAAGTTACAGGAGGTACCATCCTGAGGCTTCGACGCATGAAGAGTTATGGAAGGAGTGTATAACGGGAAGGTTTAGAGATATTAAAAAATCTAGAATTTGAGGGGTTCAGGTCCCCTGATTTTCGGAAGAGATAGGATTATGTGTCCGTGCTGATAAGGACACGGTTTAGAGCCCTAGCATATAAAGGCCTAAGAGGTTAAAAGTAACACGAGGGCTGGGAGAGGTTTTTTGCAGCGGCTTTCGGCAGAGAGTTTTTTTTCCAGTATTTTTATGCTAGGGTTTGAGGGGTGCCGTGAGAGCACTTTGTAGTCACAGAACATGTTTGAGTAATAATAGATCAGATCTATTCCAAGAAAGATTAGTCATCGCCGGCGGCTTGTTCTTCTGTCTTCGACCAGCTCTTGTGGTGCTCTGTTTTCGACCAGCTCTTGTGTTCATCCGTCTTCGACTTGTTCTTGTTCAGAGCGGTCTTCAACTTGTTTTCGTTCCAAGCAGTGCGAGATATTCTGAAGTCGTAGGACGGAAGAAATCTGATAATCGAATCTTTTCGACTAGGTGATCGCAACTCCTTCGACTAGATCGACTTCGCCTTCTTCGATCACATGCTATGCTGTTCACCCGGTTGTTGACAATAGCTGTGACGGGCTGAACAGATCAGAGTTGTTACGACAACTACAACTAAGTGACAAACTCGTATGAGTACGTTGTATTTGATTGCCGGTTTGAATTCATAGCAGATACTCTTCAGTAACTTGAAAAAAAATACACTACAATCATTCACTTCCTTTAATTACTGTATCCGTTTCTACAGTAGTGTTTCAATTTTGTCTCACCTTGGTGCGCTGTTTTGGTCCTATGCACAGAACGAGAATGTTATCATGCATGTAATATATCTTTGCAAGCATGGAAGGTTTCGTTCCCGATTGATGATTTGCTTTGATTCGCTTAAGCAGAACAGTGTTCATCGCAGCGATCATACTGCTTAACAATTTACCTTTCCCTTTCAGCGGCTCGGTAGCTGTAATCAAGGCAGTGGCGGAGTTACCCGAGGTGCATGGGTACAGCTGTACTTTTAAAAAAAATTCATACAAATTCACTATACAGTATATATACTTGTATAATATACAAACTATACAATAAATTACACTATGTGTTATTTTTGGCAATCAATAGTCAGCAGTCCACCAACACCAGCTATATTTTGTGATGTTAACTGTATTGAAAAGATGTAATTTATTCCATTTGAACTTTTACAATGTCATTTAAATTTTTATGTTGGAATGTGTCATTTAAGTTCACTCTTTTATGCACACGAAACAAGAGTACGTTTTTAGTAGAAATTTTGTAAGGTTGCGGATTTATTCTCGGCCTCCGTTTTCCCTGACTTGTGCTAAGAAGACGCACTCGTGCGCGTGTGTGATGTGCAGCATGCGTGTGTGTACATGTACGTTTTCCTTGTAATCACAAGGAAAAAGGTTTACATATCTATCGTTGAAACCCTGGCTCCGCCACGAATCAAGGGTTCAATAAAACGCCAAAAACTACAACTGAAATTACAGACTGAATTTATATACGTTTTCTTCAGTTTTAATCGCGTCATTCAACACTCAGAGGCTTACGTAGTTACGGCCAAAAAAGATCAAAACTGAGCACGCAACTCAAAACCGTAGGTCTGTTATTATCAACGCGGGATCAAGCATCGAAAATGCAAGCGCATTGATCTATAATAACAAGGGCCGAAGGAAATAAATAGTTCCATCTCCATTGAACATTCTTCAAATGCCACCGCCCCGGCATAGCATCAGTGACACACGCAAAACAAAAATAGAGAGGTCTTAGCGGGAATGAAGTTATTTTAAGGTAGCTAGCAAATACATATTTAAATACTATGTATAATTCAAATTGATACATACATTATGACGAATAAAGTTAAAATAAAAAATACATTAAATATAATATCTTAATAATGGATAGTGTATTTTAAAAATCCAAAAATATGCACAAATAGCAATCTTTAAAATAAAATTAACTAGATATGTAATACAGATAATGACAAAGATATTAGAAGGGTAACAAAGGTGTGGCGAGCCGAACCGGTGCTCCAACCCCTTGCATCCCCATGGTGGATCCATCGCTTCCTAGCATCTCCTGCATACTCGCATCCCCATGGTGGATCCATCGCTTTCTAGACTTGAGAAGCTTTTTTGTCCGTTGGTCAAAAAGTTTTTGTCCATTGGACTTCTTAGGATGTTGTTACTGGATTGTGGCTATGAAAACCCCTTCGCACTGGGTGTTAGGGTTCTTACGCCTTCTGTTTTCCTCTTCAACTTCTAAGAGGAGAAATAGCCTCCGACCACTTTTGTCTTCCTCATCAAAAAAGAAATCGCCATGTCGGATCTCATCCCCAACTAGTCGATCTCCAATTTGAGTGAGAAGAAACTGGAAAGTTTGGAGAAGGTTGGACTACTGTCCGACAGAAGTCTGATCCCTTGGAGATTAGCTACCAGGGAGCATTCTCCAAGTGGCGAAGATGGAGAAATTCCGGTTTTTCTTGCATACATCGAATGCGGTTTCAGACTCACGAGTTCACTCCTTTCTTTCCCAAGTTTTGAAGTATTATGGGGTGGAACTGATCAATCTGGCCCCCAACACCATCGGCAACCTCAGAATCTTCGTCTACCTCTGAGGAGCGCATCGGGAATTCCAAAGAACTCTGGACCTTTTCAAGTACTACTACGAATAACGAACACGAAGAAAACGACCAGCACACCGGAGAGTGTACTTTGCGCCTCCACGACCGAAAGACTGATGAGTACATTCCTATGTACTCAAAATCCTCATGGTCATCGTGGAAGAAGAGCTGGTTTTACATGAAGATTACTCAACAAGACGACCTTTACTATAGCGGTAAAAAGGCGGTCGAGAATCCACGATGGCGCTCCTCCTCGAAGAAGGAGGGAAAGGTAGGGAGATGGGTTGAAGCCATCCGTCTCCTTAATGTCAGGGGTTTAACCTCCTGGCAGTGGTGAGGGATTTCTCCATGCGGAGAATTAGTCCCTTGAAGACCAGAGATCATGCGATGTTTTGGTACATTGGTCGTGACGATGCGACCAAAGACTTCAGGGAAGGTAAATCCCAATGGAATCTCGTTTATTACAGCGGATCAAGATGACATGCGCTGGAGAGCCTAACGAGAAGGCCAACTTCCCTCTGATCTTAGTGGTCGTTACCGCAGAAGAGAGGGTCGAGAGACTTCGGGTGAGTATATCAATCACTTTTCATCTTTCTAATATTTTTCGACTGGTTTTTACCCAAAATCCTCTTTGACATGCAGGCAGTCATACTCAGGATTGATGAGGCCACTGAAACATGTGAACCAATTGACGATCTGACCAGTCATGCAATCACTAGAGATAGTGACTGCGTAGAGGTAGGTAATCAAACATAAATATTTAGTGTCAGATGAAGCACGTTCATCACCTGACTACCTTTGATTATTAATCCAGGCGGTAATCGTTGAGTCTCATACAGTCGCTCAAGACTTGCCAGTTGCAGTTGAAGCAACTGTTTTGGAGATCAACGAATCTACACCTTCCGATCTAGCGATCAGGGATATTATTCTCGACCAGCTGGTCGAGAATATTGCTTCTTAACCTTTGCTGGAGAGTGTAGAGGGTGCAATCAACCCTACCAGTTTGGAACTGGTAAAATCGGTTGAAAAAAAGGAAGCGGCGCTATAGACTTCAAGCAAGCGCTTCAAAGTCAAGACCAAGAAAACAACCAGGTATGTATAAATGAATTAGCCATATAAATGCATACCTGAATTACGTCCTTGGTGAACTTGAACTCCTGAACTTCTTTTCTTTCTTTTGTGCAGATCTTCTGGAGTTCCGGTCGTTTTCGAACAGTCCATTCCGGAAGATCATCTGATCGAGGGCACCTCCAACTAGAGCTTTCCTCAGGTTAGAATCCCTGAGGAGGAAGTAGTTAGAGAGCCCCGAGCAAGCGATCTTTAACTCGATTTGGATCCTGTGGTGATTATTACCCCATCAGCGGAGGTAAGAATCCCTGCAAACACCCAACAGGTTCTGACTTCTGCAAGCAACCCTTCCCAAACTGACAAGTTTCCTTTTTCTCCTCGATTTATTGAGGATAAGGAGCTTGATGAAGTTTGGGGAGAACATCGGATCGCTGCCGAGACGAGTCCTGATAAATTTTTTGCTGATTATAATGACGTGGCAATTCGGGTAAGTATCTGCAACTATTTACTTAGTTTCTCTTAAAGTTTTATAGAAAACTTAAGGAAGAATGCTATCTATGCAGCACATGGTCGAGAACTTTCTTTGTGGTCGGAGGATCCACCTGGGAATAAAGACCCTGGAGCAAAAACACTCCGAATTAGAAAGTAAGAACTTTCTTCTTAACTTATTTTTCTTCCTTATGACTCTGTTATTCTCTTTTAATTATTCTCCCTTATCATATTTGATAGATTTGGAGAAAATAAAAGAAGAAGCTATGACCAAAAAAACCAAAATAACAAAGCTTGAGGAGGAACGCCAAGCTAAGGACCGGTCGATCACATACTTGACGACCAGGAATAAAGAGATTTAGGAGATTTCCGGAAATAAGATCGAAAGTAACTAGTCGTAGACTTGACTTAGTATCTCTTATAATCATCCCTGCCTAACGCTCGTTTTGCTTATGCAGAACAAAACCAAGAGCTAACCAGAGCAAAGAAAGCTCTGGAATTTGAGCAAGACAAGGAGGGAGCTATTATGCTTAATCTTGATGAGAAAATCACTTCACTTAATAAAATAATTTTTGATATGGGATCAGGATTGAGCTTGTCCTCCCTAAGAGATCCAGCGGAAAAGGTGGCTTACCAGGGCCATCTTCTGGCGGATCTTAAGTGCCTGCTCAAGACTACTAGAGAGAATTATGCCTAGTCTTTGAAAGAATCCATTGCCAGCGGAGTTAGTTTCGCTCTGGCAAAACTGAAGGCTTCTGACCCCTCCACCAATCTTCAAGCCATTGAGGAGTATTTCAATTGCTTGCCTGAAGAGGCGACCAAGTTTCTCAAGGAAGTAAGACCTCTTGGAGACAAGGTTGCAGAAGAAATGGAGGTCGGATCTCCGTCAAACAGTGATTAGTTGGGCAATCTCCAGTAGAAATGCAATGTAAAGATATATAAAAATGCAAAACTTACCTTTTTCTTATCAATGAAATCTCTTGTTTGTCCGGTCGACTTATGAACATTCATATATTACCTAGCCCTCGACGGATTTATAGTAGAAGAACTCTACTATATAAGCAGTAGGCCAAGAATATGAACTTAAGTCTCAACTATTGTTTGAAAGTATGTATTGATTGTGTGCAAAACTGATCGTAATAATACTAGTAAACCTTTTTGGTCGGAACCAGTGCCTGGTTTTAACTAGTTGTAAATCTGTTCCTCATAATCGAAGTACTTACTAAGACAATGTATGGTCGGAAGAAAAGATTTTCCTTGATAAGAAAATTCGAATGCAAAGATGCACAAAAATAAACGACAAGTGGTTTTATTTCTATGTAATACTCAATGCTGGTCGGAAGGAACGGCTAAGAAATGAAGATATAAAATATATTTCGCAATACGTGCTCATGCTCTAGTCCGACTGGCAGCGAGGATCGTAGGAAAAGGTCCGTCGTTAGGAAGCTCCTTCCAGTGGGCGGGACCATGTGCGAAAAAGGAGAGACTTCGACTACGAGGTTTTTCGTGTTCCGACCAGTAGCCCAAGGAGAGTAGAACAAAATTTTGAAATAAAAATATAATCTCCATAATATTTTGCATATGAACCGCTAGTCGACCAGAGTTGGGTACAAACATATAAATAACATCACTCGCCAAGAGAATTTAATGGATTAAATAACCTTTTAAATTTAATAGAAATGAAAAAGGAAATTAAACAAAGAACTTACACAGTTGATCAATATTCCAAGAATTAGACAAAGCCCTCCCATCTGACATAGCTAATCGTACAGAGCCTGGTCGGGTGACTTCGACCACAGTGTATGGACCTTCCCACTTGGGAGAAAGCTTGTTGCGATTTGCTTGGCTCTGAATTTTTCTAAGAACCAGATCGCCTACAGTTAAGCTGCAAGGTTGCACCTTACGACTGTGGTACCTTCTCATGGCTTGTTGATAGATTGCCGAACATATTAAGGTTTGGTTTCGTCGTTCTTCAAGGAAATTGATATCGTCGAGTCGTCGTTCCTCTTGATCGTTTACGTTGAAATAATCGGTTCGAGCAGAGCTAATTTTCGTTCGGATGAAGCATGGCTTCAAAGACCATAAACTAAAAGAATAGTGTTTCACCGGTCGCACGTCTAGTCGTGATTCGAACGGCCCATAAAACAGAGGGAAGTTCTTGAACCCAATCTCCTGACCGTTTTATCAATTGGTCAAACACTCGGCGTTTAACCCCCTGCATTATGATACCATTGGCACGCTCAACTGCTCCGTTGCTCTGTGGATGAGCAACAGAAGCAAAATGGACTTTGATTCCAAGCTCATCGTAGAATTCCTGAAAACTGCCACTTGAAAACTGAGTACCATTATCTGTGATTATACGACTGGGTACACCAAATCGTGTGATCATATTTTTTTGTGAGAAATCTCATAGCGGTCCCAGTTGTAGTTTTGACAACTGGCTCGTCTTCGATCCATTTTGTAAATGTGTCAATCATGTCGAAAAGGAATTCAAAGCCCCCGGGTGCTCCTGGAAAAGGTCCCATAATGTCTAGTTCCCAGGTTGCGAAAGGCAAAGAAAGAGGAATTGTTTGCAAAGCTTGTGCCGGCTGATGTACTTGTCGGCTATAAAACTGACATTGTACGCACTTCGTCACTAGCTCTTTTGCATAATGAAGGGTAGTTGGCCAATAGTATCCTTGCTTGAAGGCTTTACCGACCAATGTTCTGTAGGAATGATGTGCTCCACAGACTCCTCCATGAATTTAAGTTAGCAACTTAATGCCATCCGATTGAGATATGCATCTCATCAACACTCCATGAGATCCTCGTTTATACAAGGTACGTTCAATTAGAGTGTATGATTTAGCTTTTCGTGCTATACGATCAGCCTCTACATCATCTTCTAGAATTAGGTCATGCTGAAGATAATTGTAGATCGATGTCATCCAATCTCTACCTTGATCGTCACCGATCTGTGGAGCATCTATGTCATCAGAATCAATTCGTACGACCTGATGTGAATCATTGATGTTCTCGGAATGCTCGACCACCGAGGGTGAATCGAGTTGCTCGAGAAAACTCCAGGCGGGGCGGTGGACCTGGTTGATGCCATCCATGCCAACTTGGTGGAAGAGGGAGTGAGGATAAGGCTTTGCCTTATCTCTTTCGGCCTGTAAAATTGGGTGCTGAGCTGGTGTTCTTCGGCTCTCCCGATTCTGGCAGTGTTTTGGGCGAGGGGAGTGGCGATGCTGCGGGCGGATTGCTACTTGTGCGCTTTGGACGCCGACGGTTGTGCTGCCCTAGATGCGTTCTCTCCCGTCTCTATCTTAAAAATGGTGGGGCGACACTTCCTTTTGGTAACAAAAAATAAAGTCATCTAGACATTCCTCATTTTGATTTTCCTTACTCCCGATCTGAGTTGGATTGATGTTCTTTCCTCTCCTTTGACGTTGTGAATCAATTGAACAACGTCGGTGGATTGGTATGGGATTATTCTCGTGCGCTGTTTGTCGGTTCTCCTCTGGCGCCTCTTTGTGTTGAGTGCTTTGAGTGAAAATCTGACTCTTGTGCTGGGCGTTTGATCCTGGACTGTTCGGGAATGCTCTCAGTGGTGAGGATCATACTGATCTGTTGTGTGGTGCTGCTTGGAGCTTTTTGGCCAAAGTCACCTTGTGGTGGGTTTTGCAGTATTATTCTTGTCCCTCGGCTTCTTTCTTTGGTGTAATCCAAAGGAAGGAGTGACATTGTATCTCCGAATACCCTGGCAATCGGTTTTCTGGGGCAGCATTTGTAAGACGTGCCTTGCTTTGATCTTCACGATGGCTTTGAATATCACCGGCTCTGTGAGTATCTCTCTGATACAATTGCGGTTCACTTTGATTATATATGTGTGTGTTGTTCTGATTTGATTCATGCATTGTGAGATATATCAAAGTGAATTATGTGGGCTTAAATTTTTCTCTATGATTTGGATGGTTTAATACTGGAATTGGTATGATTACTAGTTCAGTTTTGAGCTCTACTAGTTTGCTTACTACTGTTAAAGTAATCACCAGTTTGCCTGCTATTGTCAAATTGTTTTTAGAAGTTCCATTACTTCTGTAGTGCTTTACCTGATCACTTAATATGTTGTCCTACTATTTTTCCTTAACTGCAGAAAGCATTACTTGAATCTGTTTTGTTTTTGTGAATTCATTAAAGGCTGTGTTGGCCATTGATTTGAAGTAATGAATTCAGTGATTCTTGTCATATTCTTCTGTGGACTGCAGTAGTGGGTATTTGTGATTATTGATGATCTTTCACTGACAGAAAGTATCAGTTTGAACTTCTGATGCATGTGATTGTTCTGGCAGTCTAGTTAAGCATTGATTAGAGCTCAAAATCTGAATTATAGTTTTCTTATCCAATTTGTGAAGAGTATAGACTAAAGTGCTGAGATGTCAAAGATTGATTCTTTTGCAACTCGCCTTCTAAGAGCACTCAAAATCATCCAATATTTGAGCTCTATGCTGATTTATTTCATATACATGTGGTACATGTTGAACATTTCATTAAGTTTAATTGACTTGGTATATTTAAATTTGTATATATTGATTTGGTCATTTAAATGCTGGTGGATACATGCTTTATTGTTTTACAATTTGGTGAAATTAATTTTGATTATTTGCTAAAATTGCACTGTTTACAACAGTATGCTCATTTTGTCGCTCCGAAACACCCCTTTATTGCTGCTCATGTCACTCGGGTTTTCTTGGATACAGTGATGAAACTTTATGGCATGTCCCGGCCAAATTGTCTCTGATCGTGACAAGGCGTTCACCAGCACATTTTGGCGTGGGTTATGTCGAGCAATTGGCACAAAGTTGCAGTACAACACTACGTATCACCCGCGGACCGACGGTCAAAGTCAGCGCATCAACCAATGCCTCGAAATGTTATTTGCGATGTGCCGTGCATGACTGCCCCAAGCAATTCAAACAATTGGCTGTCCATGGCACAGTTTTGGTACAATTCTAACTACCATTCCGCATTAGTTTGCTCTCCATCTTGGGAACTCCATGGCATAGATCCGAATTTTGATGCCAAGCCCAACCTTTCAGAGCCATCTTCCTCGGAGGTAGCTGCCAGTACTACCGAACGCCATGATTATCAAGAGAAGCTGCGTCGACAATTGGAAAGGACACAAAATCGCATGAAGCGTTGCCGGAGGACTGTGACAGTTGGGAAGATTATTATGTGTTGCATAAGCGTTTTCCTGGTGCTTTTATTTGGGCGCCGGTCTTTTGCTTCAGGGGGGAAAGAGTCACGCCTCTGCCTCCAGTACCAATGGCATCGGCGGACACAAGAGAAGAAGAAAATGAAGGTTGCAAGGAGTAGTAGCAGGGCCAGGGCCCAGCTATTAAGTGTGGGTCGAGTAGGGGCTATGGTGAGCTGTCTGTGCTCAACAGCCGCGTGCGTTGAACAGATGGATGCGCCGCTAGCCTCACCTGTCAGTGTTCGTGAGTTTGGGTTACAGGAGTGTTATCATTGCGTATGAAACGAGAGCTTCTTCCCCGTCCTGATAGATCCGGATACTCTGTTGTAACGCAGATATCATTGTATAAACAGTACTCAGCAGTAGTACAGTAACAAATAACGAAACAGTAAGAGAATATTTATCGTAGTGATTTTACTGTATACAGAACCCAATAAATCTCCGCATTTAAACCTTAAATGCAGATGATCCATTTCCCATCCCGATTCTCCTGGTTCCTGGTCCCAATTCTCCCTTCCAATCCTCAATTCTACTCTGATTTATCCAATATAATCCGAATTGTGCTTTCCGGTCGTCGAAATCCCTCGAGAGACGATCGGGTCGTCACAGCATCGCTAGGATGTGGCCGCGGCATAGCGCGTCGTCGTGCGCCCACTTCTTGTCCGCCCTCTCGCCGTCCGGGCGGTCCTCGAACAGCATGTAGGCCATGTCCAGGGTGCGGAGGCGGAGCAGCACCGACTCCTTCCTGCGGAGGTAGCCGCCCGCCCCGTCCAGTGGCGCGACGGGGAGCGGCGGTGGAGCCAGCGTGGCAGACGACGACATCGATCAGCACCTGACAGTGCAGGACAAGGAAAGCAGCGGCACGGTTTCTTGCTCTTGTGGGCATCTCCACAAACAGTTGGTGTGCAGCTAAAGGAGAGCGGCGGTGGTCTCTGGTGTGGTGTGGTACGGTGGTGTACCTTGGAGTTTTGCTGATCGACGGCGATCTTCTTGTCGATCTCTCCTGCCTTCTTCGTTCTTGGCGGTGGAAGGTGCTTTTCCGTTTTGGGGACTTCGAAGTTCGAACCAAGAGGTAGCATGTCGTTTTGCTATCAAAGCATTATATAAACACGCCCAATCCAGCTCACCTGAAACCTTGTTTCTAACTAACTTTTAGTTGAGATTAAAATGCATCCTGACAAGTTGAAGGACCCGCAATACCATACTGTATGAAAATACTAGTCTTATCACTAAGCTAGCAGTGAATTTTTAGCTGCATTGATACCGTTTCATCTCGTATTTACAGGACCGTCCTTGATTTTTTTTTTGTCAAAAATAAACCCTTACCGTACGGCCACAGTGCGGCAGCCCCTCCCCACCCGCCACGTGCCTCGTTGCCACACGGCCGTCGTACAGTTGCCCGTTGCTGCACGATCGTCGTGCGATGGCGTTGCCGCACGGCCGCCATGCGGTGTCCCCACCGCCCGCCGTGTGTTCTCGGGTTAGGGTTTAAGATGAAATTAGGGTTTAAGCCGATTAAGGTTTCATCACTGTTTGTAGGAATTTTAAAATATAGCAAATGCGTTCAAAAAAAATTATGAAGTTTTATGCGGAGCCTCCTGACACAGTGTAATTGCTTGTGTAATTTGTCATAATTTTATTCGTTCAATTTTTTTCGTAATTTCATATAAATGTACAGTTTGTACGAATTTGTAAATGTAGAAAAAGAGTACAAAAAAATATGAATTTTATTTTGAAGGTTCCTCACACAGTGGACTTGAATATGTAATGTTTCAGTAATTTTATATGTGTTCTGGAATTGTCTACAAAATTATGGATTTAGTTCGTAGTAATTTGGATTTTAGGTTTTGAAATTAGGGTTTCATGATTTCGTGCAACTTGGAATGTAAGGAAAAAAAGTTGTATTGTAACTCCATTGGAGATGTCGATATACAATATGGCACAAAAGTTTTGTGATCATCGTTTGTTGTTGTTGTACGCTAAATTTCTGAAGAATTTTGTGAGGATGATTGAGGTAGCAATGATTCGTAAGTAGGAATGTAAGTGATATTGCGATATGCAAGGGAATTCATACACAGTGGAAAACTTTAGAGAAACAGCGCAACGATAACAACATGACAGTTGATCCGACAAGGGGTTACATAACACGTATGCCAACAAACTAAGGACGGTACACGCATGCCTTTAAAAAATTATAAATACAAAGGACATATGGATGAAGAGGGTCGAACCACTGCATGGAACATGGCCATTTTCCCTTGCGGCCCAACTCGGCGTTGTATTCCTCGCCTTGCGCCTTAACTTCCGTATCCGCGCCCTCTCGGCCTCCCGTCTCTTGGCATTAATATTACATCTAAATTAACTAATTACGACTAATTAATCACTACTAAACTAACTAACTAAAACCGATTAACTACGACTACGGTAATAACGAAAAAACATCTGATAAATTACCTGCCCTTTGGGGGAAAGCAATAAAAAGGCCGAATGGCGAGCGACGAGAAGCAAACAAATACTTAATCTCCCAATAAAATTAGTTGTGTTACGTTCTGTGAGTTCTCAGCGATGAGCGCCATAACGAGATTCGAAACTCAATTGAAATAAGCGAAGAGCGACAGCGAGAGTTCGGTATTTAAAGCCGAGCGAAGGAGGAGCCACGGCGTTGGCGTTGTGCGCCGGAAATTCTGGACGAGGCGACAGATGTGAGAAGGAGGGGGGACGGACGGTGGGATTAGGGGAGGGGCCTAGGCTTCGGAGTATCTCCCAATGACATCTGACGGTTATTTTTTTTGTTTCTCCGGAGAACCAGACCGGACTGCTTTCCATGTGGTGGGACGGGGGAGGGAGGGCCATGTGGCAGGGGAGCGGAGGGGAGGACACGCGGCGGGAGGCGGGGACACCGCACAACGGCAGTGCGGCAACAGGGCACATGGTGGGCGGGAGGAGCTGTCACACAGTGGTTGTGCCGGCAGTAGATTATTTTTATAAATTATTTTTGATAACAGTTATTCTGATAAATACAGGATTAAAATGTGATAATACGACCAAAAATTCACTAGCAGTTCGGAGCATGTCCCTTCCGATAGTAGTGCGACACAGGAAACCTGCACAGATGCCTCAACACCCTTAGTCACTGTGAGCAGAATCAGCAACCAAAGGAAAAGGTATTTTCACGGTTGACGTGATATACCTATTGATAGCACGCAAAATAGGAGTTTTTGGCAATATAACCTCTTCTTCTGAAAACGAATTGACAAAATGATACTCGTGCTGTGCTTAAAATTCACAGCAGAGGTCTGCCGCTGAATGGAAGGCTGCCCCGCCACGTGCCCTATTTTTGCTACTTCTTCGCGAAACAGTGCTATTTTACCCGGAAACTCTCAAATTAGCTAATAATCGCATTGACAACCGAACAGGGATTAACGTTATTCTTTCCATCCACGTAAAACATCATTCTTCTAGAACAGGAAGCTGAAAGAGTACGACAAGTTGACAGCTGCGAATTACTCATCTATAGTTTCCATGCAAATCCGTAGCTTCCAGGTTGCTCTTAAACCTGTAGCATCTCAAGTAGCCAGGCATATATGATTACTAAGAGTACTTACCAAACCTAATTCAGTTTGGCACCTATACTATTTAGACTATACTGCACACTAATAACACCACCAAGTAAGATTCCGATAACACGACTAACTGCCTGAATACCATCACATCAGGAACCCAAATGCTAGAGCACCTTTTCTTCCAGCATCGATCCAAAGTAAGTGTAGACGACACCTACCCACCACCATGTCACGATCAAGCCATGCAGTTCCTGGCAATGTGTCCCGGCTTGCCGCAGTTCCAGCACTTCCTCTTGTCCTCTTGATCTTCTGCCATTGCCGCATTCCCCTGGAGTTCATCTTCGTAGGCGTAGCTAATGCGAGTCGCCTCAACGATCCGAGCAACATCCCAGACCGTGCTCATGCTCAAGTCATCCTTGATCGAGCGCGTCATGGCAGGGATGGCCACGTCTTCTGGGAGCTTCTTGCACATCCAGTGAGCCAAGGTGCCATCAGAAATCGGGGGCTCCATGTCGGCGGCTAGAGCCTCCACGTGCGCGAGCTGCTCTAGCAGTGGCGCCCCCTCGTCGAACTGGAACCCATCGAACTTGCGCCACGCAGCGCGGCCCATGCGGGATGTGTCCAGTTCGTACGTGCGCGCCACGGCCTGCCACACCTCCCTGGCGGTGGTGTGGCGGACGTAGTCGGGGAACAGGCGGTCGGAGAGCGTGGCGAGGATGTGGCCACGGCACACGGCGTCGTCGCGCGCCCACTTCTTGGCCGCCGCCGGCTCGGCCTCGTCGCCGGCCGGCCGGTCTTCGGAGAGCACGTGGGAGACGCCGAGGGTGTGGAGGCGGAGGAGCACCGACTCCTTCCACCGGAGGTAGCCCGCGCCGCCGTCCAGCGGTTTGACGGTCGTCGCCATTGATCAAACAGTGCCTGACAAAGAGAATCGAAAGCAGCATTAGCAACGATGGGATTGGAGGCCGCTTGATTGAGGGTTTCTTGCTCCTCTGGTGCATTCGCACAAACAGTTGGGGGAAGATTTAGGTGTGATTAGGCAGGGGAAGAGGAGGCGGTATGGTGGTGTACCTTGGGGTTTCGTGGATCGACGGCGATGTTCTTGTTTTTGATCTGGAATCTGCCTGCGTTCTTCTTAGCGATGGAGACGTTTTCTTTTCTGGAAATCGAGGAGACGGCGATTGATAATTTGTATGGCAACTGTCTAGCCCTATTTTGTAGGGGGGAGTAGAGTCGTCGTGAGTTCGTGACCGACTCTCGCTTTGAATGCTGAATTGGGACCACCCAAACCGGCCAGTTTTCGGCTTTTGTTTTCGAAACTATGGAAGGGGTGCTGCCTTTCCATACTTTTGGGCTCGAAGTTTTTGTTGGGAAGCCTAGGGCTGAGTCAGCAGGCTTTGGCCCACGGTGGTTTACTCATCTTTCTAACTTTTGAGAGAAGAGGAATAAAGTAGAAAGAATTTTTCCATACCTCTGGGTCAATTTTACTTTATGTACGTGTGCGATTTATCTTTACCTACGAGGTGATTGATCGGACTGAACTCGTCAGCGATGGTTCCTCAACACGTTATCAGCACGAACTACTCGGGCCTACTTCTAAGCCTCCTTTCCTCGGATCGAAAGGTAATCATCGAAACACGATACTCGTAGATTGAATCGTCTTTCTAGATTGCTTTCAATTCCATAATTTTTGCTTTCTAGATTATTTTCTACGGTGCAAATCCACTCTAATCTACCACTAGCCGACATGGAGTCGCGCGGCCACAAAAGGTAGATGTTGATTGCATTGTAGATTGATGCTGAAAGCATCTAGGCTCCTAAAAATTATTTTGGTAATTAATGATAATATGTGAATATGAGACTAACATATTTGTTGAGTGTTTAAAAAGGTTTAGTGCCGGTGACGAATACAACAACCTGAAGATACATGTTAAATGTCAACATGAAGATCAATATGGTTCAAAGACAAGATACAAATAGTCTAGGATCCTTTATGTTTTACCGGTCTTAGGAGAAAATAATAGAAGACCAGATTTTAAGTTAAATGTCGTACTATTAAGAGGGATCACGACCAGTAACTTGATAGTGTGCTATTGTGCCCTTTGGATCAATCTATGATCATGCATGTATTCAGAGTTTGTTTTGAAAGCCAACTGTGTTTTTCTCAGGATAATCGGTAATACCGGATGTTCATGACGGTACTACCGCTCAGCGGTATAACCAGGAATGTAGTGCAGTACTACCGCAACCTGGTCGGACCAAGGTTATGTTGGAGGTATGATTTTTACAAAATGACGCATTTCTAAGGTTATTTGTTTTCTTGGAAGTGCGGTAGTACCGCAGTTGTTAACACAGAACTACCGCAACCCGGTACAACCGACTCATGAAGCGATATATTTTTTTACAGAATGGAACATTTATGAGGTTATTTGTTTTCTTGGAAGTACGGTAGTACCGCTGTTGTTATCGCGGAACTACCACAACCCAGAATAACCAAAACTTTTGAAGCGGTACATTATTTATAGTAAGGGTTATTTTCGGATCTCAAAAGAAGTGGTTGTACCGCGCTAATTGATCGGAATGACCGATATACGAAACTACCGCTTGATCAATAGCGGTAATACCACGCCAAATTTCCAACTGCTCTTTCAGACGCATTAAATGCTTTTGTGATAGCTGTTGCTGTGCACTTTTGGAGGCACGGTAGTATCGGCCAGTGAACGGCGGTACTACCACTTGTGCTGAAAATTCCTGTGTTTTGCCCCCCAACAGTTGTATTTGTTTGTGGCACTACTACAGAAAACCTTATCACAGACGGTTCGGAACCGTCATCACAGACGGTTTTTGAACCGTCTGAATTTGTATGTCTGTGATAACAGGCGGTTATCACGCACGGTTTTTCAACCGCTCGTGATAAGTTTATCACGCATTTGTTCTATTAAAAACCGTCTGTGATATCAATTATCACTGCACGGCTTGAGCTAAGAACCGCTCAGGAGGCTTGCATATCACGAGCGGTTCTTGGATTAAACCGTCTGCGTGATATGTCCTTCCACTAACTAGTTTTTGTCGTATTTTCACTAGCCTCAGAATTGCTAGCCATGCCCTCGAAAACAAACAAGGTAAAAAAACTACATCACGATTATTGTTGACAACTCAAAGTGTTCATTTAACTCAAAATCAATTAAAAAAATGTTTGAAGTATTGTCGCTAGAGTTACAAATTGAATTACAACTAGTCAAAGTGAGTTACAATATTGAATCAATTACAACTAGTCGACGACGTGAAACTCTCCGTCGGGGTTAACGATTTCCGACTTGATGAAGTCAGCAGAGCAACCCTCGAACATGTGTGACCTTGTTCTTCCGAGTGCTTTTAACTCTAGGTTTAAGTCCCGCCGCTAGCAAGAGTAAAGTAGTAAGAATATATATTTAAATTTATAATTAGAAAATAACTATAGCGAGATTGACCTACCGGGATCGTGTGTCGTGGAATTAATCAATAGCCGCATATGATGGCATACGAGAATGCGATAGGTGATCTTGTTTTTGCCAAGCAGACTGCAAAAATGGATATACATATATAGGTACAATACCGAGACGCAATATTTATAAGTATGATATATTATTATTGTGTTGTATCGCTGCACGGAAATCGTGATCTTGTGGGTTAGTGTGGCGCTCGTTCCCCTGGATAAACCTCTGTTGGACCGAAAAGGCGACTAGAGGGGGGGGGGTGAATAGGAGCACGCTCACTTTTTCCCAAATGATGAATTCAACACAATTTCACTCCAATAGCTATGATGAAGCTATGAAGATCAATATACCAGTACAGCGGAAGACTAGTATTGAATCCAATTAAATCCCTAAGCAAAATAACAAAATCAACTAAGATTGCAAAGACTCACAAAGACGGGCGGTCGACCTCTGCACTCCAACCGGTCGGACCGATTGCCGGGCGGTCTGATCGACGTTGTGCTGGCGGTCGGACCGCTCCAAAATCGGTCTGACCGGTGATGACGGCGGTCCGACCAAGAAGTAAAGAACCGATCCAAACAAGAAATCACCGATGACGGTTGCAATTAGGTGAAACTTTTGATTTTCAACTCCAATCTTTATGAAACTTTGCACACACCTTCTATATGCTATTGAGGACCTATTCCAATCGAATATTATGATAATTCTTGAACGATCTTGAGCAATTGCCAATTGATTAACGTAAGGTCTAAAACCGCAAGAACGAAAACTTGATCCTAAAGCTTGTTCGTGAGAGATTGATGATCAAGATGATGCTAGATAGATTCACACATATCACAAGCAAGCTAATTCACGGAAAGAATCAATCACAAACTCGCGGATCAAAGAAAGCCCTAAAACACGAAATTGAAAGCAAGAACGAAAAGAGACTTATCTCAAGCAAACCTTGCATAGATTGATTTCGTGATTGATGCCGGATTACATCCACACCATCATGGATCGCTGGACAATCAAAGATCACGAAATTCACCACAAACCATCAAGAGCCCTAGCCTCCACCTCAACTCCCTAAAGACAATTAGGGTTTTGAAACATAAAAAGGCGAGAGAGAGGTGCGGCCACCACCTCCTCCTATTTATAGTGGAGGCCTAGAACTCCTAGGGTTTGACTCAATTGGGCTCCCTAAGGCCCACTAACAAACGGGTCACACACGCACGCCGCAGCGCCGCTTTAACCTTTTGACCTAAACCGCTTCACCATGTTCATGGATTTGCCAATAGGTCACCCTTGTCCATCTTGTGTCACGCTTGAGTCGTTGACCTCACCCGCATCGCCAATCGCTCGACCTCAACTCTCCAAGTCTAGTCCCGATCCTCCTCGCCGCTGACCGCCGCTGACCACCAAGCAACCTCGCACAACCACGATAAGCAAACACGAATTCGGGAACAAGTTCTTCACAACTTGACCCATGTTAGTCAAAACATGCATCATGCAAATCATATGCCATGAAACCAATGACTTTGACCTAACAAATCAACATCGCCACGGTTGGCCGACGCTCAAGTAGAAACCGGTCCGACCGCTCAGTGAGAGTCGGACCGCCTTGGCCGGCCCGACCGCTCCTCGTGAGCGGTCCGACCGCCTTGGGACTTAGCCGAATTTCAACCCCGAAAATCCAAACCTTCGGAAACTTTAAACCACTAGAACTTTTTACTGGAGACTCCAAAATCATGGGACCAAGTGCATTGGGATCCTCACTTGCCTACAACACCTATTTTTGGCCCACTCATTTTGACCACTTTGTCATCACGGTCCGATCGCCCACATGGCCGGCCCGACCGATTTGGGACCGGCGGACCGCTGCAAGGACCGATCGGACCGCCTCGTCCGGTAAGCTCAGAACTTTGTCGAAAACACGTGAAACGACAAACCGTAAACGCCATTGCCAATTATCACATCATCCTAAGATCCGAACATATCCCCATGAAATCCACAATCTCCCTTGATGAACACATTGGCAATTATCCGTAAAATGTAAGTAAGAGGTTTGAAAACGAGTTTACTCGCTAGCAGACAAAGGCACAACTTGGTCCATAAGCAAGAGAAAGCAATGAAAATGACCAAGCCGGCATCGTAATAGTATAGGCATGTGAGACAAGGCAAAAGAAAGCATAAAAACTTTGATTTGCGTAAAAGGGTCAAAATTCTCACATGAGGTCCATATGAAAGAACAATTGTTCAATTGACCTATGATCATTGTGAGTATAAAAGAATGCAATTCAAGTTCGTAATATTCAATAAGACAATAAGAATGCAACTCAAGAACTCCCCTCACTATGATCCTCAATTTTCAACTTTCCAGCCCCTTTGTATAAACTTCTCCCCAATAAAGAAATATCTTCTTATTAACACATCTTCTCTTCTCATTTAACACATCTTCTCCCTTTGACAATGGATTCATCAAGGAATCACGCCTTCCTCTCATCCAGAGATAATAAATAGAGAATAAAGGAAGAAGCGTAAACAAAAGAAGCATAAAGAGGAATATGCATGAAGTGCAATGGAGTGGCTTCAATTTTTGTATTTTTCAATTTTGATTACAAGAAGCTTTGGAGATTACCCAAAAGAACAAGCTAGTATCTCTAATATTGCACAAACAAAGATATCAAGCCCGACATGCTTAGCAAGTTCATGGTAAGACATATATATCAAAGCTAAGCACAAAGGCTCAAAAGTAAAGCAGAGATTTGATCAATTTAAGCAACGCTCAAATTCAAAGAAGTTCATCAACAGGATCCTAAAGTGAAATTGGCCATGTCAAATGTCAAAGTGAGATCAAAAATCTAACAAAGACCACATTAAGAGTCAATCAAGTCCCGTATTGAATCATTTTGCTCAATATTTTGTAAACGCCCATTTGTCAACTGATGAGGCCCTAAGTGCATCTACTACGGTACCCGAGGCGGTTTACTGTTCATGGCTATATATTAGGGGGTAAAGCCCCATTGTAAGCAAGTCAGAGTTAAATAAAATACAGAAAAGTCACAGGTTTATGTGGCGCAAAATGAATACATGCGTTTCGGAAATTCCCATATAGGGTTTTGTGATTGCGTGAATATTGGAGGGAGGTTGTTCTTCCAAGATCCGTGATTCCTTGTGGATCATCTCACCAATTCGTAGCATCCTCAAATTGCTCACGGTTTGGTGTTGTTCTTCCGGTTTGATTTTGTTTCTCTCTTCGGATTGATTCAACATCAACCAAGTGTTACTTGCTTTGGAGATATACTTGCTCTTCTATTTTGCCAAATCAAGAGAGGGGAAAGCGGGAGTTTCACCTCATTCAGAATTGAAATACAAGTACCGTGAAAGATTGGGCCACATTACGCATCAACATACGTTGATCCGTATCATCTTGGTATCGAGCGTGGTTGATCACAGACGCGGAATTTTTCA
This sequence comes from Hsuehochloa calcarea, assembly GCA_036346395.1. Classification (NCBI taxonomy): domain Eukaryota; kingdom Viridiplantae; phylum Streptophyta; class Magnoliopsida; order Poales; family Poaceae; genus Hsuehochloa; species Hsuehochloa calcarea. The sequence goes on along the minus strand of CM070608.1, from coordinate 32,759,810 downwards.
TCTTTGTACATTGAGGTTGATCATCATGTCAAAACTAGCCAAGATGGTTCTAATGGTGGATCTGACGAGGAGCCTACGACGGAGATACACTATTACCGCACGCACGCACTCGCTTGATGCTACTACCGCTATTTTCTTCGCCGCGAGAAGGTTTTACGCCATCAACTTGAAGCTCAAATCCAAGGAGTGCAAGACACACCGAACGATCGCCTCAACGCAAATGAACGTCGATGATGGAAGGTTTTGACCGCTCAATCTTGCTATCCTTCGCTGAGGAGAGGCTACCACCGCCACGAGGAGCAAATGTACCGGTGTTGCCCCAACCACAACATGGACGCACAACGCGGTTGTACGCCATGCCGAGATGACTTCTATGTCGCGATTCGAGGAGGTCCGTTGATGATCGTGAAAGACATCAACGACGCCCACGACGCGTGAATACTTTGATCGCCGAGGTGCCGGACATGGTGTTCGCTCATAATGGAGGTGAATATGAAGATGGCGGATCGGAAGAATCAAGATCACCATACCGAGTTTAAGGGCGATCCGATCCGAGGCTTATTTGGAGTGGGAGATGCGTGTCAATCAAATTTTTGACAACCACCATTACTCAAGAGAAGAAGGTTCGTGTTGCCTCTATTGAGTTCACCGAATATGCTATTATTTGGTGGGATCAATTGAATCGCATAGGGAACGCCCTAACACTTGGGAAGTAATGAAACAAGCTATGCGGAACGATTTAGCCGCATACTATACAAGGACATCGCATACAAAGCTACGACGACTTACACAGGTGCTAAGACGGTGAGCGAGTACTATCAAGAGATGCAAGTGCTCATGATCCGCATAAGTGTGCGTGAGTCACGGAGGCTTACCATGACACGTTTCTTTGAAGGGCTGAATGAAGATGTGCGAAACCGTGTTGATTTAATGCAATATAACACTGCAGTAAGAATTACTTCATCAAGCGGAGCGTCTTGAACAATGGGTGAAGGACACTCAAGCAAGGGTTGGCCGTACCACTCATAGCACTTTGAGACGTGCAACTTCGCATGATGGAGATGCGGATCAACTCCTAAACCGTTGCATCCACTATACCGGTTCGTAGTACATTCAAGGAAGCTTCAAACCTATTATCGCAGGTGCAAAGATGCCTCACATGCTGATTTGAGTGCATTCTCTGCGGCTAGAACTAGCAACATTGAATGTTTCAAGTGCAAGGGCCGAGGTCATATGAAGAAGGATTGTCCAAATATGAAGACGGTGTTGCTTACACATGATGGCTATGCAACAGAGAGCGACAATGATAAATCTGAACCTTTTGATGAATCTGAGAAGCTAGAGCAAATCATTTGTTATCCCGAACAAGGTATTAGCTTGATGGCTCAAACGGTGCAGCGTGATAACACCGTTATTGTGAGGAAGGGAGAGCGACATCATATCTTTCAAACCGATTGCAAGATCAAAGAAAAGGTGTGTAAGTTGATTATTGATAATGGGAGTTCGACCAACATGATTGGCAAGAATGTGGTGGAATCACTCTCATTGTCCACATGGAGGCATCCTAAACCATATTATATTCAATGGCTAAACAACGTTGGCAAAGTCAAGATCACACACAAGGTGAGAGTGCCACTTACTATTGATGGCTATGTCGATAAAGTGGAGTGTGATGTGGTACCAATGCATGCTGGTCATATTCTATTGGGACGTCCGTGGCAATTTGATCTGAATGCTACACATCAAGGACGGTCCAACCGATATACATTCATGCACAAGGGAGAGTTCCATGCTTTGGTGTCAAAGACTGATGAAGAAATCAAGAGTGATTTGGTTATGGTTAGTAAGAAGAAGGTCAGAAGACTACACTAAAACCGAGGACGGTTTTGCTTCAAGAAGGGGAGGATGATGAGGCCCTAAGTGCATCTACTACGGTAGTCAATATCCCTAAGCGGCAAGTATGTATTAAGCCTCAAGTTGAGCCTATTATGCATCAATGGAGAAAAACAAGAACCGTGTTAAGAAAGAGCAAGGATAGGGAGGAATGCCGACCGGGAGCATTAGCGGACATGGGAAGACACAACAACAAAGGACTTTGCATATTGCAAAGTATACAAGAGAATTCCGCCAAGAAAAGACAAAGAGAACCAAATTCAAACTCTATTCAAATCAATACATTTTCAAATTTAAGAATTCAAAATGGGTTTGGATTGGTGCAATTCAAATTCGGATCATTCTTTAAAAGAAGTTAATTATAAATTACTTGTAATAGGATAGTTTAATCTATTTTCAGCAATTAGAGTAGTTTAAATTTGAATAAAGGAGTTTGCAATATAAAAACAAGTTCGGTATCGTTCATGAACAAGAATCGAAGTCGGTACATCGCTCATGCTACAAGATCGCTCTGATATCGTTTCATGCTACAAGATCGAGGCGGCTTCATCGCTCATGGCTATATATTAGGGTAAAGCCCCATTGTAAGCAAGTCGAGTTAAATAAAATACGTAAAAGTCACAGTTTATGTGGCGCAAAATGAATACATGCGCTTCGAAATTCCCATATAGGGTTTTGTGATTGCGTGAATATTGGAGGAGGTTGTTCTTCCAAGATCCGTGATTCCTTGTGGATCATCTCACCAATTCGTAGCATCCTCAAATTGCTCACGGCTTGGTGTTGTTCTTCCGCTTGATTTTGTTTCTCTTCTGATTGATTCAACATCAACCAAGTGTTACTTGCTTTGGAGATATACTTGCTCTTCTATTTTGTCAAATCAAGAGAGGGAAAGCGGAGTTTCACCTCATTCGAATTGAAATACAAGTACCGTGAAAGATTGGGTTACATTACGCATCAACATACGCTGATCCGTATCATCTTGGTATCGAGCGTGGTTGATCACAGACGCGGAATTTTTCATCTTTGTACATTGAGGTTGATCATCATGTCAAAAACTAGCCAAGATGGTTCTAATGGTGGATCGGACGAGGAGCCTACGACGGAGATACACTATTACCGCACGACGTACTCGCTTGATGCTACTACCGCTATTTTCTTCGCCGCGAGAAGGTTTTACGCCATCAACTTGAAGCTCAAATCCAAGGAGTGCAAGACACACCGAACGATCGCCTCAACGCAAATGAACGTCGATGATGGAAGGTTTTGACCGCTCAATCTTGCTATCCTTCGCTTGAGGAGAGGCTACCACCGCCACGAGGAGCAAATGTACGGTCGCCTCAACCACAACATGGACGCACAACGTGGTTGTACGCCATGCCGAGATGACTTCTATGTCGCCGATTCGAGGAGGCTGTTTTCGATGATCGTGAAAGACATCAACGACGCCCACGACGTGAATACTTTGATCGCCGAGGTGCCGGACATGGTGTTCGCTATAATGGAGGTGAATATGAAGATGGCGGTATCGGAAGAATCAAGATCACCATACCGAGTTTAAGGCGATCCGATCCGAGGCTTATTTGGAGGGAGATGCGTGTCAATCAAATTTTGACAACCACCATTACTCAAGAGAAGAAGGTTCGTGTTGCCTCTATTGAGTTCACCGAATATGCTATTATTTGGTGGGATCAATTGAATCGCATGGGAACGCCCTAACACTTGGGAAGTAATGAAACAAGCTATGCGGGAACGACGAAGCCGCATACTATACAAGGACATCGATACAAAGCTACGACGACTTACACAGGTGCTAAGACGGTGAGCGAGTACTATCAAGAGATGCAAGTGCTCATGATCCGCATAAGTGTGCGTGAGTCACGGAAGCGACCATGACACGCTTTGAAGGGTCGAATGAAGATGTGCGAAACCGTGTTGATTTAATGCAATATAACATCGTGTAAGAATTACTTCATCAAGCGGAGCGTACGAACAATGGGTGAAGGACACTCAAGCAAGGGTTGGCCGTACTCACTCATAGCACTTTGAGACGGCAACTTCGCATGATGGAGATGCGGATCAACTCCTAAACGGTTGCATCCACTATACCGTTCGTAGTACATTCAAGGAAGCTTCAAACCTATTATCGCAGGTGCAAAGATGCCTCACATGCTGATTTGAGTGCATTCTCTCATGGCTAGAACTAGCAACATTGAATGTTTCAAGTGCAAGGGCCGAGGTCATATGAAGAAGGATTGTCCAAATATGAAGACGGTGTTGCTTACACATGATGGCTATGCAATGTAGAGCGACAATGATAAATCTGAACCTTTGATGAATCGAGAAGCTAGAGCAAATCATTTGTTATCCCGAACAAGGTATTAGCTTGATGGCTCAAACGGTGCAACGTGGATAACACCGTTATTGTGAGGAAGGAGAGCGACATCATATCTTTCAAACCGATTGCAAGATCAAAGAAAAGGTGTGTAAGTTGATTATTGATAATGGGAGTTCGACCAACATGATTGGCAAGAATGTGGTGGAATCACTCATTGTCCACATGGAGGCATCCTAAACCATATTATATTCAATGGCTAAACAACGTTGGCAAAGTCAAGATCACACACAAGGTGAGAGTGCCACTTACTATTGATGGCTATGTCGATAAAGTGGAGTGTGATGTGGTACCAATGCATGCTGGTCATATTCTATTGGGACGTCCGTGGCAATTTGATCTGAATGCTACACATCAAGGACGGTCCAACCGATATACATTCATGCACAAGGGAGAGTTCCATGCTTTGGTGTCAAAGACTGATGAAGAAATCAAGAGTGATTTGGTTATGGTTAGTAAGAAGAAGGTCAGAAGACTACACTAAAACCGAGGACGGTTTTGCTTCAAGAAGGGAGGATGATGAGGCCCTAAGTGCATCTACTACTGTAGTCAATATCCCTAAGCTGCAAGTATGTATTAAGCCTCAAGTTGAGCCTATTATGCATCAATGGAGAAAAACAAGAACTGTGTTCTGCAAAGAGCAAGGATAGGAGGAATGCCGACCGGGAGCATTAGCGACATGGGAAGACACAACAACAAAGGACTTTGCATATTGCAAAGTATACAAGAGAATTCCGCCAAGAAAAGACAAAGAGAACCAAATTCAAACTCTATTCAAATCAATACATTTTCATTTAAGAATTCAAAATGGGTTTGGATTGGTGCAATTCCAATTCGGATCATTCTTTAAAAGAAGTTAATTATAAATTACTTGTAATAGGATAGTTTAATCTATTTTCAGCAATTAGAGTAGTTTAAATTTCGAATAAAGGAGTTTGCAATATAAAAACAAGTTCGGTATCGTTTCATGAACAAGAATCAGTCTGCTATCGCTCATGCTACAAGATCGCTCGATATCGTTTCATGCTACAAATCTCGAGGCGTTTATCGCTCATGGCTATATATTAGGGGGTAAAACCCCATTGTAAGCAAGTCAGAGTTAAATAAAATACAGAAAAGTCACAGGTTTATGTGGCGCAAAATGAATACATGCGTTTCGGAAATTCCCATATAGGGTTTTGTGATTGCGTGAATATTGGAGGGAGGTTGTTCTTCCAAGATCCGTGATTCCTTGTGGATCATCTCACCAATTCGTAGCATCCTCAAATTGCTCACGGCTTGGTGTTGTTCTTCCTGCTTGATTTTGTTTTCTCTTCTGATTGATTCAACATCAACCAAGTGTTACTTGCTTTGGAGATATACTTGCTCTTCTATTTTGCCAAATCAAGAGAGGGGAAAGCGGGAGTTTCACCTCATTCAGAATTGAAATACAAGTACCGTGAAAGATTGGGCCACATTACGCATCAACATACGTTGATCCGTATCATCAACATTTTTCTCATTTGCATTGAATATTGAAGTTGACTAATGATCTAACTTAGTGACAAGATCCTGGACTAGGAGCCATCCACAAACTCATCCTAAGCTTCGACCAAAAGTTGATTAAAGGTATATCTTAGTAAAGAAGATCCTAGACTAGAAGCCATCCACAAACTCTTTCTAAGCTTCTACCGGGCGATAAATCTTGAGGTTCATGTCATTTCGACACAAATCCCCATGAGATCGTTCGTTCATCAAACTATCTCCAAGTTCATGTCATTTGACAAGGCCTCGTAAGAATAGTTTGGCACAATTTAAGCATAAGACAATCTTGATTTTTATTTTTCACATGAGCAGTTTTAGAATCTCAAGAACACAAAAGCTCAAGTAATGGTCAATTTTAGATCAAAGGGCTAACAAAGCAATTCTGACAGGGCCAATGTCACAAGAGGAGCACTAATTGCGCAACTCGCTAAAACATCCACAAATTGCAATTTCTTAGTTTGAGTTGTTTAAAAGGTTCTAGCTCATATAGCAAATACTTAGCTACACATGTAAAAGCATGATAATTCTAGCAAGTCAAAGAACTAGACATGACATTGAGCAAGAATTGAAATACAAAAGCTCTAAAGGGTAATAGGCAAAGCTTCATCAATTTTTTAAAAATAAGGTAAAATCTTATATTACAATGCATCTTTTTGGATTTTTCATACCATTTGTTGTAACCACTTGTTGGAGTTTTCATATGAATGCAATATGACACAATGAGATGCAATTAAAAGCCTAAAACCTAAAAAGTTCAAAAGATCACTAAGTTCGTAAAAGAACAATAAAAGATCAAAAGAACAAGGAAAGATAAGAAAAGATCAAACTCCCTCAAACCAACCCATAAGGATAAATTACCCCTAACTCGCTTCTTAAGGAGGAAAACTGTTTGATCTAAAGGCTTGGTAAGAATATCCGCCAATTGAGCTTCTGACTCTACTGAAGTGCATCACAATATCACCTTTTTCAACATGATCTTTAAGGAAGTGAAAGCGAATGTCTATGTGCTTAGTCCTAGAATGTTGCAATCGGGTTTTTAGCAATATTAATAGTAGAAGTGTTATCACGTAAAAGAGGAACACTAGCAAAGTTTAACCCATAATCTTTCAAAGTGGACGCCATCCACAAAATCGACTACAACAACTAGCAAAGCCTACATACTCCGCTCAAAGAGTGGATTGTGCAATGTAAGACCGCTTCCTAGAAGACCAAGATACAAGAGAAGTGCCTAGGAAGTGACAGTGCTCGAGGTACTCTTCCTATCTAACCGACACTCGCAAAATCGAATCAAAACCTCTAATGGACAAAGTCAAGAGCAGAATACCAAATGCCATATAAGAGGGTAGAGTGTAAATACCGAATATACGCTTAACGGCTTGGCGATGGGAAGTTTCTGAGACGCTCAAATCTTGCACAAAGGCATACCGTGAAGTGAATGTCCGGTCTCGAGGTCACAAATACGTAAGGAGCCGATCATGTCATGCAGATCGCGCTGATCCACGACTTCTCCTTCCTCATCCGATCCAAAAAATGAGGTTGCCATGGGAGTGGAAATTGGCTTGCAAATACCCATGTTGAAGCGCTTAGTAGATCTTTAGTGTACTTCGTCTGATGGATGAAAGTTCCTTCCTTGCATTGCTTGATTCTCATTAAGGCGGCTAAGACCATTAAATGCTAACCCAATCATTAGACTTTAATGCGTTATTTGCGAACGGATAGCTTGAGCCCACGCGACAACACGGCCGCCAAACAGTACGGTGGCTCGCCGGCGCTCGCGCCACCGAGCCGCCAAGGGTTGGGAGTGTGCAATAGCAATGCGCTTCTAGGGGTGGTGGTGGCGACCTCCACGGCCGAGGCGGTGGCCAGGAGATGGCGGCGTGTCAACACGCAAATGTGCAGACAAACAAGCTCGATTATTCAAAGAAGCGGGTGCCCGAGCATCAGTGAAGTCCAAGGAGACTACCTAAAAGGTCGGAGAGAAGAGGTGGTGCCCGGAGTTAGCTTGACGTCGACAAAGGTCGAGGCGGCGGCGAGGTTCAACGTGGAGGGAAATCCTGAAGAACTAGAGCCAGTGAAGGCTCGGGATAACTCATGACCATTAGAGAATGCTAAGGAAGCAAGCAATCGGATAATGGCTTACCGACAAGGTGGGAGATGAAGGGTTTGGACTTGGCCGATTTGCTTCAACTTTCAAATGCACGGGTTCTGGCATGCATTGCACAAATTAGTTTAGGGAACTCATACTCAAGCTCGGAGACATGATATGCGCTTCCAGAGTAAATAGCTCACCGGACACAAGGATGGCAAGGATTGACACGGCGAAGGCCTTTGGTGCATGCTCCGGTCGACGAAGACCGCGGGTGTTCCGGAGCTACAAGTAAACCGGAGGTCGGGCTTAGTGCAAATGGGACCGCATTGGAAGAAAGCTCGGAGACCCGAGTTGGGGGTTTAAGAACGAGCTCACGCTAGCTTCCCTCCTCGGCCAATGAGGAGAAGTGAGGGTTCAAGGGGTAGAGGGTATTATTCGGGAGATGAAGGAGTGGTGGCGGGTTAGATGGAGAAGCTCGGAGTGGCCAATGGGCGCGGTGGATTGGGTGGCTGAGCGCGGAAGGAATCGCCGGCGGTGGCGAGGATTCTGCGGCGTCCGGGAGGTAGGTGAATCGGACGAGTGGGCCCTTTCCGTTTCTCGCGCCGAGCCCGTAAGTGAGTTCACCGGACCGTTGGATCTGGATCGAACCATCGGCATTGAGTGGAAACGTTCGGACCGGTGAAGGGTTACGAAATCGGTCGTTGATTTCGATCGGATGGCTCCTCGCGGAACACTTAGGGGTTTCGAGCCGATTTTGCGGTCGGACTTGAGCCCAAGGAATAGTTTGTCGGTTAGGGCTAAGGGTTTGGGAGAATTAAAATGCTTTCTCCACTTTGACCGGTGCTAAAAATAGAAATAAATTTCCTAAAAATGTGAAATAAATCACAGGGGTTCTGGAAGGTCTAGTGTTTATAAAATTATTGAACATGATGTTCATGTTATAACTTGTAGGATTTAAATTCAAACTTAAAGTGGGTCTTTGAAATAAGTTTGAACTTTCTTTGAGTTTAAACCCATCCCAAAGATTATTTAGAGGATGTTCATACCCTTATGTCACTATTTTCTTTAGTGTTTGTTTTTCATAAGCGTAGGTTTATATATTAGGATAAGATTTTCCTAGTGCAATGTAAAATGTAAATGCTTGAAAATATGATGCATGCTAATGAGATGCATAGTAAACCTCTTAATTAAATTGGGGATGTGCAGTATTGTACGGGGATCCCAATGGACCGGGCCGTGAAGGAACAGGCTGTCCACGCCCGGGGTGACCAAGCCACGGTGATTTTGCAGAACCCCCCTTTTGGAAAATTACGAAAAAATTTTCTCAGAATTGAAATTTAGCGGATTAGCCCTCAGAAATTGCAGAATTCACTGAAAATTCATATTCCAAAATAAAAGGGATTTGGGAATTCAAATTTAAATTTTTTTAGCATTTGAAGTGTGTTTAGAACTTTGTTATTATTATCTATGTTTTCTTTATTTATTTACGTTTTGATTAACCATAATTGCTTAAATTGCCTTTGATAATTGAAATTAACAGTAAAATTATAGAAAAATGCATAGAAAATTATGGAACATTACGATAGTATTTTGTACCATTATCCAATTTATTTGATACATTTTACTGCAGAAATTTATGTATTTTTGCATGCACATGTAGATGACATGCATCACAAGCTGGAGTTCGAAGAGCCACCAGCCACGGCCAAAACTACGTGACTTTGACTTGGCGTCGAGATTGTACTTGGAGCCAAGAAGCTTTCTGGCCAATGGGATTAGTGCATCGAAGGATGCCAAAGCCACTCTTGAGGAAAATGATCAGTACTTCATTTTCTCGGCACCACCTCATGCTCACACTCAAGAATTTGTATATGGCGAGAAAAGCGTGCTAGCCTTGTGGATGAACTAAAGAAGCGTTTGAGAAGCTAAAGTACATCATTCTTCCTCAGCGAGCGAGGAATGGATTCGCCGAGGTTTTGACTTCAACTCTGTGCCAAGCAAGTCACGGATGAGCGAAGAATGAGAAGATGCTCTCCACCTTCCACCCAAGGCAACTATCATCAAGATGACTACAAGGAGTATGCCAAATTAATTGAAATTATACAGTTGCGAGGCTCGGGATGACATTCTCGGCAAGAATTTTCGCGACCACACAGGAGCTCACGCCATGAGACCAATGTTGGGAGCTGTAAGGTGCGGAAGTGTATAATGAAGAAAAGGGGTAGGAAGGGCAAGGCGAGCCTATAAAGGCAAGCAAAATGCTCCACAAGAAAAGAATGCTAACAAGGCAAAGCGGAATGACAAGACCTATGGCCAACAAGACCAAACCGCTACAAGTGTGGCAAGTGGGGCACTGTCGCGGATCTGTGAAGAACCACAACACGTCGTCGATGCTTTTCGGGCCGGGAAAAGAAGGGCAACATGAAACCCACTTTGCTTTCGTTCAGGGGGAGGACTCACAGTAGCTGGCTGCACTAATGGAGGTTGACTCAACTCTTGCAGCTGCACCCCCCATGATATTGCAGCTACTGTCACCATGATTTCCTAGGAAGAGCATGTCACCCATGAGAAGATTGTAGTTGAAGTCTCTAACTTCTTGGTGGACTCATCTAGTGCGAAAATGTACTTAGACTTTAAATGTCATTTATTTTGTGGATGGAATAAGTTATACTTTTGCATGGATGATGGTTGTATGCTTGTGTAGAGCCTTAAACAATTTATTTCTCGTGATGACTGGATGATATTATTTAATTAATTCATTTATTTAGTTAATAATCGCATGATATTTGAAGTATTTTATTTATGTGTTGATTGCTTCCTACTACATATTAATAAAGTACTTTATATTAGAACACGTGTGGCGCCCTATGGAGGAAGTGTGGTTAGGTGATAGCGGCACAACGAATACCATCTTGAGAGAGACGAAATTCTTTCAGTCGATCAGCAAAAATGCTGGTAGTCATAGGACAATCGCGGGTAGTGTTGCTTGTATAATAGGCTCAAGAAGGGCCACAATTATATATTATCGCTAGAGTTCAAACTGAATTACAACCAGTCAAAGTGAATTACAATATTGAATCAATTGTTTCGAGGTCGTTCATCGGTGTCGATGGCGTGAAACTCTCGGTGGTGTTAACTATATCGCGCTTGATGAAGCCGCAGAGCTCCTCGAGCGTCGTGACTGGTCCATCTCGAGTGTATTTAACTCTACGTTCAAGCCACATGCTAGCAGGAGTAAAGTAGTAAGCATATATATTTAAATTTATAATTAGAAAATAATTATTACGAGATTGACAAACCTGGGGATCCTGCGTCCTAGAAGCAATCAATAGCTGTATATGATGGCATACGTAGAATGCGCATAGGTGATCTCGTTTTTTCTGGCGGCACTGCAAAAATAGAATTACATATATATGTAGTCGATTCGAGACGCAATATTACGAAGTATGATATATGATTATTGTGTTGTAGCGCTGCTGGAAATCGCATCCTCGTGAGTCGGTGTGGCTCTGTTCCCTTGTATAAACCTCCTCGACAACATAGCCGATGAGCGCCTACATGATTCAAAAAGTTATCCTCGTCCATTTCAAGCGAAGGAAGACTACGATGAGAGTTATGTGCGAAGAAAATGAACATACACTCGAGTATTCCTTTAAGAAGGGTGAAGTCATGATTTTTGTTAAGTAGAGAATCAAGGTACAATACCATGTTCCTCTTTGGCATAAGAATCGGAAGAATCCGATGGAACCTACTCGTGTATATCGCTATAGTCATAAACCTATGTTGAAAGCGTAATTTGTATAACAAATATTGAAGCACTTACTTCGGTTGTAGGGCACCATTATGTAGTCCTTGTCGTCTAGAGCAAGCAATCCCATTTTTATGTAATTCTCGGCGTAGGATGCGTCTTGGTTGATTGTTTGCTCGAGACAAGGTGTGGTCGAGAAACCCACCGGTTCTTTGATTCGACGGGCACATTTCATAATGTATCGTACATAAGCAATGAGTTATGATATTTATCGGTATCACGTGAGTGTAGAAATTGATTGTACCCACTTACGATTGTCGGCATCGTAGAAGTGAGGCGTCGAGGCGATTAGGTTGTATAGGTCAAATAAGTCTTGAAGCCCACGGCAAGTAGCGGGCTCGTGGAGAAAATGCTCCCTCCGTATCGCGGTGATTCGTATGACCCCCTTCTCTGGGTCTTGCGCAAGTACCAATTATGCAAAGCTTGACAAGCTACTCCGAGCTCTTTATTTCTCGCGGAGACCAGCAGGACTTAGAGGATTATTTCACGGGTTTGGGAGGTGCCTTAATGTTCTTCAATTTTGATTTCTCCTTACGAGGCGGTGAGGGCGTCTTCCGTGAGACGCCTCGAGGACCGATATGATGACACGCTTGTCTTGTCCTTCGTCGTCTTCTCGCGGAAGCGATGTGGTGGCCTTCTAAAGCTTTGGTTGGGCGGACTCATCGAGGGTCCTATTGGAGAGGCGGTCCTATCGATGTCAGCGTCACGAAGGGTTCGGTGTGATGTCCTTCTTGGGCCCTTTGGATAAAAGTGTGTGTGGCATCCCTTAGTGTTTTGATTTCTTCGTTCGGGGGAATCCCGGGATGTCCATGAAATTATCATGTACCATGTCCACGCACCTGGCATAACCTGCGCCCGGTGAGCACCGTCTTCCTGCCCTTCTGGTATGGATACACCATACCCGCCCGACCTCAATAGGAATCGACCCAACCATCCTCACTTGGAGCTTGCGGGTCGGTTCCTACAAAACGGTACACAATTAGCTAAGGCGTCCTATAGGTCTATGTTTGGAACACTCCAGAGATGTACATTACCTCGATGTCGTCGATCGGTAATTGAGCGTCGTCATGTCGATATGTGTGGCGCCGGCTACTCCGATATCGAGGAGGACTTGCTCCCAAATTATGAGGCGGCTTGCGCCTGCATGAGTTGATTTACTTGGTTCTGCAAGTTTGATATTTGTTCTTGAAATTTTCCAACAATCATATGTTCACCGAGCATCGTACTGGTCCTTAGATCTCTTCCTACTCCTATACGTGTCGGAGTTGTGTGAGAATCCATCCCTCCAAGGTACGTAAACCCCAACGACTCGCGTGCAACCGAGTGCTCCTTGTTTCCAGGGCGTATCGGTACATCCTTCTCACTGTCTACTTGAAGGAACCTTGGGAAGATCAGAAGTCAATGCTTCTGCAAGAGGACATCATGTTATTGTAGACACTATGAAGTTATGGACTTATTAACAATTCGAGAAATTTACGAGCGTTGAGACACGCTCGTCTGCGGGTTTGTGAAAGAGATCTTTGCAAGAGCGTGGCGATGCCTCGCTCTTAACGGGCTCGGCGCCTCGTCTAAGATCTCGACAAGCGGTTGTGCGGCGATCTCTTCCTCCGCGCCACTGCGTGCTTTACCGCGTACGGCGGTCCGAGTGCATGGGATGAGTGTTTTGTGCCGAATAGCTCATGCGCGCTTTGCTCGAAATTCGCGTCGTCTTCATCGCCGAAGGTGTCCCATGTATCCGCGATAAAAATAATACGTCGTGAAGGCGTCGGCCGTGTTCACGTCTTTGCGTGACAAGCGGCTCTTGAAGGTTCTCCATGCGTGGGGCGTCGCCCGGCGCGTGCCATCGCTGCGATGCAGTGCGCGGGAAAGTGAGCGAGGTAGAAAGTTTAGTCCAGCGGTCTCTCTGTACATCCGTCGAGACTTCGGTTGGGGTGGTGATAAGGACCGTTCCTTTGCAAGTACCCGCGACGGTCAGGAATCTCGCATTGCTTTCTTGGGACTCGGCGGGATCCAGCGTCATTGACCTCCATGATCGTCATACGGCGAGGCAATTTGGAATTCCTCGCCTTCGCTGCGTACCACCTTGATCGGAGATCTGAGCGCATTTGGCGGCGTCGATGGCGGCGAAGGCGGTGCCTCGCCATCTATATAAGTTACATACGCAATGATTACATAATGAAATATAAGTTACCCATTGAACCTAAATATATGATACGTAGTAAATAAAATATATGAAATTGCCCTCGATCTGAAACTCCACGGGATATCGACCCTACACACTAAAACAAAGGAAACACAAACCCCAAACCACACTAACAAATTTTACCCTAATCGAACATCCAAAAGAACGTTCGACAACTAAACTCGTTTCTTCATCTACTTCGATGTTGTAAATGTAATAATATGCCTTGTAAATATAATAATATGATGCCGTTCATATCAGTGTATCGCGATCGGATATTACAGCTAAGACACATACAAGAATCCTCACAATCTTTCAAAGTAAAGAAGTCACACAAGTAATAATCATCGAACATATCAGCGATAGCATATCATATCAATGGCTACCTATGTATCTGTGTTCCAAGAATCAATTGCCCAAGACAACTTCGAAGCGCAAAGTGTAACAAGCGAATGGATGTCTATGTTCATGGTTACAATGAATTATCCAAAGCGACACAACAAGAACTTGTTAAAGTTAGAACACTCCAACCATCCACCATAAACAATCCCACTATTGCCATCCATCCATTGACTACCACGAAAACCTCAAGAAAAGACGCTTTCCCTAAATCACCAACCGGAAACTATTTTGATGTGCCTATGTGGCGCAGACAACTAATGTCTTAACATGTCAAGAAAAACACAATCAAGCGAACCTAGGGTTGGACATTGACATTGCTTCGACAGAAAAACTTAAATCAAACCTTAGAACAACCTATTGCATACAAACAAAGAGGCAATTATAAAGACCACCGATCAATACTTAAAACAACCGAGAGTCTTTCCATTCAGATTATTGAGTAGTTATAGTTAAGCGACGATGAAATTAAGCACACACCACGACACGATCTATGCAGTGAGTCTCGGGATACATACGGAGATATGGTAGAGCACACAAGAGGATACATCAATACTTAGCTGCGGAAGAGGCGGTGATGGTGGATGGTGGGGGTTGGGTGTAACACCCCAACCAGGGGTTGGTGTAACACCCAACCGATCAGGGCACTGAATGCTACTAAAAATATGAAAAACAATAAACATAAGGCATAATTCTAAATTTCGGCAGAACCTCCTTTGTATAACTAGCTATACCAGAGTTTCCAACAGATGCATATATTATTATCAATATCTCAACATCCAAAGTTCATCAAGCATTCATAAATACTCTATTCAGCTAAAGCATAAGCAAGTGTAATTAAAACTTACCACTCTCATTATTACAAATAAACCAATGCATTCAGGCATAACCAAAATTAATCCTTAAACAGTTTGCTTATTATTCAGGTACGACCTAAATGATAATCATTTTTAAAAGATTGTGTGGTAGTGAGTGCATCCAAGGCAATTCTACTCCCTCCCATGCATGCCGTTCTTGCAAGTGGTACCTATAAGCACAACAAAAGCAAGAGGTGAGTCAAAGACTACAACAAATATAATAAATGGCATCAACAACATACAAGCATGTAACCCATCAACTATACTTCACAAAATCACACATCAATCACTTTACACATGTATGCTATGCAATATGCTCAACATGGTCTTTCTCTTTCTCTTTCCCTTTTTGCATTTTACTGGTAATGCAAAGTGCGCATCCGTCGATGCACATCCATGCTGTAACATCGCAGTGCAGGGACCTTTGCCCATACTCCACGTGTATGGGGACTGAGCCCATGCTCTTCAAGTATGAGAACCTTTAGCCGTCATTAACATGCGGGGACATCAAATTGATTGGTCCTCACATCACCAAGACTTTAGTAAACCAACATAATGCATATGTATGAATTCTCAAAGTAATACAAATATGCATCCACAACAACATTGCGTATTAATAACCTATTCTTACTCCAAAATCTCACAACCACAGACCAACAACCATGAATAACACGTGATTCATATCTCTAGCAACCATGAACAATACCAATAATGCCATCATCATCACAAACACGAACACACAAGTACTCATAATATATACCAAACACGCCATTCAATAATACACATTATATTCATCATTATACTTGCCTTAACCACGAGAGAGCGAAGGTTGTCGAAGGTCTTGCCTCGGTACCACTCCACCACCAAAAGCAGACGAGCACAGTGGCTGAGCAGATCGATCGCTATCTCCACTGGCCGGCCCTCAATTGTCGTCTCCTCGCCTTCCTTCAATGGGCGGACAAGGGGCTTCGGCGGGGAGGAGGTGGTCTTTGTTGGGAGGTGGTGGTGCGAGCGCAATGGAGCGGTAGGCGGCCAAAGGCGAGTGGGTGGCGCTCTAGGGAAAAAGAGGAGGAGAGGTGGCGCTAGGGTTTTGGGGTGGGAGCCCCTTGGCGCCACCCTTGGGCTTCCCCTGCAGGCGCGTCCGCGCCAGGTTGTCGAATAAGGAGAAAAACCCTTTAAACTTGAATTTTACTCCTTTCTTTGCCCTCTCTTCTTCCGGTGATTTTCTAATTACCGATTCAATTCAGGGATATTACATTGGGGTTGGGGTTGAGTTGAGCGAGTCGGCTGGCGAACAGACGGGTACTTTGCGGAACTTGGTCTCCGTCGGTGAGGCGTCGACCTCCATGTCGGAGGCGCGCGCGTGGAGGCCACCGCGGTGGGGCGTCGGCCGCTTGCGGGATGACCGTGGGCGGTGGGCGGCTTCGGCACAGAATCGGCGAGACACGGTGGCGGAGCAGAGGCGGCATTGGGTGGCGCGAATCGGGAGCGGCGTTAGGCGATTCGGAAGTGTTAAGAACTAGAACATTGCACAACCATTGGGGCGTACTTATATAGACTAACATCACGAGACGGTTCTTTAATAGAAGCGTGCGTGATGTTATCCTGACGGTTCTATTTAGAACCGATGCGTGATAACAGTAACATCATAAACGGTTCTTTAATGGATCCATCGTGATGTGAGTAATCCTGTTATTCCATTAAAGAACCGTATGTCTTGTGCATATCTGTCTTGTGAGTAATCGAGATCGAGCGGTTCAAGTGAGCGAGCGATCGGTCGATCCGATCGGCCACTCAATCGGCCGTTGCTCTCAAATCGGACGTTCAAGTGAAAGAGCGTCGGCCGGTCCGATTAGCCACTCAATCGGCCGTGATCTCCAAATCGGACGGCTCGGATCGAGGCGGGAAGGCGAGTGGTCGAGCAGTGCGAATCGGACCGGAGGATCTCCATCGGACGGCTCACACAGCGCGGTTAGGTGGTTGAGCTGAACCGCGAGACTCGGTCGTAGTCGACTCGGGTTCGAGCCTGAGGAACAGTGATTCCAAATTTTGAATTGAAAGGCGGAGATGATTTAGGAATTTCCAGAGGTAGCTCCACAGCTCCAAAAATTCTAAAATTTTACTGAGTGATCCTGACTTCAAGATCAACCGTGTATGAATTTTCCAGAATTTCTCATGCAGTACATTGCCGCTAGAAAATTCACAAGCTCTTTGGACGGGGTTTGACCGAGGAGACATCGAGTTTGACCAGCCCATAAGAAATAGCCAATAATTTCTAAAAATTATGAAATTTCTCGGAGGTTACAGATGATCAGAATTTAGAAAAATATTTCGAGGATGATCACAAGGAAAATTCTAACAAGGTTTCAAAGATGATATTCTCAACAAGTTGATAACTCTAACAAGTCGCATTAACATCAACACTAGAGATGACAAGTCCATAACACATGTTAACATCAAACTATAATGGAATACATGCTTAATTGAAATATTGTCATTCATGATGATCGACGCATATAGCTAGCTTGCTCATGGTTCTTCCTCCGGTCGATGCAGTCTCAAAGTAGGCAACTAGTCAAATTGATTGTACTCTTCCTCATCACGACATTCTCAACTCCGACAATCCTTCTTTTCCTATGAAGAACTACGTGGCGGTTCTTATTTGATGGGTCAGTTACATAAAAACTTGAACAACTTGCTTAGCGAGTGCGAATGGTTTGTCCTTGTATCAAACACGTTTGAGGTCCAGATGGTGCGCCGTCTTGTCGACCTTCACGCCTGCGAAAGTTTAACCCAATGACATCGAAACAAGGGGATCTTAAAAGTACATAGTCGAGCTCCCAAATCTCCTCTCGAACCCATAGTACGAGTTCAACCGTGTGCCCCGTGATATTGAACCACTCGATGAAATGCATCTATCACGGACACACTATTCGGGTAGTGCTCTTCCTATCACAGTCCAGTATAAAACGTGTACCAATTTATGTCGTATCCTTGCCATGTCACAATTGTAAATTTTGGTCCTTTGGCCAACCATAGCAGCGTTTCATCACTTGATGACCTCCAAGTGAATCGCATCTTTAACCATTCGTTGAGCCGAGCGGTTGTGCTCTCGTTATCAAACCTCCGACCGGTCTAGATTACATTGGCGTACCATGTCTTTGTGCTCGTCGATGTATGGGGACACCTGGGTCATGTGTTGCAAGACCGTGAAATGGGCCTGCGCCTATGTATCTAGATCGGGAGTGATTGCTTTCCTCGCGATGGTCCCGATACCCTCCAGTCTCCCCTCGTGACGAGATAGAGGCACACCTATCGGCTCCACCTGAGCCATGTAGTCGACGCAGAACTCAATGACCTCTTCGGTTGCATAACCTTCGATGATACTGCTCTCCGGTCGAGAACGATTCCGTACGTAGGACTTCAGAATTCCCATGTATCTCTCGAAAGGGTACATATGACGTAGGAACACGAGGCGCATATCTTTATCTCTTTCACAAGGTGAACAATCAGATGGACCATAATATCAAAAAATAACAGAGGGAAATACATCTCAAGATGACATAGAGTCGTCACCACCTCGGCCTGCAGAGCGTCGAGTCCTTCGGGATCGATGACCGTCTGAGCAATTGAGTTAAAGAAATAACACAGTCTAAAGATTGCCACTCGGACCTTGTTTGGCAAGATACTCCTAATTGCAACAGGAAGTATTTGTGTCATCAGCACATAACAATCATGAGACTTCATACCAATTAATTTCAAATCTTTAATGGAAACAAGTTTCTTAATATTGGCGAGTAACGGATGGAACTTTCACACCATGTAGCTTTGACATAGTTCATTTCTCTCGGCCTTAGTCAAAGTGTAGCAATTTGGGGAAGATACGTTCGTCCTTTATCGATCTCTTTCGGTGCTAACTCGGTTCTTATGTTCATATCAACCAAGTCACGCCGTGCGTTAACACCATCTTTTGTTTTGCCACTAATGTTGATAGAGACCAATCAAGCTATCACATACATTCTTCTCCACGTGCATGATGTCGATCAGATGGCGAACTTCTAAGTGCTCCCAATAAGGCAAGTTCTAAAAATTGAGCCGCTTCTTCGGATGTTTTTACGAGGGTCCTTAATTTACGTCCTTTACAAGCACAACATCGATATACTTAACCATATCATAGACCTCTTTCCCTTTAAAAGCCTTTGGAGCTGAACCGTCCTCCATATTTCCGTCGAATTATTTCTTCATCTTGCGGTATGGGTGAATCACGGAAGGAACCTACGGTGGCCATATACGATTTTGCGAGTTGTTCGACCATACACTCTCGGTACCATCTAAGCGGTCGAAGGCTTTGGCTCCTATTATCTTGAACCCGACAGTTACCAAGGCGGAAAATCATTGATGGTGCAGAATAACATGGCTCGTAAAGTGAAGTACTCTTGTTTGTACGCATCCCATACTTGTACCCCTTCGTTCCAAAGTGTCACAAGATCTTCCAGCAATGGTGCTAGGTACACATCAATATCGTTCCAGGTTGCTTCTGCCCTTGGATAAGTAGTGACATCAAAATGTATTTCCACTTCATACACAACCAAGGAAGAAGGTTGTATATACATAGATTCACGGGCCAGGTGCTATGTCGGCTGCTCATGTTACCGAAAGGATTCATTCCGTCCGTACTCAACCCTAACCTTATGTTCCTCGGTTCCGCTCCGAACTCTTCGAAGCTCCGATCGAAGTTTCTCCACTGGGCAGAATCAGCAGGGTGTCTGAGCTTCCCATCTTTCTTACGCTCCTCCGAGTGCCAACGCATCAATCTTGCCTCCTTTCGGTTCGCAAATAAACGCTTCAAACATGGGATCACAGGCAGATACCACAACATCTTAGCAGGAGGTCCTTGCTTCGCCTTAGCAGTATTCTTACGCTTGTATCGGGATGCTTTGCACACGGGACATACATGCATGTCTGCCTTCTCTTCACGGTAGAGGATACAATCGTTCGGACATGCATGTAGTCTTTCTACTTCCATTCCCAATGGACAAATAACCTTCTTAGCTTGGTAGGTCATGCTGGGCAACACGTTTCCCTCTTGAAGGATGTCAGCTAAGAGACCTAACAACGTCGTAAAACTATTGTCGGACCAACCATTGCTTGCCTTCAATTTGATGGTTCAAGCACGGTTGACAACCTTAGTATTCACTGCGACCGTGAACAAATGTTTCCCCGAGTCCTCCATTAAGCCCTCGAATTTACAAAACTCTCTCTCACCGTAGTTCTCTTCTGCATCGCGTAGCATCTGATCCAAATTGTCATCATGCGACCTATCCTCATCAAAAGCACATTTCATACCCTGCATATCGTTGACTTCCTCGGCGATGTCGTCATTCTGACTTAGGTATAATCTGCTCTTCACGTGATTGCTCAACATGTATATCCTTTTTGAAACCCCTTCGTATTAAGTGAGCTTCGATCTGCTGCGGGTTATTAAACATTTTCATATTACGCAATCAATGTATGGACGAGTACATAAATTTTATCCCCTTCTTCAACATATCACTCGCTGCAGTTCTTCTAAAAGCAAACACGCCATTAATATACTCTTCACTCACACGGTTCTCAATGTACATTGTTTGGACCATCTACCGTATACGCATCGAAACAAATTAATTAGTGTTAAATTATATTAATAAACCATAAGTACCCTTCATAATGACCAAACACATTAGTGATTAGTCTAGAGTAAATATAAAGGGTTACTGATCGTTACACATTAGTGATTAGTCTAAAGTAAAAATAAAGGGTTACGGATCGTTACCCTTCTCTCCAAGGTGGCGCAATGTGGGTGGAGGCGGCGAGGTGCGCAATAGGGAGGAGGAGGCAGGTACGCTCAAAGCGGAATGGCGATAATGTGCATGGAAGGAGGACAGCAGCAGGTGGTGCAGGGGAGGAGGCGGCAGGCGGGGTGGCCAATGGGGAGGCGGCGAGCAGCGGTGGCGGTGCCTCAAATGGAATGGAAATGGGGCCTGCGGGAGCATCTATTTTATAGTGCTTGTATATCACGATGGTTCTTTATCGAACATGCGTGATGCTTCCTGACAGTTCTTTATACAAACCGTCTGTGACACTTCATGACGGTTCATATAAAGAACCGTCTGTGATACTTATTATCCGACGGTTAACGAAGAACCGTCTGCGATAATTATCCTGAGCAGTTCCATGGGGTGTCTAGTATAGCATGTTTTGTAGTAGAGTCTTTTGTCGGTCTTGGTGTTTGGCTAGAAGACCGTATTGCTAGTATAGCTTACCGTACTATTAAGAGGGTCTTGTCTAGTAGCTTAAGCCTCATCATGTGTTGATAGTGTAGGACCGGAAGGCGACTAGGGGTGAATAGGCGCTTTCAAAACTTTCTCGTCTAAATCAAATTCAACACGAACTTCACTCCTTTAGCTATGAAAGCTAAGAAGATCGATAAGCACACAGTGAAGCCTTGTCTGAATTCGATAACCCCGATAACCACCGTCACAAATGTGGAGACTTAAACTCAAAGGGTTGATCGGCACAGGGTCGGACCGGTTACCAAGGCGATCGGCAGAGCGTTCAACAATGATCGGCGAGAACTAGTGGCGGTCGGACCGGTGGACACGGTTCGACCAGCGATGCATGATCGAATATCGGGTCGGACCGCCGTTACAAGACCGGTCGACCGGTTCGATCGAGCGAAAAATCCACCCCAAATCCAAAAGCGAAATTTGATCCAACTTTTGATTCAACCAATGAAACTTGACCAAATTTGAGCACACCTCCTAATGATATTGGAGACCTATTTCTAGCGCGATCCTTCGATCCACTTCGTAGAAACAAACTCTCAAGGATTAAACAAAGAAGTGCACAAACCCTAGAAGTATGAAAAACTTTGATTCAAGACTTGCTTGTGGGGTTGATGGTCTAGATGATCCTAGGAGTACTCCACACATCAAAGCAAGACACAAAGGGTCAAAATACCAAGTTTGAACTCTTGAATCAAGGAAGCATAAAATTCATTCAAATGAGAGAAGAACACAAAAGAGGAGACAAATGATCTCACAAGCAAGCATCACAAGATTGATTGATCTCACAAGATGCTTACAAAGCCACTCCAACAAGGAGGACAAGAGCTCACCCAATGAGCATACAATCTCTCCCTCTCTTCCTCTCCAAACCCTAACCCTAGAAAAGCAAGGGAAACCAAATGAATGCCTCCACAGGTTTTCCTTCTCCCCTTTCCTATTTATACTAGAGAGGACTAGAGTCACATTTGGGGCCCACTCACATGGGACCCACACAAATCTGTTGAAGCAATCGCCCTTCACCACGTGTAGGTTGATCGCGATTCTCATCGACGCCAAGCCTCTCTTGTCGAATCCCACGGAACCTCCCGGAGACTCGCACCGATATCCGACCGCTGATCCAACCGGTATGATCGAACCACCGTTCGATTCGCTCGATCCATCTGCACCAAGCTTGTGTCACACGACCTCCCGTATCCCGATCGTTACGGACCTCGCTCTCCAAGCGTAGTCGATCCACTCACCGTTGCGTCGTTGACACGCAAGCCACACCGCACAATAGACAAACAAACCGTTTAGGAACAAGTTCTTCACAACTTGACCCACGTTAGTTCCACAATGCAATATGCAACAATAAAGCATTGATAACTAAACATTAAACACAATCAACATGCATCAATGCGAACTTGGCTTACCTCCAAGCCATTGCTGGTCGAGCCCACGAGGCGTCCGACCGATATCAGCGTCGGACCGCTCCCACAAGTCGGCGACCGGTCAAGACAGCAAAATTCTAGCTTGAAAATCCGAAACCTTCTGGAATTTTCAACTCAATAGAACTTTTGAGTGGGAGCTCCAAAAATGATACAACCACATCCAGGAGACTCCCCTCACCTGCCTACACAACCTATTTTTGGATTAGCCCCAAAATCCAACTTTAGGTCAGGCCGTCCGGCCACCACCGCTGTCCGACAGTCCACAGGCGGTCTGCCGCCACACCACCGGCGAGGCACTGTGGTCGACGAAGAAGCAAACCCAACGCGAGATTTTGCAAACCAACAAAGCCATTGCCAATTGACTCATCATCCTGAGATCGTGCACATATCCTCACGATATCCACAATAGCTCAATCTCGCTTGCTCTAACTCACCGTGGCATGATGCTATTATTTGCAAATGTGTTTTGGAAATAGTCGACACTCATGCATTTAATCCTTGTAGCATGTGACTATACTTTACAAATGATTGAAGTCCATGTACCTACTCCTTGTAGCATGATCTAACTTTGCAAATGTGTTTTGTAAATTGTTGGGGTTCATGCATTTTCCCTTGGCATGGTCTAAGATTGCTTGTTGCCATTTCTTTGGACTTAGACCATGGTAGTGGCTCTTTGGAGTTGTGCTTTTGATTTGATAAAATGTGTTTTGGATCAATTAAATAGGTGAGTTGTGTAGACCTATGAGTAAGCTTTCCATAGAGTCCAAGATCACTCAATTCCGACATCGGAGTTAAAAGTTATGACCTTTTGACCGAGTGTCGTCTGTGCTGAAATTGAACTGCGATAGTACCGCTCGAGAAGAGAGGTACTACCGCAGAATGGTAGTACCGCCCATTGCACTACGGTACTACCGCACAAAAACTTTAACGGCTTGTTTTTGAGCCATTAATGCACCTGCATTTAATCGATGAACAGTAGAGAAATGGTAGTACTGCTGCAGTAATCATGCGCATTCACCGCAAATCCTGATTTTTTGGGATTTTTGCTCCCAACGGCTAGTTTTTGTGTGTGGACTATAAATACTCACCTTGGCCGGTTGAGAAACATTCTTTGGCATCCCATTTCACTCACTTGAGCTAGTGTGAGGTTCTCCTCTCAATTGTGCATATGTTGCACCTTGTGAGCAAGGAGAGTGGTCTCTTGTTGCATGTGTTTCATCTAGAGGTGGATTTCGTATCCATTTGAGCATGTGCATTTGTTGCACGTGGTGAGAGTCAAGCAAGGGGTTTGGCTTGTTACTCTTGGTGTTTACTGACATCTAGACGGCTGAAGGCGTCTGTGGACCGGTGATCTTCTCAAGAAGCTTGTGAGAAGGCCCGGCGTGTTGTGAAGGTTGGAGCTCACCTACCCTGAGCGGGAAAGAGCTACTACTTGTAGAATTGAGGTATTTGACTTAATTCATGGAGCCGATCCAATTATTTTGGGCTTACCTCCACGTGGATTAGGGGAGACCGGCAAGTCTCCGAACACCATGCTAAAACACCATTGTGTCATTGTGGTTTGTTCTATTGTATTTTACTTTGTGCAATTTACATTCCTTGCATTAAATTGCTTTCATGTCTTTGAATCATTGCTATCATTATCAATAGTACATGTTGTTGGTGCACTTAGTAAAGACTAGTTGATTTAGGCTTTAATTGTGAAAACCGAATTGACTTACAATTCCGCATAAAACTCTGCTTTAGCCTAAAGATTTTAAACTCGCCTCATTCACCCTCTAGCTCCTCCTCGATCTTACAAATGAGGCAATGGCTGGAGGCGCGGGCGTGAGACCCAAGGCAAGACGAACGAGGATGCGCAGAGTCGCATGCGCGACAAATCACGAGGCGCAGGCGCAGCGCTTCAGGGGGAAGAAGGCATCAAAAGTGTAGGCCTGTGCAGCGGAGGGCAATGAGCTGCAGTAGTTCCTGGCCGTGGCTAGGCACGACCTATGGGATTTTTAGCTATTTTTGACCGTTGTGGTCTTAAAAATAGCAAAACAAATTCAAAACATTATGAATTTTTTTCTATAAATAGCCACCATACCACTCCCACTCTGCTTAGCACCCTTCATTCTTCATTCTCTTTGAAATTGTGTTGTGCAAATTCAAATAAGAGCTATTTTGAAAAATTCAAAAATTTGTGCCAAAATTTGGAAATCTCAATTCTCGTGAGTAAGTCAACAAAGAGGTACAATGCTATTTTGTAATACTTTATTGTTAGTTCTGTTATGCTAAGATGAAAGTAGTAATAGTGTTAGTTTCGATTTTGGAGTTCTCAAGTATCGACACCCTACGATGCCTTTGCTCTTGGTGATTACGGACTTTCACCGAGGAAATTGCATCCATGGAGGCGCTATGGGCTACCTCAAACCAACCAAGGTTTCATCGAGGAGTAAGGCTCCATGCAAAGATCGTGCTCCATGGCAACCTGAGCAAAGAGGTCGAGACCGCTCACATCTAAGTGTGGAAGAATTTCGACAGACAACCAAGCAAGACGCGCGGAAATAAGGTACCATATGCTATTTGTAAAATTTGTCACCATGAATTATCTACAAAGTCTACAAGTGGAACGACACTTGCTTAGACATGCTACAAGATGTCTAACCAAGCAAGGATTGGTGATGATGCAGACGCGAACCATTTATACAACCTCGACTGTGGTATCTAGTCGGGACTACTGAGGAGGTGACGCACCATGAGAACCTCCATCACTGCTCGATCATCACAGTCATTGTGACGACACCGTAAGATACTTATAACCTATGGTCATTTCATTGATTATATTTGTACTCTTCGTTAATAAACATGTTGTGTATGTCACTTCGCTTGAGCGGCACAATGCATCGGAGACCGCCATCCGTAGACCACACACGTGATCGGGCCGCTGAAGTGCTCAAGTACGCCTTCATGAGTCGAAGAAGATAATAAAGAACTTGAGTCATGCGTCGCTTGATCTGACGGGCACAGACGGCACTAAGTGGGGACCGGACTCACCGCCAAGTCATCATGACCTAGGAGTCCGCCGGTCGTGAGCACTTCCCGCTTGTCATCCATGGGCCGACGGTGTGGAGGTGTTATGTACAATCTACATTTTATTTTTTGGTTATGCCTTACGCCCGCTAACATCATGTCATTCGCCACCGCAGTCCGGCTAAGATGCATCACTTCTACCATCCGCGTCGGCATACGATTAGCGCTACCTTCGCCATCCGCACCGCACATCCGGAGGTATGAGAATCTCATTTACGCCCGTGAGTGTCTATTTCAACTAACATCGCTCCGCCTTGCGCCTTCGCTCACACAATGGGGTGACAACCGCCATGTCCACCGATGATGAGGATACGGCCTCCCATCTCCGCTAGGAGCAAGATAATCGCGTTAGGGCATGGACAATGGTAGCCTGTGGTTTTGAGCGACGCAGATGCAGCTCTTCCGAAGTTCATTCGGCCCCACCGCACGCTCAAGGCCAAAGCTCCTCTAGGTTGGCCGCACATCAGACGACAAAGGCAGGCGAGCTCCTC
Source organism: Hsuehochloa calcarea (assembly GCA_036346395.1). Classification (NCBI taxonomy): domain Eukaryota; kingdom Viridiplantae; phylum Streptophyta; class Magnoliopsida; order Poales; family Poaceae; genus Hsuehochloa; species Hsuehochloa calcarea. Next base: position 32,733,347 of record CM070608.1, on the reverse strand, counting down.
CACACGACCGAGTTGCGCACATCATACCTTGGGGCGCATAATTCGAGATAGTGGATTTATACAATTGGCTGCTCATGAATTCATTGTAAGTGTCCCCTAGTTCGCATGCGCCAAGACGACGACATGTACGCTTACCAAACTACCACCGACTCACCGACCGGCACCTCCGCCCACTCAACATACTCAATGGTCTTCGCATCTCCGATCCGACAATTGCTCTCCGGGCCGGCCGACGATCCCACGACATACTTGAGAAACAAGGTCGCAGACGTGACGCACTACGCACGAAAGCGGTAGAGTAGTGGCTTAGACGAGTGAGCCAAATTGTATCCCGTGTTATGTGATTCCTTTTTGGTATATTTGTATTCATATTTTGTTTTGCTATATTTGTACGCATATTTTGTATGTTATGTGTGTAATGTTGCACCATATTGTATATCGACATTTCCAATAGAGTTGCAATTTAGCCCTTTTTTCCCTAATTATGCATTGCCCTAAATATTTCAAAACCCCCTCCTAGAACCTCCACCCAAAACCCGCTCTCTTAAGAATGTCTCTTACCTGTAGTGTCTCTTAAGAGGACATCAACAAGATGCTTGCACATTGATGAAATGAACATAAACCTGGATACCCTAATTTCGAAACCCTAATTCTATTAGGAGTACTTTGTGTGGGAATTCATGAAATCCTAATTTCCGAAAACGTAAAATCTAATTTTTTAGATCTAAACCCTTATTTTTTTTAGATAATTTTAGAACACATATAAAATTTTAGAAATATTACATAATCAAGTCAACTGTATAAGGTGCCTTCAAAACAAAATTCATAATTTTTGGAGCTCATTTTCTATATTTAGAAATTCCTACATGCAATATACTTATATGAAATTGCAAGAAAATTCGTAATCAATAAAATTATAGAAAAGTACACAAGAAAGTATAACGTGGCTTTGAGGCTCCACAAAAAAAAAATTATAGTTTTATTGAACTCATATATTATATGTAAAAATTCATACCAACACCAACGAAACTATATTGGAGGAGAGAGAAAAGTGGCCTAATGCAAGGCCACCATGGGGGAGGAGGCCACCGCACGGCCGCTACGTAGTTTTGCCTTGTGTCAGCTTTAAAACTTCTGCCACATGATCGTCATGCAGTAGGATGATATTTTTGCACTAATACGGTCAAAAACTGGAAGCATGAGAATATGTACCAGCGATCTTATCAATAAAGAAGCGTTGTCTTCCTACCTCTTGTGTTCATTGTTTTTCTACTTTTGTGTATGATCCATCTAGTTCGTCAGCACGACGAAGACACTAGTTATTTAACGCTACTCAACTCCAACATTGCGTGACCGCTCGATCCTATACGGCGCGCGCGGCGTAGTACAGGAGCGCGCCGAGCAGCGACCCCCGCGCGCGGCCGGATCGACGACAAGCACCACCGTCGTCGTACGGCCGGCGCTGCTGTGCGGCGCGCGTCGCCCGACACGCACGTACGTACGTGCGTGCAGTCGGCCGTTTCATCGCGTAATTGTAACGGATCGGAGATGGACGGAGACGTACTACGTGGACTTCAATGCCGGTGCTGTGTGCGGGGGCCCATGCCCCATGACCTGCCGCCAATTCATCATTATTCTAAGGCCCAATCATTTTAATCTTGAAGACCCTCCAAGCCCATCAAGATAGTTAAATTTTTTTTTTAACGGGGAAAGAAGATAGTAAGTAGTACATGCTATCGTACAGAATGGAGACCGACTGGGCTTGGTCTGGTCGATGGCTGCTATCCTGCCTACGTATCACGGTATCAGTCGTCAGTCCGTGGATTGCGGATTTGTTTGCAGGAGCCAGCTTTTGCTCTGATGTGTATGTAATCCACGTCCGTATACTTGATCGGACAGTCAAAAATCCATTACTTCATGTGGCACGACTTGCCTGTGCCGTTGTTATGCGTCCTATATCGGACGCGGGACTTTACACAAAAGTTATGACGTCGACGGAGCCGCCACCAACCGCGGCCTCTCACGTACGTGCTCCGCCGCGTCGATCCTGCCCATCGCTTACTCAGGCCTGTGCAAAGCTCCACCATCTCGACCCACCGTGTCGACGATACTAACCAAGGATATTGATAGACCATCTCGACCCAGCTCACGAACAGTCCGGATCCCTATACGACCAATTCGTATTTGGTCAGATTAAGTGATATGCTTGCGTATTCTCTTTTTACCTCAAAATATCTGATCAAACTCCAAGTGTAATATATGTTATCCACGGACTGCTCAATCATTTCTCGATCTAGTGACAGATAAACTTCGTGTGGCCGACTCTTCGACTACTTATAGCACGGTCATGCACTTCATTTATCCGATCGCATCGAAGGGCCTAGAGATAGTTCTCCTGTTATGCTAGGAGGGGCAAATCACATATCCAACCAATCACATCTGTCTGCATGTTTCATAGCATACTCAAAAGCTACCATTATAACTACCCAGTTATGAAGTAGTGTTTGGTAACCTCTAAGTGTACTGTTACATATATAGAAAACTATATTGACCATATGTCTAAGGATTATACATCATCATTGCTTGTGACCAACTGATGACACATATGTATATAACAATCTCAATAGTGTCTCAAGATGGATCAATCCAACATCATGTTTTTTGACATGTGTCCACACTATTGATTCGATATCCCCATATCTATGATCGGTGAAACAGGTCATCAATCAATACATTTCCTGGTCTATAAGTCACTAGTGTCTACTAACCAGGGATCTTTTCACTACTACAAAATATGCTATACTAGACACCCCATCACGCATTTGCTCTTATAAATAATCGTCAGGATACTTATTTATCGCTGCATCGCTCAGGATACATGCCTATCACGTAACCGCAGTTCGTGATATAAAAGCACTATAACTAGATGCCCCGATGCACCCCTTTCTATTCCATTTGAGGCGCCGCCACCTCGCCGCCACGCCGCCTCCCCGCTTTGAGTCGCTACCCGCCTCCTCCCATTGTGGCACCTTCGCCGCTCCTCCCACATTGCGCCACTCTGAGAGAAGGGTAACGACCAGAACCCTTTATTTTTACTCTAGACTAATAACTAATGTGTAACGACCAGAACTCTTTATATTTTCTAGACTAATCACTAATGTGTTTGGTCATTATGAAGGGTACTTATGCTTATTAATATAATTTAACACTAATTAATTTGTTACGTGCATATACGTAGATGGACCAAACCGGATGTACATTGAGAACCGTGAGTGAAGAGTATATTAATGGCGTGTTTGCTTTTAGAAGAGCCACCGAGGTGATATGTTGAAGAAGAGGATAAAATTTATGTATCTGCCCACGCATTGATTGCTAATATGAAAATGTTTAACAACCCTACACATCGAATCTTCACTTAATACGAAGGGTTTCAAAAAGGATATACATATTGGAGCAAGCATTGTGAAGAGCAAATATACCTAAGTCGTGAATGACGACATCACCGAGGAAGTCAACGATATGTCGGGTATGGAATGTGCTTTGATGAGGATAGGTCGATGATGACAATCTGACTGACTACGCGACGTTGTATGGAACTATGGTGAGAGAGAGTTTTGTAAATTCGAGGGCTTAATGAAGGACTGGAAACCTTTGTTCCTCGGGCCGCAGTCTAATACACAAGGTTGTCAACCGTGCTTGAACCATCAAATTGAAGGCAAGCAATGGTTGGTCCGATAAGAGTTTTACTGTTGTTACGCCTCTTAGCTTCGACATCCTTCCGAGGGAAACGTTGCTCAAAGACGACCTACCAAGCTAAGAAGGTTGTTTGTCCATTGGGAATGGAAGTAGAAAGAATACATGCATGTTCGAACGATTGTATCCTCTACCGAAAGAGTATGCAGACATGCATGTATGTCCCGTGCAAAGCATCTCGATATGTAAGCGTAAGAATATCGCTAAGGCGAAGCAAGGACCTCTCGCTAAGATGTTGTGGTATCCGCCGTGATCCCACGCTTGAAGCGCGATTTGCGAACCGGAAAGGAGGCAAGATTGATGCGCTGGCATTCTGAGGAGCGAAGAAAGATGGGAAGCTCAGCACCTGGCCGATTCTCGCTTAGTGGAGAAACTCGATCGTAGCTTCAAGAGTTCAAAGTGGAACCGAGGAACATAAGGTTAGGTTGAGTACGGACGGAATGAACTTTTCTGAACATGAGCAAACGACATAGCACTCCGCCCGTGAATCTATGTATGTACAACCTTCCTCCTTGGCCGTATGAAACGGAAATACATTTTGATGACACTACTTATCCAAGGGCCAAGCAACCCGGGAACGATATTGATGTGTACCTAGCACCATTGTCGGAAGAACTTGTGACACATCGAACGAAGGGGTACAAGTATGGGATGCGTAAACGAGAGAACTTCACTTTACGCTGGGCCATGTTATTCTCGCACTATCAATGATTTTTTCTCATTGGTAACCTGCTTGGGTTCAAGATAAAGGAGCTAAAGCTGCCCGCGACCGCCGATGGTACCGAGAGTGTATGGTCAACAACTCACACAAAACTATGTATATGCCACCAGAGGTTCCTTCCTCGATTCACCCAAACCGCAAGATGAAGAAACAATTCGACTAAATAAGGATGACGCGTTCATCTCCAAGGGCTTTTAGAGGGAAAGAGGTCTATGATATGGTTAAAGATATCGATGTTGTGCTTGGAAAGAGATGTAAATTAATGTCGGGCCCGTGTCACACAACCCGAGACCCTCAATGATACCAAGCTAGTCCCATGATCGAGCTAGCTTGCGATTAAACAATGATGTAATCATAACCATTCAACAACGAACTAATGAAGGCGATAAAGTAATAATAATCAAACAAAGCAAAGACCTTATGGTCAAGGTTCTTACAAAAGTCGTCACAGGCTTAACAACAACAGTATCCGCAATGAAATCTCAAAATCGTGGAGCCAATCGACATGCCCACGATAATCGAGTGGAGGACGTGACCTAGTTGCAAAGTCTTCAAAGTAGCCTTCTTCATAGTACTCAACATTTCCGGTTCTTCCTTGGGACTCGATCAACAAGGGCATAAAGCCGTGAGTACATAAAGTACTCGAAGAAGTCGTAAGAAATGTATGCACATAGTATTCATGCGAGCTTAAACAAGAATGGCTTTATGGCTAATTTGCGAAAGCAAGTTTAAATAAATACAATAATTAGATTGCAAGGTGATTTTAAAAGAATAATACATAGATAACCAAGTTCTTTTGAATCAAGCGGTGAACATCCCATTCACTTCCCAACCATTCCAACCATACGCTTTCCAACGAACCACACCATATTTTGAAAATACTACCTTCCGAAATCACTGGCATGTCAGTAAGCGGGACACGGCTATTCAATAGATTTTTAACACTGCAGAGGTTTAGCACTTTACCCACAAGACAAATTCTCTAGTTTGTTTGGCATCGTCGATACCACCGCTCACTTCCTTAGGTGAGTAGTCTAGAGCACGTGACAAGGCTTTACAAAGTTCCATTTTGCCTCTGTTACGCTGCTAAGGTTTCGCCATCACAGCCTCTTACGCCAAGAAGACCACATGAACCGACTCAAAACTTTCCTAATTAATTGGCGGTCACGTCCCATACCGGACTTATGGTTGACGAGGTGACCGATCAATGACTTGCAAAGTTAAGTCCTTAGTTGGTGCTCGATAAGTCTACCACAACCCAATGTGCATTACGCACCCACTCTAGCTTCCTACCTCAAGCGAGCATAAATCATTTTTGTTCATTCCCAACCAAATGGCAATCCCGCCATGGTACAACATCTTTTAATAAAAGTGGCCTCACACCACTGTCCATAGTTCCATTAGTCAAATTTCAATAATCATTGAACATGTGCTCGAAAGTACTGGGTAACTAGAGCATGTCTAAGCAATATCGCTCCCAAGTTGGTATACAATTATGTCCAACTAGTATTAACCATCCTAAGGTGTCCAAGGATATATGCCATTCAAGGAGACATTTCATTTTCAATTTATCAAGGAGGCATAATGGCAATTTGGTAATTATCTACTCCCAAAACCAATTTTTAATAAAACTAGCCATGCATGATAATTTAATACAATATACATTTGTAAAATGGGTTCAACATGGTCAAAGGCCTACGACTTGCCTTCGTTGGCGAGAGCGAGTCTTGATCGTCGGTCGAAGAAATCTTCCGAAACGGCGGAATCTACACGTGCGAGAATAGCAACAAATAAATAAAACAGCACCAAATGAACTCCAAAAATTACAAAACCAGTACCAAATGAAAGAGGATGAATTTATATGAATTTAGAAATTTGGATCACCCAAATCGGAGTTCGGATGTGAAAGTTACAGCCAAAAGAAGTTGGAAATCACATAAAATGATGGAATTAGGGTTTTTCGGATTTTCGGAATTATTTTTCAACTGAAAAATCGGAATTTGACGTCAGCGCTATGCATCAGCGACGAGCAGCCACGTGGCAAACCTGCGTGGCGCTCGACTGCCACTGTACGCGTGGCCTGAGCCCTACGAGCAGAGAGAGAGGAGAGAGAGAGAGGGAGGAGGCGGCGGCTGAGGAAACGGCGGCGCGTCACGGCGCCGAGGAGACGCGCGACGGAAGAAAATAGCGGAGGAGCGCGCGGAGAAGAAACGCGACGGAGCGGAGGAAGAAGAAGAGAGGAGAGGCGAGCCGAGGCGCGCTTATAGGCGAGAGGTCGCGGAGCGCGGAGGCGCGAGGAGAGCATGGGCGCGGCGTGGCGGGCGCGGGAGGCGCGGCGAGACGACAGGACGCACGGCGCGAGATTCGCTGGCGAGATTGCGCGGCGCGCGGACGCGGGAGAGAGAGCGGCGGCGGCGAAGCGCGAATAAGGAGCCGTCCGATTTGACGGACGGTGAGGGAGAAGAGGCGCGAGCGCGAGAGTCGTCCGATTGGCGACGGCGAGAAGACGAACGCGCGGAGGAAGATGATCGCGCCGTCCGATTTCGATCGGACGGTGGGAAGACGGAGGCGCGGCGAACGGAGCGCGGATCTCGATCCAACGCGAGAGCGATAAGGTGGCGCGTGATCGGAACCGCGGATGGGGATCGACGGTCCGAGGCGAAGGAGCAGCGGCGAACGAGGGCGCGGATGCCGTCGGACGGCGAGCGAGGGGTCGAGGCGTCGAGCGAGGCGGAAGCGGGCGGAGGCGGCGAATAGGAGATGGGCCGAATGGATTCGGCCCACAAACAGTAAAGGGGAATTAAAATACATTTTCGATTTTCAAAATTCAAACAAATCAAAAAGCAATTTAGAAAATAGCAAATAGACTCCAAAAATTCTAGAAAAATTCACAGAAATTCCTTGAATTATTATGGACTTAATAAAAATATTTTTAACTTTAAATTTTCTTTTTATTTTGCCACTAAAATAATTTTTCCATTTGGATAAAACAAAAATAAATTTCTAAAATCCAATAAATCCAAGAAAATTCTTAAAATAATAATTTTGATTTTAAATTCAGAAAATTCAATTAAACCAACTTTAATTTAATTGAAGTTTGATTAACTCATATTAAGCGCAAATGATTTTGAAATTTTCAAATTAAGCTTTTGGGCAAATAGAAGCAAATGGTTCTCTTTTCAAATTTTCAAAAACTCCGAAAAATGGGACGCTACAAACCTACCCCTCTTAAAGGGAATCTCGACCAGATTGGTGACTAGAGAATAGGTGGGGAAACTCACCTTCAAGTCATCTTCTGTTCCCAAGTGGCTTCTTCTTGGTGTGGTTGCTCCATTTGGACCTTGAGCGGATGGTCTTGCTTCTTGTCACTCGTCGCTACTTCCAAGATCTTGATGGGATGCTCCTTGTAGGTGAGGTCTTCTTGCAGGCAATTGATTCCACGCATCGCTCTTCGGGCACACGCAAACACTTCTTCGCATTGGACACGTGGAAGACATTATGCACATCCGAGCGTTGAGGCGGGAGCTCCAAGCGTAGCGACTTCTCCTCTTCGGGCTAGAACTGGAAAAGGTCCGATGTACCTTGGTGCAAGCTTTCCACTTACTCTGAAACGACGCATCCCTTTGAGAGGCGACACCTTCAGGTACACATGATCACCAGGTGCAAAAGCTAGATCTCGGACGTTATCGCATAACTCTTCGCCTGGTCTGCTTTGACCTTTCTCGATTGATCGAACTTGCTCTTGGCTTTTTCCAAAATATCAGCCCAAACACTTGTCTTTCGCCTACTTCATTCCAATATAACGGTGTTGCATTTTCTTCAGTAAAGAGCTTCAAATGGAGACATCGGAGGCTTGTGTAATGTTGTTTAGGAAAACTCGCATAAGGTAGCATTTGATCCCAACGTCGATTTGCTAAGGCACAAGCCCTTAACATATCTTCTAGGATTTGATTTACTCTTTACGTCATCCATCCGTGCGGGATGATAAGTCAGATCTTGAAATTTAGATTAGTACCCAGAATACTGTGCAACTTCTGCCAAAATCTTGAGGTGAACTGGGATCCTCGATCTGACACGATCTTCTTCGGCACTCCATGCTGGCACACTATCTTTGCCATGTACAATTCTGCCAGTCTATCACCAGAGTAAGTAGTCTTGGTGGAGAAAATGAGCAACTTTGGTTAGACGATCCACAATTACCGGATAGAATCATATCTCGACCTTGTTCTTGGCAAACCAGGATAAAATCCATGCCAATTTCTTCCCACTTCCATTCGGGCACTCTCAAGGGTTGCAGAGTCCAAGCGAGTCTTTGATGCTCGGCTTTAACTCGTACGAGACATCACACTGAGCTACATACTCGCAATCTCACGCTTCATGCTAGACCACCAATACATTTCTTTAAGGTCTTGGTACATCTTTGTGCTTCCAGGTGAATGGAGTACAAAGTTTCATGGGCTTCCTTGAGTATCACCGCTTAAGCTCTTTCGATCTGAACACAAATTCGCTTGTCAAACCAAATGGTGCCTTGCTCATCTTCCAAAATCTCGGGCTTTACCTTTCTTCATGTTGCTCTTGATTTCTTAATATTGGCATCTTCAACTTGAGCTTCCTTGATCCGATTCCGCAAAGTGGGTTGAACTTAGGCGCCTAGATAACCTTCTTCAACCAACTCTAACTTGAGCTTCGGAACTCTTCATGAAGGGTCAGCGATTTTCCTTGATCGCTGTGGTATTGCAAGAGACTTTTCGCCAAGGCATCCGCCACAACATTAGCTTTGCCGGTGGTAATGGATTCCAATATCATAATCCTTGATTAACTCTAACCACCTTCTTTGCCTCATATTAAGATCACCGAGTGAAAATGTACTTCAAGCTCTTATGGTCCGATAGACTTCACAACGATTACCAATAAGGTAATGACGCCATATCTTTAAAGCATGCACTACTAGCTAACTCCAAGTCATGAGTGGGGTAATTTACTTCATGAGGCCTCAACGACGGAAGCATAGGCTACTACCTTCCTTTCTTGCATCAGACACAACCAAGTCCTTGCCGGATGCATCACGTAAAATCTCAAAATCCTTCCGACATCCGCAAAATCAACACCGAGTCGTTGTCGACGCTTCTTCAACTCTTGAAAACTTTGCTCACAACTTGTCCAAGCAAATTCTTTCTTTCTTCAAAAATGAGTGAGGGTCTTGCTATCTTGGAGAATCCTTCTATGAATCGGCGATAGTATCCCGCCATTCGAGAAAACTTCGACTGAGGCACCGACTTGGGTGACTCCCAATTACACATCCTTAACCTTGCTAGGGTTAACGATACTCTTCCGCAGACATGACATGACCCAAGAAAGTAACTTCTTTCATCCAAAACTCACACTTGCTGAATTTAGCATAGAGTTGATGATCTCTAAGCTTATTCAGACCAAACGGAGGTGCTCTTCATGCTCTTCTTCACTCTTGAATACACCAAAATATCGCAATGAAGACAATGACGAACTTATCCAAATATTCCATGAATACTTTATTCATCAAATTCATAAAGTAAGCGGGGCATTGGTCAATCCAAATGACATGACCGTGAACTCATACACCCATACCGGTGGAGAAAGTCGTCTTGGGGATGTCTTCGACGAATCTTCAACTGGTGGTAACCGACCTCAAGTCTATCTTGAGAACACACCGCCTCCTTTCAACGATCAAACAGATCATCGATCCCGGGCAGAGGGTACTTGTTCTTGATGGTGACCTCATTGAGGGCTCGGTAATCCACACACATCCGTTGGGTGTCATCCTTCTTGCAACAAAGATCACGGTGCTCCCCAAGGTGAAGAACTTGGCTGACAAAACCTTCTCTTGCATTTCTTCAATTTGCTTCTTCAGTTCAACCAAATCATTGACAGTAATCAGAGGGTCTCTTGAAAATAGGTGCAGTCTCGAACAAGATTGATGACAAACTCCAAGTCTCGGCCGTGGCATTCGTAGGTCATCGGAAAGACATCCAAAACTCTCGACATCGGCACTTCTTCCATAGATACAACACGCATCGCAGACTAAAGATCCAAATAGCTTATCCGGGAGGCTGCAAACTTTACCTTGGTTCCATCCGGATCGACCAAAGTGATGCTTCTACCACCACAATCCAAGAGGGCTTGGTGATTGGCAAGCCAATCCATTCCCAAAATCACATCAAGAGACTTGGTGTCTATGATGACGAGATTAGCAAGCAATTCTACCCTTCTATGGTCACTTTAACCTTAGGGCAACCTTGGTTCGTGACTCATTCCGAACCGAGATTGAACCAACAAAACACTTTTAAGAGGCAAAACTTCCAACCGGTGCCTTTCAAAGAAACTCCGAGAAACAAACGAATGCGAAGCTCCGTAATCAAACAAAACAAGGTGGCCGTAATTGACAAGGAACTTACCCAAAGACGACGTCCGGGCCGTTCGGCTTCCTCCACAGTGGTGTGGTTCACACGACCTCTTCCAAAAGGCCGAGGAGACTTGACGTGCGTTGAGTTTGAGGGGCTCCACGGCGACTCTCGGAGCGGGGTCCTGGCCGGGTGGCTCCATGTTGAAACGACAGAGAAGGGCCTTGCCTCTGCGGCGCATGCGAAGTGCCCTACCGATGGCACTTAAAGGTGTGATCCCCCGCAGGTTGCCATTCCTTGGTCTGTCTTGCCGGATGCTGAAGCGCGTTACGAACGCGGGCGAGGTGTCGCATGGGCTCAATGTGACAGTGGAGCAACACGGCGTGAGGCGCACATTCATTCGACTCTCGGAGTGAGACCGATGGGCACCGTGTCGCATCATCTTTCTCTTGGATTCTTCAAGTTCACTACGGATTCCTCGATGAGCATGGCCTTGTTCACCAAGTGCCGGAAATCGCATAATCATTCCCAATGACTTGCACCTTCAAACGGGTTGAGTCCTCTCTTGAAGCGCTTGCGGGCATCATCTCGTGGCAACGCCCTTCGGGCATAACGGGACAACCGAGTGAACCTATTAAGATATTCACTCACGACATGTTGCCTTGCGCATCACGAACTCATTCTTCTTCATTTCCACTTTTCCATCGTGGATATGGGAGTGGCGGAAAGCTCCAAAACTCGCCCAAGTGATACTCTCATGGTTTCCATGGCGGCACAATAGTTCTCCCACCATTCTGCATGCGTACCTTCAAGCCGGTGAGTGGCATATAGAACCTTCTCGCGATCATCACAACGGGTGATAGCGAGCTTTTTCCATGGAACGTAACACCATTCAGGCCCAATGGCTCAGAGGAGCTAGAGAAAGTGGGCGGATGGGTCCTTAGAAACTCGCCACTGGATCGAGGAAAACGGGGTGGAGCGGTGGGCGTGGCAATCGCTTGATCGCTCGATTCATCATTGCGAAGGGCGAAGCTGTCGTTCTGCGATTCATCATCCGAGCATATTCGCATCAAAGAGCTCATCACCGCGTCTGGTCCGCCATGAATCGACTCAAACCCGGATCCGACCGCGGCTCGGGAAGACGGGCATCGGCGCTTGGAGTCTCATCTCGCTCATGGAGTTGCGTCCGAACCATCTGCGACAAAGCTTCACGTGTTTAATAGACGAGAAGAAGAAAGCAATTTAGATGCGAGGGAAAGCACGGAGATGAGCGAGGAACAAGGGAGGTAGATGGATCAACCTAATGCGGATAGAATTGGTTTTACCCACGAACGGATAGCCGGAAAGCTATCAAGAAGCAAACCAAAAGGGACACTTAAGCACAAAAGCACTATTACGCAGACTAAACGACTCTAAAACTAGGGAGGCAGATACCATTCTAATCTTTACGAGGGTCAACTGGGAACACAGCGGAACTTGAGCTTCCAAGACTTCCATTGCTTGATCTTGAAGGGCCTGATCCTAGGGATAATCCAGAGATGAGGGAGTCAAATTTAAATTTGAAAACCAAGTTCCAGAAAAGATAAGATGAAAGAACTCAAGAATGATATAAAGAGGGTAAGATGAGAAGAAAAGAATAGAACAAGGTGAGAAAGAGCAGAATAAGATGAGAGAAGAATATCTAGTCAAGTTAATTGCTTGGTTTGATTTAGAAAATATATTTTGAATCTTTGACTAAGACGACCAATCTAACTAAAGGCTACGTCCACAGATCGATATGGCTCGATACCATCTCTTGTCGGGCCCCGGTGTCACACAACCCGAGACCCTCTGCGCATACCAAGCTAGTCCCATGATCGATGAGCTAGCTTGCAGATTACAACAATGATGTAATCATAACCATTCAACAACGAACTAATGAAGCGACAAAGTAATAATAATCAAAGCAAGAAAGACCTTATGGTCAAGGTTCTTACAAAAGTCGCCACAGGGCTTAACAACAACGAGTATCGCGTGAAAATCTCAAAATACGTGGAGCCCAATCGACATGCCCACGCAATCGAGTGGAGGGCGTGACCTAGTTCGCAAAGTCTTCAAAGTAGCCTTCTTCATAGTACTCAACATTTCTGGTTCTTCTCTGGGATGATCAACAAAGGGCATAAAGCGTGAGTACATAAAGTACTCAAAGTCGTAGAGAAATGTATGCACATAGTATTCATGCCGAGCTTAAACAAGAATGGCTTTATGGCTAATTTGCGAAAGCAAGTTTAACGATAAATACAATAATTAGATTGCAAGCGGATTTTAAAAGAATAATACATAGATAACCAAGTTCTTTTGAATCAAGCGGTGAACATCCGTTCACTTCCCAACCATTCAACCATACGTTTCCACGAACCACACCATATTTTGAAAATACTACCCTTGCGCGAAATCACCGGGCATGTCCGTAGCAGGGACACGGCTATTCGAATAGATTTTAACACTCTGCGAGAGGTTATGCGACTTTACCCACAAGACACGAATTCTCTAGTTTGTTTGGCATCCGTCGATACCACGCTCACTTCCTTAGGTGAGTAGTCTAGAGCACGTGACAAGGCTTTACAAAGTTCCATTTTGCCTCGGTTACGCGCTAAGGTTTCGCCATCACGCCCCTCTTGCGCCAAGAACAGCACACAGAACCGACTCAAAACTTTCCTAATTAATTGGCGTCGTCCCATACGGACTTATGGTTGCACGAGGTGACCGGATCAATGACTTGCAAAGTTAAGTCCTTAGTTGGTGCTCGGACAAGTCTACCACAACCCAATGTGCATTACGCACCCACTCTAGCTTCCTACCTCAAGCGAGCATAAATCATTTTTGTTCATTCCCAACCAAATGGCAATCCACCATGGTACAACATCTTTTAATAAAAGTGGCCTCACACCACTGTCCATAGTTCCATTAGTCAAATTTCAATAATCATTGAACATGTGCTCGAAAGTACCGCGTAACTAGAGCATGTCTAAGCAATATCGCTCCCAAGTTGGTATACAATTATGTCCAACTAGTATTAACCATCCTAAGGTGTCCAAGGATATATGCCATTCAAGGAGACATTTCATTTTCAATTTATCAAGGAGGCATAATGGCAATTTGGTAATTATCTACTCCCAAAACCATTTTTAATAAAACTAGCCATGCATGATAATTCAATACAATATACATTTGTAAAATGGGTTCAACATGGTCAAAGGCCTACGACTTGCCTTCGTTGGCGAGGAGCGAGTCTTCGATCGTCGTTGAAGAAATCTTCAAAGCGGAATCTACCGTGCGAGAATAGCAACAAATAAATAAAACAGCACCAAATGAACTCCAAAAATTACAAAACCAGTACCAAATGAAAGAGGATGAATTTATATGAATTTAGAAATTTGGATCACCCAAATCGGAGTTCGGATGTGAAAGTTATAGCCAAAAGAAGTTGAAAATCACATAAAATGATGGAATTAGGGTTTTTTCGGATTTTCGGAATTATTTTCAACCTGAAAATCCGGACTTTGCGCGCGCTTGCATCGACGCGAGCAGCCACGTGGCAAAACCTCGTGGCGACGCTGCCGCCCGAGTCGCCGCGTCGGCTCGAGCCAGGCGAGAGAGAGAGAGAGAGAGAGACGGGAGGGCGGCGGGCGGAAGACGGCAGGCGCACCGGCGAGGGAGACGCGACGGAAGAAAATGGCGGAGGAGCGGCCGGGAGAAGAACGCGACGGAGCGGAGGAAGAAGAAGAGAGGGAGGAGCGAGGCGGCGCTTATAGGCGAGGAGGTCGCGGAGGCGGAGGCGCGAGGAGAGGCATGGCGCGGCGTGGCGGCGCGGGCAGGCGGGCAGCGACGGACGACGCGCGAGATTCGCGGCGGATCGCGCGGCGCGGACGCGTGGAGAGAGAGAGGCGGCGGCGAAGACGCGAACGAGAGCCGTCCGATTCGATCGGACGGTGGGAGAAGAAGAGCGCGGCGCGGAGAGTCGTCCGATTGCGATCGACGGCCGAGAAGACGAAGCGCGGGAGGAAGATGATCGGCGCCGTCCGATTCGATCGGACGGTGGGAAGACGGAGGCGCGGCGAGCGGAGCGCGGATCTCGATCCAACGGCGAGCGATAAGGTGGCGCTCGATCGAACCGCGGGATGGGGATCGGACGGCGAGGCGAAGGGAGACGCAGGCGAACGAGAGGACGCCGGATGCCGTCGACGGCGAGGAGCGAGGTGAGGTCGGCGAGCGCGAGCCGGAGGCGGCGGGCGGGAATAGGAGATGGGCGAATGGATTCGCCCACAAACATAAAGGAATTAAAATACATTTTCGATTTTCAAAAATTCAAACAAATCAAAAAGCAATTTAGAAAATAGCAAATAGACTCCAAAAATTCTAGAAAAATTCACAGAAATTCCTTGAATTATTATGGACTTAATAAAAATATTTTTAACTTTAAATTTTCTTTTTATTTTGCCACTAAAATAATTTTTCCATTTCGGATAAAACAAAAATAAATTTCTAAAATCCAATAAATCCAAGAAAATTCTTAAAATAATAATTTTGATTTTAAATTCCAGAAAATTCAATTAAACCAACTTTAATTTAATTGAAGTTTGATTAACTCATATTAAACTGCAAATGATTTTGAAATTTTCAAATTAAGCTTTTGGGCAAATAGAAGCAAATGGTTCTCTTTTCAAATTTTCAAAAACTCAAAAGCGGGCGCTACAATTAAGGACCCCACAAAAAACATCTAGAAGAGCGGTCAATTTTTAGGACTTGCCTTATTAGGAGCACTTAGAAGTTAGCCATGCATCGGCGTCATGCGTGGAGAAAAATGTATGTGATAAGCTTGATTGGTCTCTTATTGAACATAAGATCGAGTTAGCAGAAGATCCGTCTGAGGACTAACGTACCTTCCCCGACCTACACTTTGTCCAAGGCCGAGAGAAATGAAGCGTGTCAAAGTTTGCATGGTGTGAAAGTTCCGTCAGGTTACTCAATATTAAGAAACTTGTTTCCATAAGAGATTTGAAATTAATTGGTATGAAGTCTCATGATTGTCATGTCTTGATGACACGGATGCTTCCTATTGCAATTAGGAGTATCTTGCCAAACAAGGTCAGTGGCAATCTTTAGGCGTTTATTTCTTTAACTCAATTGATCGAAGGTCATCGATCCGAAGGACTCGGCGCTCTGCGGTAGAGGTGGTGGCGACTCTATGTCATCTTGAGATGTATTTTCCTCCGTCATTTTTGATATCATGGTCCATCTCATTGTTCACCTTGTGAAAGAGATAAAGATATCGCCTGTGTTCCTCGTCATATGTACCCTTTGAGATACATGGGAATTACGAAGTCCTACGTCTGAAATCGATCTTGGCCGGGGCGGTATCATCGAAGGTTATGCAACAGAAGAGGTCATTGAGTTCTGCGTGGACTACATGGCTCAGTGGAACCGATAGGTGTGCCTCTATCTCGTCACGAGGAGCGGAGGTATCGGGACCATCGGGAGGAAAACAATCACTCCGATCTAGATACATCGCGAGGCCCATTTCACGGCCTTGCAACAAATGACCCAAGTGTCCCGTCATCCACGAGCACAAAGACATGAGTCGCCAAGAATCCGAGGCCGTGGAGGTTTAGATAACGGAGAGCACAACCATCGGTTCAGCGAATGGTTAAAGATACGATTCACTTGGAGGTCATCAAGTGATGCAACGCTGCTATGGTTGGCCAAGGACCAAAATTTACAATTGTGACATGGCAAGAATACAACATAAATGGGTACACATTTTATCGCTCGAATAGGAAGGCCTGATCCAGGGGCGGTGTCGCATAGATGCATTTCACGAGGGTTTCAATCTGCCGGGACGCCGGGTTGAACTTGTACTATGGGTTCGTAGAGGAGATTTGGGAACTTCGACTTGTACTTTTCAAGATCACCTGTTTGATGTCATTGGTTAAACTTCCGAGGCGTGAAGGTCGATAAATCTGGCGTCACTCGTGGACCTCAAGCGTGTCGGATACAAGGGCGAACCATTCGTTCGCTAAGCAAGTTATTCAAGTTTTTATGTAACGGACCCGCAAAAGAACATACGTAGTTCTTCAACGCTTGATCGTGAACACCGAGATCGTGGAGTGATCGCCATTTGACCGCCTACGCTAGAGGAACACCAAGGCAAGCAACCACCAACATCTCAACTCAAGGAGTATTTGGATTGAAGCAATCCAGAGTCTTCACGCTTGCCATCCCGAGGATCTCGAACATCTACTCGAGAGCTTCGTGACACGCTTTTCTATCATCCCCGCACTTCCAACGTGGATCTTGCGCACGCTTTCCGCCCACTAAGGAGAAGACAACGCCACCGCGGCATCTCGCCCAGTCCGCCATCGCCAGAAGAATCGTTGGAGTTAGCCGCCACAGAGCCGAGGTACTCTATGAGACTCTTCGAGAGTCAAGAAAGGATCGCCACATTGAAAGAAACCCTTTATGGACGGCACGATCACGAAGAAGACATCAAGAGGAAGACCCAAGAAGCCGATGGACCGTAAGAGCCACAGAGGCAAGAGAGCCGAGAGGAACCAAAGAAGACTGCACAGGGACACTCGCCTCCTGCACCATCCCGGACATCAAGATCGGTTGCAAGGAGGCCACCACTTTCGTGTCTACAAGAAAGGGAGCACCGCCAAGGTCATGAGGCTATTTGATCGAGTAGTCCGATTGTTGTTTCAGCTTAGCCGCTTTATGTCTTGAGTCGCCTTTAGGCTGTAGTTTGGTGTGCTTAAGTTCGCCCTTATTTTTGTGTGCAAGTATGAGCGCAAGGCCCTTAGGCATTTGTTGCAAGCCATACTATTATCTTAATCAATATAAGAGTTTCATTGAGCTTTCTTAAAATATGTTGTTGGGTTGTACCTACCCGATTAGTTCTACACCTTATCTCGTGCTTGCTACCTTATCTAACCCCGAGATTCACCGATGGTTCGACTCCAAGTCAGCGAAGTGGTTCCGATACTCAAAGATCGTAAGGGAGAGACACCCGAAGCAGCTCCACCACAAGCACCTTCAATCGATCGCAATTTTGGAGCATTCATGACTACCAAACTCAATTGATGTACACCATGATGAATCGATGCAAGCTATGAATAACCGTAACAACAACAATCAACATCACAATGGAGCCCCAGCTTGCTCATGGACATAATGGATCATCCAAGTTGGTCGAGTTTATGAGAACCCGCCCACCAACCTTCTCTCGACATGTCTCACCAAGAGAAGTCGATGATTGGCTTCGTGTTATTGAGAGGAAACCATCGATCACTCAATGCAACATCATGAGAAAGTTCTCAGACGCCTCACCGATGGAAGGCATTGCCGCCGAATGGTGGGAAAACTTTTGTGCAGCGCATGGAACGCCGCAAGATATTACTTGGGAAGAGTTCACAACAGCTTTTCGCCAGTATCATGTGCCGTAAGGAATCATGGATTTGAAGAAGGATGAATTCCGTGTCTCAAGCAAGGAGGAATGTCGTGATCGATACCTCAACAAATTCTCTCAACTTGCTCGATATGTCGCAGAAGATGTCGCCATCGACAAGGCTCGCCGTAGTCGTCAAAGGATAAACACCGACTTCAAGTCAACTTGATCGCCCACACCTTTCCCGATTTTCAAGAGTTGATCAATAAAGCTTTGGTTCTTGAGGATAAGCGCAAGGAATTGGAAGATCATCGTAAGCGCAGAATGGCTCAAAGAAGGAAGTCACCAACCCCACCGAGGGCAAGAATGATTCCACCGCAGCTTAGCCATTTTCCACCAGCACTCGCGCACTAACCGCACTAACTTCAAAGACTCGCCCAGCTTGCTCGTAACTTCCGCAACCCCGCACTACCAACCCTAATCCAACAAGAACCCACGTAATACAACCAGAGTTTGCTTTACTCGCCGCCCCGTGGCATTTCGCCAACCGATGTCCGCAGAATGGGACTATCACCCAAAGACGCTTCAACCTTGGGAATACACCACCAAGACGCCAAGACAAGGCAACCATCAAGGAACTTCTGCTACCGGCCAATCCGAGGAGCACCGCATCAGGGTCGAGGCCGTGGTCAACCACGCCACTCGAAGGAGCTCAGAAGCACCCGACGCTGTAATCGGGTAAGTTTCTAGTAAATTCAAGACCGACGCCTGCTTGATTCGAGCTTCGATTCGCTTGTATCCGGAATTTTGCAACCAAGAATAATTTGAAAGTTATGCAACTTAAGCATACTCGTTAGTCCAATACCGAGCAGAGCTAAGTTCTAAAGTTGGATGTTTAGGAGCTAGGTTACTCATATCCGAGTAGAGTTTCTAGCCAACCTAATAGTTCTAGACACTTAGACCATAGATGTCATCCTTGGTATGGATTGGTTATCCAAACAAAAGCAAAGGCTAGATTGTGGTCAAGAGCCAGAATAATAGAGGATACCACAGAAAGAAAGTAGAATTTCTAGCCACCTCAAGACGTGATGGACATTTGTAGTCAACACTTGAAGACAGCTTTGGAAGATGTACTTGTAGTAAAGGATTACCCGGACGTATTTCTAGAAGAATTACCATGAATGCCACCGGACCGTGACATTGAGTTTGTTATCGATCTAGTGCCAGGAACAGCACCAATTTCCAAGAGACCCTATCGGATGCCACCGATGAACTTGTGGAAATGAAGAAGCGATAGAAGAACCATCGGAGAAAAGTTTTGTAAGACCTAGTTCGCCGCCATGGGGAGCGCCAGCTTTGTTTGTCAAGAAGAAAGATGGAAGCATGAGGATGTGCATCGATTATCGTTTCTCAACGGATCAAGATCCAATGGTTCACCACCGGGCGTTGCTTCGACGGTCGAACGGCCTATCGACCGCTCATTTGGCATCGCATCGGCTAAGATTCGTAATGCTGCTGACGGTCAACGGCCCACTAAATGAGCGGCCCACTAAATCGAGCCGCCGATTATACATCCAACGGTCGTAAACGATCCAAGTTATACACGTCAAAATGGACGGCTCGAACGTTTAAATGAAGGTGGGCGTTGATCTAAAGATAGACGGCTCACGCCAAAGAACTTTCGAACCGTGCGAACGTTCACGCGAACTCGGTCGTTGATCTAAAGATCGACGGTCCGACGGACCAATCAAAAACGGCTCATAAGATCTGCTCACCGTGGAAGATCCAACGTTAAGATTTCATGGTGGATCGGATGGTCCGAACGGCCCAATGCATCCGCCCGCTTCGTTGAGATCTGACGGCTCTACATATGTGTGTAAAACATTCACATCACGCATTTGCTTCTATTAATACACCGCTCGTGATGACTAACCTCATGCATCGGTTCTAGTAATGAACCGTATGTGATATCAACATATCACGCATTTCGCCTCAATTACATAACCGTCGTGATATTAAAATTAGGTTTTCTCTGTTAAGTCATCACGAGGCGGTTTCATAGCGAGTAATGCCAGTGATAGTTGAACATCACGAGACAGTTTGTTTATGGAACCGTCAGGATTTATTATCGCTGCACGGTTCTATCATATAACCGTCGTGATATCAACTATATAAGTGCTTCGCTTCGAACGGTTGTGCACTCTTCTACCTTATTCTTTTTCACCAGCCACGGCGCCTCGGGCCTCTCCACCGACGCCACCTCGAGCCGCCTCCTTCGCCCTCGTCCACCTCCGGCCGCCACCACCCTTCATCCTCCTCCGTCCTGTCAGGCCGCCCGCTTCGAGCGCACCACGGTGAGTTTCCCAGCGCTGCCCCCTTCTTGTGTGGAGAGCCGAGGGTTTCCTGGTGCCCCGCCCTGCCAGACCACCCGTGAGTTTCCCGCTTCCCCTTCTCTCGCCATGAGAGCCGATGTTTTACTCAGCGTGCTTTTGTTTGAAATGGGAGGTAGGGTTAAATTTAACTACTAGATGTACATGTGTTATATTTGCATAAATAGATTTGTACAGAGATCTATATTTAGTTTGTTTACACAATAAGATGCATGTGTATTTGCACAATTAGACATGCATGTATACTTGCATTCATGTATTCGATGGCGTTCTTTGTGTTGGCAAATCTATCTTTTCCTACTTGAAAAATACTAGAAAGACATCTCATTGATTTGTTTTAGCTTTGGAATTGGAATTGACTGCCTAGGTAGCGATAGTAGGCTCTACTTTTTTAGGTTTGTATAGACTCTACATGGTAAAAATAATCATGTACATGGCAGTGCTAATGAAACAATATTTTTTATTGACGTTCCATTCCATTCTCCACTTAGCAAATCTGGTATGACCAATTCTAATTCTAGTTTGGTGCCAAACAGTTCCTTGAAACACAAGCAAGTATCCAAATACGGTTAGCTGCCCTCCTCTCGCATCTCCGTTCCACACCAGTTATGGATGAGGGATGGAAGTGTTCCCATGTTGTGGCATAGCAGGTGAGCACGTTTGCATCCGAGAGGAAGTTAGCGAAGTCTGTTTTGTTAGGGAGTAGGTTTTCACGCATAGCAGTGCAGTGTTTACGCTTGAGAGAAGCTTGGCTGAAAGAATCAGAGTCAAGAAGGGTTTCAGAGAGGAGAATTAGGAAAGCTACACAGTTTCTATCAAGCAAGAAATAAATTTCCTCTTCTAGTTTCTGTCTTGACCCCTCTAATTTCTCTCCATCCTACCTCGTTATCTTTCAGTCAAGACGGCTCCGCACAGGGAAGAGGCCATACCCTCCTCGCACTCATACATATAACCTCTGGCAAACACGCCCACACAACCCACTAGATTGGTAATAAGACATAATCTATTCATTGCCATCCCTTGATGGTTAATATACCATTTACCTCATTCTGTTTTGATCAGTTTTGGTGTAATGATTTATTCCAGAAATTGTTAGGGTGAGGTGATTATTGCTTCTCTTTGTTTCTTTATGGTATGGCACTACTATAAAACAGGACTGAGATGTCAATCGTTAATTCTTTTGCAACTCACCTGCTGAGAGCACTCAAAATCATGCAATGTTTCAGTTATATGTTAAAACTACACTGTTTGCAATATTTCCTTCTCCTTTGCAGTTTTTTTGTGCAATTTCATATATTTTATTTACGACGTATCATATATTTAGGTTCAATGGGTAACTTCTATTTGTTTATGTAATCATTGCATGTAATACCCGACACCTTTCAGTAGTGTGGCCCATGTGGCCCATGAGGAGTTGTGTGGTGGGATTAGTCCCACATTGCT
Source organism: Hsuehochloa calcarea (assembly GCA_036346395.1). Lineage (NCBI taxonomy): Eukaryota > Viridiplantae > Streptophyta > Magnoliopsida > Poales > Poaceae > Hsuehochloa > Hsuehochloa calcarea. Next base: position 32,711,240 of record CM070608.1, on the reverse strand, counting down.
TGTCTCAAGTGAGTTGTAGTAGTATATAATGCTGTTGGATCCAAACGTAGCACCTCGGGTTAACCCTTTTACACGGCGATGACGACGAAAGTATAAGTGAGGTGCTATGTGTGGCGGGTCCGCCCCACGTGCATTGGGCATTGAGCCGATTTTGGGTCGGGGTGTTACGGATGGTATCGAGCATCAACCTTGGCACCGCAGGGGTGTGCGGGGCAGTGGCAATGGCATATGGCGCATGGCACATGTGGGCCCGGAGTGGACACATGGCATGGCATATGTGCCTTGGACCTGGGACGCAGACGTGTACCGAGGGGTGGTTACAGGCATTTGCACGTATGTGGTATGTGTCGGCGCGCCACTCTTGAGGGGTGAATGTAATACCCTACTGCTCGTGAGTGTGGCCCATGTGGCCCATGAGGAGTTGTGTGGTGGGATTAGTCCCACATTGCTTGTCTCAAGTGAGTTGTAGTAGTATATAATGCTGTTGGATCCAAACGTAGCACCTCGGGTTAACCCTTTTACACGGCGATGGCGAAAGTATAAGTGAGGTGCTATGTGTGGCGGGTCCATGCGGTAAATTCGGGCATTGAGCCGATTTTAGGTCGGTGTTACATTGCATACGTGAATTTATATAGATAGCAAGTAAGCGAGATGGCAGAGGCACCGTCTTCGCCGCCGCCGCCGACGCCGCCAAATGCGTCTGGATCTCCGATCAAGGTGGTACGCAGCGGCGAAGGTGGAGGAATCTCAAATTGCTCTCGGCCGCATGACGATCATGGAGGTCGATGACGTCGGGATCCGCCGAGTCCCAAGAAAGCGTTGCGAGATTCCGGACCATCTGCGGAGTACTTGCAAGGAACGGGTCCTCATCACCACCCAACACGAAGTCTCGATGGATGTCTGGAGACCGGTTGTGGATCGAACTTTACGCCTCGCTCACTTTCCACCGGGGCGAGACTGCAGCACGTGTGTGATGGCACGTCGTCTTTGGCGATGTCCCACGCATGGAGGACCTTCAAGAGCACGCTTGTCACGCGAAGACATGAACACGGGCGGACGCCCTTCACGATGTAACAATTTTTGTCGCGGGATACATGGGACGCTCCGTGCGCATGAAGACGGCGGCCGAATTTCGGGAGCAAAGTGCGGCGACGTGAGCTATCCAGCACAAAACACTCACCCCACAGCACTTCGGCACCGCTGGTACGCTGTAAAAAGCCACAGTTGGGTGGCGGAGGACGAGACTGGCACGCACGACCCTTTGCTGAGATCTCGACGGCAGGCGTGCTCGAGCTCGGTTAAGAGCGAGGCATCACCACGCCTTGGGTAGCATCTCTTTCACAAACCCGCAGAGCGAGCAAAGGTCTCAACGCTCGTAAATTTCTCGAACAACTTAATTGTTAATAAGTTCATAACTTCATGGTGTCTACAATAACATGATGTCCCCTGCGGGAAGCATTGACTTCCACATCTTCCCAAGGTTCCTTCGATGTAGAGCAGGAGAAGGATGTACTATCTACGACCACAGGAAACAAGGAGCACTGGTCGCACGCGAGGCGTTGGGGTTTACGTAGCTTGGAGGATGGATTCCACACAACTCCGACACATATAGGAGTAGGAAGAGATCCAAGGACCAGACGACTCGGTTGGAACATGTGATTATTGAAAAGTTCAAGAACGAATAACAAACTTGCGTAACCAAGTAAATCAACTCATGCGCGCGCAAAGTCGCTTCAGATATTTGGGAGCAAGTCCCGCTCAACATCGAGATGGCGTCGCGTCCACACATAATTCTGGACATGACGACGTGCAATTACCGATCGACGATATCGAGGTAATGTACATATCTGGAATGCTCCAAAGATATACCTATAGGACGTCTTAGCTAATTGTGTACCGCTTTTATGCAGACGCCACCTGCAAGCTCCAAGTGAGGATGGTTGGGTCGATTCCTATTGAGGTGGCGGGGTATGGTGCATCCATACCGGGAAGGGGCGATCAAAGACGGTGCCCACCGGGCGGGAGGTTACGCCAAGGTGCAGGTAGACATGGTACATGACCATTTCATGGCCATCCCGCTCGAGATTCCCCCGAACGAAGAAATCAGAACACTAGGGGATGCCACACACACTTTTATCCAGTGGCCCAAGAAGGACATCGTGACCGACCCTTCGGATGTGTGATATCGGCGGACCTGCCTCTCCAATAGGACCCTCGATGAGTCCGCCTCAACCAAAGCTTCAGAAGGCCGCCACATCGCTTCCCGTCGAGAAGACGGCGAAGGGACAAGAAAGTCGTGTCACCATATCGGTCCCTGAGGCGTCTCACGAGAAGACGTCCCTCGATCGCCTCGTTAAGGAGAAATCGAAATCAAATCGAAGAACATTAAGGTACCTCCCAAACGTGAAATACTCCTCTAAGTCTGTTGGTCTCCTGTAGCGAGAAATAAAGAGCTCGGGACTAGCTTGTCAAGCTTTGCATGATTGGTACTTGCGCAAGACCCGAGAGGAGGGGGCCATCTTGGAATCACCGTCGGATACGGATGGAGCATTTTCTCCACGAGCACAGCCACTTGCCGTGGGCTTCAAGACTTATTTGACCTATACAACCTAAGCGCCCTCGGCGCCTCACTTCTACGATCTTTGGACAATCGTAAGTGTGTACAATCAATTTCTACACTCACGTGATACCGATAAATATCATAACTCATTGCTTATATACAGATACATTATGAAATGTGCCCGTCAATCAAAGAACCTGTGGGTTTCTCGACCCACACGTGGTCTCTGAGCAAACAATCAACCAAGGCGCATCCTACATCGAGAATTACATAAAAATAGGATTGCTTGCTCGGGCGACAAGGACTACATAATGGTGCCCTACAACTGAGGCGTAAGTGCTTCAATATTTGCTATACAAATTACGTTTCAACACGGGTTTATGACTATAGCGACATACATGAGTAGGTTCCTTTGGATTCTTCCGATTCTTGTGCCAAGAGGAACATGGTATTGTACCTTGATTCTCTACTCAACAAAAATCACGACTTCACCCTTCTTAAAGGAATACTCGACAGTATGTTCATTTCCTCCGCACATAACTCTATTGTAGTCTTCCTTCGTTTGAAATGGATAAGGATAACTTTTTGAATCATGTAGGCGTTCATCGGCTATGTTGCGAGGAGGTTTATACATGGGAGCGAACCACACGACTCACGAGGATGCGATTTTGATGACGCTACAACACAATAATCATATATCATACTCCGTAATATTGCGTCTCGGTATTTGTACATATATATGTAATTCTATTTTTGCGATCTGCGCGACAAAAGCGAGATCACCTATCGCATTCTCGTATGCCATCATATGCGACTATTGATTGCTTCTAGGACACACGATCCCGAGTTTGTCAATCTCGTAATAATTATTTCCTAATTATAAATTTAAATATATATGCTTACTACTTTACTCGCTAGCGGCGGGGCTTGAATATAGAGTTAAATGCACTCGAGATGGACCAGGTCATGCACGTTCGAGGGGCTCTGCGTCTTCGTCAAGGCGACATAGTTAACACCACCGAGAGAGTTTCACGCCGTCGACAGCGATGAGCGACCTCGAAACAATTGATTCAATCTTGTAATTCACTTTGGATGGTTGTAATTCAATTTGTAACTCTAGCGACAATATATACTTAAAACATTCTTTTGTAATTGATTTTGAGTTAAATGATCACTTTGAGTTGTCAACAATTAAATTTGGTCAAATTGGGAGTGACAAAAGCAAAATTTGTGAAGACAAATCAACAAATAGAATATGAATTTGATCAAATCGAAACCAACAAAAGCTGAATTTGTTAGACAAATCAACAAATCACTTATGATTTTGATCAAATCAGAACAAACAAAAACCTAAATTCGTGAGACAAATCCAAATGGATTACGATTTTGGGAAGGATACCTATCACATAAGCTAGTCCTTCCATACTAGCCCTGAGCAGCTCACCGGTTTGGGATTTCGTCGGCACTCACAGGCAATTGCAGATCTCACCTCCCTCCCTCTCTCTCTCAGGATGCATCTAGCTCTGCCCTGCTTGGAATTGGGGAATGATAAGCTTCTAGGCCCTTCCTGCAAACGGGTCTGGATGATGACCCATAAACAAAATCCAATGTATAGCTGCATCACATGACAATACCGATCACAGAGCGCATTGGACGGCTTAGAAAGTGACTGAAATCATAGAAAAAACATGCAACAAATATTTAGAAGTTTCAAACATGGTACAATTAATCCTAATATATATCCAACTGCATGCGGCGCGCACATCGTCCTTCACCACGTATGAGGGCTAGCTAGGCGTACCGTGCAATCAAGCCAATCATGAAAAAAAAAATAGTATACGTATGTACATATATAACACCCTAGACCCTACCATTTATACACATGCATGTGTTGTTGGTGATATGCCCTAGAGGCAATTATAGAGATGATTGTATCACGTCTATGTTTATGAGTTATTGAATAAATGTTATTCTGTTCTTTAAATGAATCATCATTGATAAAGATTAACAAGTATGTGACTTTTTGGAGAAGCTCTTTAACTTATATGATGTTGTTCTAAATGTATTCCTGGTCGGATGTCACTGGTCGGAACACTAGTGACTCTATCGACCAGCACATGTATTAATCCATGACCATGTTTCACCGGTCATGGATATAGGGATATCAAATCAATAATGTGAACAATGTTAGAGAGCATGGTGTTGGATTGACTCATTTTGAGACACTACTGAGATAGCTATGATTTTCATGTATCATTAGTTGGTCTCAAGCAATGATGATATATAATCATTAGACCTGAGATCAGCATGATTTACTATATGTATAAGAGTACACTTTGAGGTTACCAAACGCTACTCCGTAACTGGGTAGTTATAAAGGTAGCTTTCAGATATGTTATGAAACATACGGTGGAATGTGACTGGTCGAACATGGGATTTGGCCCTCCTAACATGACATGAGAGATATTTTTGGACCCCTCGATGTGGTCGGATAAATAAAGTGCATGGCCATGCCACTAGTGGTCGAAGAGTTCGACCACATCAAGTTACCGACACTTGATCGAGAAAGTACTGAACAGTCCATGGATAACATGTTATCTCACCTGCAGTTCAACCTGATATCGCGAGACAAAGGGAGAATATACGAGCTGGTCGTTTAGTTCGATTAGATACGGACTAGTCGTATAGAGATACGAGCTATTCGTATACTAGTCGAACATAATCACTAAGTAGTTGAAACTTGGTCATAAGGAGTTACGAACCGGTCGAGACTATATATGATCTGGTCGTATAGAGATACGAGCTGGTCGTTAGTAATAAGGATTTGGTCATAGATCATATTGCATTAAGGTTCGTCCGATATTATTTGTGTGTATTCGGGAATCGTTATGTCCTGCTAGGAACCACTAACGACTCGTGATCAGAAAAGGTTCCTAAGAACTCTATCATGCGAGTTGATGCTAGCACACTGGTGTACAGTGTTCCTTCTCTGGATGTGTGGATACTGTAGAGATGCTATTGTGGTTGCTGTTGCGCTTGAGTACGATCCACGACCTTGGCGAGGAACTCGATTGATTGCTGGAGGAGACGATCGCCATCGAGGACGATTGACTACACTGGATGGTTGACTTCAACCACTTCATCGACGCGCTCTACGTTGGATCAAGCTACTCCAACTCTTCTTCCATTGCACTACGCGTATGGTGGTAACGATCTATGGTCTCTTGCTTGCATAGCATCTTGGTTTATATGGTAAATTTTTTGAATTGACAGCTAATGTAGCATACTTGTATCCCTTCATGTGTACATTACACCTACACCTCGCGTACGTACAGTAGATTCCTAATTGGATAGAGAGGGATTAGATGACTAAATCCCTTCGGAACAGAAGAGATTTTAGGCTTTGTTTGGTTGAATCGAGATCTCTATTCATCCACATGGATGAACCGGGATTTTAGTTTAAATTTTCGGTCTATCCATATAGATCTCGACCGGAAATAGACTTCTCAAACAAACTCTTAGTTGAAATTCTCTGTCGATCCAAAAGAATTGGATTGTATCATTATGTATTCAGACAAGTCCTGAGGAGTACTTACACATTAGTGACAAACCAGGGATCGAAGCATGTACAGTACAACAATAAGAATCTAAGATACAGCAGGCCATGCAGTCTGCCACACCAACATGTGTACATATATACACTCGCCTGAAAGGATCATACGTACACCAGCCAACTAGCCGCCTGACAAAGATCCAGGCCCTGATGAGCGTGCCAATGCATTGTCCGCTTGGCTCATTCCCTTATCATGCACCTGCTGAACCTGACCTGGTTGGCTGGAGCTGGCTAGACTGCTAGAGCCGCAAGCTTGCAAGCACAGCCCGGACTATGCGAGAGGCTGCAGTTGATCATCAGTTCGGTTCACCTGGAGGCTCGATCGATTAGATCTTGACCTCTGGCGGTAACAATCATTGGTCGTTTTCTGCGCACAAATCATCCTGGGAACGAACCGGAAACTCGATTTATGACTGACAGCTATACCTAGCCAGGTAGAAAGAACACCTGTTCGACCCCACTCGTCAGTAGGTCCTCAACCCGATGGACTGTGATGTGTATCGGTGGCCATTTCCAACGGCGAACCGGAACGAAATCCATCAGACGTTACTCATATATGTCGAGTGAAAAGGCATAAACTATGTGATATATATTTATATGTATATATATTTTAATAAAATAAAATGATATTGAATCCTGTACACTAGATCCGGCCTAACCATGTCAATGGCCAAATGGCATGGACCTGTTTGGGCACAGAGGGAGAGTACGTACGTAACGCCATTGCATCGGATCCACATCCGTTCTTCTGTACATAATTATATCTGTTTAATTAAAGTCGTCTTTCACTATACACAAATGATTATAAACTTCTAATCAAACACGTACTCTGGCTAGCTAGGGCTACCATTAGCTGGCATATGCCTATATCTATCCCCTTCTGCACTCACACTACCACTACTGCTACTGCTACTGCCACTGCCACTGCACCACCAAACACGCCCACTGCGTAGTGCGTGCGTACCACTACTGCAAGTCCGGCTGCTCCACTACTAGCTAGCTAGTACACGTCACCTTAGCTTAGCTCCCTTCTCCACTCACTGGCCACATATTACATATATAGTAGAGGGGATCAGCAATGGCGGCGGAGTGACGTACGTCGACGGTGGTGGGCCCCATGGGGACGCCGGCCGACGACGTCGCGTACCTCCTGTGCGCCGAGGACGCCTCCGGGGCCTTCCAGCTGGAGACCGCCGAGGCCGTAGCCTCAACGACGTCGACGTCGACGTCGACGGCGGCGACGGCAGGTAGTAGCGTTGACGCCGACGGCGACGCCGGGATGTTGGACGGCGACGAGGAGTCCATCGCGGAGTTCATCGGCGGCGAGGCCGAGCACTCGCCGCGGCCCAACTACCCCGGGCGCCTCAGGTCCCGGTCCGTCGACCCGGCCGCCCGTGCCGAGTCCGTCGCATGGATCCTAAAGGTCGCTTACTTCTCTCAAAATCTGAACATTAATTAGTCTCTCGTCTGGGATTTTCCTACGATATGTATCGCTGCACTCCTGTTAATTCATTGTCGAAAAAAGGGGAAAAATTAAAGTTGACACAGCAAAATCCAAAATCATGAGCTTCATAATTCATATATTCATACGAGCTAGCTAGTACTACTGCTACGCGGTGCGTACTACTTTTCAGCGAGATGCAATACGTACATGTTGTTTGTACATATAGTAGCAGTTCGATCGTTAGACTAGCTAGTTGTAGCAGTACATACTGCAGGACTGCAGGTTGCTACAGAGTCATCACTGCATGCAGAGAGCTAGGTACTAATAGATTATACTTATGTGTTGCAGCAAGCTAGCCAGGAGTACTGTACTAACACACATGCATGGATGTCTACCTTCTGGTTTGTGTTCAGTCCAAAGGTGTGCCTGGCTGAATGTTTGCTAAATGTATGTGTTTTTTTGCAGGTGCGAGAGTACTACGGTTTCCTTCCACTGACGGCCTACCTCGCCGTGAGCTACATGGACCGCTTCCTCTCCCTCCACCGTCTCCCGGTACGTACATAAGCTAGATCCAATCCGGCACGTACGTCCGTGCATGGAATACATACATACACACGTACACTGATCGATACGCGTATCTCTCGTGCATGTGTAATGTATCAGCGTCCAGCGCAATCTTCTCATGCATATATGCATGCCCTCTCAGCAGTCTGACTAATGACTACTCAACAAAGATCGAGAATGATAACATTAATTACTGCTTAGATACGGAGAAATTTGACGGTATATTATTCTACTTGTAATATGAAGTAGATCTGATCATTGATTTACTAAAGGTGTAATAGACTTTTTTTTGTATTTATAATTTTTGTGAAAATATTATGGACTTTTCTAACTAGAGTTGAAAATACTACTCTTGTGCCATGTGATCCCCACATAGACAATTACAACTGTATATCCCTTAAGATGCTACTACTTATACTATTAGATGTAGTATAACTAAATCATAACTAATCTGGACCATTGGATAAAAAGAATAGACGTGTATAGATATTTCAGACAGAAATTAGATTGATCTTTTGGTGAGTGGGCACTTGAATGCTTGGGGAACCGGAGGATTGTAGTAGGATATATAGATGACTTTGCATGGGATCGATTTTGTTTAATTAATTCTCACACTTTATTTATACTCGAGACATGAACGAACGTATATCAGTATATGCCCTTTTTGGCCCTGCAATCAGCTTAATTTAGTGCATGCTTTATGTGTGGTGGTCGATCTGGTGGGGCAGAGCTTAATTATCGATCCTTAATATTGTGCTTTGCTCACTCATATTACCACTAAGCAAGGTTTAAGATAAGCAACTACCGATAGATAAAAACAGAAAACCGAAAATAATTTAGACCGTCGATTCTTGATTCAATGTAGCTTATATATATAGATCATAGGCCCCGCAAAACTACAACTAACCTAGATTTTGTCACTCCGCACCACGTCTCTTTTTTTTTTTGTCTAAATTAAAGAGAAAGAACTCTCTTACATAGCAATTGTAATTTACAATAACGAATATTCCCTCTAGTCACAAAAAAGACGTTTGTGACTTTTCAAAGTCAACAAGATACCATTTTGATCACTAATCTTTATCGTATTTTTCGACAAAAGTTTTAAAAGTACGTAATGTTATTAAATTATTTTTCGTGGCAAAATAAATTTACTACATATTTTAGATAATATCTTTAGTCAAAATTGATATGATTTACTTCCTTTCATGATTAGATTAGAGGGAGTAGTAAAAAAAAATGACTATATACATTGCTCAACGTGTGCTTGGAAGTCACGAGGCCCGTTTATTACCTGCGATCTAATTACAAAGAACGTAGAAAAAAATAATTACAAAAGTACGCAGAAATAAAAGCCATATGCAAAGCTATATAGCTAGTAGGAGACATACAATCAATTGGCTATAAACCTAGTAATCTAATGCATGTAAGTACTATTGTACGTGGCATTCTTGCGTGCTATTGATCGTAAATGTCGTGTATCTTTCTTCAGAGCCTAATTAATGTTAACTGTTCTTCTGCAACAAATGTCCCTCTTAATTTCCTCGGATCGTACTCTCTCAAGCTCTCTCATAATAAACCAATTAATCAATGCATGTATTGATTCTTGCTAATAACGCCTTTTGAAGCAAGCACTTATGTGCTTGTGATCACGTGGAGATCCATATCCATGAAATCTCCATAGTACCCTAGTACAAGGTGGTCCATGGCACAGTTCATCTCAAGATTAAAGGTGCCCATCAGGACCATGCATGCAATGATGCAATTGATGCATCTTGTTCTTACATCATAAATCCTCGTGACACTACTGGAGATAGCTAGGGTGGTCGAGAACTGCAAGAACACAGTACACCCCCCATGTCCTTGATTTGTGGATCATTGCTCGCTCCAGCCTTTAATGCAGTACTTTGTGGTTTTATGCGAGCTGCAGGGAAATGGATGGTCAATGCAGCTGCTTGCAGTAACCTGCCTCTCCCTGGCTGCCAAGATGGAGGAAACCCTAGTGCCATCCATCCTGGACCTACAGGCAATTTTAATCAATCGCACAATTGCGTCGATATTGCAATATCGTAATCTTAGAGGAGTGCTTCTACGATCACTCGGGAGAAAACTGCACAGATCTTGAAGAAAAAGACTTCTTAATTAATTTACTGATGGTTCAGTACGTACTATACGTACAGATCAAAAAACTTTACTCTGGGATCTGTCAGTTTTCTTTCCCGGCAGGGTGTTCATCTTGAAGTACTCACCTTACAAAACAAAGTTGTGACGATAAGTAGTACATGTGCATTGTACATATTTCTTTTCCTGACAGGAAACGTATGCATTATACATTGACAGATAGAGGGCACAAGATACATGTTCGAGTCGCGAACAATTTGTCGGATGGAGCTTCTAGTCCTGAACGCGCTCGACTGGAGGCTGCGATCGATCACGCCCTTCACATTCATGTACTTCTTCGCATACAAGGTCGATTCGACGGGGAAGCACACCAGGAACCTGATTGATCGAGCCACTCAAGTAACATTAGCTGCAATACATGGTATTGCACTATATATACTACACGTCCGACTATACAGCTACATCAAGCATGTGCTACATGTTGTTAATTTCAGTGTAAATTAAGCTACAAAAGTAAATGCCGCAGATATCGAGTTCTTGGATCACTGCCCATCGTCAATCGCGGCGGCAGCAGTGCTATGCGCCTCCAGAGAGATCAGATCACCTGCATCCATTGATCCAGGAACTGTGGTTAGTTGGTGCATTGGCCTTGATGAGGTATATATGCTTGCAGAGGTTTCAGTTTCAGTTTCAGTTTCAGTCAGGAGGCACATGATCATGACTAGCTGAGGATGTAGTGCATTGATAACGATGTCTCTTGGTCCTGTAGGGAGCTATCAGCAGGTGCTATCAGCTAATGCAGCAACTACAGAGAGAATCAGCAGCGATAACAACGACAACGACAACGACGACAGCAACAACTACTATGAGCTCAGAGGAGGTTGTGTCCTCTAACTCCTCTTCCTCCCGATCCCCATCAAAGAGGAAGCGGTCACCAGACGCATGACAGAAGTTGAGGCCATGGTTAATTCTCAGTGGATAGTGTTATTCACATGTGGTTTTCAAATTATTCAGCTTATAGGAATCCTAGTTTATTTAACAGGGTTTATCATTTTTTTTTGAGTTATCCTGTTCATGTATTTTCCCCATTTCTACCCTTCTTTAAGTTCTTTTACACCTTGGGATGGGGGCTCTTGCAGATAGCCCTACTGATAGTGTCATGATGCAGTGGCTGCAGATTCTGCACTGCCAGTCTGTGAGGAGGGAGAGAGAGAGAGAGAGAGAGAGAGAGATTTGTGCTTGTCCTTGTTGGGTTGCACCAATATGTGGAGCAGAGCCTACTGTCATTCAGGGAATACATGGTTTGTTGAGAGCATGAGGCCTTTGGAAAGGACACTGGAGTGAGCTAAAAATGAGGTGGTTATGCATAGCCAGATTAGTAGGCCTCTACTCCCTGCTAGGATCTGTTCATATTCACGAGGGAGAGTTTGTTTGTTCTTGAGTGATGTGTCTTTATTTTCCTGCTTGTTTCTGTATTATCAGGTGAGTCCATAGGGGCCATGATGCTACTGGGATGCACATGCCCTAGTCAGTGTGAGCTCTCGGGTGAAATATTTGTCCAATCTCCAGGCTCAATGTGTCCAAAGCGTGGTCAGGCCTTTGGGGGGCCTTGCCATTTTGTTCCCATCTGTATTAATTCTTTCCATAAATAAGAACGGTACATGTCAATTAATTTGATTCAGAAGAGTGTCCTTTCTGAGGTATTATCGTTGAAAATTGAGCCTTTTATTTATTTATTTTCTTTTTTAAAAAATTATTTTTAAGATAGCATCTTTCTAACTTTATTTTCAATTCCAACACATTTGCTTACGGCATGACCCGTGGCGTGATTAAAATGTACTGTCACGTAACCGATCGCGGTGTGATCAAACTGTGCTATCACGCCATCGACCCTTTTGGACGCGGCCGTTTTTGGGTTAAGTTCTGCCACGCCATTTGACAACACTCGTTTGCTACGCTGAGGTTTGTGGCGTGACAACATTTTACCACGTCACGCGTTGTGGCGTAACCAAAGGGGCCTGTAACATCCCAAAATCTGAATTCTAGGAATATGTATTATAAATGCATTAGAAAAAATAATTTGATCATTTGCATATGAAATTATACTAATGTTTGAATTTGACTTTGGTTTGAAAACAAAATATGAAATAACAACAAACATGTACTCAAAAGAAAATAGATAAAACAAAGTAAAAATATATAATGAGAGAATTATTTTGGGCATATTATCCTAGAAACAATTCACCAAAACTTTTATATAAAATTTCGTTAAGAAAAACAATTACAGTTACATTGGAACAGAAACTTGCACGAATTTTAGAGAAATTCACGAAAGGTTTAAACCTCTGAAAATTTTACACGCGCAACTAAATTAGGTCAGAAGTTTACACAAATAGTTTCATAAAATTCTAAGGTTTCTGCTTAGTAAATAAATTCGGTCAATAATTCACGAGAAAAATCAAAAATTAAAAACCTAATCTACTCTTACCTCTCGCTAACTGGTGGGCCCCGTGCACAGGCTCCTTCGTCCACCTTGCGGTCTTTGGCCAAGACACACCCATGAGCCCTCCACCAATTAGCTCGTGGTTTCTCAGTAACATCCCAACTTTTGAGCCTTTGAAAATCTTTTAATTAGTTTCTAGTTGGAAATCTCACCATTTGCATTTTATTTGAATTTAAATTTAAAAGCTTATTATAGACTTTCATGACAAAATGATTTAATGTGCTTAATTCCAACATCAACAATGGTCAAACTTATTTTATTTGGATTCTATATGCTTGGATATATTTTCTAGAATTTTCTGGAATTTTTCCAAGTTCATCTGCTAATTTCTATTTGCTAATTGTATTTTTCGGATTTTCTAAAAGAAAAATCAAGTTTAAACCTTCGGAACAGTGTTGGGCCGAAGCCCAACACTATTCCCACGGGCCAGCCCATCTCCCCGCTCGCTCGCACCCTCGTCCGTGGATGCACGACGCGTGCCTCTCATTTCGATCGGACGCCCGCGCTCAACCCCGCCTTCCTCCGTTGGATAGCCGCCGCGTGGCCTCGCCATCGATCTCGCTCGCCGCCGCGCCTCACGCCATCGCCAAGTGGGACCACCACAGGGTTATCGTCTCCGCGGAGTCTTCTTCCTCCTCGTGCCCGCGCCCTCGCCCGCCATTATCGCTCGCGGAAGCTTCGTCTGACAAACGCGATTATGTTGCTGATTCTTCGCGCCGACCCCACCAAATCCCGACCTTCTCTCTACCTTATCTATTCCCAACCGAATCAAACTCCGAATCTCTCTCAATCTCCGAGAATCAAGGATTCCAAAATTTCGGCCGTTTCGGACTCGAATTGGGGGTTTCCAATTCTGGCGTTCCCCGGGCCTATAAATACCCCCTTAGCATCGCATAGTCCTTCGCAACCCAGAGCCGCCACCCTCATCGCCTCGATCGCTCTAGAGCCGCCTCATTTCAAGTTTTAGGGTTTTCGGCCGAGCTTCTTCTCCGGCGAATTGCGTCGTCGTCGTTGTCGCCCTTGCCCCACCGACTACACCACCATGTTCAGCAAGTCCCAGGCTACCCCGTGCGCCCCTCCTCGTCGCCGGAGCATTATCGAGCACACCGACAAAACCCAAGCTCCACCGCTTCTTCCTCGCGCCGGCCGCCACGATCGTTACCGATCGGTAAGGGCACCCCGAAAGCGCAATAGCACGGGAACAATCTGGTACTTTGCCGGTGACTCACCGCTAAACGCCGGCGACCATCGGGTCCCGAGCGCCGCCCTCGCCGCTGTAGCCGCCTCAGCGCCACCGCAACTGCCGCGTCAGCTTCGGTGCTTATGTGGCATCCAAGTGGAGCCCAATCAGTGCCAGCACACGTGCACGTGGCCCAGTCCACTGGCTCCTAGATCCCGAGGCTCGGTGAACTTAGTCCACCGTGAGCCATCTCACTGACATGTGGGGTCCACATGTCATATTTCTTTTAAAATCTATTTCGTTTTTCCGAAAATTCTCGGCTAACGCAAGCATTGCCCAATAATCCGATTTTCCTTTATAAGAATAATTCGGGAAATCAAATTAAAATCCAAATTAGGGTTTTAATTATTTTCCAATCTTCTAAAGCCCATAACTTTTGCATCCGACCTCTGATTGAGCCCATTCAAATTTGTAAATTCATATAAAATCAAGATCTATTTAATGGTGAATTCTATTTGATTTTTAGAGTTTGTTTTGCCTCTATTATTTATTTGTTTTTGTTTCTTTTGTCTCGTTTGTGAGTAGACGTCGATACTTCGGAAAATTTTAGAGAAGAAGGAGCACCTCAAGATCAAGACCAATACCTAGACCTATTCCAAGGCAAGTTATACCTTTGATCATGTTGCACCCAGTTTTCAAAATACTTTATTTCAATGTACTGCATTCTAATTCAAGTATTTATTAAATGCTTTTGGGATAGTTATTAATCCAATTTGTTATATCCACCTTGTCTATTGTATGCCATGATCTTTTGGCACCCTAGATTGGTTCAGTACTAGTTGGTATTATCGTAGCACCAACGTGGGTTGGTTAGATACGAGTATATTGCTTAGCCATGCCACGAGTCATTATTTCATGTGAGTTGCAATTATAAACTTGACTAAGTGATTATGGAGCAGTGTGATGGCTGTATGTCTTTGTGTGCTATTACTCGTTGATGGCATGTGTCGCACTTAATCAACAGGGTGGGAAAAGATTTAGACTGAGGCAAGTGGTGGATCTATGTGAATGGTGGAGCTGTGTGCTTATTAAACTTTGTGATTTGGGTAAAACTGGAAGTCTTTCCTTGGTCAATTAAGAACTTAACTTTGTGTGCCATTGAACTGGGCCTTCTTCATGCGACCACATGCCTAGTATGGGCTGGGCCTAACTTAGTAAGTTATGGAATCTCGACATTGACAACTCAGGTTGTATTTTAACTGTACGATGGGCTGGAGGTGTGATATGTCACATCGCGGGACGGTTCGCTGCATCCCTGTCCAACGATGTGTGTCGTAACCAAACGCTGTGTGTATCGGTTAGTCGGCAGGAAAGCACATCGGGAGTGTCATTGCTTGAGATGAAGTTTCTAAAAGGTTTTATTGTAATCAACTCTGATCTGGTTGATTTCATCGTGTGGGTAAAGTGTACAACCTCTGCAGAGTGTTAAACCAATCTATTCGAATAGCCGCGTCCTCGGTTATGGACATGCTCGAATTTCACACGAGGGTAGATTTTCATAAAACAATTGGGAAGGGTCAGCTGTGTGAGGTAACTTGTGCAGCTGTGTGAATAACATGTTTAGACTGTGTGTCTTTGTGAAATCAAATGATAAATTATTATTGTTTATTTGTTTTGAATTACGTTTTCAATCTATTATTCGTACTCAATTGCAAATGTTGCATTTCTGCAAATTAACCACAGAAGCCATTCTTTTGGAAGAAGCCATCATGAATAATTGCATTCTGTGGTATGACTTGCGAGTACGGCGTGTACTCACTCTTGCTAAACAAATCAACAGAAGTGGAGGAGTCGTCACCAGCTTTTGAATAGGAATTCTACGAAGGTTGATCGTTAGGGTCTTGATCCCAGTTAGTTGCCTGTGGTAAATTGATGGGAGCCCGCTGGAGTTTACCCTGTTTCTGCTGCAGTTTATTTCAATATTGTCAGCCTTGCATGGCTTAATAATTGTAAAACTCAACCTTGAGGTCACAATAGTTATTTGTTATTCAAATTACTCGTTCATTTAATATTTCGTTGTATGGAGTTGATATTTCATCAATGTTGACACTGTGTGCACTAGCGTGATTCTGGACTAGTGCATAATACCTGAGAGGTCAGATTTTCCTTACCACCCCTGGTTTTTCTCCACCGGCTAAATCTACTCCGTCACCTCGCCTTTACTCCACGCCCATCCCCCTGCCTGACCGTGCCTACTGCTGCCCCGTACGTCGCCAGGACCTCCGAGAGCTCTGCCCGAGCTCTTCCTCACTCTACTCCATCTCTCCTTCTATAAAAGCCCGCCCCGAGCTTCCTTATTTTTCAATCCCATGCACACCTTGTTTCTCATTCTCCTCCACTCAATCGAGCTCTAGAGCTCAGAGAGCGCAAGCCCTAGTTTGGTCGTGTTGCCACCTCCATTGCCGATGGTGAAGGGTTCCTCATCATTCCTCTTGCGTCACTTCATGTTCCGAGAGAACCTAAAGCTTTCCCATCACTTGATTTCATCTTGATTCATAGGATTAGCGAATCACTTTGTCTTCTTCGTCTCGGCGTAACCGCCACCTCAAGTACCCCTCGAGCTCTAGTGCACCTCGGACCTATCACAGTGCGGAGAGCATCTCGAGGACTCAGCAAGCTTAACCAACCATCACCGAGCCGTCTCCTTCAGTCGGACGCCTTCTTCACGTGAAGCCTCCTTGCGCCACCTGGGCTCATCGTCGACAGCTCAACTCCGACAACCTCCGTCCCTCTCCTTGCTCTGGTATACTCTTGGTGACCCGTAGATACTCATGTGTGCATTAGTTTGTTGAGAGCGTTGCTCGTTTGAGTTTTTGCTCTTTGCCGAAGCTGCTCCGCCGCTACGAGCCATCTCCGGCCATGCCACCAGTACCAGTAGAAGCGCAATGGCATGGGGATCCCATTTGGGTCTTCCCGACACCGCCGAGCACCACTACGCCGATCCACGGCGTGGGTGTGGCGCCACCCATGACTCTCGTTGTCTGGCCGACCAACAACAGTAGCGAGATCATTAAGACCCAAATCCTGGTTAGATTAAGGTAAAGCAATGATTAGCACCGATTAAATTACTAATATAACTCACTAACATGCGGGACCCAACAAATAGTAAGCGCATTAAAATTAAAGCGAGATTACGTACATGAGTAAACACATGCGGGCCCCACACCACTTAAGTGTGCGGCGCTTGTCCCATCGACCGCCCTCGTGCTTATGGACCTCCAATCTATGCCTGTGTGTGTGGACCATGTCAGCAGCAGTAGGCCCTACTTGTCAGTTTAATAGAAATCAGAAGAGAAATAGAAAATACGCTTTTAGTTTTGAAGAAGTACACTTTCCATATCTAGAAAGCGTAAACCTCGGTATAGCCCAAGGAGAATACACTTTCCCTTACTGGAAAGCGTAAACCTCACTAGTTCACACGCGGGGTTACTCTTTCTCTGCTAGAAAGCGTATTTCTCATTTTCTTTGATTTATTAAACCGAACCATAATGAAACCTTAATAACTTTTGCCACAAAACTCCAAATTGAATGAAATTTGTCTATAAATTTGTCTAAAATCATAATATACTAGAATATATAAAAATATTTAAATTTGGTCACTACTAAATCTATTTGGTGTTATTTAATTTATTTTTGTTTCTTTTAGACGTCGATTGTCCGAGTAATTATTTCGACGATCAATCCACTATATTTCTAGAATGGCAAGAGAAAGGTAAGCACCTCCTTTTATCATGTTGATCCCAGTATTTTACTTATTGTACTTTGTTTTGTAAAATCTATTATGCATGCGTGTATGTTGTGTATGAAAAATGCTATTATTGGAAAATTGGTAGTTGTAATCCTATTTCTTTGCACATATCTCCTTGTGATATTGATCCCTTACTATTGTAGCCATTAGAATATGGGTTAGACAATACATAATGTCATTTGGTGATTTTTTAGTACGATTATCGCACAAATGCAACTAGAACGATATATTTTCCAGAAAACTGATAAAAGGACAATATGTTACTTTGAGAATTTGGGTTATTTTGATAAATGTCCAGAGGAGGTACCTCTGTTATTTTGTATGAAAATAAAAGAAAAACTTTAGTCTTTAGACATGGGTGAGTTATATTGTACTCTAAAAAAGTGAGGATTGTGACTCACTAGTAGCTAGGTTGGAGATTCTCGCCTGTGGTCGATTAAGGATTGAAGTTAGCAAATCCGGTACTAAGACCTAATCGTACAACCGTATGTGCTAGGATGGGGTAGCCGTAGCTAACTAAGTTATCAAATCTTAGCCTTGCATGATCAGTAGGCAGAAGTAGTGTGAGCAATTTCTATTGCCGTCACACAACAGCGGATGCCTCACTTCGACGGGTTTCTATCCGGACGAAGTGAGGGACTCACTCGATGAGTTTCTATCCGGACGAGTGAGGCTCCTCATGCGACGGATTTCTATCTAGGTAAATGAGGATAATGATTTGCTGGGCTAGTGTAAGGTTAGGGCTAGATGATGTAAAGGCTGTGTCGCGAACTCTAGACTGCTTACCTTCGGTAGTGAGTAATGGTATAGACACATTCTAGGAAACTACAATACCATGTACTATGGGTAAAGTTGTACACCTCTGCATAGTGAAAAATCTATTTAAATCGTCGCGCTCGCAGTCATGAGCATGCTTAGTGCGACTGGTATGGTTGTAGTCTTGTTTTCCAAAAACTGGGTTGCCACAAAACTTGGGTAATGACATGTGGTTTTTATTTGTTGAATTAACTGCCATGTCTATGGATGGATTGCTATGTCTATAGTAGAACTGCCATTTCTGTGGCTGAATATGAATTTGTCAGTGCTATGTCTATGGCTGAATATGAGTATATTTTTGCTTGCAACCGAGTAGGGTTACAGGTGTTGTTATTACTTGATTCAATTA
This sequence comes from Hsuehochloa calcarea, assembly GCA_036346395.1. Classification (NCBI taxonomy): domain Eukaryota; kingdom Viridiplantae; phylum Streptophyta; class Magnoliopsida; order Poales; family Poaceae; genus Hsuehochloa; species Hsuehochloa calcarea. The sequence goes on along the minus strand of CM070608.1, from coordinate 32,692,285 downwards.
TTTACTTACTGTCCTTTACTTATTTAAACCGCTCTTTAAAATTCCGTTGCACATTATTACTTATGATTGTTGCAAATAAAAATAGCTTTAAGCAAAATAACTTATAGAGTAGATCTTCATCTTTGATAGCCTTGCATTTAATATAACTTTGTGATACACTACAAGTCTTGCTGAGTACACAATTACTTAATCTTGCTAATATTGTTGTTCAGAGATCGAAGATGAGCAGACGCCTGACGACGCGTTCACTACTACGGAACACGTCATCACAGACGGTTCGGAAACGTCATCACAGACGGTTTCCAAACCGTCTATATTTGTTCGTCTGTGATAACAAGAAGTTATCACAGACGGTTCAAAACCGTCTGTGAAGGATAGTATCACAGACGGTTTTAATTAAAAACCGTCGGTGATAAGTAAATACCACAGACGGTTTTAATTAAAAACCGTCTGTGATAAGTAGATATCACAGACGGTATGTTTAAGAACCGTCTGTGATACTAGAAATATCACAGACGGTTTCAATAAAAAACCGTCTGTGATATTGAGTCATCAAACTACATTTTCTTTGTTTTTTGGCTAGCCTCGGGAATTGCTAGCCATGCCCTCTGAAAACAAGCATGTACAAAAACAGATACATCACAGATAATTAATTGTTGACAACTCAAAGTGATCATTACTCAAAATATTAGTAGATTAGTTATCCTAAAGGAAGTAACCACAATAGCTTGTGCAGCAAATGTATATAAAATGCATCATGAAGTTTTGAACTAGGAAAGGAAAAGTGTCATTCGTTGTCACTATACATTACTACTAAAGAACAACTTTTAAATAATTATCAAATTTTAAGATGCATTAATGAATAATATTTTGTATCTGATCCTATATTAAGTAAAAAGGTACTTGTAAAGAACCGGCTCTCCTCTTTAATTCGATAATATGAATATATGCTAGCTAGCTTGCTAGCAGATTAGGTGCAAAACATCACATTAACACCTGCATCGTTGTAAGCATGTTATACACACACTATAGATGATTGAGGAAAACATCAGGTAGGGTTTACCCAGTAGGCGGGAGTACCACGGGTAGGAGATCGGGCCAAGAGCACCGAGGGCGAGCCGGTGGAGTAGAGGCGACTTGAGCGGAGCGAGGTCGGCGCAGCAGAGGCGCCGAGCCAAGCCGGGGCGGAGCGGCCGGCCGAGGCGGCCGAGGCAAGGAGGCGGCAGTGGCGCCGGCCGGACGCCGCCGCGAAGGAGGAGGCGGAGAACTCCGAGGAGAGGCGCGCAGAACCGAGGCGGGCCGAGGCGCAGGAGTAGCACCGAGGAACCGGAGGCGAGCGTGGTGCCGGGCGCCAAGGGGCGCGAGAGGTGAAGAGTAAGAGCAAAACCCTAGCGGTCCGGCCTTATAAAAATAACATCACGAGCGGTTCTTTTATAGAACGTGCGTGATATCTACCATCACGAGCGATTCTACTAAAAAGCGTGCGTGATATGTGCATATCACGACGGTTTTATAAAAGAGCCGTCTGGATTCATTATCCTGACGGCTCTATTCTAGAACCGTGCGTGATATCCCCACAACGACATGTATGAACTGTTGGATAAGCGATATGATGACAAGTTTGAGTTCAAAAGTTCATATCTAATTCAACTCAACATTACCATGAACATCCACATTGACATCAATATTAAAGATCACAAGTCCATAACACATTAACACATGACAATGGAATAAATTAATTAATTACAATGGAGTAAATTCTTAATTAAAATACTGACCCTTCATGATGATCGACGCGCATATAGCTAGCTTCCTCTTTGGGTTCTTCCTCGAGCTCGATGCCGTCTCGAAAGGTGGCAACTCGTCAAATTGATTGTATTCTTCCTCGTCCACTACATTCTCAACTCAGACAATACTCCTTTTCCATGAAGAACTACGTGGCGCTTCTTATTTGCCGGGTCGGTTACATAGAAGACTTGAACAACTTGGTTGCTTGACGAATGGTTCGTCTTTGTATCCGACACGTTCGAGGTCCACGGTAGTGACGCCGTACTTGTCAACCTTCACCTGTGGGAGATAGATCCAACGGCATCGAAATAGGGGGATCTTGAAAAGCACGTAGTCGAGCTCCCATATCTCCTCTATTTGCCCATAGTACGAGCTTCTCACCCATCGGTATTGAATGCATCTATCACGGACACACTGATTACGGGTGTGCTCTTCCTATCCTGAGCTATCGTATAAAATGTGTACCCATTTATATCGTATCCTTGCCATGTGACAATTGTAAATTGTGGCCCTCTTGCCAACCATAGCAGCGTATCATCACTTGATGACCTCCCGGTGATTCGCACCTTTAACCACTCGTTGAACCAAGCGGTTGTGCTCTCGTGATCCAAACCTCCGACCGGTGCGGATTACATTGGCGTACCATGTCTTTGTGCTCCTCGATGTACGGGGACACTTGGGTCATGTGTTGCAAGACCGTAAAATGGGCTTGAGCGTACGTATCCAGATCGGGAGTGATTGATTTCCTTCCGATGGTCCCGATACCTTCTAGTCTCCCCTCATGACGAGATATAGGCACACCAATCGGATCCACCTGAGCCATGTAGTCGACGCAGAACTCAATGACCTCTTCCGTTGCATAACCTTCGATGATGCTGCCCTCCGGTCGAGATCGATTCCGTACGTAGGACTTGAGAATTCCCATGTACCTTTGCTATGGTACCAAAGGGTTCAGTGACGGGTCTATCTAGGCGTTGCTCCTTGTCGGTTGCCTGCAGGATTGGATGGGCATACCGCTAGACTTTTGCTACCTTACTACTTCTTCCGCTGCTATATTTTACTCTGATCACTATTTTTTATTTAGTCGGTCGGCCGGTTGTTGTAACAGCTTGTAATAGCTTAAGTAGAGTACACTTTTCTTTACTTTTAGTTGTCATTGTATAGATGTAAATACCAAATGTTGTGAATGTATGTGCTAGCCACTGATCTAGAGACTAGCACAATATACACATAAGATCTTCGGGTATTCTACGCCTGGAAGTCTAATAAGGTCAGAATTGAAAATAAAGTTAGGAAAATGCTATCTTTAAATTAATTTTAAAAAATAGATTAAATAATAAAAAGAGTTCTTGAAAATTCTACAGCTGAATTTCCTTGAAATGCATAAGAATAGTTTGATAGTGTTGATCCACTGGCTCCTCATCTATGAATCTCTAAATACCAGACGAGTAACTACATGTCATCTTTGCCTTTTCGCATGACAATATGTCAGCGTGAATGTGAAATTCGCGTCATACCAAATAACGAAATAGAAAGAAGTCGAAAACACAATATAATTTTCTACTCTAGAGAAATTATTCTGCCATACATTGTAGGACCTATATACTAGCACTCGGCACAAAAAGGTACCTGTTGCCTATCAACCATGCAATTGCACAGTAAATGTTTATCTGGCACTAATTAACGAATTCCAAACGGACAGCTCAATTAGACATGTTCCAACATTATCTCTATTTGCAGTGGTCAATATTTGTTTGCCTCTTGTAATTATTGTAAGTGAGTAACCACATGGCTGGTCTGTCACATCTCTCTAGTGCCATCTTTTCAGATCTTCAGTGTGCTTGCAACAATGAAGCAGCAAGCAGCTAACAGGCTGGGTGTGACATGACATGGCCCAAGGCAGCCAAGCGGTATTAGCATGGCATGTTACTGCAGGGCGTTCATGGCCTGCATTGCATGTTTGCCCTAATGGACACAAACAATTAGGTCATGGCCATGGGAGCCCCGCACTACAAACATTCAGATTTGCAATCATTTTTGGACAGGGTACAGTAACATTTACCACAATATGGCATTAATAATATGTTTCCATCTTGCTCTGGTTTGATGTTTATCCTTAACACACCCCACACTCAACTTAATAGGGTTATCACTAGCTTTGCATACTACTACAACACTACGATTATTTCGAACTTTAACATTTAACATGCATGACGCAACATAACACAACACAGCAGTGGCATGCAACCTGGTTCTTTGCACAGGGATCAAATTCAAACTACAGGATTTCAACAGGAGTTTATATGTATGATCTTGGAGAAGAAGAAGAAGAAAAAGAAGAAATATTTAGGAAATTAGGAAGAGACTTTACATGCTTTTGGGGAGGGATAACATCTTTCCTTGCCATCAAGCAGCTAGCCCTTGTCAGGAAAACAAAGGACACTATGGCATCAACTTGTACATCCAACTCTAACTATTTAACACAAACATTTCACTTTACTGATGCAACATTGCACTTTCCTCTCAAAAATCTTACAAGAATGGATAAACTTAACCTTTTGGAATCCTTAGAGCCCCAGAAGTCAAGGAGAAATTAAAAGAACTAGTCAGTCAGTAGTGTTTGAGATTCAGAGATTGCAAAAAGAGGTATTAAAGCACAGCCTTACCTTTTTCTTCGGTCCTACGTACAACAATCCACTTTAAAGCTTAATCAAGTTCAGGTCGCCAGCCACGAGGTGGAGACGCTGTTGCAGTGTTGGTGGTGCCGTGGTGGTGGTGGCCGTGTAGGACCCCGGCTGGCCGGCCGGCCGGCCGTCGATGGGTCAAAAGTTGACATGATAGCAGAATGTTTGGAGCGGTGCGGTGTTCTCTTTTGCGCGCGTGGGTGCGCCGGTGCCCCATTTTCTGCAGCTTTGTGAAATTAATACGCGTGATTTGATGGAGCCTTTTCTTTTTCAGGATTAATTTGTGCTTCATGTAAGATAGTAATATGGATCATGTAGGACTACGAGCTGTGTATATAGCACACTAGTAATAGTAGCAAAAGACTAGAGTGCTACTATTAGTAAATGCCGGGTCAGACTGGGCCTGGAAAACACGGTCTCGAACAGGCAGGCCTGAGTCCAGCCTAGCCTGAAAAATCATTTTTTCCTATTAAAAATATTATTTTGATTCTTTTTTGGAATACAATGTAATATTTAATTCATTTAGATAATAGAGAAATATATTATTATTATTTTTTATTAAGGGCTTGTTTGGTACGGATGTGGCCTTCCTGAAAAGCGGCTTCCGGTTGGGCTGCAGGGCAGAACGTCTGGGCTGAATGGTGTTTGGTTGTCTGACTTTTAGGTAAGCTGGCTGCAGCTTCCGAGATGAAAAATATCTGAAATGCCCTTGAGGACAGTAATAACTTGTTTGATGTCGTTTAACACTATTAACAATATTTAACAACAACTAACGACAATTGAGGATTATTAACGACGACTAACACAATTGACGACAACTACCGCAATTGACGAGAATTACCGTAATAAACGATAACTATTGCAAATGATGATAATTAACTGTGATTAACAACGATTAACACAATTAACTGCAATGAATGATGACTACCACAATTCGCATTCAACAACGATTAACTATAATATACCGCAAACAACGAAATGTACCGAAATGTACCGCGATTAAGGACAATATATTGCAAACAACTCAATAAATCACAATTAGCGTATTTAATGACAATTATTACAATAAATATTTATTATAACAAATAATTTATTAAATAATTATTAAGATAAACAATTACAAAACATTAAATTTACAACCGAAAAAAGAAGAAAAAAAAAACAGAGCCATAGGCGTAGGCGGTGGCGGTGGCTATGGGTTTGGGTCACCGCTGTCGGCGACGCCGGGAGAGGACTTGGGAGGCAGGGGAGGAGGGAGCCGGCAGGTGGCACGGCCAGTGCGGTGGGGGAGGAGGTGGCTGGCGGCAGGGCCAACGCAGGGTAGAGTAGGAGGAGGGAGTCGACAGCGGAGGAGGGAGGTGGAGGAGGACGGCCGTGGGCGGAGGAGGAGAAAGGTGGAGGAGGGCGGCCGCGAGCGAGATCCATATCCAGATCTGGATCTGGGTTGGGCCACACGAGCATGGGGAAGGAGGGAGCCAGGGGAGGAGGGCCCTGGGGAGGGAGGAGGGAGCCGGGGAAGGAGGAGGTGGGCGCCGGGGAGGAGGTGGCCGCCTGTAGAGGAGGGAACCGGGGAGGAGGACGTCGGGGGAGGAGGAGGAGGAGGTGGGTGGGCGGACAGGGGAGGAGGGAGTCGAGCTAGTGGCGGGGTGGGGCGCAGCCAGCGCAGGGGCTTTTATGCGGCGACAATCAAGGGTAATTACCCCTGAACTTCGGTGGTAAATTCGGAATGGAGGCTACGGGAAGTCACGAAAGCTCTCTGCGGGCGGCTTCCACCCTTTGTAACGCGAAGCGGCTTCGGGGAAAAGTGGTTGTGAAAAGCTAGGTATTTGGAATGGCTTCCAGCTTTTTCTACCGAAAATCCGAAGCCGAAGCTGTTCCAAACACCCCCTAAATTCAGCAGGCTTTCGGGCCGAAAATCATGTCCCGAGCCTGTATCGGGTCGGGCTGGGCCACCCATGAACAGGTCTAGTAGTAGGGAAGAATTGAATGGCTAGTCTGATTAACTATTGGCATCAAGTGGGGACAAGAGCGAAAACAAGTTGTGTTGTCGTTGTCATAGTTTTGTTAAGTATATTTGTCATGGACCGACAAGTGCACAATGTTGGGCTTGCATCACGGCTATGGGCCTATGTGTGCAAGGGTTGACCTGGGTTGGGAGTACAAAAGAAAAGTGACAACAACGCATAGGGTATCGAAGATTAGAAGAAAGGCAAAAGCCAGCTCTGTTCCTCCCCAAGCTCCGTTCCTTCCTCTCCAATTCTTTCTCTGATTTCCCCAATCCAAATTGCTTTTACTTCCTAGTATGATTGCTACTCGATCCCAGTCCTTGCTTCTATTTTCCCTAATTTGTATCTCAAGTACTTTGCATGTTGTGTCAAATTTGGTACTAAATCTATTGGGTTTGTGTTGATTCGTGTTCATCTAAGCGAGATCATAACAATATTGCCCACCATTTCTCAACAGGTTGAGCTTTTGTATGAACTAGTTGATGTATTAAACTCGGTATGTTTGTGTATGTGGTCTGGCCGTTTATATATTTTGGACGACCTAATACCGAATAGAAAGAAGAATTGTTGGACTAAAAAAGCAACCAGAGGGGGCTGAATAAGAGCCACCTCTTTTTCACCTCGGGCATTCAACTTCCTTTTCTCACCAATAGATTTGAAAGCTACAAAGATCAAAGTCTCGAGATCACAGTAGAAGACTTGAGCTGAAACCAAGAAGATCAACCATCAATGCCCTTTGTCAGTCTAATCACTGAGCCAAGGCCGGTCTAACCGCTGCCTGAAAATCAGGAAGGCAAAAGATCGACAAAATGACCTAACTTTTGATCTATTAATCCAAATCCACTCAGATGTTATACATAGCTCAAGAAGGTCAGGAACCTATCCCAATTAATGATCAAGACGACCGTAGCCAAGGTTCCATAAATTTCTTGAATGAGGGCAATAAGGCTTAAAACCGGGAGAAAACCTCAACTTGATTCAAAAGCTTCCTCGTGGATGAAAGATTGTCAAGATGACCTTGGATCAGATCCCACATGACCTAGCAACCTAAATCACAGCAAAAGACAAAGGCAAAACCCCTAGAACACAAGAACCCTAAAATCAACAAAAAGAGAGCAAGAACAATAGAAGACTCATCTTGGGACAAACTTGATTGAATTGATTGGAGGGATTGTAGGTTTACAACCACTCCACCACGGAGGACAAAAACTAACTCATGAGCATCCAATTTATCGATCCATCTCTCTCAAACCGTAGCATTCTATATTTTCTCCACTTTCCCTAAAATCTCAAATTATGGTTTCTAAAGTTTGGTTATGCAAATCATGCACCAACCCTTTTATAGTGGAGACTAGGTCTAAAGAGAAAACCCTAACGGACACCCATTAAACCCACACACAAATGGGTCTACACTCACGCACGCTTCTCAAAGCGGATGACGATGCGAGTCTCCCAAATACATCTCTTCGTGATCTTATCCTTTTCTTGACCTAAACCGTTTCTCCTTTGCGCCGTCTTGCACCACAGTTTCTTCAAGGTCGCAAAATAGGTATTTTGGAAAAGATACCAAAATACCTCTTCTCGATCATCCAGCGTAATCGATCGTTCATCGTAGTCGATCGTCCTAGATCACGATGTCGAACGTCTTCTCCAGCAACCTGTCGCATTTCTTTTGAGGATCGCGGAGCATCCTTGAGCACAACAACAACCACAGTAGCATCCCTACGGTATCCACACGTCTAGGGTTGGAACACCGTACGCCAGTGTGCTAGTACCAACTCGCATGGTAGGGCTCTCGAGAAGATGGCGGCTAGGGTATCGGTGGAGCAACACACGTCATGTGTATCGCGTGTATCCTAACAGCCTCATGCATCTCCTTATATAATGCCCATGACGGATCCTATCCGAACACGTTTGTTCTAACCCGTTAAGTACGTGACCCGTTAGGTTCATACATAATCGGTTGTGACTCGAAAACACCTTTCGACCACAAGTCGTTAGCGGTTCCTTGCAGAACATGACGATTCCTGAATACACATAAATTATATCGGACGAACCTTAATGCAATATGATCTACAACCAGGTTCTTATCACTTATGACCAGCTCGTTTCTCTATACGATTAGTTTATATTTAGTCACGACCAGTTCATAACTCCTTACGACGACTTTACGACCACTTAGTGATTATGTTCGACTAGTCTACGACCAGCTCGTATCTCCATACTACTAGTCTGTATCTGTTCGAACTAAACGACCTGCTCGTGTATTCTCCCTTTGCCTCACGATATCTGGTTGAACTACATGTGAGATAATTTATCATCCATGAACTATTCAATACTTTCTCGATCAAGTGTCGGATAACTTCATGTGGTCGACTCTTTGACCACTAGTGGCAAGGCTATGCACTTTCTTTATCCAACCACATTGAGGGATCGAGAGATATCTCTTCTGTTATGTTATGTTGAACCTAGGAACAAAGGATCCTAGATTCTCTGTGTTTCATACACTAGTCCAGGAATAGCTAGTGTACATAGTCAAATAAAAGTGATAGCAAAATCATATCATGACTTTACTGAATAATATTCAGAGTTTTATTACAAATTAGCCACAAGGCCAAATAAAAGACACAGCAGAAAGCAAAAAAAAAAAAGTAGGCCACACGATTCGCCACAGGCAATCGTCTGGGGACGCGGCCTAGTCTTCCAAGTACTCGTCGTCCTAATAATAATCTTCTCCTAGATATTTGCATTAAGCAAGAGTGAGCATAACAACCGTGCTCGCAAGTTATACCCAATTAACAGAATATAATGCATGCTGGATAATGTCAAAGGGAAAGTTATATGACTATTTTGCACAAAGCTACATTTTCAAGTTTAAATATCATTACTGAGTTCTAAGGAACGGTAAAGTACCAATAACTAATGCAGCAACTCCTGCTCTATTGCCCACACGAAGATTAACCTCGCCTCTTGCCAAACTTTTACTCCATATCAGCCTCTGCATCGAATTGCAAATATGAGCAACCGATCCGGTATCAAATACCCAAGAACTAGTCAGAGAAGTAAGATTAATTTATATAACATTTATACCTGAGTTGGAAGTCTTACTTACTTTGTTCTTTTTCATTTTTGCTAAGTACTTCTTGCAATTTCTCTTCCAACGCGCAGTCTTATGACAATGGAAACATTTTGTGTCAGGCCTAGGACCCAGTTTGAGCTTCTTAAGATTAGCATTGAGACTCTCGATCTCATATTGAGTCTTCCCTTTGCCTTTTCTCTTTCCGTGAGACGTACCCTTCTTCTTGAAGTTAGTGGTGTTTTGAATTATCAGCACATGATTAGAACTTTTCTTGATGCTCTCCTCAGCACCTTTAAGCATGCTATGTAACTTGGTCATTGACTTCTCCATGCCATTCATATGAAAATTCAATATGACTAGCTTAAAGCTCGTAGGGAGCGATTGGAGAATCACATAAGTAGCTAACTCTTGACTAAGGGAAAAACCTAGCTTTTCTAAGCTCTCAATGTGACCAATCATCTTGATCACATGAGGACTGACCGGATTACCTTCTTACAGCCTACAAGAAAACAATGCCTTTAAGATATTGTACCTCTCTGCCCTTGCTTGATCTTGAAATATACCTTTTAGACCCATAATCATATTGTAGGCGTTTGTAGTCTCATATTGTTTTTGAAGCTCAGAGTTTATGGTAGCAAGCATAAGATAGTGCACATCGACTGCGTCATTGCAATGCTTCTCATAAGCATTCTTTTCAACATGTGTAGCATCAGCATTCGGTTCCTCAGGATAGGGACCCTCTAGAACATATTCCTTCTTTTCTTGTTTGAGAACAATTCTCATATTACAAAACCAGTCAATGAAGTTAGTTCCATTCAGCTTTTCTTTCTCAAGAATAGATCGCAAGTTAAAGGTCGGTGTGGAGGAAGTATTAGGTGCCATGATCTATAACACAAATATATGCAAAGAATTCGGCACTATGTTTATGTAAGATCTTCTATCGAACACTTTAATAAGAGATACTCCCACTATATGTTTCACGACCAAATCTATGACTAGTTTTTCCCTCTAACTGCATATAGTGGGTTCAAGATCCAAATATCATTAAGTCCTAGTGAGCTTTGGTATCACTGCTAGAAACCTAGTGATTTAAGTAAGCAACTCTTTGCTAATCATATCACATATAACTCTTGTTTGTTGGGTGATATCTCTATGCCCCAGCGACCAACATTATACCACAAGGTTCAAAACTGTTTTGATAGCTTTGTTAACTTAAACTAACACTATGCATATGAGTGTCTAACACCCACCCCATCTTACTAAGATAGTTAATGACACTCTACTTTGGTAGACCTGCCAATTAATGATCAAAATAGTGATGGTCACAGCAATTGGAAAGGCAATAAATTTACTTAATTTTTCTTGACGGATACCACTCTACCATGTTAAAACATCTAATGATAAAATATGATCAATAGCATGACAGGAATAAACATTCATAGATAATCATATTAAACTATGAAATAGTATGGCCCTTGACATGAAGATCTCCATCACCATGCTTCCTGTCCTCCGAACCATAATGCTTGAAATCTCCAACCGTATTCATCTACTAAGCAATTACTCATAAAAGCTAGTAATGAATTACATAGAATATCAAACATCACATGTCGGCACATAGACAGTTATAAAATAATATGTAACTCGATGGCTATCTCACATCATGACACGCAGGCCATGAAAAATTCATACATGCATCACATACATAATGGGCTGTACTATTCACATCAATCCCTGCAAAAGATGTTCTTCATAGAATCCAATTCTATCAGGTGATATGAACACATAATACTATATAACGCGGCCACGATTACCTAGCACGGCGGTCCCACTAGGTTATTCCCAGGACATGAATCTTATTCACGTAATCGAGCCATGAAAATCATCAGATTAATCACATTGACCCTATTCCGACCAAACTGGTCGCTGCCTTGGTACGACTACGCACTGCGGCATACTCCGATGGCGGAATTTTGACTGGTAAGAGTATCATGCAATGTGGTCATGAACAAGCGCAGAAGACCATCTGATACTTTCAACTCATACCTCCTGTAAACCCATCTACTATTGTCAAAATTGATCGATCTAGACCATTCCATCCATATGAATCGATCGAGGATATCCGACCAGACTAGTAATAGATCCAATCTACTACTACCTCATATCAAGTATATGGGACCGATCTAGATCGAAAACTATGCAAGATGGCTCTGATACCACTGAAGAGATACGGGTAGACTACGTTAGCTGACAATTCAAAAAATCAACCATGTAAACCAGGATGCTAAGCAAGTAAGAGATCATATATCGTTACCACCAGACACGCAGTGCAGCGAAAGAAGAGTTGCAGAAGCTGGATCCAATGTAGAGCGCGTCGATGAAGTGACCGTAGTCGGTCGTCCACAGTCCTCAGTGTCGATCGTCTCCTTGAGCAATCGATCATCTCCCTTTCAAAGTTGTGGATCGTCCTTTAGCGTAACAGTAACCGCAGTAGCACCACTACAGTATCCACATGTCCAAGGATGAAACATCGTGCACCAGTGTGCTAGCACCAACTCGCACGGTAGGGCTCTCGAGAAGATAACGGCTAAGGTTTCAATGGAGCAACTCACGTCACACATATCTAGTGTTATGTATCCCAACACCCTCATGCATCTCCTTATATAGTGCCCATGACAGATCCTATCCAAACACGTTAGTTCCAACTCATTAAGTGTGTGACCCGTTAGGTTTATGCGTAATCAGTTATGACTCAGAAACACCTTTTCGACCACGAGTCGTTGGCAGTTCCTAACAGGACATAATGATTCCTGAATATACATGAATTATATCGGACGAAGCTTAAAGCAATATGATCTACGACCAGATCCTTATCATTTATGACCAGCTCATATCTCTATACGACCAGTTTATATTTAGTCATGACCTGTTCGTAACTCCTTACGACCAGTTTACGACCACTTAGTGACTATATTTGACAAATCTACGACTAGCTCGTATCTCCATACGACTAGTCCGTATCTATTCAAGTTGGACGACCTGCTCGTATATTCTCCATTTTCCTCATGATATCTGGTTGAACTCCATGTGAGATAATTTATCATCCATGGACTATTCAATAATTTTTCAATCAAGTGTCGGATAACTTCTTATGGTCGACTCTTCGACCACTAGTGGCATGGTCATGCACTTTCTTTATCCGACTACATCGAGGGGCCCAGAGATATCCCTCCTGTCATGTTAGGAATGGCAAATCCCATATCCGACCAGTCACATCCTCCGTATATTTCATAGCATACCCGAAAGCTACCTTTATAACTACCCAGTTACCGAGTAGCATTTGGAAGCCCTAGGTGTACTATTACACATGTAGGAAACCATACTGATCTTAGGTCTAAGGATCATACATCATCATTGCTTGGGACCAACTGATGACACATAAAATCATAACAATGTCAACAGTGACTCAAGGTGGGTCATTCCAATACCATGTTCTCTAACATGTGTTCACATTATTGGTTCGATATCCCTATATCCATGATCGGTGAAACATGATCATCAATCAATACATGTGTTGGTCGATAGAGTCACTAGTGTTCTGACCAGTGACACCCGACCAAGGATATATTTAGAACGACATCATATAAGTTAAAGAGCTTCACTAACAAGTAACATACTTGTTAATCTATATCAATGATGATTCATTCAAGGAACAGAATAACATTTATTCTATAACTCATAAATGTAGACATGATACAATCATTTGCATGATTGCCTCTAGGGCATATCACCAACAATTATCATGGAGGGTAATCACACTTAAGCATATAGATTACTATTCATCTATCCTGTAGGACACTACTCCGTTAAATAGTAAGCCTTACCAGAGTTAACACAGTATAACAATAAGATAGAAACTATACTTTATTACACATTTAGCCACGCAAGGCTATAGTTTTTAATACAATTATTTAATTACAACAGGAAAGAATTTCCCTCGCTTGCCTACCCTGCTCCACCGGTCGTCTACTCATCCCACTCGTCGAAAAAGGCATCCACCTCCCCCTGCTCCTCGTAGTAAGCGCCCTCACTTCCTGTGGCCTCCTCGGCACCAGTGTATCCTTCATCGCACTCGGGATAATTCCCGGCGGAACTAGGATCTAAGAAAGGAGAATAATAGCAAGAATGAGTACTAGTGTACTCAGCAAACATGTATTAGCAAATATGCACTGTATGACTCTTCTCTGTTCGTTATCACATTTTCTAGCTTATCTCTTTTATTGGAAAATAATTTATTAAGATTTACGTGGCAAGTTTTAATTCTGAAAAGACTACCTATCACTTGTTAAGAAGATAAACCCCTAGAGGTCACCATAGACTCCAATTCAGGAGACATGCATGAATTCATGGTTTGATATATTGCACTGCGCCGGCTTTGTACCACTTTACCAATAGCTACTCTGAGCTCTCTTTACGCTTGGTCTCTCGCATTTCCTTTGATGCGGTTTCAAGTTCAAAATACAGAATGTTTTTCAGGTTACGTGATTAAGTCTCCACCCATTACTTTTCGTCGATGTCCTGGAGCGCTCACCCAGTCCTCCGCTGAGTTCCCATAATGTTGGTTGGGCCGGACATCCCCGCACCCAACACTCCTCCTTGCGGTACTATAGCGTCTTGGATCCCCCACTTCCGGAATCTTCCTATTGGTCTTGGGTTCCTCCATAACTCAACCCATGCAATATTACTTACCCGATGTGCAGAGTATAGTCATGTAACAAGGTAGCATTTTCTACCACCGAAACAGGAAAATGGTTGGCACTTAAATACAACCCCTTATCCGAGTAAGAGTTTTGTTGGTCCTTATATATGATCCATATGTAAAGGGCCCCGCCTCTTTCCTCTTCTCTTTTACTGCCAAGGACCCCCTTTACCATCCTAATATTTTTCTTGCAGTACAGTTGTTCATCTTAGCTGTACTGCTCTTCTTTTCTTAATTCTCATCTCTTTTCTCTTTATCTCTTTTATCCAATTTGGTTTTGAGACATAGTTTTAATGCACATACATATATGATACAACAAAATAATTTTTACATTTAATATAACTAGGTTTCTCTTTTCTTTTCTTTTCTCTCTCTCTCCCTTATCCTCTCGGTCGAACAGCCCCTGGCTTCTCCCCATTCTTTCTTCTTCTCTTCACTTTCCCATTCCCTCATCACTTTCCTCTCCCCATTTCTCCATTGTTCCTTTTGGAGCTTGCTTGGCCGAATCTTGAGCCATGGCGCCTCCTCCTTGGCGTCGTCGTTGGTGCCGCCGGCGACCGCCTGCACCCGTGCCTCTCCCCTCGGCTTGGCCCACACCTGCTTCGTCACACGTGCCCGCGCCACTGGCTCAGAATGCTCAGCTCCAGTGCCTGCGGCTCGGCCGCCCACGCCCTGTGGCTCTGTGGTTTGAGGCCAGTGTTGGGCTACTTTCTCCCCAGTATTTGATTTTCACCTAATTCCTGTTTAGTTATTTCGGTTTTTGGTGTGGGCTTGGTTATTTTCTGATGTGTGTTGATCCTTACTCATGCATGAATAATGCTGATGGGTAGGCTACCCTGGGCTTGCCACGGCGGGCTCAAGGCCTTCCCGTGCACCGGGGAGCACGAGGTCGCTATCGGGTGCACGTGGCTCCTGGGTGAGGCACGCCGTCATCACAGCGACCTCACCTCCAGTATACTCCTCCTTTCCTTTCTCCTCTACCCCCCTTGCTCTGTGATGACTATGTGTGGATGATAGTTATGGCTGTATGTGCTCTCTATGACATGTTGAGTTCATCTGTTGGGGGTTCGGATTGTGCAATATAATGGAGGGGAAATTGGTGGTTTACCTCGGTTGCCCTCGTCGGTTTGGGAAATGGGATGGCAGTGTTTGGCCGTGGTGGTGGTCATGATGCTCTCCTTGTGTTCTTGTTGGTCGCTTCAGTCCCTCCTGGTTCTTGTTGGCTTGGCTTGGTCCTTAATGTGGTTGCTGGTTCTTGGCCAACGTTTGTTGTCGTCCCTTGCTCCCACGGTCTTCCCCGACTCCTTTCCGCTCCTCTCCTCCGGTTGTTGCCTGTGTTTGGTTTTGGAAGTGGCAAGGTGGTGTGAGGCTTGGCTTGTTTGTGCTGGCCTTAGGCTTCTTGCTAGCTCTGCTTTGTGGTGGCAGTGGGGCTCTCTTGGTTGTGGCTCTTGGTGGTGAACTGGGAGCGGCTTGTGCTTGGGTTTCAGTTTGCTCTGGTGGGTTGCCTTTGGCTGTGACTAAATGAACTAAATGAGAGAGCTTGTGTTGGCTTTGCTTTGCTCAAGTTGTTTGCTCTCTCGGTTTTGGCTGGGCATGGTGAGTGCAGCTTGTGAGGCTTTGACTAAGGGAGAGGGACTTAAGTCAGAGGCTTTCGGGTGCCTTTTTCCCTTGGCTTATGCATGCCAAATTTGCCCTTCCCCTATCCCGTTGGCTCTCATAGCCAACTGGTTGGCTATGTTCCATTGGTTGAAAGGTGGTCTCTGATACTATTTCCTGGATTTTATACAATGAAGGTAAGTAGGTATAATGTGGGTGTCGGATTTCTAAAACTGTCGGGTGATGAAACCCACCGAAGTGAGATAGTACCGACAGACCTAGGTCAGTGAGGGAACCTTGGTGAGCTTCATGAAATTTGACGCCAGTCCTTCTCTACTTCGAAGTTCCATTTATAGTTTTTGTTTGGTACTAGTTTTTGGTTGTTGGCGGACGATGCAAATATGGACCGTGTTTCAGGTTGGCCGAGGAATGGGTTCGATCTACTGACAATACATGGACAAGGATGCAGCGCTTCGGCGATGCACATGCAACATTTTTTTTCTTTTGTAATGCACTCAAAGTTCTAATCTTTTTATTTTGATCTGTTGTAAATAATTATTGTAATTAATGTGAGAATGTAACAATGTTGTATTATGACTTAAAAATTCATACTGTAATTTTTGGAGGTGGATTTTTGTATTACTTTTCTTGGTAATGAAATCTTGTAATTGATCTGAGCTTGAAATGTTGTTGCATTATTTTCTTATAAATCTTGTTGTAAGTTTTGATAATGAAATGACATGTGTTGATGATTTTCCACGTGTTCAATATCAGTTTGAGCTTATGTTATGTTCGTGTTTAGGTGAGTTTAATTTACTGCTAATTATCGCTTAACATTATTTTGATTAGTTTGAGTTTTAGGGTTCTCACACTGGCAAGTCTCTTCTATCCAGCTCCCACTTAACCACCTTGGCACTTGCACTGGCTCCAAGTCACTTGATGCACCCGTTGCACTAAAACTGTCGTTCGGTCATTCTTGTCCATCTTGTGCCATACTTGTGTCCAACCACTTCATCGGGCATCTTTGATCGTTTAGGGCCTCAGCTCTCCTAACCTAGTCCCAATCATCCTCATCGTTGATCGTAGTTGACTTCTGTGGATATCGTGAGGATATGTGCATGATCTTAGGATGATGAGTCAATTGGCAATAGCTTTGTTGGTTTGCAAAATCTTGCGTTTTCGGGGTTTGCTTCAGTCTGTCAGACCACCGGCGGTCTGACCGGTGGCATCGGCGGTCAGACCGCCCGTGGGGAGGTCCGACCGGCTGTGATGGCAGGTCCGACCGGTCTTGGTTCAAAATGGTTTTTGGAGCTAAGCCAAAAATAGGATGTGTAGCCAAGTGAGGGGAGTCTCCTGGATGTGGTCACATTATTTTTGGAGCTCCCAGTCAAAAGTTCTATTCATTTGAAAATTCCAGAAGGTTTCGGATTTTCAAGATGAAAATTTGGCTAAGTCATTTTGGGCGGTCCGACCGCCGTTATGGAATCGGTCCGACCGGCCTGAAATCGGTCGGACCGGCTGTGTGGGGCGGTCAGACCGCCGATCACTTGGATCTTGGCCTTCTTGGCATTGTTGTGTTTTGATTGTGTTTAATGTATGGATGTCAATGATTTATTGTTGCATATTGCATTGTTGAACTGACGTGGGTCAAGTTGTGAAGAACTTGTTCCCGGAGACGATTTGTTTGTCTATTGCTGTGCAGGTGGCTTGCAGGTCAACGACGTCAATGGTGAGGTGGATCGGGACTACGCTTGGAGAGCTGAGGTCCAGAACGATCATGGATGCCGGGTGAGGTCGTGTGACTCAAGCATGGTGCAGAATGGGTAAGATGGATCGAACGGATAGTTCGGTACAGCTGGTTGGATCAGGCGGTGCGGAAGTCGGTGCAAGTCTCTAGGAGATTCCGATGGGATTCGGACGGGACAGACTTGCCGACGTGATGAGAGCCGCTGATCAACCTACACGTGGTGAAGCAAGCGATTGCTTCAACAGATGTGTGTGTGTGTGAGTCCCATGTGTGAAACCCTAGCTCTCCTATAAATAGAATGTGGGGAGATGTAAAACCCCCAAGCACTCATTTGGACCCCTCCACCTTTTTCTAGGGTTTGGAGAGGAGAGGAGAAGCTAAGGTTTGGAGAGATTGTGTGTGCTCTTTGGTTTGAGCTCTTGTCCTCCTTGAGGGAGTGGCTTTGTAAGCATCTTGTGGAATCAATCAATCTTGTGATGCTTGCTTAAGAGATCGATTGTCTCCTTTGTGTTCTTCTCTCTTTTGTTGATTTTGGTGCTTCCTTGATTCAAGTGTTTATGCTTGGTCTCTTGACCAATTTTATCTTGCTTTGATGTGTGGGAATACTCCTAGAATCTTCTAGATCATCAACCCCCACAAGCAAGTCTTGAATCAAGATTTTCATATTTCTAAGTTTTTGAACACTTCTTTGGTAAAACCTTAAGAGATCGTTTCTACGAAGTGGATCTGAACGATCGTCGCTAGAAATAGGTCTTAGATATCCTTAAGGAGGTGTGCTCCAAATTTGGTCAAGTTTCATTGGTTGAATCAAAAGTTGGACCAAATTTCGTTTTGGTTTTGGGCATTGTGTTTCGGTTCTGGACTAAATCGGTCCGACCGGTTTATCAACGGCGGTCAGACCGCTAGCTTTCAGACCGCCCATTAACGGCCGGTCGAACCGATTTCAATCGGTCGGACCGCCCTTTGGCAGCCGGTCAGACTGCCAGTGTCTAGACCAGCCCAGTGAGATCAATTCTCCACATTTGTATCTTGTGGTTAAGGGGGTTATCGAATTCAGCACAAGGCTTCCTCTGTGCGTGTACTGATCTTCTTAGCTTTCATAGCTAAAGGAGAAAAGTTCGTGTTGAATTTGATTAAGGCGAAAAAGTCGAGAAAGCGCCTATTCACCCCCCCTAGTCGCCTTTACGGTCCTACAACTTCAAGCATTCCTGCACATCAATAGATCAAGAAATCAATTCTGGACGCAAATTGTTCTCAACATGACCGACGTTAGCCAAAACATGCACCATACAACACATATGCACTAAATCCCATGACTTTGGTCAAATCCGCAAATTGACAACAGCTCACTATGCATGAACTTGCCCTGGTCGGTCAGAGCATCGGCCCTTGGTCAGTCTGACCTCTAGGCCATCAGAGGTCAGATCGCCAACCATCAACTGGTCTAACTACTGCTGGCCAGTCTGACTGTCAGCCCTGTTAATAAGGGTCCAGTCAGACCACCCACCGGTCTGACCACCAACAAACAGTCGGTCAAACTACTTTCTAGTTCTTGAAAACACGCTCTTTGAAATATTCGGCAAAACTCTATATAGTTTTGTGTTCAGTCTCCATTTTCAATGACACTTGGTGCAAACATATCCGCAAACATTTCCACGCAATTGTTTGGTGCACAATCCTCAAAAGCTCACATCGTTGGTCTAACCACCAGCTCAGTCGGTCAGACCGCTGGCACCATAACGACAAATTCGATAATTTGCTAAACTGTGGGTTTCTCTCCAACACCTTGACACCGATGTCAGTTGTTCAATACTAAGATTACGACCATACCACATGGTCTCCACAAAAAAATAAAAGAAGAAAGAAAGGTTGCTTGTTCTTGTGAGTCAGCTCATTAAAATTTTGTGCATATCTTGAGGATATGCTTATGTTCTTAGGATGACGATACAATAGGCAATGGTGGCGAGGGTTTGTTGAAATACATATTTTTGATAAAATTCATATGCTGTCAGGTTTCAGGCGGTCATACCGGCCTGGCTAGCGGTTTAACCAGCCACCCCAGGCTATCAGATTGGCTTATGGGCAGGCCAAAGGGCTTGCGGTCAAACCAGCTATGAGCGGCGATTTGACTGGCCAAAAGTTTGTCTTTCGAGTTTAAGGTCGGGCCAAAAATAGAGGGTGTAGGCAAGAGAGAGGATTCTTCTGCACTTGGTCTTATAATTTTTAGAGCATTGAGCCAAAAATTCTATTTGTTTTAAATTCCAAAGAGGGTGTTGTTTTTTGAGAATTTTTTTGGCTAAGTCCCCTAGCTAGTGCTCAGACTGGCCATGGGTGGTGATTTGACCAGTTACATGTTGTTCGTTGGCCGACATGGTGGCGTTGATCATGGGTGAGGTCAATTTCATGGGTTTTAGTGCATATGTGTTACATGATGCATATTTTGACTAACGTAGGTCAAGTTAGGAAGAACTTATGCCCGACATCGATTTATTAGTCTATTGTTGTGTAGGAGGCTTGGAGGTCAACGACGAGGATGGTCGGGACTAGGCTTGGAGAGCTGGGGTCCAAAAAGATCGAAAATATCGGGTGAAGTCATTGAACTCAAACATGGCACAAAATGGACAAGGGAGACCGAACGAGAAGTTCAGTGCGATGAGTTGCATCACGTGGCACGGGGGCCAGTGCAAGTGCTATAGTGGTTTTGGTGGGAGTCGGATGGGAGAGACTTGCCGACATGGAGAGAGTGGTTGATCAACCTACATGTGGCGAAACAAGAGATTGCTTTATGAAGATTAGACTCGGTCTTTGGAGAAAGATCGAGAAGAAGTATTTGGTAACTTCACCAAAATATTGCCTTGGTGATTTTTGGCTAATCCACAGTGCAAGACAGTGTATGGAGGGCCAGTGTAGGTCAAGTGAAGATAAAAATCACGAAGAAGTGGATTCAGAAAGCTCAATTCGTCATCCGTTTTGAGAACCGTGCGTGAGTGTAGACCCGTTTGTGTGTGGGCTTAACAGGTGCCCGTTATAGTCTTCTTTCTAAACTTAGCCTCCACTATAAAAGAGAATGTCCATATGTGGAGTTCTCAAGTCCTTCCAAGAGAAAACCCTAATTTGATATTCAGGGTCTTTAGAGTAGTTGCCCCTAAGGTTTCTGAGAGTTGGATTGATTGTGTGTTTAAGTGTTGAATTTTTATCCTCTATGATTGAGTGACTATAAACCAACATCATTCTCAAATCAATTTAAGCAAAGATTCATCGAGATGAGTCTTTTGTTTTTCTTGCTCTCTTAGATGACTTTTGGAATTTTAATGTTCCTTTGGTTTTCTTAGGGTTTCTTACTGTGATCTTGCTTATTGGGACTTGAAATCGTGTTGATTTTATTATTCATCATGCGAGAGGTCAGATCGCCCATATGAGAAGTCAAGTCGTTGACCATCAGACCGCCCACCATTAGAGGTCTGAGCGTCCATGTGATTTCTCTTTGAGTGTTTGGTCGTTTTGGTCATTATGTCTCAGAGTTTTGATCGGGTTTAATACAAGACTTTCGTTGTGTTTGTACTTTCAATCTTCTTAGCTTCTATGGCTTTTGGAGTGAAAATGAAATTGAATCCGATCGAAGATAAAAAAATAATGATTCTATTCACCCTAGTCGCTTTTTGGGTCAAACAAATTTAGAACAACACCGCTAGACATGTGCACCCATCCAGCCACCATCGTGCGGACGATCCGATGAGCACTCCGGCCACGCGTGTATCACTCACTATCAAGGCATCAAACATTGCTCGTTCGATGCTGTAGTAAGTAAGAACATACTATATATGTCGCAGATGCAGTCTCCAGCTCAATCATCAGAGCATCGAAAGGCATCCATAAACAACCCCACGGTTGCTGCCTTTCGATCAGCCTTAGCTCGCTTTCTTCAGTTACCTGCATGCCACGGAAGAAAGAGCTAGCCTGGCCTCCATGGCTGTGGCCTTGTGGGACAAAAGGGGATAGAAAGAGATAAGAGCTTTTCCCTGAACGATCAAAAGAAACTTAAGATCGATGGGGACTTGCACTAGCTCTCTTATAGTCTTATGCTGCAGAAAAAATAAACATAAATTCAGAGTGAGCATTGATGATGATCTACGGTCTACCGTCTGCGTACGTTTGTCATCCCGTCGATCGATCAGAGCCGATGTGAACGTCCGATGATTGTAGAACCGTCTTCGGGTCGGCGTGCGTCGAGGCGAGCAATGTCGGCGAGATCAAGATTGTTGCAATGATGAGCTCAGCTCCTCCAATGTGGCTGCAGACGGCTAAAGTTGCTGCAAGAGAGGACAGGAGGAGAAATCAGGTGCTTGACCACCGGCCCATCCCCTCCAGTCTGTCCACACAGACATTGCCACTCACTCGCTGTTACTTGTGGCTGTGCATCTTGGTGTCTCACCTCTCAAGAGGCCATGCGTTAGCAGTTAGCCAGATTCTGCCTTTCCATCCTGCCATGCTGTGGCGGTCCACCATACAGCGCGAGGATGCTAGAGCGCCAGTTCCACTCGTCATACCTTTGGTCTTTTTTCTAATACATCACAAATCTAGTTACTTTTATGTTTAAAATTGCTACTTGTGTATATTTTTGGGCTTTCTAATCGCACTATCTATTATTAAGATACTAAATTTAATGTATTTTCTATTTTAATTTTATTCATCATAATTTATGTATCGATTTGGATTACACGTGACTAATAAATGTGTGTTTGTTAGCTCACCTCATGATAACTTTGTCCCACTAGCACTCCTCCATTTTCACACCTTTGGTACCCTCCCAATACCTATACCATTATTTGTATCACAAATCTAATTAATTTTATACTTAAGATTGCTACTTGTGTATATTTTTGGGCTTTCTAAACGCAATATCCATTATTAAGATACTAAATTTAATATATTTTCTATTATACTTTTGTTCTTTATAATTTATGTATCAATTTGGATTACACATGACTAATAAATGTGTGTTTGCTAACTCATATCATGACTCTCAAGCAGGGGCAGAGCCAATTTGACCCACCCGGTGTCGCAGGACATCAGGTCCCAAAAAATAGCAGATATTATTATTTATACTATGCGTGCACCCCCTAACCCAAAAGTTATGAACCCGGCTCAGCCCAACCTTCAGTCTCTTGCGGTCTTGTTGCTCGCTCCCACTGGTTGCGGCTGGGCCAGGACGAATGAGTGACCCAGTAGTGCGCCCTAGTGGACATGAGCAGTCATTACAGCCCAATAGCACCCGCATGTCTGCATGCATCAAAACCAACAGCCCAGCACTAGCAGTCGCACGCGTGATTCCCAGTCATGTCTCGTGTGAGTGTGTCGCGTGGCTGTGGAGTCTGCATCTATTCTTCTCCCTCTCAGCCCCCGCGGTTCACAATTTTCCTCACCTCACTTGGTCGGTGGACGATGGCCACAACCGCCGATGCGGATTCTGGAGGGATGCCTCGGCCGCCGCCCACACCGGCCGCGGTGTCCCTCGCCCACTCACCCGTCAGAAGGACTAAGTCATGAATCGCGGAATCGGCATGGGGTATGTCCCATATCTTCAGTTTTTCCGATTTCTTTCAAGCAAAGAGGCTAAATTTGGGTTTTTGGAATTCCGGCCTAGTTCGTTGCAAATTGAAGGCAAAACTACAAGTGACATCCACCATCGATGTGCTTATGTTGGACCATGCTTTGAATTTGACTTAGAAGTTTTTTTAACTATAATGTCAAGTAAGTATGTTCCTACTTCTAGATGTATGTTTCTAATATATTGTTCTTTAACTATTGAACATACCATGATTCCTATATTTTATGGAAAAGTTTTCGAATAATTGGCAAGTGGTAGATAAATTTATGGAAAAATTTCTAAAAAGAAAAGCGTTAGATAGTGCTACTAATGTTATGGATCGTTGCTCCATGAACTTGAAAGAATGTAAATACTAAAAGGTAATGTATTTATTTTTATTTTATCATTATACTATTTTTACTTCAGAATTTTTTGCCATTTTGTTCTCGTTTTATTGGTCATTGAGGCCGAATGATGTATTTTATCAATGTTTGTCGTAAAAATTATTATTTAGTACAGTGTTATTTGAAAATTATATATGTTGTTATATGTATGGTGAAGTAGTGAATCTTGATCATTTTTGTTCTAGTTTTGCCCCTGCTCTTAAGATAACTTTGTCCCACTAGCACCCTCTTTATTTTTATATGCGTACGCACTGCTGCTTCACTAGACCCCTGGGCCTCTGAAGAAAGGTTGTAATGTATAGTTGCAGTGGGTAGACATTCCATTTTGAAGGCACCAGGCTTAGAGTTTTTGGTGTAAATAGTACTATTTGAAGCAGCATTAGTGAAAATGGTGCCCTTGTAGCCGTAATTGTAAAAATGACGCCCTCGTCTGCACAGTCACGAACAAGCCACGTGGCTTATCCATCCCGTGGTGATGTGGACGAGAGCGCTATTTTTTATAATTATGGCTGTGAAGATGTCAGTTTTACTAATACCGCTTTCCATTTAGAAAAAAAAAATTCTAGGCTCACTTGTGCTGATGGAAATCTGGGGTTCATGAACAAGAAGAGCAGGCTCTCCTGTGCTGGATGCTGACGCCAAATCTGGGTCTGAATGATGCACAGGAACAGCCACTTCCAAGAGTTGTTGTTAGATCTGCTAATGGGAGAGACTGTGCTAACTGATCCTGTCCTCGTTGAAAAACCAGCACATGAAAAATATGACCCTTCCATAATTTATTCTTTTCTGATCTACTGTAGAAAAGTGTTTTTTAGAGCTAATAGGTGGATAACACAACTGGTGTGGTGTTGAGAACTTGAGATGCCATCGATACTGACAGGCACATTTTGACCAAAAAGTTAGTGGGCTTGGCAATGTAGACCTGACAACTCGATAATTTTTATATGCAAATCAAGAAACTACCTAATGGGCCTTGAAAGTAAGCACAGAAGTTGCTTCCCTCCCCTGCAGTCTTAAAACATCTAAAAAAAGCTCCCTCGCAAAAAAAAAGGGGAAAAACTGCACGACTTTGAAGCAGCTAATTGGCGATTTGTGGCTTGATTTGCACAGATCGTTTGCTAAAAACGCTTAAACACCGGTAAACTTTTGTTTGTTTGTTTTTTGAGAGAGTGCGGAGATATTCTTTTTTAAGAAGAAAAATTATGTACAGAGGTACTCTCAATTGGATGATGATACCTGCCACAATGCAAATTTCAATCTGGATGCGAGCGGAGCAGCTCCAATCGATGATATTGGATAAGATTTCCCTCTGGTCTGTCACTCAGCCTCTTGCCTTTTCTTTGCGCTATCCGCTTACTTCTTCGCACTAACAACAGTTTTCATGACAGCAAATTCCTGTCCTCATCTTAAGTCAACCCATATATTCTCGGAAACCATCATACCAAACCTCTAATCTTCTTTGAAGACCCGTGTAAACATTTTTCTTAATACCACCTGTCACTATGATCATTTTTTTGGAGTCAACGATTCATCGTTCACTTTATGTATGCCAACATCTCCAACTAAAACACAACAGTTGTGAAATGTTTAACTTCGCGAAATAGATGTAGCAATCCATCAGCTTTTTTATTATGTTCTTGAGCTCAAATATTTAAGTTGCAGTGTGGCTGTTTACCAACCTCAGGCACTTACAAGATACAAATACTGTTTAGTTTTAGTTGAGTCTGTCATTGCAATGTTCAGAAACTTGATTTTCAAATAATCACTGAAAAGACTGTCCATTTTAGTGCGTACTGAGTTTGTGCTCTAGCCTCTACCTCATATGCTGCTTGTTGGGAGGCGAATAGTTTCTTGACTTTCCTCTGTGCACCATTAATATCTGAAATTGTCAGAGAGCATCTTGCTCGGAACCTGAGAAGCAGGTTCATATCATATCAGGCATCTTGCTCGGAACCTGAGAAGCAGGTTCATATCATAACCACTGATATGGTCTACTATTCAAGCTAGCCAACCAGTCCACCTTCTGAAAATTCAGAGCAGTGGTTCTTGGGACAATTATATATCTCCTTTGATCAAATTCCATCTGAAACCAGGATATATGCATGTATTCTGCCGCCCTAGTTAAGTCCTATATATTGCCTTCTAAAAAAAGGTACTATATATTGCACATTTTCAACATTGATCCTGAAATGTGCCGTCCTAATCATGAACTGTTGTCTTGAGCTGTTGGAGTATGTGATGCTACGTGCAATGTATTATCAGAGCATGGTACCATTTTACATTATATTATTCAAGAATGTCGTCACTACTTAAATAAACTTGTATGTATTATATACCTAGTCAAAGTATCGCTGATTGTGTGCCCATCATTTGGCCATTATTTGATTGGAGACCCACAATATTCATTGTACAGGAGCGGCCAATTACTAGTATAAATTTTAAATTTTCTGTGATAACTTTAAAATACAAAAATAATAAATTTGTAGTTTTCGCACTTATACTGAAACGTGAAACTTTTTTGAATACTAATACTGAAAAGAGAACCTTAAGATGAATTCAGCTCGGTCTTTCTCCTTTCCCTGATTCCTGCACTAGCTAGATTTGTTGGTCAGACTTTTCTGACCCATGATTCATTTCTTTGCCTTTTTATCACGCAAAAAAATACTATAACACTGCCTTTTAGGCTTTTAGCCAATGCAATTGCATCATTGCTTAACATGCATGAACTGCTAAAGCCATGCGTATCAATAATACAGTACCATGATTCCATCTGAATGATCAATTAAATCAGCAGGCACAACAATTACCAGCTGCACAAATCATACCCAAAAAAACCATTAGAAAACATAATCGTTTACCAAAAAGAAAAATTAACTCGCAGAATTGTTTTGTTTGATTCTGCCCTGTGCTTTCTAGCTCCTCACATTCACACCACATGATCGATCACCTGCCGCCCTGACACCACATAGATCGATTTTTTTAAATAACATTATTTTAAAAGATAATTACTAAGTTGAACTGGCGACAGAAAGTGAATAGTGTTCCTGTCTCTCCCCTGTAAAGGAACGTTGAAACCCTAAAATTAGGATGAAACACACTTTTATTCAGAAAAAAGAGGAGGGAAGGGAGCGAAGCGCTGCCCATTTAATCGCCTACCTGTCGGTATTTTTTTTAACCCAATGGATTACATAGTTTTAGAAGATGTAGGGTTACGTAGTGCAGTATGTTATACATAATACTTTTTGGTTGGTAGTCTAGTTTGAGATATGTGGTTAATCGTGGAATTCTTCTTTACAGGTGCAATACATCAAATATGTCGTACACCACCAATTTAAAAATTTACTATAGTCAGGAGACTATTCTTGAGAGTTCCGAGGGGCTTGATTTGCGTTATTTTCAATCGGCGACCGTGTCCCTACTGAGAGCAGAGGGGTGTAAATGGGGCACTGTGATACGGTGGTTGTTTCACTCGTTCCAAGTGGACCCTGATGTGTATGATATGAGATTGAGTTATCTTGCCTCCCGAGCAGTACAACGCACATATTGGGAGTTAGTACAGCTCAAGGGAACAAAGTCATGACAGTCATATGTATGTATGGCGAGTGAGGGAGGGTGGAATTTAGTCCTTCTAGCCTAGGCATATGCCAAGCCCACTGATGCATCCGCGACTAAATAAGAAGGGGGTGATGATGCCAAAGAAGAAGTCAGGGACTCTAGCCACAGCGCGGCGCACACAATGGCCGAAGCTCCTGGAGTTACTGATGCTGTCGATGAAGACCCTGCGGAAGTAGTTCCTTCAGTTAGGCAAGCTAGTGGGCTTGCTTACGAGGGTGAGGAGCTGGAGGCCATAGTGCAAAGGATGGATCTCGAAGACCGGGAGTACAGGGTATTGTCAGAAGATGAATGATCCAACAACGAGGATGATGTGGACTAGCAGGTGGTTCCATTCGAATGGAACATATACCAGTTCGGCAACCTCATCGTCAATGAAGGTTCCGTGTGCCGTGGGAGTACGACTAGAGCGAGGTCAGGAAAGAAGCTATGTACAAAAGCAAGGAGGCCATGCAACAGGAAGTCAAATTATGGGCCTTGTTGGTCCGACACACATTCATAGTCATCAAGTCTAACCCAAGATGCTACGACGTGAAGTGCGACATTGAGGGATGCCCTGGGTGAGTGCACGTATTCCAACCTAAGTGGGACACCTACTGGAAATGCTCTATAGTTGTCCCACACATATTTGTCGCCATTGAGTTAGTGTAGTCCCACAGGAACCTGTCATTAGGCTTCATCGCCAAACTCATGTACAATGAGATCGTGGATAATCTAGATTTTGAGCCACGATCTATCATTCAGGCAGTTGGAGATAAGGTTCCAGTATACAGTCAGCTATGCCAAGGCTTGGAGGGCAGAACAGAAGGTATTGGAATCAAGGTTCGGCACGTTCGATGATTCCTACCACAACCTTCTCGGGCTACTCCGAGTCATACAAGACAGGAATCCCGGCACTCATGTCGATATTCAACATTCCACACATCCGAAGTGGGCCAACAAGAGGGTACTGCAGCGAGCATTATTTGCCTTTGGTCCATACATCAATGCATTTCGACACTGTCGTCCAATCTTGTGCTTAGATTACACATTCCTAACCAGAAAGTACAAGGGCTAGATACTGACTGCAATAGCGACGGACGAGAATAATCAAGTTCTTCCCATGGCATTTGCTTTCGTGGAAATCAAGAACACGGATAGTTGGTTGTAGTTCCTGAGGAATATGAGGATTTCTGTTGTACAGGGTCGTCCCAACGTATGCATCATGCATGATTGGCATGCGGGCCTGCTGAGTGCAATAACTCAGCTACAAAAAGCAGAGAATGAACTACTTATGTGGGCAGATCTACAGAGCCAGTGGTGTATGAGGCACTTGGGTGCAAACTTCTATAGGCGGTTCGCAACAAGGACTTGATGAACACGTTCAAGCGGTTGTGTAACCAGAACCAGCAGCGGAAGTTTGAAGTACTCTATAAGATTTTGGATGTGCGGACCCAGATGCACAGAAGGGAGGGAGCGAAAAGGACCGCCCCAAGCGCTGACTAGGCCCCCGAATCATTGGCAGGGCTACCCATAGATACTCCCAGTTTGACAAGGAAGACAAGGCGTAAGTGAAATGCTTCTTGAACTAGATTGAGTACGAGCCTAAGGAGAAGTGGTCGTTGCTACATGACAGGGGTTGTGTACGATATAGTGTCAAGACAACTAATCTAGCGGAGGTGTACAATTTGGTCATGCGTGGTGCAAGGTGCCTCCCTTTGTTTGATATTGTGGAGGCAATTCTCTGCGGTACCACAAACTATTTTGTTGATGGAAACAACAATGTGTCACTCACCATGGCAAATAACAGAGTACTCCACTCCGCCATGATCACCAAGTACATGGAGGAGAAGATCAAGAAGGGAGATGCACCGGGCATCCAAGATGGGCACAAGGGAATTTCACTTCGAGATAATGTGCAGAGATAAAGGACGTCTGCGGGACGAACCACGAGAGGATCACCCACGAGTGTACACTACATTGCGCTAGTTGCGTATGCACTTGCAACAAGCCCCTTCTTCTGCATAGACCCTGTTCTCATGTCATGGCCGCATGTTCGACGGTGGCGCAGCATCTTGGGTAGTACCTCTCTGACTACTTCAACAAGGAGGAGGTAACCCAAACCTGAAGTGCAGAGATGTATGGTTGCATTGTGGTTGGTCATTTCACTAGCCATCTGACCTAGGAGCAACTAATCTAGGCTATGGACCTCATTTCACTAGCCATCTGACCTAGGAGCAACTAATCTGGGCTATGGACCTTGATAGGTTTAAGGGAAAGGTTGGTCGACAACAAGTACGGCATATCAGGAACAACATGGATGAAGCAAAAGTCGGACATCGTATGAAGAAGTGATCTATTTGCAGAGAGTCTAGGCACACCTTAAATAAATACCCCACGAGAAATCCTCATGATGAAGGAGACATCAACACTCTGGATGTCGCCTCGGTGGCCTTAACCGATCGCCCGACTCGAGGCAATATGTGATTGCCAATGTTTTGAAATATCACTTTGATTTGTAAAAAACTAAGTGTTATGACGCTTTTCCTAATGTTATGTAATATTAGTGTGATTTGTTGTAGTTGTGATAGTAATGCCAAATTCACATTTGTTTCCATACATAACATGCAGTAGAATAAGTTGGGTGTGCCTTGAAAAATTCCATGAAATTATTGGTTGAACATAAAGAAACAACATTGGCTTAATGTTATGTAATATCAGTGTGATCTGTCAAGTGAAGTGCTTTGATAGATTGATTTGTTTCTTCTTGTGATAGCATTCGTATTGGCATGAAATTAACCAGGTCATTTCTTTTTGGTGAAGCGAGTTTATCCTATTCCTAATGTGCTCATATCAAATCCAGTATTCACATTTACACGTTCTTGACTTTTTGTTACTAGGATATTTGCTCCATCAATCGAAGGTAAAGTGTGAGGCAAGTAACCGTAAATACATTACAATCCGCAGACAGAAGAACGCTGCACATGGTCATATGACATGATGGTTCGGCTAATTCTTTAGTCATCCTCGCTACTACTATAGTACACTGCGACACAAGCATCTGGACCATATAATTATACATGCCTTTAGGAGATAGGAATAACATGGCGGGTAGGACGGAGGACTACTACGGAATAGCCCAACCTACTGCATGGACCGGGGCCATTTGCCCTTCATTGCAAGCTCGACGTTGTACTGCTTGTCGTTCGCCTTGGCCTTGGCTTCCATTTCCCCCTTTCTCTCACGCTCCCTCTGGCAAGCCTCGTGTTCCCTGTGCCTGCACGCCTTGAGATGAGCTTGTGTCTCCCGCTAGATACGCTCGTTGTGCTCTCGTTGCGACGCTCCTCCTCCCTCTTCTTACGGTCCATCTTGGCATCCCACTCTCGCAGTCGAGACACCACTGGTTGCATGGGTGGATCCCTTGGTCGATCCACTTACGGTAGCCACATAGCGAATCCGAGGACTACGGGGTAGAAGGGAGATGTTGTTAGTGTGTACTTTGAAATAGAAATGATAAGGAACATACTATAACCAGTCCTTACCGGCTGTCGATAGTGGCCCGAGTCCCAGCGGTGGTCGGGATAGTATGAGGAGTAGTTTATGCAACCCCAGTAAAGCATGCCCAGGCTGAGCCGCTGCTTGGACTTGAAGAACTTGCATGTGTTCCTGTACCAACAGAGGGGTGTCTCCCCTTCGAGCGGGTGTTGCAGTGAATGCTCGGTTGGAATGTTCAGGTATGGGTTGCTACTACGAGGGCCGTCACTTAGGAGTGGTGCCCTACTAGCATGCTCCATTTGTTCATCCCAGGCCGTAGCATCCCTTGCGAGTTCATGGATCTCGTCCCATTAATTCTCAATCTGAGCGAGATTGTGTTGAAGTCTTGATGCAGGAGAACTTCGCGTGGAAGGGGTAATACTTATATGCCGAGTCGGCCCTGCGTACGTGGCTAAATTGCAATCCGATTGAAGGAAATTCGCATCCATGAGGCAGCGTTGCATCACGTCTCTACGGGAAGCAAACTCGTTAGGTCACATCACTGTGCAAAGTTGTCTCGTCGGGTCACGTCATCCTGACGTATGGTCTTATCACTCTGAAAAAGTCACGTGGCGGAGTGTGGTCTTGTCACCCAAAAAATTGTGTGGCGGGGTGTGGTCCTATCACTCTCCAAAGGCCGCGTGGCGGAGTGTGGTCTTATCACTTTGAAAAGTAAGTGTCACAGTGTGCTATCATATCGGTCTATAAATGGTGGCATGGGGGAGTCAGGTGCTAGAACGAGTGTGGTATGGGGTGTCCCGATGCGGACTTCCTCATGTGGTCACGGTGTGCACGAAAAAATAAATATCGAAACATGAGACTACCATAATAATAGTTGTACAGAAATTAATATTTACATGGTATGATCGATACTTATAGGAACAAATATCTACTCGCAGGCCCTCTTGGGGTGTACCCCATGTGTCGCCCCTAGCCTCGTCCAGGGCATCTACGGCGCTGGTGCCAGTACGTCAGAGGGTCAGGCTGCTGAGGTACCCGATTGGCGCGAGTAGCTAGAGGAAGTGTCACAACGGGGTCATGCGTTAGTTGGGTCGGTCTGGATGCACCATGCAGCTGTGAAGCCCCAACGGAGACCTGGGCGCCACGCTAGTCTGGGTAGTAGTCCCCAGAGGGTGACTCGTCGTGCAACAAGTCCACCTCGTCCCAAAGTGATGCACGACCTTTGAGACATTATGTTTGGCATGTAAAAGTGGCAAAAACCACGAAATAACACGTTACACAATCAAGCAAGGTAGTCATACCTGGTAGCACAAAGGCAGCCAACGACGGCTCTCCATAGTCATGCCCCGTATACTAGTGGAACTCAGGACCTACAAGACAAGATTGTCGTTAGTAACTAGCGAGGTTCGAAATAAAGAAGCGGCAGTCAATGTGTCATGCTCACCTGCAAACTGTCTCGAGGTGCTCACCACGTCCGGGTGAGGAGCCCACGGGCGTGAACCACCATGGCCCACCCCTCCTCCACGCACTGGTAGGTCCGGCGGATCTCTCGGCCTGCGCCACATCACAATCTGGATCGCTCACCTCGACTTCTCGAGGAACTGCCCCATGTGCCCTCTGATGTCAAGTGCCGTCATGGTGAAGCGCTCACCGAGCGTCCTCCGGTGCACGGAGGATGCCAACTCGACAACCACTCGGTGTAGATCCAGTTGTACACGTGATCAACAAGTTGAAAACCTAAATCTTACAAATTAAATATGAAGTACCGACTGTTCAATATGTACCATGCGGTGGTATGCGGAGTTCGGCTGGGTGGGGTATGTGTCGGACATCGCATGCTCGTGTCATGGTGGGTCGTCCACGACCCTGACGCAGCGAACCCTCGTCCGACTGGAGTACCACTCCATGTACTCCGCGTACGTCCCGGGGTCATAGGGAGCAAGCTCCTCGACGACATCACCGTCGGTGGTGAGCCAGCCCTGCACCCAAGAGAACATTCTCTCCGCCAAGGAGGTAGTACTAGGTACTCCCTTCCTAGTGTACCTGTGGAAAGTAAAATAATTATTTTGTGGGTACATAATGCAAATTGTACGAAATAAGTAAAGTGTGATCTTACGGATGGACGTTCGGCGGCACACGTTGCCCCCCAGGGGGCTAGGACCTGCTATCGTGGACCGAACTGGCGCATGACAAGCTCCACTGTAGTGCGTAGTGATCGGCGTGTAGGTGACCTATGGAATAGAACAATAGAAACTTAGCATAAGAAATTTTGATTACATTACGAAAAGTAATAAATGTTCATG
The DNA here is from genome assembly GCA_036346395.1 of Hsuehochloa calcarea. Classification (NCBI taxonomy): domain Eukaryota; kingdom Viridiplantae; phylum Streptophyta; class Magnoliopsida; order Poales; family Poaceae; genus Hsuehochloa; species Hsuehochloa calcarea. The sequence continues at coordinate 32,659,246 of CM070608.1, read as the reverse complement.
ACACTAACCCATCGGCGGAAGGCCCATGGTCGGCGGTGGTCATCCTCGGCATGCGCGAAGTGCGCTGAAGGCCCATGTGGTCGTCCGATCGAAGTAGAAGGGAATGCAGTAGCGGCATCCGAGAGGATGGAGTGTTGCGGACCCGAGGCACGAGTCGCCACGATTGCATGGTACGTCGTGCACAACACTGCCGGACCTCAAGCTTAGGGCTATATGTCTTCCACCACCCAGTTCGCTAGCTCACGTGCGTACCAGATGTAGTGCTTGTCGACACTGTCGTCGTGGAACCCCAGAACATGACCCACCCAAATGGCCACAGCAGGTAGGCCTCGAAGTGCCTCCTAACAATGTGGTTGGGTGTGTCCTCTATCATACACTTGGGCTACAAAAAGACACATTCACGTCAACAAGGATCACAAATGAATTGATGCGAGAGGATAGTAGTTACTAAGACTAACGTAGAATTGGCAGATCCACCGCATAATCGGTCCGTGAGTGCTACTGAACTCCCTGTACCCGCTGCCCAATGGCAGCACATCCTGGAACCTCGCTAGGAGATCCATGCACCATGTGGCCGGGATGTCGTACGCTGCCAGGGGAAGCAAGCATAGGGTAACTCGGTCAAGAAGGTGACGTCCTGAAGGGTCGGTGCCATCTCCCCGCACAGGAGGTGAAACGTGTGCATCTCTGGCCTCCAACGGTCAACCAGCGTCCTCAGTAAGGCCTGGTCGTATGGAAAACACCTGGACGTACACCCAGGACCGCCTGCACGGTCCTAGTTGTCCTCCCATGTCACCTCAACCATCCTCACCAGCGGAAGGAGGCTGCCGCCCTCAAACTATGTCGGGTAAGATTACAAACAAATGTTAGTCCACCCGAAGTAGTCAAGCAGCAAATGAGTACACGAAGATCACAGCGGAACATACCTTAGAACCCAGCGTGGGTCCACTGATGAGGACATCACTTCTACTGATACGAGCACTCCTCATGTGCAAGGTCCAATTACTCGAGCGCGTGCTCGTCAACTTATTTATCAGGTAAATTCATTTCTAGGGCTGAGTGTATTATTTGAGAACTCTATGATGCTGCCTAACAAAGATGATTTACTTATACTTAGGAATCTAGGACTACGACCAGTTCAAGAAGGTCTACGACCAGTTCCGCAGGGTCTACGACCACTTCAAGAAGGCTTACGACTAGAGATAACATGGACTCCTCAAGACCACCCTAGGACCAGTCCTACGACCAGGTCTTCGACCAGAGATACGCAACCTAAATAGTGAATAAGGTGCTGCATCACCGTTTTGGCCTAATATAGTCTTGTAAGCGTGTCGAGGTCAGAGTTCAGGTTGTGTACGTCTCTTCTCGCGGCCGCACAACCCTAGGTCGACCTCCTCACGTCCCCCTATATATATACAGTAGCCGTCATAGTTTAACGTGGGTTTTTCTTTAAGATTATTCTGCTTAGCAGTCTCGCCGCACGTTCGGTTGAGGAACCCCACATTGTGTGCTTCATCTATATTTGTAATACAATATCAGATTGCATCTTCTACTCTCTTGCTTGTGTTTTCGATTTGCATGCAGGAGATAGCCTTCTTGGCGACGTCAACCGCGTTCGGCACGATTGATCACAAATATTATTGCCTATGTTTATTTTCGAAAAATGTATGAAATACATTGGAGTAGCAAGACTTCAGGAAAAGTTGTCTTCAGGAGAGCATATACTAAACATTGATCTTCATACTTGAGATTTTGAAAATCTTAGTCAAGCCAAGAAGGTGTTGATATGATGATTACTGATTAAATTCATATTGAAGGTTTTACCATTTAATAGTTTTGATCCAGTTGGTGGAAAATACAAAGATCATTCATAATCCTGATGACAATTACTAAATCCTGAAGATGTGTGTCAAATCTCTATAGTGCAAAATTCCATAATGGATTTATATTACTTTGTGGTGATACAGTCATCTCTTAGTGGTCATCTAAGTAGACTTTGCTAGCTATTTCTACCAACCACTTAGAGATTATAGTACTATATGAAGTCTCACTTGATGTGTTTGGCTCAGACGTGTGACCACATTCAGAAGTATTGTGGCACAAACATAGTCAATACCCCCACAATCATCTATGAAGATAATACTGCTTGTGTTGTATAAATGCAAATGGGTTATGTTAAAAGTAATATCACGAAGCATATTGCTCCCAAATTCTTCTATCCTCATAAGCTCTAGAAGAACAATGAGGTGAAGATCCTGCAAACTAGATCTTGTGAAAATCTGGCTGATTTATTCACTAAGTCTCTGCATATGTCTAGTTTCCAATGATGCTTTCGTGGTATTGGAATGAAGTAGCTTGGAAAGTTGTAGGAATCAGGGAGAGAATCCCCTGAATCATAATTAACTTAAGGTCCTGAAGTTTTACCTTAATCTTGAAGATTAACCTAGAAGGTAAAGAGGGTGCACTCTTTTTCCCTTAGTGAGTTTTCCTTGAAGATTTCTCACATAAATATTTTTAACGAGGCAACGATGAAATACAGTTTGCGGATGCAATGTACTCTTTTCTCCGATCCCTTTTTTCCTACTGGGTTTTTTTGAGGAGTTTTTAATGTGACATCGCATGGCGAGGTATTGCCCAAAGGGGAGTGTTAAAAACCCTGGATTAAGGGTTGATGGGCATAATGCTGAAACTACCCCTGTGAGTTTTAGTTTTTAAATAGGACCTCCTTGTACTCGGAAAGAGATCAATCAATGAATAAAGAGATTCCTCATATTGTGTCTTCATCTTTTTTGTCTCTCTGTCGTTTGACTATTATTTGGTGATTAGTTGATTATTTCCTACGACGACTACTACGTTCTTCAACATACACCACCGGGAAAGGATCCTTGAAACAATGAACAAACTTCACACACGGGGTTGCAGTGTTGTACAAACATATCGGGTACTTGCGCAGTTGGTAGTATAACAGCGACTCAATCCAAGCCCTCGAACCGCCAAATCAACGGACCAGATCTGTGGTACTTTGAAACCATTTTATACAGTAGTCTCGTGATACGGTGCTACACCGTGTGAGATCTCACACAGTGACGTGGATCCGACCGTGGTGGAAGGGATGTATGGTAATGTAGCACCATGAAGTTTCCAAAACTGCACAATTTCAAACAACATAAAAATGGTGGATTTGACCCGTGTTTGAATCAATACCAAACTGCTAATAATCAGGAGCGGGGCTGGCCAAGTCATGGCCAAACCTCGGGCCGACCTAGCTTCTTTTAGCGCAAAATCGTATTTTTTCTGTTTTTTTTTATCCTGGTCCTCGAGCAATTGCCCCCTGGAGGCCCAGCTTAGGCCCTGCTAATAATGACAATACTGTGATCTTGCAAATTTGCAAACTATTGCACTTTTGCAACAACAGGGAGCAACCTTGCTAATCTTATTGCTCCTCTCAGCACCTAATGTACATTTCTATCTCCAATCCAAACCTTCTGTACTAATTCAAGTAGAAAGCGTTGGCTGTCAGCTCGCCGATTCAGAGATGCTCTGCAACGACGGCCGCCAGTGCCGGCCTCCGCCTCCGCCGCCGGCGCTGCTCCGGTGCCGGTCTTTCTCCGGCCGCTTCCGTTCCTGAACCAAGAAGAGGGACATCGACAGATCAGTGATTGCTGCTACTATGGATCCAAATTCACAACTCAGAGGAGAAGCTCAGAAACGAGCGAGCAATCACCTGGTGATCGGCGGCGGTGGGCTGCCTCTGCTCTTCGTTGGCCGCCGTGGCAGCGTTGCCCCTCGGCGGTTGCCGCCGCTGGTGCTGCGGGTCGATCACCTCCTCGCACCTCCGCATCTTCTCCTGCCTCCTCGCCTGCAGCGCCTTGGTCACCTCTGCGCGCACGAGCAGAGAGGCAGCCACAGATTAATCGCCATATATGCGGGAAATTAACCTGCCAATAATGAAAAGAGGAATCCAAATCCAAGAACCGGCTTTGGTTGATGGACGGATGATGGGCACAAACCTTGGGAGGTGACGAGGCGGTAGACCTGGCCGAGGAGCAGCGTGTCCTTGGGCTTGAGGAGCTTGATCTTAGTGATCTTGGCGCCTTCTCCTCCGGCGTCCGCGGCGACGGCGGGGTCGGTCTTGGCGTTGCAGCCGGCGCCGCCTGAGACGCGGAGGGCGACGTAGTGCCCGGGGTTGCTGCGCATGACGTCCGCCGCGGTGGCTGGCCAATACAGGCGCTCGACCTTGCCGCCCGGGTGCTGGATCACCACGGCCGCCGCCTCCGCCGCCTGGCAGTTGCCCATCGCCGGCCTGACCCTCCTCTCGCGCTCTCCTTGTGCTGCCGCAACCGCCTTGCCGGTGGCTGTGCGAGTTCTTGCGAGGCTGCAGTTTTTGCTCGCGTTTGGATTCTAGGACGGGGTGGTGGTGGTTATATGGAGCTAGAAGAGCGAGAGCCAAGAGGAGAGAGAGTAATTAGCAAGGTGGTTAACGATTTTTTAAATCTACTTTAGGACCTAATGGTTGGTTGTTGCGACGTGATAATGGAAGGAGTCAACGTGTTAGGATTTTATTTTAGGAGATGCAGAGACAATGGAGGACTGTGGAGTGTGAAAAATGGCCGCCCGGATGTAACAGTAGCAGCCCAGTAGGATAGTACATAGGCTTTGTGTTTGTCTTTTTATCTCGACATCGCGTGGACATGCCATATGTCGTCAATTCGTGGGTTTAAATCCTAACACCTATATTGTTTGGTGAATTTGTTCCGTGCTATTGCAATCATTCGTGAGCAAAATATCATCACGAACGAGATCACTGAATAATATCATAAATACAAAAACAAACTCTAAAAAAATAACATTGCCGTTACATTTTTTTTTTCAAAAACCTTACCCATCGTGGAGAATACTTCGAGAAAACACATAGAAATCCAGAAAAATACCAAACAAAGCTAAACAATTCCATGCAAATTCATAGGAATTCCCTCAGACATTTTTCACTTATAAAATTTATTTTCAACTTAAAATTGGTTTCAATTTTTACACAATAGATAATTTTTATAATCTAGAAATACTTTTTAAACTAGAAAAATAGCAAGACAGCTCTAAAAATTCAATAAAAAATTTAAAGTAGTTAAATAGGTTATTTTGAGATTAATTAAAATACTCTTAACTTAAATTTGTCTTTCATTTTTACACAGTAAATACTTTTTATACTAGAAAATAGCAAGATAGTTCTAAAAATTCTATAAAAACTTCAGAGTAGTTAAATAAGGTATTTTTAGCTTAATTAAAATATTCAAAACTTAATTTTTGGTTTTAATTTTTACACAAAAAATAATTTTATAAAACTTAATATGATATTTTTCAGTTGACCTTATTCGTGATGGTATTTTACAACTCGCGAACGATTGCGATGGTACCGAATAAATTTACTCATATTGTTTTGACGAAAACATGTAGTATGTATATTTTTGGGGGTGTAGATTTGTTTACGGCTTTGGATACAATTATCGTTGTTTCTTAAGAATGTCCCTACGATTTTCGTTGAAGTAGAGAGATTCAGCAAGCACGTTACAGGTGTCCTCAAATTTAAGAAAAGCCCTAAAGTATTACACTTTTTGTTGGACCGAAAAGACGACTAGTGTAATACCTCGGTCTGCTCGTAGCGTGACCCATGTGGCCCATGAGGAGTTGTGTGGTAGGATTAGTCTCACATTGCTTATCTCAAGTGAGTTGTAGTAGTATATAATGCATGTTGGATCTAAACGTAGCACCTCCGGGTTAACCCGTTTACACAAAGCGGGGACGAAAGTGTAAGTGAGGTGCTATGTGTGCACGGATCCGCCCCACGGTGGACTGAGCATTGAGCCGATTTTGGGTTAGGGTGTTACAGATGGTATCAGAGCATCAACCTTCGCTGCATGGGTGCATGCGGGACAGGGGCGCGGGCATATGGCGTATGGCACATGTGGGCCCAGAGTGGACACATGGCATGGTATATGTACTGGCACTGGATGCATGGGCGTGTACCGAGGGGTGGTTCTGGGCATTTGCCGCGTATGCAGTATGCTGCCGAGGGCGTCAGCCCTTAAAGGGAGTGAATGTAATACCTCGGTCTGCTCGTAGCGTGGCCCATGTGGCCCATGAGGAGTTGTATGGTGGAATTAGTTCCACATTGCTTGTCTCAAGTGAGTTGTAGTAGTATATAATGCATGTTGAATCCAAACGTAGCACCTTCGGGTTAACCCTTTTACACGAAGCGAGGATGAAAGTGTAAGTGAGGTGCTATGTGTGCGCGGGTCCGCCCCACGCTGGGCTGGGCATTGAGCCGATTTTGGGTCAGGGTGTTACAACTAGTGGGGGTGAATAGGAACACATACTCTTTTTCAACTCTAACGATATCCAACTTCTTCTTCACTTTAGTAGCTATGGAATTTATGAAGATCAGAGAAATAAACACACCAGAAGTCTCGTGTTGAAACGGAAAATGCCCAAGGCAAAATACCTCCAAGATGATCTGACCGCCAGAGCAGCCGATCAGATCGTTTAAGACTTAGGAAAAATTTCAGTCTTAAACTGCACTCTCTCTAGAATTTTTAAACTCTATCTAGTTTGTCTTTGAAATTCCATTTTCAATAGTACCAGGTACAAACACATCCTCAAACCTTCCTACACATGTGATGTTTTTTTTGCCAATTCGAAAAATTGACATTATCACTTTTCGGCCGGTCAGACCGCTAGCCACCTGGCTGGTCCAACCACCTACAGGGCCGGTCAGGACACCTCTGACCTAACAGCTAGCTGAACTTCCGAAAATAAGGATTTCTTCAAACGTCTCGACACTATTGCCAATTACTCAGCACACTAAACTTAGGATCATCTACCTATGATCTACATACTTTTGTAGAGTTGACACCTAGAGAGAGACTGGACGTGTGTAGGGAACGGGAGTGTATCGCAGAAGCCACATGTCCTTGGACGTGTCATCAACATATTGTTGCCTTTGGTGATCATCGGCAATGGCACCGGCGTGAAAGAATCCCTTACATAGCAAAACGAGGCTTCATGGTTTACATTTGCAGCCAACCTAACACTTTGGGCTCCCGTCGCTCCGACTCTGTTGAGCAATCACTCGCCGATTGGCTATGAGATATTTACCTTGGATCTTGTCGGAGCCTCAAAGCGGAAGAAAATTAACCATTTGATTTATAAATAGGTTTACACCGTGGATGTTGAGTTTTATTGGAGGGCCAAAATGTAGGAATTACATCATGTTGAAGATCAAAAGGAAGAAAAAAAAGGAGATTCAACACGGAAATGGAAACTAATGGAAGGGAGGGGAGGCCACGGGAGAATTAATGGAGGTCTATTGGCTGATTGAGTGTTTACCTTCTCTTCTACTAATCTTTTTTTCCTCAGTTGACATTATAACTATTTTTTGCGAATAATCTATATTACAATTCATGAGACATTGTCTAGAGTATACAATTCAGAAGTCCCACAAGTGTATGAAATAATTCCATTTTTTTGTGGAAACAATTGCAACTCGCCTAATTCTTTTCCAATTAATGCAAAGTATATTTATATTGGCCCTCATTCACATCTTGAAACAGGTTTCCATGTGTCTTCTATTGTAGATTCCCGTGATTGTTCTTCTTCCAAACTTCTAATCAAGTGCAAACAATTGATGAGACGCTCTTCTTTCCCAATTTTACCCTAATACCTTTTTCAGGAAAAAGAAAAAAATGATTTTAGCTTAAAACGGCATTACACGGCTAGATGGCGAGCTCAACACGTGGCGTGAACCTACTGGACTTGGCGGGAACTAAGAGGGCGAGATGCTTGACGCGACGTGGTGACGTGGCAGCGCCGAGGGCCCCACCGGTAAGGCTGAGCTGCTTACGTAGCTACGTACGTACGTGTCGACTCCTACGCCGTGAGCGTACAGCTTCCATGCTTCTTCATAGTAATTCGTGTCAGCGACTCCCTGGTAGTACGGTACAAACCATTTTGGACAAAATCTTACGGGAAGCTTCTTACTGAGTTACTGTGACCGTTCCAGCCATCAGATCTGGAGCGGACGATCAAGATCAACAGGCCAGACTGGAAGGTTCACTAGGGATTAGGGAATGGATTTGACGGATCGATCTGAGCCTGAGCCGTCCAATCCATCGCCCATTGCTCGTGATCAGAAGGCTTCATGAGTCATGTCATGTGCAGGTCTATAATGTAGCGTTGATGATAAAAAGCCCTTAATTGAGGGAAATTGTGGCTTAGTGCACAACTTGATCATCATGATAATCATCATCAGCTACATCTCAAAACATAATCGTCGTCAATTGAGGGCTCTTTTTTTTTGTTTGACTAAATTTAGATGCCAATCTGCAAAATTTTGATCCGCACCCAAATAATTAACTATAATTGTTCTAGGAAAAAAAGGGCACGCTAACGTACTTCAAGTGCTCATCTTGCTTTCTTAGCTTTATTACTATTATAAAAGAAGGCCTTGGCATGATGACGAGTCCTGTTAGTTACTACCTTTCATCTCTATCTTTTGAGTTGGTATGATATTTTATAGATAGATATGTATATATGCATAAGTTATTTGAAGGATTTTTCTGTAGATAATTAAATTATATGTGCTGGTAGCTTGTGATAAGATTATATATGGCTTGTTGATTAGATACAAATTATATATGAAACTTTTATTTGTAGGATAATTACCTTATGGATCTTGTTTTTCTAAGTTAATAACTTATATTATGTATATTTGAAAACCGTTGCAATGTACAGTCAGTCAGCTAGTGTTATATAAGCAAGAGTATATCACGCTTCATGCCCTGGTCCAAAGGAATGCAAGTATGATGATACCACATGTACTCATTGAGTCTTGCTTTGCACCATCACAATTTTGCATACACCAAAAAGAAATGGCCTGCTAAAAAAAAGGGAGATACCACATATAAATACTAATGTATTTTTGCATGTGAATGTTGCTCGGTTTTGTAAGATGTTAAAAGTTCAATTGTAAATTGTAAGGGGTCATATGCTAATATATCCTATATTATTTAAAATTAACTTCCAAGGCAACATCGTTGTGAAGCATGTGAAACAATGGCAATTAGATTAGATAGCAGTATACTTTTGAAGTGCTTGCGGAACAAAGCTCGATTCCATCACAAGAAATTCTCAGAGAACAATCAAAAGAAATAACAGAAAGTTAGTGAAAAAGAGGAGTGAGTGCCTATGTGCTTCAGGAGGAAACTGTGTCGATCCCACGTGTACTACTCATTTTTATTATTTATGGGCGTGTTTGGCTCGAAGTCAAGGTTTGCGATACTTTGCTACGATTATCTTATATGGGTTTTTAGTTGCTAGCCATAGTTTGAACATATCGGACTTGTTTCAGACTTTAGATCCTACTCATGCTAGGATAAATTTGCGCTGTAACATTGTATATTTTTTTAAAAAATATTACAATCGTTAGTGTTATTTAGCCCTCCTTAACCAATTAAATTACATTATATACCTTATTTCACCTCTCCACCCTTAAATCCTGACAAGGTTTCCTTAGACAAATTTGATTGTGGCATGGTTTTTCTCTTCCACAGTTTAGCAAGTTAACCAAAAAGTACTATTTGGCAAACATAGTTATTTTTGGACTACGAACCAAACAAAACCCTATAATCTCTTAGTGCTTGGGGCGCATCAGGTTAACAAAAATTAAACAAAGGCTATTGGATGCATCGCGTGCAACAAACAAAACGAATAGAGTAGTGTTATCTCTGTCTAGTCCTGTCCCCTCTGCTTCTCTTGCTCCCAAGCAGTCGTCAGAGTAGGAGTCAAAATTCGTCTGCGTGCCTGGTTTTCCACGCACCGAATCGAAATAAAATGCCGTGAAGTTTCACGAGGCCATGTGCAACGGCAGTACGAATTCGATCTTGCCGTAACCAAAGATCATATTTGTATCCACGGCCGTGCTTAAGAACAGCGTGCCATGCACAACTTGCCAGCTCTGCTTGATTCGCTTAGTTTAACTGCCATAGAAAAATACAGCAGGAAAGGTGCCAGGGTTCGTCCGGACGGCTCCCTCAAGTCCCAGCCAATCATTCCATTCGTTAATCTCCCGTTAGCGTCCACAATGCCACTTCTCCTCCCCATGGATCTCCTGTCGTACGTTAACACGGCCGGAGCCCGCAACCCACTTTCTCCATCTGTATTGCTCCCTCTGCTCTATCCAAGGCCACGACATGAGGCCATAAATGCTTCGAGCTCGCTACTGTGTGCGCTTACTTCTTCCTCTCTCCTCCCCTACCCCTCTCTCAACCGAGGGGCATCGAGGCGGTGCGTTAGAGGAGTGAGGGGGGGCATCGGATCTGTGGAGGGCCGACGACGTGCCACTGGGCTGGCCTTGGCCCTTGCCTAGATCTGGGCCTATCGGCCACGAGGGTTCGAGATAGCCATCTACTCCTCTTTCGGCGATCTCGGCCATCGGCAAGCATAGTCTCCTCCTCCGATAGGCTTTTGTTGCAGATATTTTCTTGAATTGTTGCGGACCCTTTTATCGATTGTTGTATGAATAGTTATACTTTGTTGCAATGCGGTTTTTCAAATGTTGCCGCACAAAGTATTTGTTGTAATTGTATTTTTTATTTGTTGCACAAGAGTAAATTTTTGTTGCAATGTGATTTCTCAAATGTTGGCACAAAAGATATTTGTTGCAATTGAGTTTTTGATTTGTCTCTATTGTGTTTTTTTATTTGTTCCACAAAAGTAAATTTTGAGGCCACCCGTAAGAGGACAAAGGGATACCATGCAAATGATTAGAGTTAGAATAAATTTCTTGCGCGAGGGGAGTTGTGAGGTAGGGATGCCTGCGGGAAGGAGATCGAGCGGAGGAAGAGAAATAAAGGGTGGTTGTTGCTCATCTGACCATTGGTTGTGGGAATCCAACGACATAAGTGGCGTATGGAGCTAGCGCTCGGATTCACCCAAATGGGATCTAATGGTGGGGAAGCGCACGATAGGAAGCTTCCCATCGTACGTCTGAGCGCTAGTCGCTTTCAAAGTGTTATGATAGGATTAACCTCATAATTTGTTTCGTCCAAGAGTGTAGAAGGTGCCAGAGTATGAGATTGTTGCCCGCCTTTCCTCAACATCTTTAAGTAGATGCTGGAATATGAGATTTTTGCCCCCTTTTCTCAACCTCTTTAAGTATTTAAGTAAACTGGTTTGTTAAAGGATGAAACTCACTATGGTACATAGTTTCGGAATTTTTTTTCTCAATATGGCACAAGAGTCAGGGGATCCTAAGCTTGAGACTTGGTTAACTCAATTTTGAGTAAAATAATTGTATCTTACTTTCAAGCTCTCCAGATGGGTATTAGGAAGCAAAGTCTTACTTCAGAGTTCATGCACCATGAAACAATCCCAAATTAATCATACCCATTCTAGTGTGCCAAAAGGCTCCAATACAAAGTGTGGATATCATCGGGATATGCTAATGATCTTAGGATGATGATACAATTGACTATGGTAAAGATGGTTTATCGAAACACTCGTTTTTGGCAAAATTCAGATACTGTCAGGTTTCAGGCGGTGAAACTGGCCTTGCCAATAGTTTGACCAGCCACCTCTAGCGGTCAGACTGGCCTAGGGGTAGGCCAAAGGGTTAGCGGTCAGACTGGTTGTGAGCGGCAGTCTGACCGACCAAAAAGATATTTTTTGAATTTAGGGCTGGGCCAAAAATAGATGGTATAGGCAAGAGAGAGGATTATTCTATACTTGGCCTCTTGATTTTTGAAGATTTAAGCCAAAAGTTCTATTCATTTTAAATTTCAATAGAGGGTTCGGATCCTTAGGGAGAAAATCTGGCTAAGTCAATGCACTAGCAGTCAGACCAGCCATGGGTGACGGTTTGACCAATTTTGACTTGATCGTTGGCTGGCAAGGCGGCGATGTTCATAGGTTGGGTCAATTTCATGTGTTTCAGTGCATATATCATGCATGATGTATGTTTTGACAAACGTGGGTTAAATTGCGAAGAACTTATGCCCGAAATTGATTTCTTGTTATATTGTTGTGCAGGAGGCTTGTAGGTCAAAGACGAGGATGATCGGGACTAGGCATGGAGAGCTAAGGTCTAGAACGATCAAGGATGTCAGGTGAAACCATTGGATTCAAGCATGGCACAAAATGGACAAAAATGATTGAACGAGAAGTTCGATGTGACAGGTTGCATCAAGTGGCTCGGGGTCGGTAAGTGCCATAGTGGTTTCGGTGAGAGCCAGATGGGAGAGACTCGCTGACATGAAAAGAGCCATTGAACAACCTACACATAGCGAAGCATGGGATTGATTCATGGAGATTGGACTCGGTCTTTAGAGAATGACCGCGAAGTGATATTTTGGTAACTTCACCAAAATACCGCCTTGATGACCTTTGGCTAAACTGCAGCGCAAGACGACAAAAGGAGAGGCGGTTTAGGTGAAGTGAAGATAAATATCATGAAGAAATGGATTCAGGAAGCCCGGTTCATCATCCACTTTGAGAAGCGTGCGTGAGTGTAGACCCATTTATGTGTGGGCTTAACAGGTGCTCGTTAGGGTCTTCTCTCTAAACCTAGCCTCATTATAAAAGATAATGTTCAGATGTGGAGTTCCAAAAAAGTCTTTCCAAGAGAAAACCCTAATTTGTGTTTTGAGGATTTTGGAATAGTTAAGGCTAGGGTTTGTGAGAAATGGATTGATTGAGTGCTCAAGTGTCGAGCTTTTATCCTCCATGGTGGAGTGGCTATAAACTAACATCCTTGTTAAAACAATCCAAGCAACGTTTGCTCAAGATGAGTCTCTTCTTGTTTTTTTTTTGTTTCTCTTTGATGATTTTTGGTATTTTGATGTTCCTTTCGTTTTCTTGTGGTTTCTTGCTATGATCCTGCTTGCAATCATGTGGGAATATATATAGGATCATCTTAATCTTCATCTACCCATGAACACGTTTTTGGATCAAAGTTTGATTCTCCTTAGTTCTTGTACCACTTTGTCCCTCTTCTAAGAAATTGGTAGAATCTTGGCCTTGATCTTCCCGATCGTCGATTAAAATAGATTTATGACCTTCTTGATGAGCTATGGCTGATATTTGAGGGGATTTGGACTAGTGGATCAAAAGTTGAGTCAATTTTTGGTTTTAAAATAATGCTAATTTTACCGTTCATTCATGTGAGAGATCAGACCGCCTAAAGAAGAGGACAGACCGTCAGGGCAAAGGTCAAACCACCCATCTCAAGAGGTTTGACAGCCCCTATGATCTCTCGTTGAGTGTTTTTTTTTGAGATTTTGGTCGTTGTGTCTCGGAGTTTTGATCGGGTTCAACACAAGACTTCTGTTATGCTTGTACATTCGATTTTCATAGCTTACATGGTTATTGGAGTGAGAATGGGGTTGAATCTGGTCAAGGTGAAAAAGAAGTAGTTCTCCTATTCACCCCCCTCTAGTCGTTGTTTTGGTCTAACAAGTGGTATTAGAGCATAGTTAGTTCACTCTTGATTTTAACTGGTCACTGAACCTGGCGATGGAAAAATACTCCACCAAGCTGCATACCTTCGATGCACTCGACTATGCCTATTGAAAGAATCGCATGCGTGTCTACCTTCAGAACAAAAGTTAAGCCATATGGGAGGTTGTTCGAGCTCCGTTCATCTTGCCCAAGGTTGCTACACTGGTTTCTGTAGCCCTCTTGGCTAACAACCACAAGGCAATGAATCTCCTATATGTTGGGATTGGTAGATAGGATTTGTCACCTTGAGACCACGTACGTGATTTGCCACACCCTCGAGACTTACTATGAGAGTTCGTCTCAAATCAAGCAAGTACGTCAAACGGTCTTTAGGCAAGAATACAACAAGTTCAAGATGCGTCCTAGAGAGGGCATCGATAATGTATTCACTCGCTTCAACAAGGTGCTCAATAAGTTGAGAGTGGTCAACATCGAGTATGTTCAGTCTGATAATGCAACCCACCTCTTGGCTGCTATCAACACAAAGGAGTGGGAGATGAAGGCTACTGCCATTGAGGAGAATATCAAACTCTCTAATCTCACCTTGGAGCTGCTCTATAGTAAGCTCAAGACTCATGAGATCAAGAGGGTTGATCATCCTAAGGAGAACATGGCCTTGGTAGCTGACCCTCTCAAGAGATCTCTTGATGGCTCTTACGACTCTTTTAGTTTTTTCTCTTGCATGCCTTTCTACAAACAATAACGAGGAACTTGAGTCCATCCCTGAGCATGAATTTTCCCTCTTAGTCAAAAAGTTCACACAAGCCTACAACAATATAAGGAATAAGAAGAGAGGAGGTTAGGTGACTTGCTATGAATGTGATGAGCTTTACCACATTCGGGCAAACTACCCCAAGCTCAAGGGGAAGGGCAACCACAAGGACGAGAAGCCCCGCTTGGAGGAAGCCTCAAGGGAGCAAGGCGAAGTTCGATGCCGCCAAACTTGTGAAGGCCGCTCACCTGGTCCTTACTGTTTTTGGAGATCACTCCTTGAGCGACGTGGACTCCGGTAGCAATGAGGACAAGTAGGAGACCCCTCGAGAGAAGGACAAGGGTGAGGGAAAGACCAAGGACTTTACCGGCATGTGCTTCATGGTCGACTCCGTCCACGAGGACGATATCAACGAGGTACCTCCCTCCTACAAAGTTCTCTCTATGCGTTATGAAGGCATGTATGAGCAAATTCTTAGTTAAGATAATGCGTTAGAGTTGATCATGGCTAGAGCTAAGAATTTAGAGTCTTAAGTTGGGAGTCTTACTCTAGATATTGCAAATGCTAAGGACCTTGAGGTTGATGAATGTGTTTCTTGTCATGTTTTACTTGTTGAACATATTAAACTGCAAAATGCTCATGACATTGCCTTGCACCAACAAGAAAATGTTAGGACTGAGTTAATTGAATTCAAATCAACTCCATGTGAAAAATGTTTAGAATCTAGCAAGTTGGTAGCTTCTGAGATGGTTGACTCTAGTGCCTGTTCTTTTTGTCTAGAACGTGAGCGAGAAATGAATTATATGCTAGAAGCATTTAAAGTCAAATATGATAAGCTTAAGGGCCAAATTGAAACAACATCCTGCAATAGTTGTGAAGCCCTCAAGCTTCAAGTTGCTATTCATAATGAAAAGCATGATAGAGCTATTAAGGTTAAAACATGTCAATCATGTTCTAAACTTGAAAAATAAAATGCTTATCTCAAGAATATATTAGAAATTTTTTCTAAGGGTAAGAAATAATTGAACATGATTCTTGACAAGTCTAAAAACTCATTATGGAAAGCAAATGTTAGTATACAACTTTTCCACTGATAAGTCCAAGCTAAATATTATTCAAGTCTAGGAAGATGGTTTTCTTGAGTTCAAAACCCAACATGCAAAAATTATCTTCAAATCTACAGGTTTTGACCAACCATCTTCTGAGTCAAAAGGTGTATCTTCCAGTGGTACCAAATACCATTACACCTATTACAAGAAAGATGGGCATCTGCTTGAATTCTGTTGGTGTAGGTTGAAACATTCTAGGAAAAATCTTGCTAGACTTTCATCTCATCAACCTAGAGCCTTCATGAGATATGGTCATCTAGAGAAGAAGAAATCTGGATTAGGATTTGTTTCACATGCTCATCATCATCTTCTTCCTAGACATGATGCATGTTGTAACATCCCAAAATCCTAATTCTGGGATTATGTACTCTAAATACATTAGTGAAAATACGTTGATCATTTGCATATGAAATAAACCATGTTGAATTTGAATTTTGAGTTTAAAAACAAAACTTTAGCTACAAACAAATAGGTGCTTAAAAGGAAATAAATAAAACAAAATAAAAATATCAGAGGAGAGAATTATTTCACGCATATTATCCCATAAATAATTCATAAAAGGATTGATATGAAATCTTATTTAGAAAAACAATTACAAAAGAGCAAAATAGAAACTTGTATGAATTTTGTAGAAATTAACAGAAAGTATTATCATCTGAAAAATTTACAGGAGGAACTACATTAGGTCCGAGCCTACACAACTATTTTTCATTAATTTTGGAAGCCATTTAAAGTAAATAAAATCAGTAAATAAATCAGCACAGAAATCAAAACCTAAAAACATAATCTCCCTCTCTCACCTCACTGATCGGTGGGCCCCATCGGTAGGATTCATCTTCCACCTCTACTCGCATGCGCCAGTGCACCGCCCTTGAGAGCTCCGCCGCGCCCTTGGTTTCCACACCACCCACAGTTTTTGCCCACCAACCACACCTGCCCCATCACCTCGCCATCAAGCCATGCCTATCCCTACCCTAATCGCACCTCGCTCCTACCAATACGTCGCTAAAACCCCCCGAGAGCTCTGCTGACCTGCACGAGTTCTTCCTCGTTGATCTCTGCTCCTCCGCCTATATAAAGGCCACCTCGGGCTGCGTCTCATCTTTTCCAAGTCAGTGTGCACCATCAGCTCCTTCCTCTTCCACTCAATCGAGCTCTAGAGCTCGGAGAGCGCAACCCTAGTTTTGGCCGTGGGCTGCCACCTTTGTCCTCAACCTCGTGAAGGATTTTGTATCACCCTTACTACATCATATCATGTTCCAGTGACCACTAATGCTATCCCCTCACATGATTTCATATTCGATTCATAGGATCGGCTGAGTTGGCACTTCTTCCTCATCTCCAGTCACTTCCTCCATCGTCGTTGCCGCCGGAGCTTCACTGAACCCCGAGTCGATTCCTTACCAGAGAAGCATCAAAGGACCATCACCAAGCTTCCCCGATCGTCAATCAAAGCTATCCTTCAACCGAGATTCTTCTCCACGAGCGACTAACCTCGCCACCTCGGCTCAACTACGACAACCCAACTCCGACCACCTTCGAGCACCCTCTTGCTTCTGGTATGACCCTGGTAGCACGTAGATGCCTATGCGCGCATTAGTTTGGCAAGGGCATCGCTCATTCGAGCTCCTGCTCGTCACCGGTGCACCACCACGTTGAGCCACCTGAGGCCACGCCGTTGGTGCCGGCGAGAGCGCATTAGAATGGAGATCCCATTTGGGCACTCTCTGACCTCGCCGAGCCTCACCGCGTCGGCGAGACGCGAGGGCACCATCACCACCGCGCGGCTCAGCACTATCCGAAGCCGATCGTGACTGTAACTCAATCATTAAGAGCTAAATCATGGTCGTTAAGACAAATCCTGGTTTAAATGATTAGTTAATAAATGCTAAGTCGCTGACATGTAGGACCAAGCCAAAAATTAATGAAAAATCAAAATCAAAATGTTTACTTAAGTGAGTCACTAACATGCGGGCCCCACGGTGCTTAAGTTTTTAGCTCACTATGCGCGTAGACCTTTGGTCTACACACTGCGCTCGTGGACCAAGCCACTGACAATGGGCCCCACATGTCGGTTTTTAACAAAAAATCAAATGGAAAATGGAAAATACATTTTTAGTTATGAAGAGACTACGCTTTCCCTTACAGGCGATAGAAAGCGTATTCCTCTTTTAAACTGGATTTATCAAACCGAGCCTATTCAAACCTTAATAACGTTTGCTACAAAACTCCAAATTGAATAAAATTTATCTCTAAATTCGTCTAAAATTACAATATACCTGAATATGTAAAAATATTTAATTTTGGTTACTGTTGAATTTATTTGGTGTTATTTAATTCATTTTTGGCTCTTTTTGATTTAGACGGTGATTGCTCTAATTATTATTGCGACGATCAACCGACCTCATTTCAAGAACAACAAGAGCAAGGCAAGCACCCCCTTTGATCATGTTGATCCTAGCATTTTAATTATTGTACTTTGTTTTGTAAATCCTATTATGCATGTGTGTATGTTGTGTATGAAAAATGCTATTATTAGAAAAATGGTAGTTGTAATCCTACTTGTTGCATTTATCCTTTTGAAATATTGATCCTCTACTATTGTAACCATTACAATATGTGCTAGATATTATGTAATGTCAATTGGGGAATTTTGAGTTCGGTTATCGCACAAACGCAACTAGAGCGATGGATTTTCCGAAAAAATAATTAAAAGACAATATCACAATTTGGGAATTTGGAAATATTTTGACAAATGTACAGAAAAGGTATCTCTGTTATTTGATATGAAAATGAAATAAAATCTTTAGTTTTAGACGTGAGCGAGTTATATATTGTATTCTGTAAAAGTGGGGATTTTAACTCACTAGTAGACAAGGTGGAGATCTCGCCCGTGGTCGATTAAGGATTGGAACCAGCAAATCTGGGACTAAGACCTAATCGTATAACCATATGTGCTAGTGTGGGATGGTTGTAGATAACTAAGTTGTCGAATCATAGCCTTGCATGATTAGTAGGCAGATGTAGTGCGAGCAATTTCTATTGTCGTCACAACTACGAATGGTTCACTTCAACGGGTTTTATCCGGTGAAGTGAAAGACTCACTTGACGGGCTTTTATCCAGCAAGTGAGGGACTCACTCAGCGGGTTTCTATCTGGTGAGTGAGGACTCCTCATACTACGAGTTTCTATCCAAGTAATTGGGGATAATCATTCGCAGGGCTAGTACAAGGTTAGGGCTAGATAATGTAAAGGTTGCATCGCGAACTCTAGGCTGCTTACCTTTGGTAGTGAGCAGTGATATAGAGATATTCTAGGCAACTGGAATATCACGTACGATGAGTAAATTTGTACACATCTACAGAGTGATAAACTATTCGAATTGCCGTGCTCGCGGTCATGAGCGTGCTTAGTGTGGCTGGTATAGCGGTAGCTTTGCTTTTCAAACTATTTTATCACAAAATATTAGGGTAATAACATAGGGTTTTAAATTTGTTGAGTTAACTGCCATGTCTATGGCTGGATTGCTATGTCTATAGTAGAGATGCTATTTATATGGTTGATTTGCTATGTCTATAGCAGGACTGTCATTTCTATGGTTGAACATGAATTTATCAGTGCCATTTCTATGGCTAAAAATGAATATATTTTTGCTTGCAACCAATTAGGGTTGTGGGTGTTGGTATTATTTCATTCAATTCCTTACTTACTATCATATACTTATATTTTTAAACTGCTCTTTTAAATTATGTTGCCAATTACTACTTATGAATATTGCAAATAAAAGCGGCTTTGAACAAAAGAGCTTGTAGAGTAGAGCCATTCATTTGATAGCCTTGCATCTAATATAATTTTTGCGATACACTACAAGTTTTACTAAGTACGCATTGTACTCAATCTTACTACTGTTGTTGGTTTAGAGTTCGCAGATGAGCCGACGCCTGACGACGCATTCTCTGCTCCGAGCACTGGAGGGTTCGGTGACGGGTCTACTTAGGCCTTGTTCCTTATCGGTTCCCTGCGGAATCAGATGGGCATGCCACTGGACTTTTGCTACTATTACTATGTCTTCCACTGCTATTTATTTTGTTTACTTTGATGACTGCTTTCATTTGGTCGGTTGTCCATTGTTGTAATAATTTTTGTAATAGGTAAAGTAGAATACTCTTTTGCTTTACTTTAGCATGTGTTTGTGTGGATGTGATTGCCAAAGCAAGAATGAGTCCGAGACTCAGCAAGTATGAAGAACGTTTCATGCGGGTGTCCAACTCTGCCCATATTGGAATGGTGGGTCTTACGTGCCTATACTGGAATTGATGGGTCTTTATAATCCACTCCCGTGGATGGAACATGACAAGAGGTGTATGTTATGAAATATGAATAATGAATGAGAACATCTCTAATCATGGAAACAACATATATGAAAGGACCATAAACATTGAATCTTCTCATGTATCATAAAAAGATCACAATTCGAACATCAGACATTCAGCATTCACAAATCTTAAGAATATCGAAGTACTTGCCTTCCGCGTTGTGACGCGTTAGGAGGCAACGGAGGTGCTCGTAAATTCGATGCCTCACCGCCTACACAAGTAAATACTCAAAATAAGAACAACATGGTACAAAATGCTACCAGTAACATTCTACAACCCCTTCCCGATAACCCAAGAGTTAGCTAATAGACCCATTCTGAAAACAGACAACTCAATCACATAAACGAATCTGGATAGCAGCACAGAAAAATTCATATATATTGATCTGGGACTCGGAACGAAGTGAGCTCAGATCCTATGGAAACTTAACAAACATATCTACAAAATTCTAGTTGACAAGATCACCTAATTCGGCCAAACTAAAATGCTAAACAGTAGATGAAAGTACAAGACAGACTCTGTCTGGACGAAAGGAATAGCAGTAAAGAACATATCACAACGTTTAATCTACAACTCCGATTGGGGTGTTCTTTATCAATATGGAAAGGCTATAAACATTTCTACAATAACCTAGTTGGGTGAAAACCCTGAATCTGCCATTAACTTCTTCATATTTTAAAAGACAACTTGACAGTTCATTCTCGTCAGGCAATTAGGACAGCGTGGAAAGATTATAACATAACTTTTAAACCGTAAATCGGAATCTTGTGTTCTTGGCGGCTATGGAAAGCTAAGAACAGTGGCTACAAAACTCTAACAGATGAAAATCTCAAATTCGGCATCTAAGGACCCAAAACTGACCACACAACCCACTGGACAAAACTGATCTACTACAAACAGAATTCGATCCAAACAATTCTAATCGAATTCGCATCTACCACTTAATCAAACAATGAAGAACGACAACCGTTACCCTTGAAGAACCCAGGAAGACGATGAACGACCCTTGAATAAGATGATCCTCCTTCTCCTCACCCTCTCCTTCCCTCTTTGGCCGACTCCAATGCTGTTCTCCTCCTCTTTTCCTCGCGAAGGCCGGCAGCGAGGAGCTCCGTTGGCGAGATGGGGAGGCACCACAGCAGGGAGGGGCAGCAGTAGGAGGTAGGGGAGGTGCCCAGGAGGGGAGAGGTGGAGGTGGCCGGTTGGAAGGGGGGAAGGGGAAGTGGCAGCTCAAGAGGGGGAGGCAGCCGGCCTATGGTTAAGGGGGGTGTGGGGGCGCATGGGCTTGGGCCTTGTGCACCTCCCCCCTTCTTGGCCCACACATGGCCAGCCAACAGGCTGGCCTAGCCTTGGCTGGAGGCCCGGGTTCCAAAATCCCCACAAACACCTTGAATTTCAATTAATTTCCCTCTCCCGATTAATAAACTCTCAAATCGATATTCGGGGTATTACACTCACATTCGCTGCATCTAAGGGTTTTAGGTTGTATCAGATGGATGTCAAAAGTATGTTTCTGAATGGGTACTGTAACACCCTGACCCAAAACCGGCTCAATGCCCAGCCCACCGTGGGGCGGACCCACACACACATAGCACCTCACTTACACTTTCTTCCTCGCTTCGTGTAAAAGAGTTAACCCAGAGGTGCTACGTTTGGATCTAATAGGCATTATATACTACTACAACTCACTTGAGACAAGCAATGTAGAACTAATCCCACCACACAACTCCTCATGGGACACATGGGCTATGCTACAAGCAGGCCAGGGTATTACATTCACCCCCCTTTGAAGGATCGCGAGAAGGCTACGATAGAACTAAATAAAAATTACCGCGCAACCAAAAACCTCCGCTAGTAATAGATCATGAGATTACCAGTAGACGCGCCGACTCGTAGCAGAATTAGAGTCAATGTAGCGAGTTTATGCGGTCGTAGTCGTACTCGCCGCGTGTCTTCTCCTCCGAGTAGTCGTACTCGCCGCGCGTCTCCTCCTCTGACTCCTGTGATCGTCACGAGTTGCGGATCATCCTAGTGCTGATGCTTCGCAACAACACCTCCAAGGTATCCACATGTACGGGGCAGAGGCACCACGTGCTGGAGTGCTAGCACTGGCAGCATGGTTGAGGGAGGCATGGCTATTAGGGTTTAAGGAGTTCTTCCAAAAGATCGTCATCACACCCCTTGCCACCGCCCTCTATTTATAGGCATCCATGATGGGTCTCGAACTTGAGACCCATTACGAACTCGAGGCCTACAAAAATTCGGATCACTATCCAAATCAAATCCCAGCCCTTTAAGTGTGCGACCCTATAGGTTCATATGCAATCGATTGTGACTCGAAAACTCTTTTTCGACCACTAGTCGCCAGCGGTACATAGCAGCACATAATGATTCCCAGACACACATAGAATATATCGGACGAACCTTAATGCAATATGATCTATGACTAGGTCCATATCACTAACGACCAGTTCGTATATCTATACGATCAGTTCATATTTGGTCTCGACCAATTCGTAACTCCTTACGACCAGGTTCCGACCACTTAGTGACCATGTTCGACCAGCCTACGACCAGCTTGTATCTCCATACGACTAGTCCGTATCTGATCGAACTAAAAGACCTTCTCGTGTATACTCCCATTGCCTCATGATGTCCGGTTGAACTCTAGGTGAGATTTTGTATCATCCATGGATTGTTCAATACTTTCTCGATCAAGTGTCGAATAACTTCATGTGGTCGACACTTCGATCACTAGTGGCATGGCCATGAACTTTCTTTATCCGGCCACAACGAGGGGCCCAGAGACATCTCTCCTGTTATGTTAGGAGGGGCAAATCACATATCCGACCAGTCACATCCCTCCATATATTTCATAGCATACCCGAAAGCTACCTTTATAACTACCCAGTTACGAGTAGCGTTTGGCAACCCCTAAGAGTGCTATTACACATGTAGGAAACCATGCTGATCTCAAGTCTAAGGATTATACATCATCATTGCTTGAAACCAACTCATGATACATAGAATCATAACAATCTCAACAGTGTCTCAAGGTGGGTCTTTTCCGACACCATGTTCTCTAACATGTGCCCATATTATTGGTTTGATATCTCCATATCCATGACTTGTGAAACATAGTCATCAACCAATACATATGCTAGTCTATTCATATGCGTTCTCATATGTTTCCAACCAGGGAACGTTTAAGAATAATCATCACAGAAATATAGAGTTTCACAATCAAGTCACATACTTGATAATAAATATTATTGATATTATCTAGGAACAAGATAGCATATTATCCAATGTTATGAACATAGTGAAATATAATCATCTCTATGATTGGCTCTAGGGCATAATTCCAACACCCTTAAGGGCTGACGCCTCAAAGATATCGCATACTGTGAAAATGTCCGAACCACCCCTCAAGACACGTCCAAGGCCCAAAGTCTTGGCACATATGATATGCCATGTGTCCACTCTGGGCCCACATGTGCCATGCGCCATATGCCCACGCCCTTGTCCCGCACGCGCCCGTGCAGTGAAGCTTGATGCTCTGATACCATCTGTAACACCCTGACCCAAAATCGGCTCAATGCCCAGCCCACCGTGGGGCAGACCCACGCACACATAGCACCTCACTTACACTTTCGTCCTCGCTTCGTGTAAAAGGGTTAACCCGGAGGTGCTACGTTTGGATCCAACAGACATTATATACTACTACAGCTCATTTGAGACGAGCAATGCGGGACTAATCCTACCAGATAATTCCTCATGGGCCACATGAGCCATGCTATGAGCAGGCTGGGGTATTATAGGTACATAGAGGAGGAAATATATGTTAGACAACCCACTGGCTTTGAGGATTCCAAACATCCATATCATATCTTTAAGCTATCCAAAGCCTTGTATGGTCTTAAGCAAGACCCTACAGTATGGTATGATAGGCTTAATATCTTCTTGCTTAAGAATAACTTTGTGATGGGTAAGGTAGACAAGACCATGTTCATTCTTAGGCATGATAATGACTTTCTGCTTGCTCAGATTTATTTAAATGATATTATCTTCGGTGGTTCTTCTCATGCTATTATTTCTAGTTTTTTTTAGACCATGTCCAGGGAATTTGAGATGAGTATGATGGGAGAGCTCAACTACTTTCTAGGGCTTCAAATCAAGCAATGCAAGAAAGAGATCTTCATCCATAAGACAAAATACACCAAGGATTTGCTCAAGCACTTCAAGATGGGTGACTGCAAGCCGATCGCCACTCGCATGGCGACTATAACTACTTTGGATCCAGACAAGGAGAAGTCATGGATCAATATGAGTACCGCAGCATGATCGGCTCCCACCTCTACCTGATGGTCTGAAGACCGGACATCCACTTCGTGGTCTGCCTCTATGCGAGAATTTAGGCGTATCCGAGGACTTCCCGTCGCCAAGCCGTCAAGTGCATCTTCAGGTACCTACAGTCTACCCTCTAGTATGGCATTTGGTATTCTTGCTCATCTTCCTTATTTATTCAGGGGTTTTGGATTCTAATTTTGAAGGCTAGGCTAGATAGGAAGAGCGTCTTAAACACTTGTCACTTCTTAGGCATTTCTCTTATCTCTTGGTCTTCTTGAAAGCAGTCTTTTGTTGCACAGTCCACGGTCGAGGTTGAGTACGTAGCTTTCTCCAACTGCTGTAGTCAGTTTTTGTGGATGGTGTCCACTCTTAGGGACTATGGGTTATCATTCGATTATGTGCCACTTCTTTGTGACAACACTTGTATCATTAACATAGCCAAGAACCTAGTGCAACACTTGAGAACCAAGCACATTGACATTAGATATCACTTCTTTAGAGATCATGTAGAGAAGGGCGACATCGTGCTAGAGTTTGTGGAGTCCGAGACTTAGTTAGCTGACATTCTCACCAAACCATTAGACCCAACTAGGTTTACCACCTTGAGGAGTGAGTTAGGGGTAATTTATCCCTCTGGGTTGGTTTGAAGGGGAGTTAGTTCTCTTATGAGCTTTTCTTGTTAATCTGATCTTTCCTTAATATCTTCTGAACTTTTTGATCTTTTTGATCTTTTAGGCTTTTGAGTTTTTCTTGTATCTCATTATATCATATTGCATTCATATGAAAATCATAAAAAGATGCATAGTAATATAAGCTTTCCCACTTGTCTTTTAAATTGATGAAGTTTTGCTTATTACCCGCTTAAGCATTAGTATTTCAATTCTTGCTCAATGTCATGTCTAGTTCATTGACTTGCTAGAATTATCATATTTTCACATGTAGAGCTTAGACTTTGCATGGTGAGCTATAACTTTAAGACAACTTAAACTAAAAATTATAATTTGTGGATCTTTTAGCTAGTTGCACAAGTAGTGATCCTTTTGTGCCACTTGTGATGCCAAAATTGTTTTTGTTAGCTCTTGAATGTAGGATTGAGCATCAATTGAGCCTTTAGTTATTTTGTGAATCAAAATATTGCTCTTGTGCAAAATGAAAAATCAAGTTTTATGGTTCTCATATGGTTAAATTGCGCCAAACTATTCTCACATGACTGCATGTCAAAGACATGAACTTTCAGATAATTTGATGATCTAAATGATCTCATGGGGCCTGCTTGTCAAACTTGACATGGACATCAAGCTTTGTCGTCCCGGTTGAAACTTAAGAAGAGTTTGTGGATTGCTCATAGTTCAGGATCTTCTTAGTGAGTTTGTGGATTGCTCATAGTTCAGGATCTTCTTCACTAAGATAGACATTTAATCAACTTCAATCTGAGTTATTCATTGCAAATGAAAACAGTTGTAACAATTGGGTGATTGAGGTACTTTGAGCAAAATTATTTACTTTGTGAATTTTAATATCTAGAATGGTCTTTGTTAGCTTCTTGATCTCACATTGACATTCTAACATGGTATTATCACTTTTGGATCCCTTTTGATGAACTTGCTAATTTTAAAGCTTTGCTTAACTTGTGAACATTTCATCACTTCATCTTGAGTTTTCTAGCTTAGCTTTGATATATATGTCTTAATATGATCTTGATAGCATCTTCATGTTTGATATGTCTTGAGTAATAGTAGAAATGCTATCTTGTTCTTTTGGGTAATCTCCAAAGCTTCTTATAATCAAAATATTGAAAAATCTAATAATGAAGTCACTCTATTGCATTTCATGCATGCTCCTTATTATGCTTATTTATTATTTCTATATTTATCATCTCTGGATGAGAGGAAGGCATGATTCCTCGATGACTTCGTTGTTAATGGGGGATAAGAGATAACAAAAATGTTAAAAGGGGAGCTATTTGGAGAAAAAGGGAGAAAATTTAAAAATTATGATCATAGTGAGGGGGAGCATCTCAGTTGCATTCTTGTGTTCCTACTGCCATTTCTGAACTTGGATCGCAATTCTTGAAACCTCACAATGATCAAATGTCAAATTGAACAATTGTTCTTTCATATGGATCTTGAGTGACATTTTTTATTTGTCTTTGAAAATTGAAGCTTTTATGTACTCTATTGCCTCACCTATCTTGCTTCTGCATATCGGAAGCCAACTTGGTCATTTTCATTGCTTTTTGTTGCTTTTGGATCAAGTTGTGCATTTGTGCGAAAAACATTGAATATTTTCGAAAACAAACCTCCAACTTGCATTACTGAGAAATTGGCAATGTGCTCATTAAAGGGGAGATTGTGGAATATCATGGGGATGTGCTAATGATCTTAGGATGATGATATAACTGACAAAATTCAGATACTGTCAAGTTTCAGGTGGGCAGACCGGCCAGGGTGGTGGTTAGACTAGTCTTGCTGGTAGATTGACCGGCCACCATTGGCGGTCAGACCAGCCTAGGGGAAGGCCAAAGAGTTAGTGGACTGACCGGCCAAAAAGGTGATTTTCGAATTTAGGGCCGGACCAAAAATAGAGGGTGTAGGCGAGAGAGAGGATTCTTCTACACTTGGTTTCTTAATTTTTGGAGCTTCGAGCCAAAAGTTCTATTCATTTTAAATTTCCAGAGAGGGTTCGGATTGTCAGGGAGAAAATCTAGCTAAGTCAACGCACTAGCTGTTAGACCAGTCGAGATGGGTAGTTAAACCGGCCATGGGTGGCGGTCTCAACAATTTTGCCTTGATCGCTCGCCGGCAAGATGACGATGTTCATAGGTTAGGTCAATTTCATGGGTTTCAGTGTGTATATCTTGCATGATGTATGTTTTGACAGACGTGGATCAAGTTGCGAAGAACTAATGCCCGGAATTGATTTATTGGTGTATTGTTATGCAGGAGGCTTAGAGATCAAAGATGAGGATGATCGAGACTATGCATAGAGAGCTAAGGTCCAAAACGATCAAGGATATTGGGTGAAGTCATTGGATTCAAGAATGACGCAAAATGGACAAGAATGACCAAACGGGAAGTTCGGTGCGACGGGTTGCATCAATCGAATCGGGTAATTAGACTATCGTAGGAGAAAAAGGTCAAAGAAAATGCAAATTCTGAAATAAGAATTAGAAAGTTGTAGCCCTTTGTCTTAGCTTTCTTTTGGCACCGAGATCCTCTGATTTGGAGTTACGGTTTAGGAGATATGGTAGTTTTACCGCGACTATCCAGGAGAGCTGACCTGATTTGGCAGATTTTCTTGTCGGGCCATTATGATTTACTTAGAGGCCGAATCTGTTATTTTCGTCTTCTAGAGTTTTGTTCCTGATGTCTTTATCTTTCTTTTGGCACCGAGATCACTATATTCCGCTTTACGGTTTAGGAGATATGAATTTTTAATCGCGCACTGTCCTGTCTGCCTGAGAATTTGGAACTGTTGGTTTGCCCCGCGGTTTTGATCTAGTTAGAGTCCGATTCAGAACTTTCACCCAACTAGGTTTTTGTAGCCCTTGAAATTATATTTCCGAGTTGATAAAGATCACCTCAATTGGATCAGTATATTGAAAGTTACATCATTTTCTTTGCTACTGTTCTGTAATCTGGATAGTTATCTGTTTGTGTTTTCATCTGTTGTTTAGGCCACTGTTTTGGCCGAATCAAAAGATCCAGTCAACTAGAGTTTCGTAGTGTTATGCGTTAAGAGTATTTGAGCACTGATTTTAAGTCATTCGGAGTTACAGATATTTAATTACGATTTTTCTCGTACTGCTGTTCAGAAGGGCTGATATTGGCTGATAAGTTAATTCGTCATTTTGAGTTTTTGGTTTTGTTGATTAGATAGAGGGTTATGGTAAAACGCTTGTAGCCACGTCCTGTCTTGTTATTCTTATTTTGAATGAATATTTGTGTAGGCGGTGGGGCAGGAGTGGAGAAATTCGTCGTTGCCTCCTAACTCGTCCACGTAGCGGAAGGCAAGTACATGGTAGAGTGGTGAACAATGGGTTGTTCACCATGATCATTGATGTTACTTATCATGCTATTTATTATGCTTTCGTTCAGCTTATTCTTATACATGATATTGATGACCTTGAGTGAATGAGACTATGATATTGAGATAATGAGGAGGAGATATTGAGTTAATGAGATGGACTATGTTGATGAATAAATAAAGATGTCGCATCATTTACATTCATCATGACAGGGGTTGCATGAGCCAGGTCGGTGAGAAAGTCATGTAACTATTCCGGTGAGGTCGGTGAGAACGTTACATGACTAGTCCGGAGAGCTCTAGATGAAATCCTACTTTGGTGGAGACTTCACGGGAGTGAAGGATAGAGTGTGTCATCGACGGTGAACACTCGCTATATACTAGGTATCGGTGATGAGATGCATATGAGCATGAGCATGTTAGTACATTCGCATATCTAAGTAAATTGTTAAATGGTGCAACTTTACCTATATGGAATATGGCTTGGTTGTTTGAGAATGACAATGGCATTAACTAAATGGATGATGATGATAACTTTGATTATGGTTAATAAACTATTGTTTATGGCTTTATTATGTATTTGCTGAGTCTTGGACTCATTCTTGCTCTATTGTTGTTTTTAGGTGACCAGTGATGACGTTTTACTCGGGAAGGGCTAGCGCACTTGGAATCATGCACTTCACCCAATTATTTGACTCATTGGACATGAGAAACTTTTAGAATAACCTGAATATTTATATCTAGGACATGATGGTATTGAATAACCATAGATGCTTGGTTTATTTTAATCTTGGTTTATTATTTTGCTATGCTCCTAGGTCTAATTTATCTATGATTGTCATAGTGTTATGCTTGTGTTAATGTGACCCGTGGATGGGTTTTAATGTTGTTATGCTTGCTGAAATTTTATAGTAAGTTGATGTAAATTAGATGGTTATAGTAGATTAGTGGCATTCTAAGCTCAATGTTGGGCTGGGGTGTTACAGCATGTGCCATGGTTATTTCGGTGGGAGATGGATGGGATATACTTTCCAACATAAAGAGAACTGTTGACCAACCTACACATGGCGAAGTATGTGATTGCTTTATGAAGATTGGACTCAGTCTTTCGAGAATGATCGAGAAAGGTTATTTTGGTAACCTTTCACTAAACTACGGTGCAAGACAACAGAAGGAGAGGCGGTTTAGGTCAGTTGAAGATAAACATCACGAAGAAATGGATTCAGTAAGCCTGATTTGTCATCCGCTTTGAGAAGCGTGCGTGTGTGTAGACCCGTTTGTGTGTGGGATTAATGGATACCCATTAGGGTCTTCTTTCTAAACATAGCCTCCACTATAAAAAGGAATGCCCATATGTAGAGTTCTAAAAAAGTCCTTCCTAGAGAAAAACTCTAATTTGTGTTTTTGGGGATTTTGGAGTAGTTGAGGCTAGGGTTTATGAGAGATGGATTGATTGAGTACTTAAGTATTGAGCTTTTGTCCTTCATAGTGGAGTGGCTATAAACTAACATCCTTCTAAAATAAATCCAACCAAAGTTTCCTCAATATAAGTATCTTCTTGTTTTTGCTCTCTCTTTGATGAATTTTGGGATTTTGATGTTCCTTTGGTTTTCTTCTCAAATAAATCCAACCAAAGTTTCCTCAATATAAGTATCTTCTTGTTTTTGCTCTCTCTTTGATGAATTTTGGGATTTTGATGTTCCTTTGGTTTTCTTATGGTTTCTTATTATGATTCTATTTGTTAGGACTTGTAGGAATACATGTAGGATCATCTTGATCTTCATCTACCTACAAGCAAGTTTTTGTATCAAAGTTTGAATCTCTTCGATACTTATACCTATTTGTCCCTCATCTAAGAAATTGGTGGAATCTTGGGCTTGATCTTCCCGATCGTCGATTGGAATAGATTTCTAACCTTCTTGATGAGCTATAGTTGAAATTTGAGGGAATTTGGATCACTGGATCAAAAGTTGAGTCGATTTTTGGTGTTAAAATTGTGTTGATTTTATTGTTTATTCATGTGAGACGTCAGACTGCCCAGAGGAGAGGTCAAATCGCCCATCTCAAGAGGTTTGACTGCCCATATGATCTCTCTTTGTTTTTTTTAGATTTTGATCGTTGTGTCTCGGAGTTTTGATCGGGTTCAACGCAAGATTTCCGTTGTGCTTTTATATTTGATCTTCATAGCTTCCATGGCTACTAGAGTGAGAATGAAGTTGAATCCGATTAAAGTGAAAAATAAGTAGTACTGCTATTCGACCCCCCACCCCGTTGCCATTTTGGTCCAACACAAGGGCTTAAAAGGGTTACTGACAATGCACACCTAATCCTGCCATTTGTCTTGCATTATATAAGTTTATTGGGATCATTGGTACAACTAGTATTTAAATCAGTAGGTGCTATGTAGTCAGTAGAGTGATGCCGGATCATCTTAGTGTGGCTGGTTGCTGTTGTTGTAGTTGCCTCCCATCACATTCTCTCTCTTTCGTTTTATTCTTTCCTCTCTTACTTGTGCCTATCTACTTACTGGAAAGGGATGCAAAATGGAATAAGGATTTTGCGTCTTGGCCATAAATTCCTTAGGCTATCAATGTCTCCTCTTGACTATGTACTTGACACAAATCTCCAGAATATGTTGCTGTAGTTGACGGTTCCAATTGCACGATTCTCCTTCTAATTATTGGGTAGATAGACACCGAGGAGATTAAAGGGAAGCCAAGCATTGGCTCAAGAAAATAGCTTAAGTCTGAAGTGACATTGCCACAGAAGAATCAACGCTTAACACGGTAGGAGGAGGTAGAGAAACGAAACTAATCTCAATTTAGCCATACAATCATTGAAACCTTACTAAACCTGTTGACAAATTTTAAAATGAAAGAAAAATGAGTAAATTTGCGGACCATTGCAATTGCCCCGATGTGGAGCCTATTCGCAGTGTCATTTCTCAACATCAACACAGTTGTAATAGTACGGAGCAAATTTACTCTGGTTCAAATGCTCGGGCAGAACTAGTGCTCCACTCCAAACAATTTTGAGAAGTAGGACCTAATTTTCAAAAATGAAAGAGATGAGACCAAATCGATACGATTTTGAAGGAAACGGTGCCTGGTTTTCAAATTTTGAAATGAGTGAGATTTAGCTATGAAATTTGAGAAAGAGTAGAAGCAACTTTGATAATTTGTCTATAATGGACTAATAGCTAAACAAGACATGCAAAAAGATAGCTTTGGCATTTTGAACTAGTCTTTGATCCTATCATGCATGCATGAGCAAACAAGATTGCCCTGCCCTGCCCTGACACACACTAGAAGGCAAGGCAAGAGAAACCTTTCACACAACAGAAAGAAACTCTCAACCCGAATTGCAGGCCATGGAGGGTTCATATTGACTCCTCCCAATCCCAATCCAACCATGACCAGTTAACTAATTGCATCTGTCAACCGGTTATGGCACAACCGGCCGCCATGCACAGAATACTCTGAGCAGCCTATATGTTAATATAACTATTAAATTTGTTTGGTATGTATCTGATGACAAAGAGTGTGCACGGCTGCAACCCAACAAGCACCAATGGACACAGGAATCTTCTTTGTGTTTGGCTGGCCTTTGTCCCATTAGAGGACATGGATGATCCTACCCTAACTGCAAACTGCCTCATGGGCCTGAAGGAAAGGTTGGGGTTTGGAGAGCATGCATGACAAGTGTTATGGGCAAGCAAGGATTTGATTGATTGATTGATTAAGTAATTAATTAATGGAAGATAAAATGCAATGCCATTAGTAAGTAGTGGTTTGCAAATTGATAGGTGCTTTTTCCTGGAGTTTTTTTGTGCCAAAAGTTTCGCCACAGGGGGGGTGCCATGTTGCAGCCTTTTCTTTTTCTGCACCAGATGAGTAGAGATGAAACACTGCTGGGCCAACTTGCCTACTGCTGCTGCTGCTCTTTTTTTTTCTTTTGTTGGGATGCCTTGCATTGCATTGCGAGTGTGAGTCATCGCTCTGCCTATCCTATTCGCGTGTTGGAATGATGATTCGAAGGAATCAATCTTTTGGATTAGAAAATGGGAGAGACTCCTGTCAGGATACACTTATTCCTGCTGTTTTGCTGTCTTGCCTCTTGCGTCTCCACGTGCTCTAGGAGTTGCCAAGAAGGTCCCAACGAATATCAAATCTGTTCCCAGACTTTGTCCAGGATTTGTTTTATTCAATCACTGCAGAAACTTGTGTGCTAAAGTATATGTAATTCAAATCCACAAATCTTGTTCTGACAAAAGCTAACCATCCAAATGCCACAAGCAATTGCGTCCCAACAACTAAGCAAGCGTAACCTCTCTGTGCCCCCACCCCCCAAGCGTAACCTCTCCAGAATTGGCTTCATGCAGAAATGATCTGTCGAGCAACTGCAGTGAGGTAGTAAACCGGTGTGATCCGCTGCAGTCGTAATTGTTGGTTTTTTTTTCAAACCCTAGATTGATTTTGTAGAAATTTTTTGATCTACCCTTTATTACTCTGTCTTTTTTGTAGTGCCACTCACAATCGCATAATGATTCTAGACGGTAGGGATCTATTTGTAGACTCCACTTCTAGGTGTTACAAAGTGACTCATCTGTTTCTGGTACAACTTGATCTGTCATGTGTTGTATCCGGATTAATCATATGCATGCATATTAAATTTCAGTGGATTTTATCTCAATAAATATGTCCACTATATTCCAACACAACCATCCTCAGCACCTCGAGTATTAATTTCTCGAGTTAAATTGCACATCGAATTATTCTATATCACATACATCAATAATATGAATAATTCCACATTGAGTTAAAATAGATAATAACCACAATAAATGTTGAAAGCCACATAAAAATCCAACATCTCCCACTTGGCTGAAATATTTCAATCATAAACTGAAGTCTCATGTCTTTAAGATGCTTGGAAAATAATTCCTGACTAACTGGCTTAGTCAGTGGATCTGCAACCATATAAATGCTAGGAAAGTACACTAAGCGAACAGACTTGAGTCTATTTATTGCATAACGAATATAGTGATACATTCCTTCCATGTGTTTACTATTACTATAAAATTTAGGATCCATCGAGACCTTAATTGTTGTCTGATTATCACAGAAAATAGTGACAGGTTGTGATGCACTTTCCACAACCTTAAGTGATGCAAGAAATTCCATTAGCCATACACCTTTGTTTGCTACTTCAGATGCATCAATTTATTCAGCTTCCATCGAGGAAAGAGCAACTGAATCATGTTTCCTGCTGCACCAAGAAATAGCACCTCCTGCCAAAGTAAATAGATAACCAAAAGTTGATTTTTCGGTCAACCAGATCCATTCGCCAATCAGCATCAGTATAACCCTACAACTGAACATTATGGCCATTAAAACATAATGAATAATCCATAGTTCCTTTGATATAATGCAGTACATATTTGATTTGTTTCCAGTTCTCTTCCTGTGATTCTTTTGATATCTACTAAGAATTCCAATAGCATGGCTAAGGTTAGGTCATGTAAATAACATAGCATGCATAAGACATCCCAAAGCTGAAGAATAAGGAATACAATTCATTCTAACTTTTTCCTCAGAAGTTTTTAGACATAATTCCTCGCTGAGTTTAGTTCCCTTCACAATAGGTACATTAACAGATTTGTTGTTTTTCATTAAAAAAATCATTTTAAAATGCTTCGAAGGTATACATTTTGGGACAACCCAAGAATCCTTTTATTCTGATCTCTATATATTTCAACTCCTAAAACATAGGAAGCTTCTCTCGTATCTTTCATATCAAATTTAGAAGACAACCAAGCTTTCACTTCCATCAATGTATTTTTATCATTAAGAGCAATGAGAATATCATCAATATATAAAGATAGTAAGATAAAACAATTACCCATAACTTTTGTATATATGCAATGATCACCTTCCATCATTGAAAACCATATGATGTGATAGCATTATCAAAAAGAATATACCATTCACGTGAAGCTTGTTTAAGACAATAAATTAATCTATTCAACTTGCAAACCTATTTTCATTTCCTTTTTCTCCAAAACATTTCGGTTGTTTCGTATATATTTCCTCCTCCAAAAGACCATTAAGAAAAGCAGTTTTAACATCTATTTGGTGGAGTTCAAGATCATAATAAGCCGTCAAGGCACTAATAATACGAATTGAATTAAATTTTGTAACAGGATAAAAAGTTTCCACAAAGTCAGTACATTCCCTTTGTGTAAAGCCTTTAGCAATAAGTCTAGCCTTATATTTTTTCCACTAAACCTATTGCATTCAATTTCCTTTTTAAAATCCATTTACAACCTATGGGTTTACGGTTGTTTGGTAGATCAACAAGTTCCCAAACTTTACTCCTTTTCATCGAGTTTAATTCTTCGCGCATTGCTTCCACCCATAGTTTTGATTGCGAGCAGCTTATTACTTCTTTATAAGTATTTGGTTCTACCTCTAAATCTTAAATTTTAGAATGAACTTCCCTCAAGAACAAGTACTAATCATCTATATATTGGAGTGTACAAAAATTCCTCCCACTTCTTCTAAGCATGTTAATGTTAGGAGTTTTGTTTGTATTTTCTTCAGGAGCTGAACCTTCTTTAGTATGAGAATTAATACCAGATGTATCCATCTATGCTTCTAGTGGAGTTGCCAATAATTCTACCCTCGCTTGCTTAGCACGGCGAGGTATGTTTTGATCTAAAAATATTGCATCACTGCTTTCCACCAGTTTATCCTTTTTCTGATCATAAAACATGTACTCTTTTGATTCCAAAAAAAAAACCAATAAAAATTCATGACGTTCTTTTAGGCTTTAATTTTGTACGATTTTGGTTTGGCAATCTAATTTGTGCATTACAACCCCAAACAGCTAAGTGGCGAAGTGAGTGTTTTCTTCTAGTCCACAACTCATAAGGAGTGACTGTTACAGCCTTAATTAGATGGTGAATGATTTAATAAATAAACAACAATATGTAGAGCTTCACCCCAAAAAGACAAAGGAAGATCTGAATAAGCCATCATAGACCTGACCACATCCATAAGTGTTCTATTCCTCTTCTCAGCAACACCAATTTGTTGCGGGGTGTAAGGTATGGTATAATGATGAGTAATTCCATGATCTTTACAAAAACTATTTAATATTCCTGAAGTGCATTCTCCTCCACTATCCGTTCTCAAAACTTTGATCTTTCTGTTCAATGGATTTTCCACTTCAGTTTTAAATGTCTTGAATACATCAAATCCTTATGATTTATGTTTAAGAAGATATACATAACCAAATCTAGAATAATCATCAATGAATGTGATAAAATAAATATCTTGTCCTCAATGGGAGTAGACATCTCACCACAAATATCAAAATATATAATGGCAAGAGCCTGACTAGATCTTTCTACTTTTGGAAAAGGCGCACGGGTCATCTTATCCATTATACATGCCTCACAAATACCAAAATCCTCCCACTTAAAGTGCAGAATTCCAAAATTAATAAGCCTCTTAATTCTATTTTTAGATATGTGACTAAGTTATAAATGCCATAAATAAGATTTTGAGTATGTGTTCCTATCATTAGTATTCCTCACTATAGAGTTGTTTTCACCAACCAAGCAATCAATATTGTCATAATTTGATAGTTCATCAAGAAAATAAAGACCTTCATGATGAGTTCCAGTATGTACTAATTTCCCATTGAGCAATATTTTAACTCTTCCTTTTCCAAACAGCATATCATAACTAATATATTCTAACTAAGCAACAGAGATTAAATTCCTTCTCATGCTAGGTGAATATAAAGTGTCTCGTAATAATAATTTTCCTCTATTCCGGGGCTCTAGGGCATAATTTCCAATTCTAAGTACATCAGGTTTGGTATTAGTGAACAAAAAGATATATCTATTTCCCATTAGAATTGTTCGCATAGAAGTAAAAGTTCTATTCTCTTTAATAATATGAGATGTAGCACCAGAATCGATAACCCAACTATTTGTAAAAGTAGTAGTAAATAAAGATTCAGTGCATACAAAAATATTAGACATACCGTTAGGCAACGAATCACCTTTACACTCAACGGGTTGATTATTTTGTTCATTCTGCTTCTTCTTTTTCCTGCAGTCAGCTCTGAAATGCACATACTGACCACAGTTGTGACACTTGAAATTCTTGTACTTATTATTCCTCTAAATTGAGTTACTGTCGGGATCCCGGATTTTCGAACCCGAGCCCTCAGTGTATTCCAAACTCGTCCCATAATTAGTAGCTAGTTCACACAGTGACATCATTGATGAAATCATATCCATACAACGAAACAACTAAGAAGAAAGCAAAATAATATTAATAGAAGTAACGGACCTTGTGGTCAAGGTTTACAGAGTTTGTCTACGCAGGGCTTAAGACAAAAGAGTAAACTTGCAGCGGAATGAAACAACTCGTGGTAGCCATCTGACATGCCCACAGGCAATCGAGTGGAGAACACGGCCCAGTTCGCATGGTCTTCGAAGTACTTCTCCTCATAGAACTCTGTGTTCCCTGGTTCTTCCTCGGTGACTTATCAACAATGACGTGAAGTCGTAAGTACATAAAGCACTCAACCAGTCGCAGGGAAATGTATGCAAATAGTATTCATACAAGGCTTGAACAAGGATAGCTTTATGGCTATTTCGCGGAAAGCAGTATTGATAGTAAATATAGTAAATAGATTGGAAATCACAATTTAAAAGATTAAATACATAAGTAAACAAGTACTTTGAAATAATTAATTAACTACCAGTTCGCTTCCCATCCAACAACCGGGGAACTACCTGTTCACTTCCCAACCAAACCATTTGAACATTTTTATGAAAATCTACCCCTCGTGTGAAATCACCAGGCATTGTCCATAACCGAGGACACGGCTATTCAAATAGTTTTACATATTGCAGAGGTTGTACAGCTTGACCCACAAGAGATAATCAGTTTATAATGTCCATCTGATACACTTTCGAAGGTGTGTGACTAAATGATTATCATAATGGTTTTACAAAGCTCTGTTTTGACCCAGTTCTGCTCGCTAAGGTTTCGCCTAAATCCAGTCCCCAATTGCGCCAAACCAATAACCCAAACAGAAACAAATCAAAACATTGCTAATTATTTGGTCATGTCCACCCCATCCTGGACATGTGATTGTATGGTATAGCCTAGATCAATGGTGCACAAAGTTAAGTCCTTAGTGACTACTCAATCGAGGCAACCACATCCAGAATCATCCTCTTTACTGCACGATCATTCGCCTGAGTATGAAGTCATTTTTTGTCAACCTGACCAAATGGCAACCTTTGTCATGGCACAACAAATTTTAATAACAGTAGCCATGCCACAATTCCATACCTCATTAAGTCAATTTATCAACTTTGAACAAGTGATCATGAATCCCATCGCAACTAAGCATGGCTAGGCATAATACAGTACCCTTGTTGGTACTAAAATATGTCCAACTAAAATTAACCCAACCTATGGTATCCAAGGGTACATGTCACTCACAATTATTCAAAGAGGTATAATATCAAATATGCATTTAACTATTCCTGAAAACAATTGATATAAACTTAGCAATGCATGTTGATATAAAATAATATAATTTTATAAAAATGGGTATGACATGATCAAAGGTCTACGACTTGCCTTCGTTGAAGGTTTGAGTTACTTCGGCAGATAGATCCAGGAATTCTTCGGACATACTGAAATCTATAAGTGCAAAAGGAGCCAAATAAATACAAAAAATCCAAGTAAAATCCAAAAATTATCAAATTAGAAACAAAAAAAGTTACTGAATTTATATGAATTTAGGAACAATAATCAGCAAAATCGGAGTTTGCAATCACATGAAATGATAGAAATTAGAAAAGGGACCGCGCTGAAAAGAAACTGTGCTAATTCAATTTTATAGAGCAAAGGAAAATGTGTAGATGACATTGGGGACCCACTTGCTTGAGAGATAAAGAGAGGAAGGGCTTCTATGTATGACTAGAGAGCCCCACATGTAAGTGGCATAAAGCAAAGAAAGAAGGAGAAAGAGCATAGGTAGCAAAGGAGGTGCTGGCGAGGGGAGACCTAGTAACTGATGATAAGGGCCAAAATGGGTTCCCACAGGGGTGGAGAACCCATGGGCGGCAGCGGCGCACCGGGGATGCCTGGCATCGGCAACGGCAGCACAAATGGCACCGGCGGCGCATGGGAGCGGTTTGGGTCGACTGTGAAAAAGGCGACTCGGTGGTGCCCTAGAGAAGTTAGGGTGAGCAAGAGCTAGGCCCAAGGGTGGGGATGGTGGAGGCCTACTCAGGGAGGCGAGGGGATAGCCGAGGAGGTGCGCTGGTGGGGAAGAAGGTGGTGGTGGGGGAGAGTTTCATGGTGAGGGCGAGAACGAATTGAGGGGGGTTAGGGAGAGGAGGTTCGGGAACAGGATATGAAGCAGCTAGGGAGGCAAATGCTTAACCGGAGGGGGAGATCAACGATGAGGCAATGTGGTCAGAGTTGGGGAAGAAACTAGGGCAAGTGCACCAGGGGTGGGGAAGGGAGGAGAGGAGGGGAGGGGTAGAGAAGGGGAAGCCGACCTTAAATTGAGGGAGAAGGGGAGCTGGCGGCATGGGGCGACGGGGATGCGCTCCAGAGAGCAAGGCACACGCTGGGAGCGGGCAGCGTGGCGCCAGAGCATGCGGGTCTGGCGGCCAGGGCATGGGCGGGGCGCACAGAGAATGGGTGCTCCGCGTGTGGGGCAACGGTTCCGGGTGCGCAAGGCATGGGCGCGCCGATAGGCTGCACTGGCAAGCAAACAAAGCAGAGGAAGAAGAAAAAGAGAAAAGGAAAAGGAAAGGAGAAAAAGAAAAGAGAAAATAAAATAAATTCAAGAAAGTTCTATAAAAAAAATACTTCGAACCTAAAGAATTTGAAAAAAAATAATTCTAAATTTATTTGAAGTTTATTTTAATCATTTAAAATGTTTCCATGTTCTAATATTTCAATTTAAGCTTTAATTAATTCAATAAAATTCAAATAGTTTATTTTAATTTTTAAAACTTCAAAAGGACTCCAAAAATTAGGATTTTACAAACCTACCCCCTTAAAGAGAATCTCGGCCCCGAGATTCGGGCTGGCTAGAGAATATGTGTAGGAACTCGGACTTTTCTCACTCTTCCAAGCGACTTTCTTTTTGAACGAGACAAAACTACAAGAGAGGCTGCACTGACTAAGGACTTACCAGACACAGCGTTTAGAGCTGATTGGGCTGGCTTTGGTGGTGACATGATTCACTTGTCCTCTTGTAGAAGGAAGTGGGATTCTGGTGGCTTGACCTGAAATCTAAGGTATTCCTTGGTCTGCTACTCGTTTAGGGATTCTAGCTGGTGTAGCTCCCAAGTTGAATCTGATAGGAGTTGGAACTTGCTTCCTTGGGCAGTTGTTGGCGTAGTGACCCGTTTGATGATAGTTGAAACAGGTAACTCCCGCTGCAGGATTGATGTATCTTGGCTGCTAGTTGTTGGTGTGGTTGAAGTTGCAGAATCCTGGAGCGGTTGGGCGAGGGTTCGATGCAGGGGTCCTGAATGCAACAAGAGGAGTGAAATGGACGGGGTGCTGCACAATCATTATGGCTCTTTGTAGATGATTTTGATGAGCACCATGCTGCATCACCTTCCTCTTGTGAGATTCCTTAAACTCACGATGAAACTCTTCTATGAACATGGGCTTGTTCACTACATGCTGAAAATCCACATAGTCGTTACCAACGACTTGAACCTTCTAGCTAGAGTTGAGTCCCCGCTTTAAATGCTTCTAAGGTGCATCATCCGTGGTAACGTTCTCTTGAGCATAACGTGAGATTTGAGTGAACTTGTTGAGGTACTCACTCACTGACATGTTTCCTTGCTGCAGCTCACAAAACCTGTTGATTTTCATGGGTAGCGCAGTAATTCTCCCACCATTCCACAGAAGTGCCTTCAAGCTGGTGCGCGGCATATAGAACCTTCTCGTAGTCGTCACACCGAGCGATGATAAGCTTCTTCTCTATAGAGCCTAGCTAGTCATCTGCGTTGAAGGGCTCGGAGGAGTTGGAGAATATAGGTGGATGTGTGCTCATGAACTCCTCCAGCTTTGACTGAGGAAAAATTGGTGGTGGTGGTGGTGGCATGGCAGGTACTTGATTGTTCTTGTTCAGCATGTCGATTAGGGATGCGATAGTTTGATTCTGTTGATTCATCATTTTATTCATATTCTGCATCATGGCATTCATCGACTGCGTATGAGCTGCCATAAACTGACCCAAATTCTGGTTTGCTATTGCGGCCAGTGGAGGTGGTGCATTGGGATTAACACTAGCATTGGGATCCACTAGTTCACTGGAACTTGCTGGGTTGTGTGTTTGAACCATCTGCAACAATTCTTCCCAGTTTAAATAAATGGAGGGAAGAAAGCACGAAAGGTGATAAGGAAAAAGCACAATAGAGGCATGACAGAAACAAGCTAACTACGGAAAAGTTGGTTAAACCCAAAGAACAAATAGTTGGAAATCTATTAAGAGAAATCAACTCTCAAGTAAGAGACCCTACTACGCGAACTAAACGATACTAAAACTTAGAAGGGAAACTCTAGTACGACGGTACTAACTTATATGGACGGCCAACTAGAATCAATCGGCGGATCTTGAAACTTCTAGGCCATCCGTCGCTTTTATCATGGAACTCGAGTTAGCTATAGAGATTACTGAGGTGATGTAATATATCGATTATTCAATAGTGAATGCAATAAAGTTTAGAGAAGGAATTAAAGGAAAAAAATCAGGAATTTTTGGGAGTTTTGGATCGTAGGCTTCGGCCCGAGGCAACATAGCCCTAGTGGGCCAGCCCATTAGTGGACCAGGGGGCGCCACTTCCCCAACCCTAGACACCCCTCCCTCCACCCCTTGGCCGCCACTCACCCCCCCTCCCCCTTTGGCCGCAACACCTCTCCCCCTTCTCCCTTGCGCCAGCACCTCCTCCGCCAACTGAGCTCCCCTCGCTGCCTTCTCCTAGTGCTCCCTCCTGCAGTTGGCCGGCTATAAGGAATAGGAAGGAGAGGGAAGAAGAGAGGAGAGGGAAGAGGAAGAAGAAGATGGTGAGGAGAATCTATGCGAGGACTACAGGATGATCCTGAGGGGAATTTCGTGGGTAATTTCTTGATCTCCATTAGATTTTGTAGATCTCTCTTATGTGAATTGTCTCCTATAGCCATATTGAACTGCTGTGATTAGAATCAGTAATCTGTACTCTGCTTGCTCATCCGTTTTCACACAGTTAAAGTCCCAATTCAAAGTTAGGATCTCCTAGAGATTGGTGGGATTTGTCCTCAGCTTTTCATAGAGATCGAGATCACCCAATTCGGAGTTGTAGGTCGGGAGATACCTTAGTTTCTTTACTGCTGTCCAGAAACTCTGACGAGATTACAGTAGTCGTCGTGTTTAATAGATAAGGTTTAGATAATGGCCGATTCAGGGGGGGTCTCCCAGCACAACTTTCGTAGAAAATTTTATTATCTTTCCAGATTGATAAAGATCATGAATTTTGGTTCAGTCATTTGAAAGATGTGGATTTTTTTGTACTGCTATTCCTTCGGACTGTCAAATTCTGACATCAAGTTTTCAACTATAGATTAGATCATGTTAAATGGAGAATTAGAGAATATTGCCAACTAAGTTATTGTAGATAATTTTGTTATTTTTCCAGATAGTCCTAGAATATTTAATTTGGATGAACCAAATAAAAGTTTTGAAATTCCCAAGTCAGTAGTACCGAAGATGTCAAAACGGTCTTCGGGATTAAAGACAAAGGCTTAGATGGGATTATTTGATTTTCCAGTCACTTGAGAAGTTGTAGATATGCTAGTGTAGATTCTAGAAAAATTGGATTCAAGAATTTTTAGAGTTTTTACTAAAAAGTTATGTATTTTCTTTGATAGCTGTCTGTTTGGATAGATTGAGATCTAGGAGTGTATTGGCTAAGTCTCGGGTTGCGATTAAGAGTGATTGATTTCATTTTGCTCCATTACTATGCTATGTACTTTTGAATGATATATTTAGTATACTTTATGGTTGCCAGATGGTGGTGAGCACTAGGGTTAGAGCCTTTCTGTCGTCATTCGTCTCTCGGTTAAGGCAAGTACATGGTAGAGTGGTGAATAATGTGTTTGTCATGATCATTGATATTACTTATCATGCTATTTATTATGCTTTCATTAAGCTTATTCTTATACATGAGATTAATGACCTTGGGTGAATGCGATTATGATATTGAGTTAACGAGAATGAGATATTGAGTTAATAAGATGAATTATGTTGATGAATAATTAAAGATGTTGCATCATTTACATTCATCATGACAGGAATTGCACGAGCCAGGTCGGTGAGTAAGTCATGTAACTATTACAGTGAGATCGGTGAGAAAGATATATAACTATTCCGGAGTGCTCTAGATAAAATCCTACTTCGGTGGGGACTTCATAGGAGTGAAGGAAAGAGTGTGCCATCGACGGGTGAACACTCCACTATACCGGTATCAGCCGATGAGATGCATATGACCATGAGCATGATGGTGCATTCACATATGAGTAAATTTTTAAGATGTGCAACTTTACCTATATGGAATATGGCTTGATTGTTTGAGAATGAGAATGACATTAAATAGATAGACGATGATGATAACTTTGATTATGGTTGATAAACTATTGTTTATGGATTTATTATGTATTTGTTGAGTCTTGGACTCATTCTTGCTCTATTGTTATTTTTAGGTGACCGTTGATGACGTTTGACTCGGGAAGGGCTAGCGCACTTAGAATTATTCATTACACCCAATTAGTTGATTCATTGGACATGATAAACTTTTAGTATAATATGATGATTTATATCTAGAACATGATGGTATTGACTAACCTTAGATGCTTGGTTTACGCTAATCCTGGTTTATTATTTTGTTATGCTCGTAGGATTAAATTATCTATGATTGTCAGAGTATTATGCTTGTGTTATTGTGACCCATGGATGGATTTTATCATTAATATGTTTGCTGTAATTTTATAGTAAGTTGATGTAAATTAAATGGTTAGAATAGTTTAGTGGCATTCTAGGCCCAATGTTGGGCTGGGGTGTTACAGGTGAGGAGGTCAATTTAAATTTGAAAACATATTTCAAAAAAGATAAGAGGTAAGAACCTAAGAATGATATGAGAAAAGAATAGAATAAGATAAGAATAGAATAGAATGAGACAAGTGAAGAATGGTTATTGTAGGACCGCAAAGGCGACTAGGGGGGTGAATAGGCGCTTTCTCCACTTTCTCGCCTAAATCAAATTCAACACTAACTTTACTCCTTTAGCTATGAAGGCTAAGAAGATCAGTAAGCGCACAGAGGAAGCCTTGTGCTGAATTCGATAACCCTCTCAACCACACGACACAAATGTGGAGAATTGAACTCACTGTTCTGGACTGAGCACTGGCGGTCAGACCGGCTGGAGACTGGCGGTCGGACCGACGGTCAACGAGCGGTCGGACCGGCTACCAACTGGCGGTCGGACCGTTGGAAATCGGTTCGACCTGCCACTACCGGGCGGTCTGAAACACGGGCGGTCGGACCGCCGTTACAAAATTGGTCAGACCGATTTAGTCCAGTACTGAAAAACAATGCCCAAATTCAAAACGAAATTTGGTCCAACTTTTGAATCAACCAATGAACCTTGACCAAATTTGGAACACACCTCCCTAATGATATTAGAGACTTAATTCTAGTGACGATCCTCCAGATCCACTTCGTAGAATTGATCTCTCAAGGTTTTACCAAAGAAGTGCACAAACCCTAGAAATATGAAAATCTTGATTCAAGACTTGCTTGTGGGGGTTGATGATCTAGATGACTCTAGGAGTATTCCCACACATCAAAGCAAGATAAAATAGATCAAGAGACCAAGCATAAACCCTTGAATCAAGGAAGCACCAAATTCATCAAAAAGAGAGAAGAACACAAAGAGGACAAAGATCTTTCAAGCAAGCATCACAAGATTGATTGATCACAATAGATGCTTACAAAGCCACTCCAACAAGAAGGACAAGAGCTCACACAAAGAGCACACACACAATCTCCAAACCCTTGTTTCTCCTCTCCTCTCCTCCAAACCCTAGAAAAAGATAAAGAAGTCCAAATGAGTGCTTAGGGGTTTTACATCTCCCCCCTTTCTATTTATAGGAGAGGCCTAGGGTTTCACTTTTGGGACCCACTCACACATGGGACCCACACACACAAAACTATTGAAGCAATCGCCTGCTTCACCACGTGTAGGTTGATCAGCGGCTCTCATCCTGTCGGCAAGACTCTCCTGTCCGAATCCCATCGGAAACTACCGGAGACTTGCACCGACTTCCGCACCGCCTGATCCAACCAGCTGCACCGAACTACCCGTTCGATCCATCTTGCCCATTATGCACCATGCTTGAGTCACACGACCTCACCCGGCATCCATGATCGTTCTGGACCTCAGCTCTCCAAGCGTAGTCCCGATCCACCTCACCGTTGACGTCGTTGACCTGCAA
Organism: Hsuehochloa calcarea; assembly: GCA_036346395.1. Lineage (NCBI taxonomy): Eukaryota > Viridiplantae > Streptophyta > Magnoliopsida > Poales > Poaceae > Hsuehochloa > Hsuehochloa calcarea. The sequence continues at coordinate 32,614,530 of CM070608.1, read as the reverse complement.
GCCACCTGCACAGCAATAGGAAAACAAACCGTTTCCGGGAACAAGTTCTTCACAACTTGACCCACGTTAGTTCCACAATGCAATATGCAACAATAAAGCATTGAAGTTCAGACAATAAACACATTCATAATCAACTCAATGCCAACTTGGCTAACCTCCAAGTCATCGGCGGTCTGACCGCCCCACAAGGCCAGTCCGACCGATTTCAGGCCGGTCGGACCGATCCCACAACGGCGGCCGGACCGCCCAAAAAGACTTAGCCAAATTTTCAGCTCGAAATTCCGAAACCTTCTGGAAATTTCAACTAAATAGAACTTTTGACTGGAAGCTCCAAAAATGATGTGACCACATCCAGGAGACTCCCCTCACTTGCCTACACAACCTATTTTTGGCTCAGCCCCATATTCAACTTTCGAACTTATCGGTCGGACCGGCCACCACGGCCGGTCGGACCTCTCCACGGTGGTCTGACCGCCCCACACAACCGGGCAGACCGGCTGTGGTCTGACAGCCTTGGAGCAAACCCGAAAACGCGAGATTTTGCAAACCAACAAAGCCATTGCCAATTGACTCATCATCCTGAGATCGTGCACATATCCTCACGATATCCACAATCTCCCCCTTGATGAACACATTGGCAATTTCCCAGAAAATATGGTTTTTCGAATTGAAAAGTAAAACATTCGCTATTTTCGCATAAAGGCACAACTTGGTCCATAAGCAAGAAAAAGCCTAGGAAACGACCAAGCTGGCTTCAGGATAGTAAAAGCAAGTGAGATAACGCAATGAAAGCACCAAAGGATTCAATTTCCAGAAAGTAGCCAAAAGTCTCACTTAGGTCCATATGAAAGACAAAATGTTCTATTTGACCTTTGATCATTGAGAGTCTTCTTCAATTGCAATTAAAATCAGAAACAAGCAATAAAACCCAGAGACTCAACTCACTATGATCACAAATTTTCAAAAGGTTCATTTTTTTATATGTGTTCTTATATATGAAACCTTATGTATGAAACCAAACGCTCCAAAACAACATTTTTCTTCAATCTTTCTCCCCCTTTGACAATGAATTCATCAAGATGCATGTGAAAAGAAAGAGCATGAAAGAATGACTTTATTTTGTACTTTAGTAAAAAGGAGCCATGACCATTATCCATGTAGACAGTACAAGTATTATACCAAGCCATATAAAGAGTAGAAGCTATATTCAATCATGGCAAAACATGTACTGCAAAGTTAAAACCAAATTAGCAGTAATATGAGATTAAGAGAATGAATACCATGAAAAGTTGCTCAATATCATAGTTTCACTAAAAGCAACCAAAATTGAGTCAAGCCATGTCTATAAGTAAAAAGAGACTCAAAACAAGAACTGAGGCATTTTGAGCATTAAGAAAACACTTTTGAGGCAAAGCTCAAGCACTTAGCATTTTGAGCATTTTCCTAAAAAAGATTTTTTTTCACTGTGCTAGATCTCAAGCCTTGCCGCGACCATCTCAAGCGATAAGCTTAAAAGAGTGGTCTAGGTCATCCAAAACTCCCCCTGAGTTCATGCCTAGTGCAATGGCAAGCCGTCTCAGGAGAAAAGATTGGTGAGATCAGTTTTTTCGCACAGAAAATCTCATTTTTCATTTGCTTGACTTAAGAAGATAAAAAGCTCATTTTCATCTCAAAATAAGTTCAAGACTCAATTCAACCTATATGACATGGCAAGAATCATAAGAGGATCACTAGAGCAAAACTGGTCACAAGATCCAACAAGACATGATTTGATTCAATTTGCTCACAGATATAAAGCTAGCAAGGTGAAAGCTAAGCTCAAACACGAAGAGCCATAACTGAAGTCTAGCAGACTATCACTTGACATGACAAAGTATAGAGTATGAAATCAAGCCATACAAGGATAATAATCAAAGCTCCACACAGTTTATTATACAATGCAAGACAATTGAAATGAAACATGCATTATGATACAATGAATGCAAAAAGAGCAGATTCCCCCTCAAAACAGCCCAATAGGACTAATAACCCCTAACTCTCCCCGCAAAGCTGCAAAACGAGAAGAATCAAGAGCTTTAGTGAAAATATCGCAAGTCGTTGTTCGACTCTACAAAGTGGAGCACAACATCACCCTTCTCAACATGGTCTCTCGTAAAATGAAATCGAATATCAATGTGTTTAGTCCCGAATGTTGCACTGGGTTTTTGGCAATATTAATTACAGAAGTGTTGTCACAGAAAAGAGGAACACTTCTCAAAGATAACCCATAGTCCCGCAGCGTGGATAAAATCCAGAGAACCTGAGAGCAACCACTGGCTGCAGCTACATACTCGGCCTCAGCTGTGGACTGTGCAACCGAGGACTATTTTCTAGAAGACCAAGAAACAAGAGATGTGCCCAAGAAATGACAAGTGCCAGAAGTACTCTTCCTATCCACTCTACACCCCGCAAAATCAGCATCAGAAAATGCTCGAATTGAGGGAGCAGAAGAAGAAGAATACCAGAGTTCAAAGTCAATAGTATCTTGAAGATACCTGAAGATACGATGTACTACTTGACGATGAGAAGCACGAGGGGAAGCCTGAAAGCGAGCGCATAGACATACGGCAAATTGTATGTCCGGCCTCGACGCTGTGAGATAGAGGAGGGAGCCAATCATACTGCGGTATTCCTTCTGGTCCACGGACTCTCCATCCTCATCAGGGTCCAGCACGGTGGTTGTAGCAATGGGAGTAGACATTGGCCTACTGCTTCCCATATTGAAGCGCCGAAGAAGGTCCTTTGTATACTTACTCTGGTGAACGAAGGTGCCTTCTTTCAGTTGCTTGATTTGAAGACCAAGGAAGAATGTCAACTCTCCCATCATGCTCATCTCAAACTCACTGCTCATCGAATCTGAAAATCTGGACACCAAAGCATGAGAAGAACCACCGAATATAATATCATCCACATAAATCTGAACCAACAAGAAATCACTGCCATGCCTGAGAGTGAACAAGGTTTTATCAACCATTCCCATTTTGAAATCATTTTCAAGCAAGAAACTCTTAAGCCTGTCATACCAAGCTCTAGGAGCTTGTTTCAATCCATACAGGGCTTTAGAGAGTTTAAAAACATGGTTTGGGAATTTATGATTTTCAAAACCAGGAGGTTGCTTGACAAAGACCTCTTCTTCTATGAAACCATTCAAGAAAGCACTTTTAACATCCATTTGAAAAATCTTGAAACCCTTGGATGTTGCAAATGCTAAAAGAATGTGAATGGCTTCCAGTCTAGCTACTGGAGCAAAGGTCTCTTCAAAGTCTAAGCCTTCTACCTGGGAATAACCTTGAGCTACGAGTCTAGCTTTATTGCAAACAACCAACCCATCCTCACTTTGCTTATTTTTAAAAATCCATTTTGTTCCAATAACATGAGAATCAGAAGGACGCTCAACTAAAGTCCAGACCTTGTTTCTTTCGAAATTTTCAAGCTCTTCATGCATGGCATTGACCCAAGAGGCATCAGATAAAGCATGGGTGATATCTCGGGGTTCAAAAGAAGCGACAAAAGCAGAATGTGCATGAGAGTCAGGAGAAATAAACCTGGAGCGAGTGACTCGCTCTTGAAGATCCCCAATCATCTGCTCAGGTGGATGTTGTCGCTGAATATGAAGAGGTGCTCCTGGTGCAGAAGTGGCCTCTACCCCATGAGTTGTCGAGGTAGGAACAGAGCCACTCAGATCGTCGGTGGGGATAGGAGGAGGCCGCCACGGTGGCTGGAGTAGTAGTAGTGTGCTCTCCACCCTCTCAGAGGTAGCTGGAGGATGGTTCGGTTCCTCATCCTCAGAGTCATCATCGACGAAGATGCTTCCTTGAATTTCAGGAACTTGTGTACCTGTAGCATCGGGTCTAGTACCAGGACTAGCCTCATCAAAAGTGACTTCGCAAGTCTCAACAATTTTGTTAGTGTCAACATTAAAAACACGATAGCCACGAGAATGAGCAGGATATCCAAGAAATATGCCATCAAAACATCTAGACTCAAATTTATTAAGGTTGCCATGTTTAAGAATGAAGTACTTGCAACCAAAAATCTTGAAATGAGAGACTTTGGGAGAATGACCAAATCTGAGCTCATAAGAGGTCTTCCCAACCACAGATCTCAAGAAAACCCTATTGGAGATATAACAAGCAGTAGAGATCGCCTCAGCCCAAAATCTCCTAGGGGTAGAATGCTCATCTAGCATGGTCCGAGCCATCTCTACCAGGGTTCTGTTCTTCCTTTCTACAACACCATTCTTCTGGGGAACTCTAGGAGAAGAAAACTGATGCTCAATTCACCTATCAGTGCAGAAGGTAGAAAAAGAAGAATTCTTGAATTCTATCCCATTGTCACTCCTAATGGCTCTCAAAGCTCCAGGAATATCAACAGCAAGTCTAAGGACCAAATCTCTAAAGAATCCAAATGCTTCGTCCTTAGAAGCGAGAAAATAAACTCATGAATACCTGGAGTAATCATCCACAACCACCAGCACATACCATTTCCCACCATCTGACTGAACTCTAGAAGGACCAACTGTGTCTAAGTGAAGAAGTCGTCTGGTCCATCACCATTACCAAGGTAAGAGGTGGGTGGGAAGCGGACACTATCTTACTATGTCTACAGTATGAGCACACAAGATCTCTAATGACCTTCGCCTAGGCAAACCTCTAATCAAGTCCTTGCAACTGACTCTAGACAAATGATCAAAACCTATATGCCCAAGTCTACTATGCCACAAAACAAGATTAGGAGAATCAGAGGCTACAAGACACCTAGAATTTGAAGTCAAGAATTCTCAAATTAGCACAAAAGATTTTCTCAAACTGAGATCTTAAAACAAGCTCACCCGAGGAATCTAGAACTCTACACTCACCACTTTTAAACCTCACTTCTAGACCCTCATCAAGCAGCTGAGAAACAGATAGAAGATTATACCTCAGCTTACTTACCAAAGCGACGTCTTTAAGCATGAACTTGTCGTTGACGCAAGACAGTGCCCTTTTGATCCACGGTCCGGTAGAAGCATCCCCAAATGTAATCAATTCGTTACCGGATGCACGTGTGAGGGAGGAGAACCATCTAGAATCTCCGGTCATATGACGAGAACACCCGGAGTCAACAAGCCATATGTCCTCCTTCCTCGCACGACGGACCTAAAAAGCACAATCAGAAAACATCCGTGCCTCAGTACTGGGGTTAGTGATAAATGACCTAGGAATCCAAAGATCGAGAAGCACGATGTCCGGGAGCAAAGAGAGAGAAAGCAATGAAACATGATCAGAATAAAATCATAAGGATGCACATGAGAACCACCTAGACCTCTCCGAAACGATCTACCAAAAGATCGATACCCCCCCTGTCTTGGTGCTACCCGTGGTCTCTCCTCACGATATCCTAATCCAACATGCTGCCTAGACCCACCAAAAGAGTCTACAAAGTTCTCTACAAATCTAGGCCTATATGTGGTACGATATACAGGCTGCCTAGCTCTAGAGACTACAGCTGTAGACGGGACTCCTCTAATGGATCTCAAGGCGCTCATCCTCTCTTTTCTCTCAAGTTTTGCTCTCCCAAGGTAACTCAACGGTGTGGCCTTCTTTCTTGCAGAAGGTGCAATGGTACTTGACCTTTTGAGGGGTCTGTACTGAAGAAGTAAAAGCACCTTTCTTGCCAGAAAGAGTTTGAGCAAAACCAGCGGATTTGAAAACAACCCTGGATGGCTTAGGAGGTTCTAGCTCAAACAGACCATTCTTCACAACTCTAGCAATCCTAGGTGGGTTTTTCTTGGAATGCTCTAGGGGATTGAAACCTAGGCCACTGTTTTTCACGCTCACCTTGGATTGATCAAGAATCATGTTGAGTTTCTTTTTCCCACTCGAAAACTTCTCAAGAGTCACCTTGAGGTAATCATTCTCTTTAATTAGACCCTCACATCTAGTGCACTTGCTAGACTTGATTACCTCATCACGATTACTCTTAAGAAGGGCCACTTCCACTTTGAAGGCCTCACAAGACACACAATAGGATTCCTTAATCCTATTCAACTGCTCCCTAAATTTGACTCTAAATGCCTCTTGAATATGACCAATCATGGTTTCAACTTTAGCACTCAAAACACAAGAGTTAGAATCAATGACTTTCTTCGAAGCAGTAAGAGACATAGATTTTTCAATTTTAGCTTTTTCTTCAAGAGTCTTATTTAACGCTTCAATCTCTATTGTAAGCTTGGGATAATTTTCACAAGATGCAGCTCTAGAGTAAACCACCATTTCAGTCATCTCTTGCATCTTAATCCTATTATTCTTACAATAAGAGCATGTGTGACTAGCATCAAATTTTTGCAATTCCTTCAGGGCGCTATCCAATTTTAATTCAAGTAAAGCACAGTTCGAGCAAGTTAAAGGAATAGCTTCCATGGCAGTCACATCAAGAGAAATGGCATCTACAAATGTAACTAGACTTGAGAGATTCTAGTTCATCGAGAGCATCTTTTAGTTGATTAGCAACAGAGGAATGAGCAGATTTCAAGCTTGTCAATTCTTTAAGCAAGCTAGTGCAGGAATCACAAATATCATCAGGATTAATAGATTTAAGCCTAACAACTTCTAGGTTCAAATTATCAATCATAATGTCCTGCTTCTTGATCATTTTTACTTGCTTATGCAATTTCATTCAAAGAAGCACCAAAGCCCTTTTCATGTCAGCAATTGAAGGGCATACCTCATCAGGATCACTAAAAGGATCCTCATCGTTGGAGGAGTCGCTGTCGTGACTGTTTTTGGCCATGAAACACATGCCAGTGAAGTCATGAGCCTTCTTCTTGCCACGGGAGTCACTCTCGTCGTCCTCCGTTTCCGAGTCCACATCGCTCTATTTACATTCTCTAGAGCGGCAAGGACCCGGCTGACAAACTTGCGATAGTTTGTCTTCTTGGGTTTTGCATCCCTCTCCTAGGGATGTCTTCGTGTCTCCTTCTCCTCCTTGCCCTTTAGCTTGGGGCACCTGGAACGAATGTGGTTTGGCTCACCACATTCAAAGCACGTGATAGGTCCACTTCTCCTCCTATTCCTCACCTTGTTGTACGCTCTTGTGAATTTGGTGGATAGGAGGGCTAAGTCATCCTCGGGTAGTTTCTCAAGTTGCTCATCGCTCAAAGAATGCAAAGCAGATAATGAAAAACCCGATGAGCTACAATCGAGAGAATCAGAAGAACAATCCTTGGATTTGTCGACCACTAAAGCCATCGACTCTGTCTTGGGGAGACGCGAGATAAAATCAATCTCATGCGTCTTCAACCTCGAGTATAGCTTATCCATGGTAAGCTCACTCATGTGATGTTGTCATTGATGGAAGTGATCTTCATTCCCCAGACCTTCACATCAAGAGCACCCAACAGCTGGCGTGCATTTTCAGACTCAGAAAAAACTAAGTCAACAGTGCGGAGATCATGAAGAATCTTAAAAAATCTTCTCCACAGCTCATCCAAAGACTCATCAGGTCTTTGCTCGATCTTAGAGTATACTTTCTTGAGCTGGTTCTGTCTCACTTCCTTGATCGCAGTGGACCCTTCGTGATAGTCACAAAGAGTCCGCCAGATCTCATGAGCAGACCGCAAGTGAGCAACACGCTCAAACTCAGATCGACTAAGGCCTTGGATCACATAATTCCGAGCCTTGCTATTGGCCTCCACATCTGGAGTGATCATATCGTCATCGGCATGCACGACATAAGGGTTTTTCACCTTAAGTCAAATAGCGTGCCCTTGAGCCTCGATATATGCTTGCATACGAGCCTTCCAATATGCAAAGTCAACTCCATCAAAAATATGTGGCTTGGTTGAGTACTTGTCAGTCACCATGGCTCCAAAGACCGGTTAAAATCTATGAGAAGAGCTAACCAGCTCTGATACCACTTGTAGGACCGCAAAGGCGACTAGGGGGGTGAATAGGCGCTTTCTCCACTTTCTCGCCTAAATCAAATTCAACACTAACTTTACTCCTTTAGCTATGAAGGCTAAGAAGATCAGTAAGCGCACAGAGGAAGCCTTGTGCTGAATTCGATAACCCTCTCAACCACACGACACAAACGTGGAGAATTGAACTCACTGCTCGATCGAGCACCGGCGGTCGATCGGCCGAGGCGGCGGTCGGACCGACGGTCAACAATGATCGGACCGGCTACCAATCGGCGGTCGGACCGTTGAAATCGGTTCGACACGCCACTACGGGCGGTTCAAACACGGCGATCGGATCGCTGTTACAAAATCGGTCAGACCGATTTAGTCCAGTACTGAAAAACAATGCCCAAATCCAAAACGAAATTTGGTCCAACTTTTGAATCAACCAATGAACCTTGACCAAATTTGGAACACACCTCCCTAATGATATTAGAGACTTAATTCTAGTGACGATCCTCCAGATCCACTTCGTAGAATTGATCTCTCAAGGTTTTACCAAAGAAGTGCACAAACCCTAGAAATATGAAAATCTTGATTCAAGACTTGCTTGTGGGGGTTGATGATCTAGATGACTCTAGGAGTATTCCCACACATCAAAGCAAGATAAAATAGGTCAAGAGACCAAGCATAAACCCTTGAATCAAGGAAGCACCAAATTCATCCAAAAGAGAGAAGAACACAAAGAGGACAAAGATCCTTCAAGCAAGCATCACAAGATTGATTGATCACAATAGATGCTTACAAAGCCACTCCAACAAGGAGGACAAGAGCTCACACAAAGAGCACACACACAATCTCCAAACCCTAGTTTCTCCTCTCCTCTCCTCCAAACCCTAGAAAAAGATGAAGAAGTCCAAATGAGTGCTTAGGGGTTTTACATCTCCCCCCTTTCTATTTATAGGAGAGGCCTAGGGTTTCACTTTTGGGACCCACTCACACATGGGACCCACACACACAAAACTATTGAAGCAATCGCCTGCTTCACCACGTGTAGGTTGATCAGCGGCTCTCATCCTGTCGGCAAGACTCTCCTGTCCGAATCCCATCGAAACTCCCAGAGACTTGCACCGACTTCCGCACCGCCTGATCCAACCAGCTGCACCGAGCTACCCGTTCGATCCATCTTGCCCATTCTGCACCATGCTTGAGTCACACGACCTCACCCGGCATCCATGATCGTTTTGGACCTCAGCTCTCCAAGCGTAGTCCTGGTCCACCTCACCGTTGACGTCGTTGACCTGCAAGCCACCTGCACAGCAATAGGCAAACAAACCGTTTCCGGGAACAAGTTCTTCTCAACTTGACCCACATTAGTTCCATAATGCAATATGCAACAATAAAGCATTGAAGTTCAGACAATAAACACATTCATAATCAACTCAATGCCAACTTGGCTAACCTCCAAGTCATCGGCGGTCTGACCGCCCCACAAGGCCGGTCCGACCGATTTCAGGCCGGTCGGACCGATCCCACAACGGCGGTCGGACCGCCCGAAAAGACTTAGCCAAATTTTCAGCTCAAAATTCCGAAACCTTCTCGAAATTTCAACTGAATAGAACTTTTGACTGGGAGCTCCAAAAATGATGTGACCACATCCAGGAGATCCCCTCACTTGCCTACACAACCTATTTTTTGCTCAGCCCCATATTCAACTTTCGAACTTATCGGTCGGACCGCCACCACTACGGTCGGACTTCCACGGCGGTCCGACCGCCCGACACAACCGGTCGACCACTGTGGTCCGACAAACCTTGGAGCAAACCCGAAAACGCGAGATTTTGTAAACCAACAAAGCCATTGCCAATTGACTCATCATCCTGAGATCGTGCACATATCCTCACGATATCCACAGTTATTCATGATAATTGGTTGGTTTGATTTATAAAATAAAATTTTAACTTTTGACTAAAGCGACCATGCTAACAATGGTTGCGTCCTATAGTTGATATGGCTCTTATACTATCTCTGTAAGGACACCAAATTTCCGAATCCAAGCCCTCTGCATATTCCAAACTAGTCCCATGATTAGTAGCTAGTTCATACAGAGACATCATTGATGAAATTATATCCATACGGCGAAAAAGCTAAGAAGTAGGCAAAATAATATTAATAGAAGCAACAGACCTTATGATCAAGATTTACATAGTTTGCCTACGCGGAGCTTAAGACAAAAAAGTAAACTTGCGGCGGAATAAAACAACTCGTGGTAGCCATCCAACATGCCCATAAGAAATCAGGTGGAGAACGCGGCCTAGTTCGCATGGTCTTCGAAATACTCCTCCTCATAGAACTCTGTGTTCCCTAGTTCTTCCTCGGTGACTGATCAACAATGACGCAAAATCGTGAATATCAGCAAGTCGTAGGAAAATGTATGCAAATAGTATTCATTCAAGACTTGAACAATGATATATTTATGGCTATTTCGTAGAAAGCAGTATTGATAGTAAATAGATTGGAAAGTACAATTTAAAAGATTAAATACAGAAGTAAACAAGTACTTTGAAACAACTAGTGAACTACCAGTTCACTTCCCAACCAACAACCGGTGAACTACCTGTTCACTTCCCAACCAAACCATCAAAATATTTTTATGAAAATCTACCCCTCGTTCTTAAATCACCAAGCATTGTCCATAACCGGGGACACGGCTATTCGAATAGTTTTACACTCTGCAGAGGTTGTACAGCTTGACCCACAAGAGATAATCAGTTTATCATGTCCATCCGAAACACTTTCGAAGCTATGCGACTAAATGATTATCATAAGTTTTTACAAAGCTCTGTTTTGACCCAGTTCTGCTTGCTAAGGTTTCGCCTAAATCCGCCCCCCTCTTGTGCCAAACGAACAACCCAAATAGAAACAAATCAAAACATTGCTAATTATTTGCCAGGTCCACCCCATACTGGACATGTGGTTGTACGGTATGGCCCAGATCAATGGCGCACAAATTTAAGTCCTTAGTGACTACTCAGTCGAGGCAACCACATGCAGAATCATCCCGTTTACTGCACGATCATTCGCCCGAGTATGAAGTTATTTTTTATCAACCTGACCAAATGGCAACCCTTGCCATTGCACAACAAATTTTAATAACAGTGGCCACACCACAATTCCATATCTCATTAAGTCAATTTATCAATTTTGAACATATGATCATGAATCCCATCGCAACTAGGCATGGCAAGGCACAAAAGATACCCTTGTTGGTACTAAAATATGTCCAACTAAAATTAACCCAACCTATTATGTCCAACGGTACATGTCATTCACAATTATTCAAGGAGGTATAATATCAAATAGGTATTTAACTATTCCTAAAAACAATTGATATAAACTTAGCAATGCATGTTGATATAAAAGAATATAATTTTGTAAAAATGGGTACGACATGTTCAAAGGTCTACGACTTGCCTTCGTTAAAGGTTTGAGTTGCTTCGGCAAACGGGTCCAAGAATTCTTCGGAATTGTCAGAATCTATACGCGTAAAAAGAGCCGAATAGATACAATAAATCCAAGTAAAATCCAAAGATTATCGAATTAGAAACAAATGAAAGGTACTGAATTTAGATGAATTTAGGAACAAGAATCGACACAATGGGAGTTCGTATGAAGGAGAATGAACGTCCAAAAGTTTCCAATCGCATGAAATGATAGAAATTAGAAAAGGGACTGTGCTGAAAAGAAACTATGCTGATTCAATTTTACATAGTAAAGGAAAATGTGTGGATGAAATTGGGAACCCGCTTTCTAGTGAGACAAGAGAGAAAGAGAGGAAGGGCTTCTGTGTATGACTAGAGGGCCCCACATGTAAGTGGCATTAAGCAAAGAAAGAAGGAGACAGAGCACAGGCAGCAGAGGAGGCTGTAACACGCTGGCTATTCGGAAGATAAAATGTTACCTAAAGAACTAACATACAACCACATTGCGGAAGAATTTAAACCGTAACTCATCTAAAAATATAAAGAGATCAACTTTAATAGTACCATGGCAGGAATAAAGACTGAATCCAAATAATTATCTCAAGGGGTGATCAAGGACCACAAGCAGTACCTAAGCAACCATAACTTGGAGAGAGATATCAACCACATCTAACTTTATGTATTACAGTTCATCAATTAACGAATGAAAGACAAGAACCAAATCATATTATTGAAACTTGATTATGGTGAAGTGAATGAATAGTGCATGTCTACTCCCTCCCAAATGCCATCCTCAAGAATCACCTAAAATAAACAACAAAAGTAAGAATGAGTACCGAAGGAATATATGAATGAATGGAATGAATGGATGTAATGGAAGGAATGGACTGCACACATGCTTATACCGGTATAGCTAGTGACAGACCCGTCGGTGTTCACTTAAGCCCATATTTAACGAAATACGGGGATCCAAATCCCGTATGAAGAACGTTTCATACGGGAGTCCAAATCTGCCCACATTAGAATGGTGGGTCTTACATGCCCATACTATAATTGATGGGTCTTTATTTTCCACTCCCGTGGAAGGAACACGAATAAATGAATGAATGGAATGAAACATGAATAATGAAAGACATCATCTCTTTCAACATGGATTAACGGATATGAAAGGAACATGAAGCATTGAATGAAATCATGGATCATAAAAATAACAATATGAATACAAGCACTCATCATTCATCAACATAAAGAATCACAATGTACTTGCCTTCCGCGTTGTGACGCGTTAGGAGGCAACGAAGGTGCTCCTAAACTCGATGCCTCCCCGCCTACGCACGAATGTACTTGAAATAAGAACAACATGGTACAAAATGATACCAATAATGTTCTACAACACCTTCCTGATAACCCAAGAGTTAACTAATAGATCTATTCTGAAAACAAACAACTCAATCACAGCAAGGAATATGGACAGCAGCACGGAAAAATTCATATTTATTAATATGGGACTCGGAATGAGATGAGGCCAGATCCTATAGAAACTTAACGAACATATCTACAGAATTCTAGTTGACAAGATCACCCAATTCAGCCAAAATAAAATGCTATCCAATAGGTGAAGATACAAAACAGACTCTGTCTAGACGAACGGAAGAGCAGTGAAGAAAAGATCACAACTTTTAATCTACAAATCCTATTGGGGTGTTCTTTATCAATCTGAAAAAATTATAAAAATTGCTACAATAACCTAGTTGGGTGTAAACCCTAAATCTGTCATTAACTTACTCATATTTAAAAGACAACTTGATAGTTCATTCTTGTAATACACCGGAACCGAATCGATAAAAAGAAAGAAGTCGGAGGGAGTAAAAGAAACAGTTTTCATCGGATTTTTCCAATCAGCGGGGGGGGGGGGGTATATGTTATTTTCCGTCAACTTTGGCCGCGATCCATGACCAGTGGCCCAAGAGGGGTCGGCCGCCCATGTAGGGGCGGCCAAAAGGGGGCGCCACTCCCCCAAACCCTAGCCGCATCTCCTCCCTCCGCTTTGGCCGCCTCCTCCCCTCCCCAAAGCCGGCTCCATTGCTGCTCCTTGGTGCCTCCTCGCAGTGGTGGTGCCATCTCCGGTGATCCCCGTCGCTCCTCCTCAAGGTCCCCTCCAACATCTCCGCTCTCGCCGACGCCGACGGCCGCTCGTCGCCTCCGGTGGCGGCCCTAAGAGAGGGAAGAGATGGGAAGGGAGGAAAGCCCGGTGCAGCGGATCATCGTCGTCCTACTGGTCTACAAGGGTAATTAGACCTCCGATTCGTTGTTTGATTCCATTAGAGTTGAGAATCCGATTGGATTTGTAGTTTTGTTTTAATTCTGTTAGTAGATTGATTCTGTCCAGTACGTTGTACCTCAGTTTTGGGTGTCGTAGAGGCCGAATTGGACATCTGTGTCTTCTGGAGAATTGTTCCTGGTTTCATTAGATTTCTTTTGGCACCTGGATCACTAATTTTCACCCAGTAGTTTAAAGGTTATGACTGTTTTACCACGTACTGCTCTGTCTGACCGAAATGCTGGGTATAGTCGGTTGCACCTAGGTTTTGATCTAGTTAGAGACAGAATCAGGTCGGCCACCCAACTAGGTTTATGAAGATAATTTCACCATGTTTCTATGCTGATAAAGATCACTTTATTTGGATCAGTGGTTTAAAAGTTAGAGCCTTTTCTGTAGGGCTGTTCTGAATTCTGGGCAGACTGCGGTTATAGTTTTTCATTGGATGGTTAGACCTCTGTTTTGGCCGAATTAGAGTTTACCATCAACTAGAGTTTAGTAGCCAATTACGTTAAGAGAAGTTGAGCACTGGTTTCAGGTCTTTTGTACTTACGGTTATTTATTGGTGAATTTTTTACTAAAACTGCCAGTTTAGGGGTATTTGGAATGTTTGGGCGAATGGATCAAATTGAACCTTTTGTTTGGTTGGTTTGGTTAGAGATTGTGGGAGGGCACGTGTAGCAATGTCTTGCTCGTTTGTCCTTATTTTGATTATTTTATATTGTAGGCGGTGAAGCGGTGAGTGGAGGGGTATCTCAGTTACCTCCCAACCCGTCGCAGCGCGGCAGGCAAGTACTTGTATGCTAATATTGAAACAATATGTGATGTATGTGTACATGGTTACTTGTTTTCATGTGTAGTTGAATGCCATGTGTATTTATTTCCATTAATGCTTGATGTTCAAACTTACCATGAGATCACATCATGTCATGCATGAATGCATAATGACCACGAAAGTGGAGTTCTTGTGTAAGACCCATCAATTCCAGTATGGGCATCTGAAATCCCATCAATTCCAGAATGGGTACATGTGTCCACCATTCCAATGTGGGCCACGTTGGACGGCCGTATGAAACGTTCTTCATACGGTAACTTTTAGTGAACACCGACGGGTGCTTCACTCGCTATACCGGTATATGCTGCGATATGTCCACTTCCTTCATTGCATCATTGCATTTCATCCATTCATAAGAATTGTTTCCAATAAATGTTCAATCTGTGATAGTATATATGATTCATTGGATGTTGATTGATACTTTCAAGTACTTGCTGAGTCTTTGGCTCATTCTTGCTTTGTTGTTTTATTTAGGTAAATGATAAGGAAGAACGGTTTCTTGGAGGGTAGATCAACATGATGCACTCACTACCATAATCCAAAACATTTGAGAACTTAATATTGTCTTCTATTTATAACTTGTGTTGAATTGTAATAAGCCAACTTGGCCGTATTTACCATATCTCCCTGAAATATTTATTTCCAATCCGTTGATTAAACTGTTGATGATTTCCTGTTCATGTATATCCTGGTGGTATGCCAATTCTAGAAATACTTATTGTTGTGAATTTCCTAAAGATTAGTGATTGTAGGTGACATCTTGACTTCCTTATAGTCAGGGTGTTACAGTTGGTATCAGAGCGAGCTTCAGGTCCGTGGTAATAATATTAAAATGACACACTGTGCACAATAGGAAGGGTTGAGTAAACTATTGTTTTCCGCAATTGCTTGGTTATGTTCCAATTATTTTGTTTATCAGTTCGTTGAGCTAAGTGTTTGGTTTTCTTTCTGTTGTGTTGTTCATAGATGGCAAGAGGTAGAGGCCGTGGTCGTGGTCGTCCACCGACCCGTAGTCGTGGTCGTGGCCGCGTCCGCAGCCTACATCGCCTTCGCTCAAGGGTTGGTGGCCGCCATCGAGGAGATTGCCTCATTGCGCCCCGGTCGCCGAGCCACCGCCGCAAGCGGTGATCTTATTCAGAACCTATTAAGGGAGAATCAACAACTCCGCCAACAATTGCAGGCGGCCATTCCTGCGGCTGCTGCGCCTGTGGCGGAACCTGTTGCTACTACTGTTCCACCCGAGGTTAGGATGAGCCTCCGTGAGTGGATGTCGCTTCGTTTGGACACTTTTGATGGAGCGGGCACACCGGTTCAGGCTGCGTACTGGTTGAGGTACATGGAGCGTCAGTTTGGGGCATTAGAGCTGGCAACCGCGCAGAAGGCGCGATTTGTGGCCTTTCACCAAGGGCCAGCCGACATCCGTGGGAAGGAGTCTGTCTTCCAGACTCAGTAGCAGGTCCTGTGCATTTGGGAGGTATTTGTGGAGAGGTTCAGGACACAGTTTTATCCTAACTCCTTCATTGAGAAAATGGAGCAATCACTCCTGACTTTTGTGCAAGGGAAGATGACAGTATCTGAGTATGAGGCCGGGTTCAACAATCTGGTGCATTTTGTACCAGCCGTGGCAAGTGATGATAAAGAGAAGGCTAAGAGGTTCCGGCGGGGCCTCAATCAGGAGTATCGCCAAATTTTGGGAGCGACGGGTCTGCGTGATTTTAGCTCGGTGGTTGAGCAGGCTAGAGGGATGGAGTTGGAAAGAGCTCCTTCGCCGCAAGGGCATGTTGCTAGTGGTTCTGCTACTATCGTGGATCTCGCGGTGGCGAAGCGGAGTTTCGTTGGAGGAGGTGGGTCTTTTCGACACCGCCGCTAAGAGGTTTCAAAGAACCAAAACTCCCATCCGGTTCAAGATGGCGCCTTCCTCTTGGCGCCACGTTCTTCATCTTCGCCCCTACGATTGCGCCCTGCTCCAGTCGAGCATGAAGTGTTTTCGGTGTGGTGACGGGCATCGAGCTTCAGAATGTTCCTTCAAGGGAACATGCCAGCAGTGTGGTCGGGAGGGCCACAAGTCCTTAATGTGCAAGCAAAAATCCAGCTAGTATCATCAAATGGGAGACCGTCCCAGCAGCCTTCTTCCTCCGGCTTCCACAGAGGTTCGATTCAGACTGACGAGCAGCGGTTCTCGCACCACAAGTACTCCAAAGATGGGTTCCACTGCAGCTTTTACTCGGCGCCTCTGCGCAGGTTCTATTGAATCCCGCACCATCCGCACCTCCGTCGCTTGTCCCTCCAAAGAACTGTTTCCGCTTTCCGTCGCAGAGTGTCGGTCGTCTTTCTGACCGTGCATCGGGTCTACGCCATGCCCACCCTCGAGACTTTGGGACGCCCCGATGTGGTGACAGTACTTTACTAGTGGATTCGCATGATGCCTTTGTCTTTGTTTGATTCGGGGTTACTTACTCGCTCGTGTCTTTGGAGTTTGTTAGAAAAGTGGGTTTGAGTTTTCACTTATTTTCGAGTCGGTGGTAGTCGACTCTCCAGAGGTCTTATTTCTAGCTCTACCGTCTGTCCGGTTGTTCTATAATTATTGATGATGAGGTTTTCACCGCTAATCTTATGGTTATTCAATTGGCACCTTCGATGTTATTCGGTATGGTGGTTATTCCAATACCGCGCCAAGATTTGTTGTTTCGAAGACGGTGACCTTGCTAGCTCCTTCTAGTGAAGAACCGTATTCGAGGCAATGCACCGTCGATTCAAGATTTGTGCCGCTAACCTATTCCCTAGCCGCCATGCATCGACCATCGGATTACTTTGTTCCTCAATGAAAAGACCGATTCTTCGCGCGTATTGAGGAGATTCGATTGTGAAGGAGTTTTCCGATGTCTTTCTGTAGAACTTCCGGAATGCCTCCGGTGAGGAGAGTGGAGTTCGGATTGATCTTATTCCGAACTCGCCTTTATCCAAGTCTCCTTACCGATTGGCTCGCCCTTTCAGAAGAATTGAAGAAACAATTGACGACTGCTGTCCAAAGGTATGATTCAACAGAGCGTATCGCCATGGGAGCGCTGTTCTTTTTACTAAGAAGAAAGATGGCGGTGGCGATAAAGCGTGGATTATCGAGCTCTTAATCAGCGATCGTGAAGAACAAATATCCTTTGCCTCGCATTGAGGATCTTTTCGACCCGCTTGAAAGGAGCTAGGATATTTTCCAAGATTGACCTCGATCGGGTTATAATCGATTCGAGTTCGTGAGCATGATATTGAGAAAATGGCTTTTCTACGAGGTATGGTCATTATGAGTATAAAGTTATGTCTTTTGGACTAACGAATGCTCTGCAGCTTTCATGGAAGCCATGAATAAAGATGTCGCATCAATACCTTGATGATTTCGTTGTGGTATTCATAGATGATATCTTGATTTATTCCAAGACGGAAGAGGATCACACCCACCATTTGCGGTTGGTGCTTGAAACTTTAAGAGAGAATCAATTATATGCCAAGCTGAAGAAGTGTGAGTTCTGGATTTCTGAAGTTGGGTTTCTGGGTCACGTTATTAATCAGAAGGGAATTTTAGTTGATCCTAGCAAGATTTCGACAGTGGTAGAGTGGAAGAGACCAACCAATGTCAAAGAAGTAAGAAGTTTTCTGGGTTTAGCTGGCTATTACCGGCGGTTTGTGGAGGGTTTTTCAACTATTGCTAAACCAATGTGTCCCAGTTGACACAGAAAGGGGTTAGGTCCCAGGGGTCTGATGCTTGTGAGCGCAGTTTTTGCACTTTGAAAGATAGATTAGTGACTGCTCCAATTCTTACTCTTCCTGAGCCTGGGAAGAGATTCACTATCTATTCAGATGCGTCCATAGTTGGACTTGGTTGTGTACTCATGCAGGATGGTAAAGTGATTGCATATGCATCGAGACAGCTGAAGAAGCATGAACAGAATTATCCCACCCATGATCTAGAACTTGCTGCAGTGATTCACGCCTTGAAGATCAAGGCCATTATTTGTACGGTGAATCTTGTGATGTGTTCACCGACCACAAGAGCTCAAATACATCTTTACCTGTAGGACTTGAACTTGAGACAGAGGAGATGGTTAGAGTTGATCAAGGACTATGATCTTACTATTCAGTACCATCCCGGCAAGGCTAATGTGGTAGCTGATGCATTGAGTCGCAAGGCGACACCTCCTACCCTCAGTTGTCTTATTGCTGACTTTGAGCGTATGGATATTTCCTTCTGCTTTGCGGGTACCGCACATACCGAGACTCAGTTGCTTTTAGAGTCAGCTCTTCCAGATCGGGTGCGAGTAGCACAAAGAAGAAGATCGATGCTCCAACGAGTGAGGAAGCGTTGTGCTGAGGGCAAGCAATGTCATTTCAGTGTGGACAAGTTTGATTCTTTGCGATTTAAAGGACGCCTCTGTGTGCCACAAGAGTCTCAGGTTAAACTGGAGATTTTGAAGGAGGCCCATCGTACTCCTTATACCGTACATCCTGATGAGACCAAGATGTACAATGATTTAAAGAAAAGTTTCTGGTGGAAACGAATGAAAATTGATATCGCACAATATGTGGCTTCATGTGGGGTGTGCCAGCGGGTCAAGGCTGAGCACATGTAATAATCTCAAAATAAATAATAATAATAATAATAACCTCGTTAGGGCCTATGCGTAATTAAAAAAAATGTAAAAACGAGAAGTTATTTTTTTTGGGCCGTGCTATAAAAGGATCAGAGAAATTAGGGGGTCAAGGAACCCTAGCTCTCGTTTCTAATTTTTTCGAGCGCCGCCATCGTTTTCCTCGTTCTCGTCGCGTGGGGACCATCTCCAGGGAATTGCCGTTCGGCCGACGAGCGGACGCCCGTGAGGTTGCACGTCCGCGCACGTGGGTTTGCCGGGCTGCCTCCTACCCGGCCGCATTACTTCGTGCCGTGCGCAGCGTCGCCTGCCGTGTCGCCCGGCCACCGAACGCCAAGTGCCGCCTGTGCAGGTGCGTGGAACTTGGACGACTCAACCGCCTGCGTTGGTTGCTGCCGCACGTCATCTGCTATTTTGCTTGCCCGCCGTGGATTGGTTTGTGTTTCTTTTACCTGGTTCATTGCACTGCCATAACTAATAATGGGATTACCTCTTTTGTGTACTGCTAAGTCTAGCTAATCATTGGGAGGTGCCACTCTTGTATGCATGCACGTGATTAGTGGTAGCTAATTGCTTTAGGCCGAATTGGTGTGTGATTAGAGAAGTACATATTGTACAGTGGATAGAAATAGATGAATTAGCTATTGCTAAGTAGTAGTTAACTAGTTGGCCGTAGCATTATATGCATGCAGACTAGAATGATTTGTCGGAACAGTAAGGGAGTTTATTATGATGTTTGTAGTTGGAGATATCGATCAATAGATTAGTTTTGGTCTGCTGTCCTGTTGTACGATTTATTCGGGTACCTTAATGGCGGATTTTGGAAATATCATCTACTAGTTAATTGTATATAATTTCGATATCTTTCTATATAATATTTAATCATGTCGAGCGGACAAGTAGAATTCGAGATATGAATTTTGGAAGATTTCTGTCTTTGTGGTTATCGTCTTTCGGCGCTGTTTTGGTAGACTATAGATTACAAATAGTAAATAGACTAATTAGAGTTTTTGATCTACATGAAAGATGTAGATAATTGTCTAAGGGTTCTGTAGAATCCGAGAACTCGAATTTTGGTTGGGTAAAACAAAAGTTATGAATTTAGTAAGACCCGCTGTCCCGAAGCGGACAGATCGGTTTTCTGGGCTAAAAACGGAGGGTTAGATGATTTAATTAGAAGACTTTGTAATCTAAGAAAATGAGGGAAAGTTTGTGTAGAATCCAGGACTGGGTGGTTTGTCGTGATCGGACTTTTGAGTCGAAAGTTACGCTCTTTTTAGTAACAGCACAGCTAGGGTTGACTTTTCGGTACCGGAGAAGCGTGGTATATTTGGGGACGGGTAGGAGTGATGTCTATTGATTGCTATTCTTGATGATGTAGCTTGTATTGAAATTTGTGTATTTAATGTAGGAGAGACATCGTGCTTGTTGCCATCTTCTAGTCAAATCGTGCATCGCAACCAGTAAAGGCAAGTGCATAGTAGACATCGATCAATGATTGATCACTGTTTCCTTTATCTTCTATTTCCATTATTGTTGTGCTTTTATTTTATTTAATTGCAAGCAATGGAATGGTATGGATTTATAATGTTAATGGACATGATGAAAAATTAGATATGATGAGTATTATGAAATTATGCATGTTTGCATTCATAAGCATCTTTGCATATGAGCAGGTGATCATGAATGATCACAACTCCACGGGAGTGGAGGAGGTCCCCGATCCTTGTGGAGGAACGGGCTTGAGAGTGAATGTTGTCGCGAGCATTCACTCATGCTATACCGGTATACGCGAAAGAAGTGCATGTGGACATGTAGATTAGAGTTGCATTGATATATGAGATTAATGGGTGTGAAACAAAGGGAAGATAACCGCATGAGAATATTAATAGAAGAACCTATGATGATAATGAAGTTATTGAATGCTGTTGATTTATTATTGTTCGTTGTATATTGATGTGTTTGCTGAGTCGTGAACTCACCCTTGCTCTTTTGTTGTCTTTAGGTGATCTTCGAGGACGCCGTGACTGAGAGCGAGTAGAGCACATGGAGTAGATCCATACTTCAATCACATGATCATTTGCCATAAGAACCTTTTTATTCAATGCAGGATTACTCTAGGACATGTTAGAGGTTGAATAAAGTTTAGGACAACGTTTCGAACTAGACTATTTGTTTCAATGATTTGGATTCATTGGTTGATGCTATTTTGGATTATTTACCTGGTTATATTCCCCCTTGCTTATTTATTTTCGCTTGATCCATATTTATGCATGTTCTTTTGTGATCCATGGTTATGTCCATTGATGTTTTCTTGCTGAAATTTTATAGTGTGTCGATAATTATTAGTTTAGAGAGTAGTTTAGTGGCATTCCAGGCTCAGTGTTGGGCTGGGGTGTTACAGCACAAGCGACCAGCAGGACTGTTGCAACCCTTGGAGGTACCAGTTTGGCCATGGGACGATATATCTATGGATTTTGTGGTTGGTTTACCTCGCACGCAGCGAGGAAAGGATGCTATTTGGGTAATTGTGGACCGTTCAAGAAGTCGCACATTTCATTCCTATTCGTACAACCACCCGCAAGCGATTTGGCTCCTCTTTATGTACGAGAAATTGTGCGTTTGCACGGAGTGCCAAAGACCATTGTTTCTGACCGAGATGCCAAGTTCATTTCCAAATTCTGGGAGAGTCTGCAGAGTGCATTGGGCACACAACTACGTCTTAGCACGGCCTTTCATCCCCAAACGGATGGCGACCGAGCGCACCATTGCATACATTAGAAGACATGCTCAGTGTTGTGTTTTATCCTCGAAAGGGAATTGGGAAGAGCATTTAGCTTTGGCAGAGTTTGCTTATAACAACAGTTATCATACCAGATTCGAGCCGCACCATTCGAGGTTCTTTATGGGCGTAAGTGCAGTCCCGTAGCTTTGGAATGAGGTTGAGAGCGGCGCCTTGGGTCCCGACGGGTTCAAGCAAATGGCTAGAGTGGCAGAGGTTAGGTAGAATTTGTTGGCTGCCCAGAGCCGACAGAAGAGCTACGCTGATGTCAGAAGACGAGACTTGGAATTCGAGGTGGGAAATGAAGTTCTGTTGAGAGTATCGCCATCTAAAGGCGTAGTGCATTTCGGCACTAAAGGGAAGCTTAGTCCAAGGTATGTTGGACCATTCGCAGTCGTGGCACGAATTGGGAAACTAGCTTACCGTTTGGACCTTCCCGATTCTATAAGTGGAGTTCACAATGTGTTTCATGTTTCGATGTTGAGAAAATTTCTAAGAGACCCAGAACATGTCATCCCTTTGGAGCCTTTGATTGTCAAGCAAGACCTTACCTTCGAGTCCCGGCCAGTGAAGATATTAGAAGAATCAGAATGGGTTTTGAGGAACAAAACCTTGAAGTATGTTAAAATCCTTTGGTCTCATCAGTCTGAAAGAGAGGCCACCTGGGAGTTGGAGTCCCGCATGCGAGAACAATACCCTGACCTGTCCGATTAAGGTAAATTGTTTAAGCTGTAATTTCTGGTATTTTCTTTCTGTTGGATTGTTGAATGGATTCGAGGTCGAATCCTATTAAGGGGGGTGGACTGTAATACACTGGAACCGAATCGGTAAAAAGAAAGAAGTCGGAGGGAGTAAAAGAAACAGTTTTCGTCGGATTTTTCCAATCAGCGGGGGGGTATATGTTATTTTCTATCAACCTGGGCCGCAGTCCGCGACCCAGATGGCCCAAGAGGGGGCCGGCCGGCCCATGTAGGGGCCGGTAAAAAGGGGGCGCCTCCCCAACCCCCAAACCCTAGCCGCCTCGCCTCCTCCCTTTGGCCGCCTCCTCCCCTCCCCAAAGCCGGCTCCATTGCTGCTCCTTGGTGCCTCCTCGCAGTGGTGGTGCCATCTCCGGTGATCCCCGTCGCTCCTCCTCAAGGTCCCGTCCAACATCTCCGTTCCCCGCCGACGTCGACGGCCATTCGTCGTCTCCCGATGGCCGGCCCTAAGAGAGGGAAGAGAGGGGAAGGGAGGAAAGCCCGTGTGCAGCGGATCATCGTCGTACTACTGGTCTACAAGGGTAATTAGACCTCCGATTCGTTGTTTGATTCCATTAGAGTTGAGAATCCGATTGGATTTGTAGTTTCGTTTTAATTCTGTTAGTAGATTGATTCTGTCCAGTACGTTTTACCTCAGTTTTGGGTGTCGTATAGGCCGAATTGGACATCTGTGTCTTCTGTAGAATTGTTCCTGGTTTCATTAGCTTTCTTTTGGCACCTGGATCACGAATTTTCACCTAGTAGTTTAAAAGTTATGACTGTTTTACCACGTACTGCTCTGTCTGACAGAAATGCTGGGTATAGTCGGTTGCACCTAGGTTTTGATCTAGTTAAAGTCAGAATCAGGTCGGCCACCCAACTAGGTTTATGAATATAATTTCAAAATGTTTCCAGGCTGATAAAGATCACTTTATTTGGATCAGTGGTTTAAAAGTTAGAGCCTTTTCTTTAGGGCTGTTCTGAATTCTGGGCAGACTGCGGTTATAGTTTTTCATTGGATGGTTAGACCTCTGTTTTGGCCGAATTAGAGTTTACCATCAACTAGAGTTTCATAGCCAGTTACGTTAAGAGAAGTTGAGCACTGGTTTCAGGTCTTTTGGACTTACGGTTATTTATTGGTGAATTTTCTAGTAAAACTGCCAGTTTAGGGGTATTTGGAATGTTTGGGCGAATGGATCAAATTGAACCTTTTGTTTGGTTGGTTTGGTTAGAGATTGTGGGAGGGCACGTGTAGCAATGTCTTGCTCATTTGTTCTTATTTCGATTATTTTATATTGTAGGCGGTGAAGCGGTGAGTGGAGGGGTATCTCAGTTACCTCCCAACCCGTCGCAGCGCGGCAGGCAAGTACTTGTATGCTAATATTGAAACAATATGTGATGTATGTGTACATGGTTACTTGTTTTCATGTGTAGTTGAATGCCATGTGTATTTGTGGATATCATGGGGATATTCTCCAGATCTTAGGATGATGTGACAATTGGCAATGGCGTTAACGGTTTGTCGTTTCACGGGTTTTCGACAAAGTTTCAGATCTGCTCAGCATTTCGATAGGCGGTCCGACCGCCATAGCATGGCGGTCCGACCGTCCCAAATCGGTCGGACCGCCATGCGGCGGTCGACCGCCGTGACCAAAATGGTCGAATGGTGGGCAAAAATAGGTGTTGTAGACAAGTGAGGGATCCTAATACACTTGGTCTCATAATTTTGGAGTTTCCAAGCAAAAGTTCTATTGGTTTAAAGTTTCCAGTAGGTTTCGGATTTTCAGGGGTTGAAAATTGGCTAAGTCCCTACGGGCGGTCTGACCGGCCTTGTGGTGGCGATCGGGCCGCCTGTTACGGCCGACCGACCCCGAGGGGCGGCCCGACTTGCTCGACTTGTTCATCGCCAACTTCGTGGCGATGATGTTTTGTTAGGTCAAAGTCATGAGTTTGGTGCATATGTGTTGCATGATGCATGTTTTGACTAACGTGGGTCAAGTTGTGAAGAACTTGTTCCTGATTCGATTTGCTTGTTTATTGTTGTGCAGGTTGCTTGGTGGTCAACGACGGTCAACGGCGAGGATGATCGGGACTAGGCTTGGAGAGCTGAGGTCCAGAACGATCGACGATGCCGGGTGAGGTCAATGAACTCAAGTGTGGTGCAGAATAGACAAGGATGACCGCAGGCAGTTCGGTGCGACTGGTTGGATCAAGCGCGCGGGGCGGTGCAAGTGCCATGGTGGTTCTGGTGGGAGCCGGATGGGAGAGACTTGCCGACATGTTGAGAGCCGCTGATCAACCACACGTGCGAAGCATGGGTGGTGCTTCACAAAGATGGGACTCGGTCTTTGCAAAAGATCGAGAAGGGTATTTTGGTAATTATACCAAATACCGCTTGGTGACTTTTGACGACTCGCGCGCAAGATGGCGTGGAGAAGCGGAGTAGGTCAAGAGGAGATGAAGACGGCGCTTCGAGAGGCGTGCGTGTGTGACCCGTTTGTTTTGGGCCTTAACGGGAGCCCATTAGGGTGACTCTTCTAGAAGGTTTAAGTCTCCACTATAAATAGAGGAGGGAGGTGGTCGCACCCTTCAACCCTTTCATGCTTGAAACCCTAGTTTTGGCTTAGGTGCTTAGGGAAGGTTTAGTGGAGGATAGGGTTCTAGAGAGAGAGAGATGTTTTGATCTTGTGTCCATGCGATCCGTATGAGTGGTCAGAATCGATACATTATCAAATCAATCCAAAGAAGAGTTCTCTTCAAGATGAGTTCATTTGCCCTTCTTCTCTCTATTTGGTGATTTTGAGTCTTTCTTTGATTCGCATGTTTTTGATTGATTTCTTTATATGATCTAGCTTGTGTGACATGTGGGAACACATCTAAGATCATCTTGATCATCAATCACCCACGAGCAAGTTTTTGGATCTAGTTTTCGTTTTGACTCGGTTTTGAACCATCCTCTCTCAAACTGAAAAAGGTCATAACTTTTCCATGGATCTTCACGATCTTCGATTGAATAGGTTCCCTGACATCCTAGAGAAGGTGTGTTCCAAGTTTCATGAAGTTTGGAGTTGTAGATCAAAAGTTAGACCTATTTGCAACTTCGTTTTTGGCCGATTTCACTGCTCATCTTTGGAGGTCGGACCGCCTCTCAGAGGTCGGACCGCCCATAGGACCGGTCGGACCGCCTTGAATAGAGGTCGACCACCCCACACTTAGGAAATTAAGCTTCGTTGTTTTTGGTTGTTTTGCTTCGGGTTTTGATTGATTCAATCCTAGTCTTCCATTTGATCTTGGTATATCGATCTTCATAGCTTCTATAGCTATTGGAGTGAAATTTGTGTTGAATCTAATCGTGGTTGAAAAAGTGAGCGTGCTCCTATTCACCCCCTCTACTCGCCTTTTCGGTCCAACAGTGGTATCGAGCCCTGTTAGTTCAATCTTGATCTTAACCGTCCTTTGAACTTGGCGATGGATAAGTACTCGACAAAGCCGCATGTCTTCAATGGGCTCGACTATGCCTATTGGAAGAATCGCATGCAGTCTTCCTTGAGAGCGAAGGACAAGCTATATGGGAGGTTGTTCGAGCTCGCTGCTTTTACTCGAGATTGCCACGCAAGCTTGGCAATACTTTGGCTAACAACAACAAGGCAAAGAATCTCCTATATGCCGGGCTTGGTAGACAAGAGTATGACAGATTTGCAATCTTACGATCAAGACATGAAATTTGGCACACCCTCGAAACTTACCATGAGGGATCGTCCCAGATTAAACAAGTGCGCCAGACGGTCTATAAGTTTAGAGTACAACAAATTCGAGATGCGTCCTGGCGAGAGCATCGATGACGTTTTTACTCGCTTCAACAAGGTTGTCAATCAGATGAAAGCTGTTGACATTGAGTACTCTCAATCTGAGAATGCCACTCACCTCTTGGCTGCAATCAACACCAAGGAGTAGGAGATGAAGGCTACCGCCATAGAGGAGAACGCCGATCTCTACTCTCACCTTGAGCCGCTTTATAGTAAGCTCAAGACTCATGAGATCAAGAGAGGTAGTCTTCCTAAGAAGGATAGCATGGCTTTGGTAGCTGATCCTCTTTCAAGAGCTTCTGATGGTTTTTCTGAGTCCTCTTCGGGTTTTTCTCTTGCCTGTTTATCCACAATTCGTGAAGAGGATTTTGAGAGTCTTCCTGAGCCCGAGCTAGCCCTCATAGTCAAGAAAGTCACACGGGCTTACAACAATGTGAGAAACAAAAAGAGAGGTGGCCCTGTGACTTGCTACGAGTGTGGTGAGCTTTACCATATTCGCTAACTGGCCCAAGCTGAAGGGTAAGGGTAACCATAAGGAGGGAAAGCCAGCTTGGAAGAAGCCTCAAGGGAACAAATCAAGGTTTGATGCTGCCAAGCTGATGAAGGCTGCTCACCGGGTCCTTGCCGCCTTTGGAGATCAATCCTTGAGCGATGTGGACTCTGGGAGCGAGGAGGACAAGGAGGAGGAGGAGCCACCTCAAGACAAGAAAGGGAAGGCCAAGGACTTCACCCAGATGTGCTTCATGGTCGACTCACGACGCCGATGATGATGATGAGGTATCCCTATCTTATGATGTCCTTTCTGCTAGATGCGAGAACATGTATGAGCAATTGCTTAGTCAGGATAAGGCTTTAAAGTTCATCATGGTTAAGAACAAGGATCTAGAGTCACAAGTTGAAAATTTGACATTGGAACTTGTGAATGCTAAGAGTCTAGACGTTGATGAATGTTCATCTTGCCATGCTTTGCACTCCGAACTGTCTAAACTGCAATCTGCTCTTAATACTGCTTTGCATCAACTTGAAAATGCTAGAACTGAGCTAGTTGAGGTCAAATCGCTCCATGTCTTAAATGCTTAGAGTCTAGCAAGTTGGATGTTTCAACCAAGAGAGTCTCGCTCTTGCTCTCATTGCTTAGAACATGAACGTGAAATTAAAGACATTTTAAAAGCAATAGAGAGAAATATGCCAAGCTTAAGGATATTAATTCTGCTAATTGTACTTTATGTCCTGCTCTTAAGCTTGAAATTGCTAATTATAAGGAGAGGCTTGCAAAGGTTAATAAACCTAAAATTTGTCAATCATGTGTTGATCTTAGGAAAGATAATGTTTATCTAGAGAACACACTGCAAAAATTCTCTAGTGGAGAAAACAATTAAACATGATTCTTGACAAGTCTAGAACTCCTTCTAAGAAGCAAGGCTTAGGATACAACTCGCCTGTAACAAATCCAAGACTAAGGTCATTCGTGTCTTGGAAAATGGCTTAGTTGAATTCAAAACCCAACTCGCGAAAATTGCTTTCAAACTGCGCAGTTCTGTCCAACCTTCTTTTGAGTCAAAGGTGCTTCTCCAGTGGTACAAAATACCATTGCACCTATTAAGTAGAAGAGTGGACATTTAGTTGAGTTCTGTTGGCGAGGTTGAAAAATGCTAATCATGCTAGAACTTTATTTCATCAACCTAGAGCTTGTGTGAAACATGGTCATGAAAAGAAGAAGAAACCCGGTCTAGGATATTCTACACATGCTTATCATCATCATGTTCCTAGGATGTAATGCATCTCATGTGTTTGTAACCATTGCTCATGATAGGACTTCAACTAGGATCAAGGACACTCATTTCGCTTTGCATACTACTCATGAGACATGTGTCTCAAGATCGGGTTCCCAAGTCTATTTTAACTAACCCCAGATTGAGACACATCGATCTTTTGTGCCTTGATTTTCGTGGATCGTCGCGGAAGGAGGAAGAACACGTGGCTCGTCGACTCATACTATTCACGCCACATGACCGGAGACTCTAGATGGTTCACTTCCTTCACGTGGGCGACGGTGATGACTTCATCACCTTCGAGATGATTCACAAGGGCGGATCAAGGAACCGGATCGATCGGGGTGAACGATGTGTTCATTCTCAAGGATGTCGCTCTTGTGTCCAAGCTAAGGTACAATCTCCTTCGCCTCTCTGACTTCTCGATGATGGCTATGAGACTAGATTTAAGAAGAACGCTTGTCGGTGCTTGATTCTTTTGGTGAGCTCATTTTGGAATTTCTAGAGTTGGTAGAATATTTGGAGCTGATTTTTCCGAATCTCTTGCCGGATCTCTCAAATGTTTAGTTGCATCTTCTTACGATATCCGCTTTGGCACCGACGCTGGGGCACATTGGTTTTGATCATCCGACACGAGTTAGCGGCCTTGATCTCATGAGAGGCTTGCCTAAACTCAAAGTCGCCAAAGATGTCAGATGTGCTCCTCGTAGGCATGGCAAGCAAGTTGCCGCCACACCCTTCATTGACTATGGTCATGACCGACGGACCGGGACGGTTGCTTCATATGGATACCGCTGGTCCCGCTAGGGTTCGATCGATCGGTGGCAATTGGTACATTCTTGTCATAGTCGATGATTTTTCGAGATATTCTTGGGTGTTCTTTCTTGCTTCAAGGATGAGGTCTTTGATCATTATCATGATCTTGTTCTTCGCTTGGCTTGAACTTCGGTGCCTTGAGAGCAATCCGCAGTGACAATGGCACGGAGTTCAAGAATGCCTCGCTTGCCTCTTTTGTGCCGAAGCGCGTATTGAGCATCGTTCTCTTCTCCACACGTCCCTCAACAAAATGGCGTTGTGGAAAGGAAGAACAGGACCTTAGTCTCGATGGCTAGGATGATGCTAGATGAGTATAGCACACCGAGGAGGTTTTGGGTCAAGCTATTGCTACTGACTTGCCATATTTCAAATCGTGTCTTTCTCGAGACCGCCTTTGGGCAAGACTTCTTATGAGCTTCGTTTTTGCGAAAACCCTCGCCGCACTTTCGAGTCTTTGGATCGAAGTGTTTTATTCTCAAGACAGGAACCTAGATAAATTTGAATCAAGAACTTGTGATGGTTTATTTCTAGGTTATCCCGCTCATTCGAGGGTTTTCGGGTTTTTAATGTTGAAACTAACATTGTCCAGAGACATGCAATGTCACTTTTGATGAGACTAGCCCGCAGCGACTAGATCCGATGTTTTGGTGACTTACAGTGACAGAGAGCATATTTGTTGAGGAAGATGAGGATGAAATTGATGATGCTCCTCCACTTGCTGCTAATGCTCCGATTCCAGCTCCAGAACCTGCTACGACTGCTTCACCTCCAATTGAGGCTCCTGCTCCATCTTCTTCATCAGCAGTACCTGCGGAGGTTGAGGAGATACTATCTCCCCCAGGCGCTCCTTTGCACATCCAGGAGCAGCACCCTTCGGATCAGATGATTGGTAGTCTCCATGAGCGAGTCACTCGCTCCATGTATCATGATCGAGTCTTTTCTCTCACTCTGCATTTGTAGCGTCTTTTGAACCCAAAGATATATCACATGCTTTATCTGATGCTAGTTGGGTCAATGCCATGCATGAGGAGTTAGAAAACTTTGAAAGAAATAAAGTCTGGAACCTTGTAGAACCTCCTAGTGGTCATAATGTAATTGGTACCCGTTGGGTGTTTAAAAATAAACAAAATGAGGATGGTTCTGTGGTTAGAAACAAGGCTAGGTTGGTAGCTCAGGGTTTTAGTCAGGTTGAGGGGTTAGATTTTGATGAGACCTTCGCTCTGTTGCTAGATTAGAAGCCATTCGATCTTGCTTGCATTATTTGCATCTAAAGGTTTTAGGTTGCATCAAATGGATGTTAAGAGTGCTTTTCTGAATGGTTTTATAGAAGAGGAAGTGTATGTTAGGCAACCCCCTGGCTTTGAGGATCCCAAGCACCCTGATCGTGTCTTTAAGCTATCCAAAGCCTTGTATGGTCTTAAGCAAGCCCCTAGAGCCCGGTATGATAGACTTAAGACCTTTCTTGCTTAAGAATGATTTTAAAATGGGAAAAGTTGATAAGACTCTATTCATTCTTAGGCATGGCAATGACTTCCTGCTTGTTCAGATTTACGTTGATGATATTATCTTTGGTGGTTCCTCTCATGCTCTTGTTTCCAGTTTTTCTGAGACCATGTCCAGGGAATTTGAGATGAGTATGATGGGCGAGCTCAACTACTTTCTGGGGCTGCAAATCAAGCAATGCAAGGAAGGGATCTTCATCCATCAAACGGCACACCAAGGATCTTCTCAAGCGTTTTGATATGGGTGATCGCAAGGCGATCGCCACTCCCATGGCGATTTCGATCGCTGGATCCAGATGAGGAAGGGAAGCCGTGGATCAACGCGAGTACCGCAAAGATGATCGGCTCCCTCCTGCACTGACGGCCTCAAGACCGACATCCACTTCATGTCCGCCTCTACGCGAGGTTTCAGCGCCACCGAGGACTTCACATCGCCAAGCCGTTAAGCGCATCTTGGTATTTACATTCTACTCTCCAAGATGGCATTTGGTATTCTTGTTCTTCTTAATCGTCCATTCGGGGTTTTCGATTCGATTTTGGGTCAGAGGCTAGATAGGAAGAGCACTTCGGTACATGTCATTTCTTAGGCACGCCTCTTGTCTCTTGGTCTTCTAGGAAGTCTTACGTTGCACAATCCATCTTTGAAAGTTGAATATGTAGCTTTGCTAGTCTTTGTCAGAGTCGATTTTGTGGATGGTGTCCACTCTTAAGGACTTTGGGTTAAATTTTGCTAGTGTTCCTCTTTTCGTGATAACACTTCGCTATTAACATTGCTAAGAACCCATGCAACACTCTAGGACCAAGCACATAGACATTCGCTATCACTTCCTTAGAGACCATGTCGAGAAGGGTGATATTGTCTTTGCATTTTGTGGAGTCCGAGGGTCAATTGGTCGATATCCTCACCAAACCTTTAGACCCAACTAGGTTTGCCACCTTGAGAAGTGAGTTAGGGTAATTTATCCCTATGGGTTGGTTTGAGGGGAGTTCGATCTTTTCGATCTTACCTTGTTCTTTTGATCTCTTATTGTTCTTTTCCGAACTTTTGATCTTTTGAACTTTTTAGGTTATTAGGCTTTTATTGCATCTCATTGTATCATATTGCATTCATATGAAAAATACAACAAGTGGTATGAAAAATTCAAAAGATGCATTGTAATATAAGTTTTTACGCTTATCTTTTAAAATTGATGAAGCTTTGCCTATTACCCTTTGGAGCTTTAGTATTTCAATTCTTGCTCAATGCCATGTCTAGTTCTTTGACTTGCTAGACTTATCATGCTTTTACATGTGTAGTTAAGTCTTTACTATATGAGCTAGAACTTTAAAACAACTCGAACTAAGAAATTGCAATTTGTGGATGTTTTAGCGAGTTGCGCAATTAGTGCTCCTCTTGTGACATTGGCCTTGTCAGAATTGTCTTGTTAGCTCTTTGATCTAAAATTGACCATTACTTGAGCTTTTGTGTTCTTGAGATTCTAAAACTGCTCTTGTAAAAAAAATGAAAAATCAAGATTGTCTTATGCTTAAAATGTGCCAAACTATTCTTATGAGACTGCTTGTCAAATGACATGAACTTGGAGATAGTTTGATGATCCAGACGATCTCATGGGGATTGCTTGTCAGAAATGACATGAACCTCAAGATTTGTCGCCCCGGTAGAAGCTTAGAAAGAGTTTGTGGATGGCTCCTAGTCCAGGATCTTCTTTACTAAGATATACCTTTAATCAACAGTCAAGCTTAGGATGAGTTTGTGGATGGCTCCTAGTCCAGATCTTGTCACTAAGTTAGATCATTAGTCAACTTCAAATATTCAATGCATATGTGAAAACTGCTGACAAATGGGCTTTTAAGAAATATCGAGCAAAATGATTCAATACAGACTGATTGACTCTTAATGTGGTCTTTGTTAGATTTTTGATCTCACTTTGACATTTTGACATGGCCAATTTCATTTTAGGATCTCTGTTGATGAACTTGCTGAATTTGAAGCTTTACTTAAATTGATCAAATCCACTGCTTTACTTTTGAGCCTTTATGCTTAGCTTTGTTATATATGTCTTACCATGATCTTGCTAGCACTATCGGGCTTGATATGTTGTTTGTGCAATATTAGAAATCTTGACTTGCTCTTTTGGGTAATCTTCAAAGCTTCTTGTAATCAAAATTGAAAAATACAAAAATGAAGCTACTCCATTGCATTTCATGCATACTTCTTCTTTTGCTTCTTTCTTCATTACGCAAATTGCTATCTCTGGATGAGAGGAAGGCGTGATTCCTTGATGACTCCATTGTCAAAGGGGAGAAGATATTTTCAATGTTGGGGAAGTTTATACAAAGGGAGAAAGTTGAGAATTTGTAATTTTCTCAAACCGAGGATCATAGTGAGGGGAGTTTTTGAATTGCATTCTTATTGCCTTATTGACTCTTCTGAACTTGAATTGCATTTATTACACCTCACAATGATCAAAGGTCAATTGAACAATTGTTCTTTCATATGGACCTTAAGTGAGATTTTTGAATTTTTCTGGAAATCAAAGTTTTTATGCTTTCTTTTGCCTTATCTCACTTGTCTATGCTATTCTGATGCCAGCTTGGTCATTTCCATTGCTTTCTCTTGCTTATGGATCAAGTTTGTGCCTTTGTGCGAAAACGGAAGTATTTTACTTTTCAAACCTTCAAATTACATTTTCTGGATTATTGCCAATGTGTTCATCAAGGGGGAGATTGTGGATATCATGGGGATATTCTCCAGATCTTAGGATGATGTGACAATTGGCAATGGCGTTAACGGTTTGTCGTTTCACGGGTTTTCGACAAAGTTTCAGATCTGTTCAGGCATTCTGGACAGGGGCGGTCCGACCGGCCATAGCATGGCGGTCCGACCGGTCCCAAATCGGTCGGACCGGCCATGTGCGGCGGTCAGACCGGCCGTGACCAAAATGGTCGAATGGGTGGGCCAAAAATAGGTGTTGTAGACAAGTGAGGGATCCTAATACACTTGGTCTCATAATTTTGGAGTTCCCAAGCAAAAGTTCTATTGGTTTAAAGTTTCCAGAGGTTTGGATTTTCGGGGTTGAAAATTGGCTAAGTCCTCACTGGCGGTCCGACCGCCTTGTGGTGGCGGCGGGCCGCCGGTGAAGCGGTCGACCGCCCCGAGGGGCTCGCCTGACGGTTCGACTTGTTCATCGCCAACTTCGTGGCGATGATGTTTTGTTAGGTCAAAGTTATGAGTTTGATGCATATGTGTTGCATGATGCATGTTTTGACTAACGTGGGTCAAGTTGTGAAGAACTTGTTCCTGATTCGATTTGCTTGTTTATTGTTGTGCAAAGTTGCTTGGTGGTCAACGACGGTCAACGGCGAGGATGATCGGGACTAGGCTTGGACAGGTGATGTCCGTAACGATCGACGATGCGGGTGAGGTCAATGAACTCAAGTGTGGTGCGAATAGACAAGGATGACCGAACAGGCGATTCGGGCGATCGTTGGACTGGCGCGGGGGCCTGTAAGTGCCATGGTGGTTCGGTGGGAGCCGGATGGGAGAGACTTGCCGACATGTTGAGAGTCGTTGATCAACCTACACGTGGCGAAGCATGGGTGGTGCTTCACAAAGATGGGACTCGGTCTTTGCAAAAAGATCGAGAAGGGGTATTTTGGTAATTATACCAAATACCGCCTTGGTGACTTTTGACGACTCGCGGCGCAAGATGGCGTGGAGAAGCGGAGTAGGTCAAGAGGAGATGAAGACGGCGCTTCGAGAGGCGTGCGTGTGTGACCCGTTTGTTTTGGGCCTTAACGGGAGCCCATTAGGGTGACTCTTCTAGAAGGTTTAAGTCTCCACTATAAATAGAGGAGGAGGTGGTGCACCCTTCAACCCTTTCATGCTTGAAACCCTAGTTTTGGCTTAGGTGCTTAGGGAAGGTTTAGTGGAGGATAGAGTTCTAGAGAGAGAGATGTTTTAATCTTGTGTCCATGCGTATCCGTATGAGTGGCTGTAATCGATACATTATCAAATCAATCCAAAGAAGAGTTCTCTTCAAGATGAGTTCATTTGCCCTTCTTCTCTCTATTTGGTGATTTTGAGTCTTTCTTTGATTCGCATGTTTTTGGTTGATTTCTTTATATGATCTAGCTTGCTGTGACATGTGGGAACACATCTAAGATCATCTTGATCATCAATCACCCACGAGCAAGTTTTTGGATCTAGTTTTCGCTTTGACTCGGTTTTGAACCATCCTCTCTCAAACTGAAAAAGGTCATAACTTTTCCATGGATCTTCACGATCTTCGATTGAATAGGTTCTGACATCCTAGAGAAGGTGTGTTCCAAGTTTCATGAAGTTTGGAGTTGTAGATCAAAAGTTAGACCTATTTGCAACTTCGTTTTTCGGGCTGATTTCACTGTTCATCGGCTGGAGGTCGGACCGCCCCTCTACAGAGGTCGGACCGCCCATAGGACCGGTCGGACCGCCCTTGAATAGAGGTCGACCGCCCACACTTAGGAAATTAAGCTTCGTTGTTTTGGTTGTTTTGCTTCGGGTTTTGATTGATTCAATCCTAGTCTTCCACAGATCGTATATCGATCTTCATAGCTTCTATAGCTATTGGAGTGAAATTTGTGTTGAATCTAATCGTGGTTGAAAAAGTGAGCGTGCTCCTATTCACCCCCTCTAGTCGCCTTTTCGGTCCAACAGTATTTCTTTCCATTAATGCTTGATGTTCAAACTTACCATGAGATCACGTCATGTCATGCATGAATGCATAATGACCACGAAAGTGGAGTTCTTGTGTAAGACCCATCAATTCCAAGATGGGTATCCAAATCCCATCAATTCCGAATGGGTACGTGTGTCCACCATTCCAATGTGGGCCACGTTGGACTGGCCGTATGAAACGTTCTTCATACGGTAACTTTTAGTGAACATCGTGGTGCTTCACTCGCTATCTTGGTATATGCTGCGATATGTCCACTTCCTTCATTGCATCATTGCATTTCATCCATTCATAAGAATTGTTTCCAATAAATGTTCAATCTGTGATAGTATATATGATTCATTGGATGTTGATTGATACTTTCAAGTACTTGCTGAGTCTTTGGCTCATTCTTACTTTGTTGTTTTATTTAGGTAAATGACAAGGAAGAACGGTTTCTTGGAGGGTAGATCAACATGATGCACTCACTACCATAATCCAAAACATTTGAGAACTTAATATTGTCTTCTATTTATAACTTGTGTTGAATTGTAATAAGCCAACTTGGCCGTATTTACCATATCTCCCTGAAATGTTTATTTCCAATCCGTTGATTAAACTGTTGATGATTTCCTGTTCACGTATATCCTGGTGGTATGCCAATTCTAGAAATACTTATTGTTGTGAATTTCCTAAAGATTACTGATTGTAGGTGACATCTTGACTTCCTTATAGTCAGGGTGTTACAGTTCTCGTCAGGCAATCAGGGCAGCATGGAAAGATTAAATCATAACATTTGAACCGCAGGTCGGAATCTTGTGTTATTGGCTACTATGGAAAGCTAAGAACAGTGGCTACAAAAGTCCAGAAAAAAATCTAAAATTCGGCCTCTAAGGAACCGAAACGGACCACGCAACCTACTGGACAGAACTGATCTACTACAGACATAATTCGATCCAAACAATTCTAATCGAATTCGCAACTAGACAACATCAAACAGCGGGGGAAACGTCTTGTTACCCTTGTTGAACCCAGGAAGACGATGAACGAGGCTTGGGGACGATGATCCCCCTTCTCCTCACCCTCTCCTTCCCTCCTTTTGGCCAACATGGGTGATGTCTTCCTCCTCCTTTCCTCGCGAGTGCCGGTAGCGGAGAGCTTCGTTGGCGAGATGGGGAGGCACCAATGGCAGGGCTGGCGCCAGGAGCAGCAAGGGACGCCTCGGGGCAGGAGGGTGGCGGCTTGGGGAGGGGAGAGTGGCGGCTTGGGGTAGGAAGAGTGGGAGTAGGGGAGGCAGCTAGGGTTTGGGGCGCCTCCCCCCCCCTTTGGCCGGCTCTCCCTCTTGAGCCTCCTGGGTCGCGGCCCAGGTTGGCGACAAAACACATAAAACCCCCTCTTTGAACATGAATTTCTAGTTCTTTATTTGTCTTTTCTTCCCCCGGCTTCCATTCAAATTACCCGATTCGTTTCTTTACCCAATTCGTTTCCGGGGTATTACAGAGGCGCACGGCTCAAGAGCGGCGTCGACGATGGGAGGCCCAATAGCGGATGGTAAGGGTTAAAATGGGTTCCCACAGGGGTGGGGAACCCATGGGCGTCAGTGGCGCACCGGGGATGCACTGCGGCGGCAGCACAAATGGCGATGGTGGCGCACGGGAGCGGTTCGGGTCGTTGGTGAAAATGGCAATTTGGTGGTTCCCTGGAGAAGTTTGGATCAGCAAGAGCTGCGCTTGAAGGTGGGAATGGTGGAGGCCTGCTCAGGGAGGTGAGGGGATGCCCGAGGAGGTGCGGCGACGCTGGCGCCGGCCGCGGGGAAGAAGGTGGCAGCGATGGAGAGTTTCATAGTGAGGGAGAAAATGAATTGAGGGGGTAGGGAGAGGAGGTTGGGAAGGCAATATGACGACGCTAGGGAGGTGGATGCTTGACCATAGGGGGAGATCAACGACGAGGCAGTGTGGCCAGAGTTGGAGACGAAAGAGGAAGAAGTTGTGGCGGGTGCTCCAGGGGGGACGGGGAGGAGGGGAGGGGGAAGGGGTAGAGAAGAGGGAAGCTGGCCTTAAATAGAGGGACAGGAGGACTGGCCAGCATGGGGCGCGCGGACGATGTGCTCGGTGCAGAGCAAGGGCACTCACGGGAAGAGGTGCAGCGGCGTCGGGCACGTTGGGCTAGGTGGCGCCAGGGCATGGGGGTGCGTAGGGAATGGGAGCAACTCAATTTTAAAATCAAAAAATTCAAGAAAATTCCATAAAAATCCTATGAACCTGAAGAATTCGAATAAAATAATTTTAAATCTATTTGAAGTTTATTTTAATTATTTAAAATATTTTCACTTTCTAAAATTTCAAGTTAAGCTTTAATTAATTCAATAAAATTCAAATGGTTCATTTTAATTTTAATTCTTGTTATGCTTTTCTCACAAATTACCATTTGGCCTCCTCTTTTGCCAATTCCGTTTATTAATTATTTTTCCTCTCCAAGGTGTAACTCATAATTGTGAGTATTTCTTTCTTTTCCCTGAGAGGGTTTTCGATCTTCTTCCATAAGCAAATGATGTCTCAGAGTGCGCATATTGAGTATCCTCTCATAATAACAAAAATATATCTTAAAATGTCCCCATGAATTTGGCAAAGAGTTTAGAACAACCATGACCTGCATTTCTTCAAAAAACAAGGATAACCAACATTTTTAGATTTCTCTGCTAAAACACAGATTAAGTATTTTTTTTAATTGAAGTGCCATCAAACATCTTGGGGGAGAGAAAACAATTAATAGGATTAAGCACTTTAATAAAAGATACTTCATCAAAATCCAGATTACGCATTATCTTCGGCGTATTCTGTTCACCCTCATACTCAACAGCTTAATAATCAGTCATTGCTCCCAACATAAAAATATGAGCCCTTTTATTATCCCTTGTCTAATTTTCATATTCTTCTACTTAATTTTCAATTTCCTCAACAGTGGCATTTTTTCTGGCTCTTCCCGTTATTTTTTGTGTTTTACATAATCAATGTTTTAACCATAAAGGAAAAACATGATTTCTTTTCTTTTCCAAACCGTGAAATTTGAGCCATCCAATTTGCAAGATCTAAGCAGTTCAGAAAAAATATTATTGATTGCCATTGCGAGGTACCTAAATTTGTAGTGCTTCAGATCGATGAAATAAAAATTGAGTTCACCGCCTTCTGGATTCTTTTCGCGTTGCGTATGTGCCTTACCCGCAGGTCGCACTATGCAGTCTCGCCAAAGGAAACGTGTGCATAAGCTCTCCAGCCCACGATGTGATTTACTGTACCACTCTGTGCCTCTGCTCTGCTCGACTGCTCGGCCTTCACCACAATAACAACAAGATGACCCAAAGCGGAAAGATCACAATGCATCAAGGACGGATGGACAGCGATGTTCACAAACCAGTAGGCAATGCGTCAGGCAATGAGATGGCGACGTCCATGAATCAGCCAGTGAGATAGCGACGTCCATGAATCGAGAAGTGTTCCCGAGAAAGCGACTTGGTTTCGAACGTGGACGATCACCGAGCGTGCCGCCTCCGAATCTAGCTCTGATACGAATTTTGGGTTTTCTTCAAATCCTAGATTGATTTTGCAGAGGCTTTTCAGTTCGCCCTCCATTCCTCTGCCTTTTCCTGGTGCCACTCACAATCGCATAATGAGGCTAGAGGGTACAAACCTATTTATAGACTCCACTTTAGGTGTTACAAAGTGACCCACCTATTTTTGGTACACCGTGAAACTCCTGAACCATGTCACCAACCACGACAGACATGCCAGTTTTATGAGTCTAAAATATATTAGTCCTTAGCACACATGTGTAAGTCATGCATCATGATCAGATTGTTTACGAGATCAATTCCAATGAACATGTAGGTCAACAGCCTACAGAGCCGGTCCTACAAAACAAACCCAGCTATTCCGTCATGTGCTGTATCCAGATTAATCATATGCATGCATATTAAATTCCATTAGACTCGATCTCAATAAATATGTCTACCATATTCCAATACAACCGTCCTAAGCACCTCGAATATTAATTCCTCGAGTTAAATTCTGCATCAAATTGTTCCCTATCACATACAATAACCAAAATAAATATTGAAAGCCACACAAAAATCCTACAGTAACAACACATGCACTAGAGAGCGAAGAGGAGACTATCTGATAAAACTATAAATACTCCTCCGGTTCAAAAAAATAAGTCATTTTGGACATCGACACGGTCTCGAAAATATAATTTTGACTACTTATTACCATTGTAATTATTTGTAAAACCCAACAAATTATAATATTATCGAGAATACTTTCGAGATGAATCTACACATATGGTTTTTATATATTTAATATAAATATTTAAAAAGATATCGATAGCCAAAGTTTTCAAAGTTTGTCCACGTATTTCAAAACGACTTGTTATTTGTGAACTGGAGGGAGTAATTGTTCAAATTAACGTGAAAGATAAAACTAAAACCGTACTCAATCTGGATCGTTGAGCCTTAGGCAAACACTTTGGACACTGATCCTTTTTTCATGTAAACAGTATGGCGGATTTGCAAGCCTTTCACAGTGTTGTCATCAGCATTCGAGTTAGGGTCCAACTCCGCCAACTCCAAGCAGATTTTGTGGCATCTTGATCTTACCGGTTTGAGCTAGAAATCGTCAGCGCTGTCAAAGGAGAGATGGTGGGTGGCTACCGGAGGGAATCGTGAGATGGTTGCAAGTGGCTGGCTCACGGCGTGCCCCTCCTGCGGTCGTCTGCCGACTCCCTCCACGCCGCGCGTGCACCTAGAGGTGGGCATAATTTAACCAAAACTGAATTACCGAACCAAACCAAAATTATTAGTTTATTCGGTTTTCGGTGTTAGGTGCGGTAGCAATTTCTGCGCTAATCGGTTTTTAGTGTTCGGTGCGATTTCCATATTGCATAAACCGTATAAGCCATAAAAATTGAAATCCCCTACCACAGAAAAGCCAAAGGCCCAGGCCCAATTCTCCCCCGTCGGCCCATCCTCCACAACCCCCTCCCTCGTGTGGTCGTGCCTGATGCCTCCCTCGGCCTCTTCATCTCTCGTGTCTCCTCTCTTTCTTTCCCATGCTTCCCCTCGACTCCTAACCATAGCTAGCAGCCGCCACCGCGTAGGGTGCTAGGCCGCCACTGTGAGACATCACAAGACACTGACGTGATGACACATCGAGAGGCGGGAGGCGAGCACGAAAGCGGCAATGCAGGTGACGACTGCGAAGGTGAGACTTGAGTCACTGAGAAGGAGGATGAGCGATGGATGCGTCGTGCAGTGCATGCCACCGAGAAGCAAAGGAGGGAATCGAGGGCACCCGCAAGGCGGTGTTGGTCCTCAAGGTGGACCCTCATCGTCACCATCCTCCTTTGCTTCCTCTTCTAGGGCATCAACACCGCCCTCGCCACCCACTTCGCTAGCCTTGGCTTCTCCACTAGATACAAGGCCATAGAACCCCGCCTCTTTTGCATCTTTACTTCGATTGAGCATTTTGTGAAGATTTTTGTTGTGTAGATTGCTTGGATTGAGCATTTGGGATGTCTGTTGTACTAGTATACATGTGTGTTCGGTAAATCGAAATACAGAATTAACCGAACCGATTTAACTTGGTTAATTAGGTTCGGTTTTTTTTTTAAATTCGATGATCAATTCTTAAAAACTCAAAAAAAATTACGAAATAAACTGAGCCGATATAACCGAATAAAACGAATGCCCACGTTAGGTGCACCCCCAATGCGGGCTTTCGCAGGCAGCGCCCGAAAGCATCATGTCGTCCGTGCCTACACGTGCACGCCGTGCGATTCGTTAGGCTGGTCGGCTGCGTGGGTAGGCCCGACCATGCGAAAGCCTGGATTGAGACCGACGCGTACTGGGCCCACCTTGCTGGCATGCCTTCGAGCTGTGAACACCCGTTTCGCTTCAACAGATTTGTCCACTTAGGCGTTGGGCTAGCTGTGAGCAGTAACATAGTGATTACGAAATCACTGGATGTCATATACTTAGTGTCTGGCCTGCGTGGCAGAAGGATCATCTGATTTGTAAAGACCAAAACTACTTTCTCCATTTATCTACTATCTTCTTCGTCTCCGTTCTCCATTCCTCAACCTACTTCTTGCTTCCGATGCTACTCCTTCCTTTCACATTTCCGGGAACATAACAATTAGTATCAGAACCTCTGATCCTAGGCGGAAGACAAGCTGGAGAAATATAAATACCAGACGCGAGCTCAAGAAAAGACGTTGTCCATGGAGCAAGAAATAGCTGAGCTCACCCGAGCAATTCAAGCACAAACCATTACTATCCAGCTGTTGGTAGACTCCATGGCATAGATCAAGCTGGTGGTTCTTGAATTGAAAGAATGGAAGCTATCGAATCTGAGAACGAATGATCTCGGATTCTCTGTGTCTCATACACTAGTCCAAAAATAGCTAATGTACATGGTCAAACAAAAGTGATAGCAAAATCATATCATGCATTTCTTAATTGATAATCAAAGTTTATTACGATTGGGCACAAGGCCAAATAAAAAGATACAACGGAAGTATAAAAAATAAGTAGGCCACACAATTTGCCACAGGAAATCGTCTGGGGCACGGCCTAGTCCTCCAAGTCCTTCCGGTCTTGGTAGTATTCTTCACCTGGATATTTTATTAAGTAAGAGTGAGCATAAACAATCATGGTCTGTAAGTTACACCCAATAACATAATACAATGCATGCATGGATAATCAAGTGAGGCTTATAGGGCTTAGTTTTCATAAAACATCATTTTCAGTTTTAAATACTCTTACTAAGTTCCAAGGTAATTTTTAATCTATAAATAAAATTCAAATTTGAATTGACAATTTTATAGTGGATAACCTCCATACAGAAATAGTGAAGGATACCCTCCTATCACATGGCTAACCGCTCAATTTTACCACAAGGATTCACCATCCTAAAATCATGTACTGAATTCATTTTAAAAACAAAACCAAATTCTAACTTTGAGTGGCTTTGTTCAGCATGTCCATGACCATGGACACGGCTATTCGAATAGATTCTACTATGCAGAGTGTGTACAACTTTACACACAAGAGATGATTTACTTTACATGTCGGCCAAGACACGCTTCCGAAGCCGTGCGACTAAAAAATTATCACTAAGCTTTTACAATGTTCTACCCTAAAGTTTTTATGCCCGCTAAGTTTCACTTCCATTGGGTTAACGATCCACCGGGAGCCCCCTCTTGTGCCAAGTGGGACTACTATCTAACCAACACTCGCACATCAACATGGCACAAATAACAATGAGGTATTACAAATTAATAAGCCTAGTCCTACCCACATTGGACATGTGGTAGTATAGTGGAGCATAGCAAAATGTGGTTCGAAGACCGGTTCTTAAGTCACTTGGGCAACATTCCACGACCCCGGACTCGATCATTGAAATGAATCGATCTTGTGCATTGACTTGCACCATACCCTCATCTATTTTTCCTAAGTCTAAACCATTTTAATTTATTTCACAAGTAAAAGCATTTTCTAAACTTTCTATGGTAATACAATACCATAGATTCAATTTAAATCAAATTTGAATAATTTGGCTAAACTCCCCAAATCAATATTTTTGGTCTAAGCATTAACTAAGCATAATGTTTTCAACATGATCTAGTTATACTAATGTACTAACCAGATTTTTCATCTAAGGTGGCAAGGAATGGTAACTTAATGACAAATTTGGCTATACATTGGAATTGAGATAACTATAAATTTAAAACAGGAATTGAAATTAACTTGAATGGAAATACGCATGCAATAATAATTTAAAATAATAGGATCAAACATGGTCAAAGGTGTAACTTGCCTTTCTCAAATTCTTCTTCAACTAACTCAAGATCATCGGAATCGTCGAAATCTATACGCGAAAACACGACAAATTAAAATAACAAATAAATACAAATGAACTCCAAATTAAATAATTTTAGTTTAGTTGGCTATATATTGATTTTATATGAAATTAGAAATTTGAATCATCAAATTCGGAGCTCGTATGAAGGAGAACGAGTCCCTGGAAGTGTAAAGCCTAAAAAATTATCTAAATTCAGATTTTATGGAATTACCGATTAGTTTTTCTAAAGGAAATTCAATTTATGATGTAAGCTGGCGTCATCGCACAAATTTATTTTCGGTTGAATTCTTTTTCTACTAGAAAACAAACTAACATGTGGGCCCTTCAGTCAATGGACTGAGTCCACGGGTGGTCAATTGTCCACCGTAGACCCGGCTCGTGAAACAGTGACGGTGCCAACGCAACTATTGGCGCAAGCTCCATGTGTACGCTAACGTGGCCCTAGCGTTGATGTGCCCCTAGCACTGGCGCAAGCACCACGCGGACACTAATGTGGCCCAAGCGATGTGGAGAAGTGCGGTGGTTTGTGGGGTGAGATGAGGGTGTCAAGGCAGAGCCAGGGCGTTATTTAAAGGGGCGCGGGAGGGGACAGAGCTTCGTGCGGCGCAAGAAGCCCTCGCCAGACAGAGGCGGATTCTGGGGGATTGATGGCGAGGAAAGGAAAGCGATGGCCGAAAGGAGCGCGGTGATGATGTGGCATCATTAATTCGGCGATATTTTGGGAGATGCTGCTGATTTGGCCGGTATTTGGAAAGGTCCAAAACGCAAAAATGGTAGAGTCGCTTGGGGTCGAAAAGGAGAAGGGAAGGAAAGAGATGACAAGAGGGGCCAATGGCAGAGAGAGAGAGAGAGAGGCGGGAGAGAGAGAGGAGGGAGGGTGAGCCTGACGGGTGGGTCCACCCGTTAGTGAGAGAAAGATGGGGAGAGGTGGACCGGGCTAGGGGAAATGGGCCA
Organism: Hsuehochloa calcarea; assembly: GCA_036346395.1. Classification (NCBI taxonomy): domain Eukaryota; kingdom Viridiplantae; phylum Streptophyta; class Magnoliopsida; order Poales; family Poaceae; genus Hsuehochloa; species Hsuehochloa calcarea. The sequence continues at coordinate 32,570,359 of CM070608.1, read as the reverse complement.
CAGGCCTTGGGTCGGATGCGCAAAAAAGGAGTTGGGTCGAGGGAGTTTCGGCCTAAAGGGGTTTTCCGATTTTGAATTGATTTAGCGATTTTAGATATTGAGTTAATTCATTTTGGCTTTTTGAAAATAGTAAATAAAGTCCAAAAATTATGGAAAAAATCACAGAAATTCCCTGAGTAATTTTGGACTTCAATAAACAATTTCCAACTCATAATTGGTATTTAATTTTGCAAAAAAATATTTTTGGCTTCAAAATAAAATAGGGAAAATATTTTAAAATTCTAGAAAAATAAATATATTTTATTTTTAACTGAAAATTAAAATTTGGGTTGTTACAAACCAACCCCGAGATTCAAACTTGGCCAGCAAAAAGGTGGGATACTCGGCTTTCAAGTCTTCTTCTCACTCCAAGGTGGCATCTTCTTCTGAATTATTACTCCATTGGACTTTGCACGAACGGATGACTTTGCTTCTGGTAATACGTTCTGCCACATCAAGAATCTTGGTTGGCTGCTCCACATAAGTGAGGTCCTCCTGATGATCAATGTTCTCAAGCGGTGCTTGTTCTGTTGGAACTCAAAGGCACTTTTTAGTTGGGAAACATGGAAGACGTCGTGAACTGCAGATAGAGATGCTGGTAGCTCTAACTGGTAAGCAACTTCACATCTTCTTCCCAAAACCTTGTATGGTCCAACAAATCTGGGTGCGAGTTTTCCTTTAGTCCGGAATCTTCTTACTCCTCTGAGTGGAGTAATTCTAGGAAAATAATTAAATTTTATTTTTAACTGGAAATTGAAATTTGAGCTCTTATAGAAGGCCAACGATGGTCGCTGTAGTGAAGGATATGTGTGAGGAGGTAGGAGAGTTGCACAATCAAGTCAAGCAGATGATCCACGACTCGATACCCGGATCCAAGACAACAGGGTTGCCTCCCTTACTGTTGAAATTGTGATCCGAATTGACTTATCTGGAAGAGTTCGGATTGGTTTCTATTTTAGCGGACAAGTGTCCGACTTGGACTCTACGTCCTTTACCCCTATATATACCCCTTGTATGCCTCATATGAAGCACGCCGTTTCATTGTAATCCCGAGCGACTTGTAATCCCTCCACATATAGTGATCATCGCCGGTTGGCGCCCGTGGTTTTTTCCCGCAAGGGTTTTCCACGTAAAATTCGTGTCTCGCTTTTGCCCTATTTTTCTAACAAGTGGTATCAGAGCGCAGGAGATTTTAGGGTTCAAGAGATACGAGGAAAAAAATAGCAGATCGGTTTTGGCCCGGCCGCCGTCGCACGTCGCTCCCGGCGTCGCATTGCTCCTCAAGTTTTCCTCGGATCCACCGGAGCGTTCGCCAGCCTCGGTCCACGCGCAGCTCCAGAGGCAGCGCTTCATCTCGTCGCCTAGCTTCGCCACGCGCAACAGCACACGGAAGCAGCTGCCGTTTGCGTCGCCTCTGTCGGAAATTTGTTTGTGCAACTGTCGCCGTGCATCATCTTTGTCGCCAACAGCCGAGCCGTGCGTTGCACCATCAGCCAGACCAGCACCGAGCAATCAAAGCTGCTCAGCAATCGCCTCGTCCGCCTCCTTCGAGCCGGACAGAAGAAAAGTAAATGACACCTCCTGTGTTCACGCAGAGAGAAAAAAGCTATCAGCTGTCATCAACAGGTTCTAAGTTCACATATATACATTATATATATCATACACATCAACCATCACTTTGTGCTTTCACGTCAAGGTCCAAAAGAGCACAGGTCAGGAAGATTCTATTCTTTTAATATTCCATAAATCTTTTGCTTGTCCTGTTGATTAGTGCTCAGCCGATTGGTATTGTTCTTGGGAGATTTTTTTGCTTCGGTTACCACAGAAAAATAAAAGTGCACAAGGAGTTTTGACGATTTTTGATTCGCATACATAAAAGGCGTATCAAATCAGTCGTGAATTTTTTGTTTATTCCTCATGGCGACTTTGAAGTATGATCTTCCACTTCTGAGTCGAGACACAAGATTTTCGCTGTGGCAAGTCAAGATGAGGGCTGTGTTGGCACAGATGGATTTGGATGATGCATTGGAAGGTTTTGATAAACAACCTATCGAATGGACCGCAGATGAGAAGCGCAAAGACCGTAAGGCTTTATCTCAAATTCACCTACATCTGTCAAATGATATTTTGCAGGATGTTTTGAAGCAAAAGACATCTCACGTGATTATGGTCAAGCTTGAACAAATCAGATGACAAAGGATCTCACCAAGAAGATGCATCTCAAGCAGAAATTGTACTCTCATAAATTGCAAGAAGGAGGATCTGTGCTTGATCATCTTTCGGTGTTTAAGGAGATCGTTACCGACCTAGAGTCGATGGAGGTAAAATATGATGATGAGGATTTGGGTCTTATTCTTTTGTGTTCACTGCCTAGTTCTTTTTCAAATTTCAGAGATACCATATTATATAGTAGAGATACTCTCACTCTTAATGAAGTTTATGAAGCTTTGCATGCAAAGGAGAAGATGAAACATATGGTACCTTCTGAAAATTCAAGCTCGCAAGGAGCAGGCTTGTTTATTCGTGGCAGGCAAAGGGAGAAGAACTCAAACAATGGATCTCGAGGTAAAAGTCCAAACGGCTATAAGAGTCGATCAAAATCAAGAGGCAAATACAAGTCGTGCAAATATTGCAAGAAAAGTGGGCACGACATCTCTGAATGCTGGAAGCTGCAAAATAAAGAAAAGAGAGCTGGCTACTATAAGCCAAAAGGTAAACCAGATGATGAAGGTAAAGCCTCTCTTGTTGCTGATGATAGTCCTAATGGAGAAATTCTTGTTGCCTTTGCTGGATGTGCTAAGACCAATGATGAATGGATTCTTGATTCTGCCTGCACTTTTCATATGTGCCCTAATAGGGATTGGTTTGCCACCTATGAATCTATTGAAGGTGGTACTGTGTTGATGGGTGATAACTCATCTTGTAAGGTTGCAGAATTGGTTGATTCAGATCAAGATGTTTGATGGTATTATCGTAACTTTGACTGATGTGAGGCACATTCCAGATTTGAAAAGGAACCTCATCTCTTTGAGTACTCTTGATACTAAAGGGTACAAGTATTCAGGTGAAGGTGGAGTTTTAAAGGTATCAAAAGGTTCTCTTGTTGTGATGAAAGTCGATATTAATCCGCCAACTGCACCATCTGCAAGGTACTACAATATCAGGTAATGTTGCTGCAATCTCAAGTTCATTATCTGATTCTGATGCTACTAATCTTTGGCATATACGCCTTGGGCATATGAGTGAGCTTGGTTTGGCAGAATTGAGCAAGAGAGGACTTCTTGATGGACATAGCATCAGCAAGTTAAAATTTTGTGAGCATTGTGTGTTTGGCAAACACAAGAGGGTGAGATTTAATACTTCAGTTCATATTACTGAAGGTATTTTGGATTATGTGCATTCTGATTTATGGGGACCATCTCGCAAGACATCGCTAGGCGGTGCTAATTATATGTTGACAATTATTGATGATTACTCTAGAAGAGTGTGGCCTTATTTTTTGAAGCATAAATCACAAGCATTTTCAGATTTAAAGAGTGGAAGACTATGGTTGAAAGACAAACAGAAAAGAAGGTAAAGAAACTTCGCACTGATAATGGTATGGAATTCTGTTCTGATGAATTTGAATCATATTGCAAGATTGAAGGCATTGTTAGGCACTACACCGTTCCTGGTACTCCTCAACAAAACGGTGTAGCTGAACGTATGAACAGGACCATTATTTCCAAAGCCCGTTGCATGTTGTCTAATGCAGTTTGCATAGGCGTTTTTAATGAAGCCGCTTCCATCGCTTGCTATCTTATTAATCGGTCTCCCAATATTGCAATTGAAAAAAAGACTCCAATTGAGGTATGGTCTGGTTCACCAGCAGATTATTCAGAATTGAAAGTTTTTGGTTGCATTGCTTATGCTCATGTTGATAATGGAAAATTAGAGCCTAGAGTCATTAATGCATCTTTCTTGGTTATAAACCGTGTTAAAGGATACAAGTTGTGGAATCCAGTAACACGTAAGGTTGTGATTAGCAGAAACGTTGTCTTTAATGAATCTGCTATGCTTCATGATAAACTGCCTACTAATGTTCCTGTTGAGAGTAAGCAGAATTCAAGTGTTCAGGTGGATCATCTTATTGGTTCAGATAACACATCAGATAAGGAAAATATTGTTGTTCATGATGCACCTATTGTTGAGAATCCTCCTATTTGTGAGCAGTCACCACAACGGTCCATTGCAGTTGACAGACCTAGGAGGGAGATTAATCCACCCAAGAGATTAATTGAACAAGCTAATATTGTTGCTTATGCTTTGAGTGTGGCAGAAGAAATTGAAGGTAATGCAGAACCTTCATCATACTCTGAGGCTATTGATTCCACTGATCGTAATAAGTGGATAACCGCTATGCATGATGAGATGGAGTCACTTGAAAAGAATAGCACTTGGGAACTAGTGAAATTGCCAAAGGAGAAGAAGCACATTCATTGCAAGTGGGTTTTCAAAAGAAAAGAAGGTATTTCTCCCATCGAACCAAAGAAGGTATAAAGCAAGGTTGGTTGCTAAAGGCTATAGCCGATTCCGTATTGACTATATACACAATGAGGTTCTGAGATAAGGAAACCAAAATCAAATCATATCTCTAACTATATCTCTAACACCCCCTCAAACTCATGGTGGATCAACAACAGAGTTTGGAGAGGTAGAAGCCGTCTTTGTGCTCGAGTCCGAGCCTTCGTGAAGAAATCCGCTATCTGAAGCTCAAGGCACATCTTCAAGAGCAATCACCGATCATGCACACAAGACCTCATGAAGGAAGCATCAACACCAATATGCTTGGTGAGCTCATGCTTCACGAGGTCACGGCACACCGATAGCACTTTGATTGTCTAACAAGAGAGGAGTCGGTGTAATGTGAAACACCAAAATCCTCAAGTAACCACCGTAGCCAAGTAATCTCTTGTCAAGAGAGCCATAGCTCGCAACTCACCTCTGCACTCGAGCAGGACACTGCGATCTGTTTCTTCGCGTCTTCCGGGCAATAAGCGAACCACCAAGAAAACACAAGAAGAGAGATAGACCGTGATCGGAGGATCGCTAGCCCAAGTAGCATCCGAATAAGCCTGAAGCTGTAGCGAGCTGGAGCGTGGAAAGAAGAGACGGCGAGAGATAGTCCCACGAAGGTATCGCAGAACTCGAAGAAGATGGCTGTAGTGGACCTGAGTGGGAGCAGAAACAAACTGACTCAGAATGTGAACTGGATAAGTGATATCCGGACGAGTAACAGCAAGGTAGACAAGACTCCCAACAAGATGGCGATAGCGAGTCGGATCAGAAAGAGGCTCGCCATCAGAGGGTCGGAGGTGAACATTGAGCTCCATAGGAGTCTCAACAGGACGCTGATCAGTGAGGGAGGCGCGATCAAGAAGATCCTAAATATACTTCTCTTGGGACATAAAGAAACCATCTGGAGTGGAAGTAACCTCAATCCCAAGGAAGTAACGAAGAGGACCAAGATCCGACATAAGGCGCTCACTAAGGCGAGCCTTGACAAAGGCAATGTACTCGAATCATCTCCGGTAATGATCATATCATCAACATACGAGAAGAAGAAGAGTCCAGACCACGAGGCGAAGTGTGGACAAAGAGCGCAGGATCATGATCACTTCTCTTGAAAAACCAGAAGAAGTGACCACAGAGGAGAAACGCTCAAACCGGGCACGAGGAGCTTGCTTAAGGCCATAGAGAGAGCGCGAAGGCGGCGAGACCATGCCCTCGAGAATGAATACCCGGTGGCGGATGCATGTAGACCTCCTCACGCAACTCGCCATTAAGAAAGGCATTCTTGACATCAAGTTGAGAAACAGACCAGTGGCGAAACAGCCGCCACCGAAAGAAGAGTGCGGACGGTGGTCATGTGGGCCACAGAGCAAAAGTCTCGTCGTAGTCACGACCATGCTCTCTTTGGAAGCCACGAGCAACGACGCGCCTTATAGCGCTCAAGAGAACCATCGAGCGAGTCTTAATCTTATAGACCCACTTACATGTGATGGGACGAGAGTGAGATGGAAAGGAACAAGATCCCAAGTACCGATGCGCTCGAGGCAACAATCTCCTCGGCCATGGCATGTTGCCACTCGGGATGAGTAACAAACATCCGGTGAGGAGGCAAGCTCACAAGTAGCTGCGCAAACAAAGGCAAAAGCAGGCGGGAGGCGAATCGATCAGCGATCGCGGAGAGCGTAGCGAGGAGAAGACGGCCCATCGGGGAAGATGAAGCATCGAAGAAGATGAAACATCGGAGAAGTGGGCTCATCGGAAGATCCTCAATACGAGGTCGGCGAGTGTAGACAAGTGTAGTGGGGAAGCTGAGGAGCCACAGGGAGGCAAACAGCGGCGACAATGGCGGAGAGGCCACGGGAGAAATATGTGGAGACGAGATAAGTGTATCCGAAAGGTCAAAAAGACAGAGACTCCACAGAGGAAGTCGAAGGAGAGACAGGCGTGGCTAGAAAGGCCGAGACTCGTCGAAAGTCACATCCCAGAAATCGCATCCGTCGACCAACAGGATCCCAAAGACCGATAGCCCTTGTGCTCTGTGACTGTACCCCGTAAAGACACACTCAATGGATCGATCGGTTTGGTGCGTTCTCGAGGAGCGAGGAGAACGAGCAAACGCAATGCAAAGCAGAGCGAAGGCGAGTAGTCGGGAAGGAGACCACGAGACGCTCAATAGGGATTGCGCTCAAGAAGCGTAAGAAGGGTGGATGTTGACGAGATAGGTAGCGGTGGAAACGACCTCCGCCCAAAAGTGAGGTGGAATAGAGGCGGCAATCATCGATTGCACGAGCCGACTCAAGGAGGTGGCGATACTTGCGCCAAGCAACACCATTTCGAGCATGAGCACGTGACAAGAGAAGCGGCGAGAGTGCCTCTTTCGGCAAGGAAAGCTGCGCAGTGATGAGAGAGGTACTCGCCACAGAGTCAAGACGAAAAACACGAATAGGAGTGGAGAACTGTGTGTGAACCATAGTGGCAAACTGTTTATAGATAGACAAGACCTCACTACGAGAAGACATGAAATATATCCAAGTGTGGCGAGAGAAATCATCTATAAATATGATATAGTATCGATGACCCCCTTTCGAAACGAAGGGAGCCGGACCCCAAACATACGAATGAACAAGATCAAATGGGCGTTGAGACACCGACTCACTATGAGGATAAGGAAGTCAAGTTGTTTGCCTAACTTACACCACGACAATGAAGAGACACGTCTCGAGAGGCAGACCCTAGAAGACCACGACGAACTAAAGGCGACATGACGAGAGCCACACAGATGGCCAAGACGGTGATGCCATTGTTGGAAAGAGCCGGTAGATGGAGTGGCAGAGGCGGAGAGACTGGCGGCGACGGTGGCAGCGGAAGGAAGGTGAAGCCAGTCAAGCTCCCAGAGACGCTGCGAGTCAAGGCGCCGAGGCCGAACCAACGAGCTCCGTGTGGCGGTCTGAACACAACAAGAGTCGAGTCGAGAATGATCCGATAACCAAGGTCGAATCTGTCTAGCGTAAAGAAGGCGCATGGTTAGGCGAGGAACATGAGCAATGAAGGAACATGAAAAGATGAGTTGCTAAGAGGTCCTCGACCGGAGACAGAAGAGAGGTACCATCGCGAGTAAGAACACCGATGGGGATCAAGAGGTGTAACAAAGATAGAGTGGAAGAATCGGAAGTCATGTGGAAGGATGCTCGGAATCAAGGATCCACGGGAGGTACACATCGTGTAGGAGGTGGTTTCTCGGTTCAGAAGAGTCGATCGCAGAACCTGCAGAACACGCCGAGGAAGAACACAGGCGGCAAGCGATCGTCAAGTCGGCTATCTCTTGCTCGATGAGAGAAAATGCGAAGTAGTCGATGCGCACGTCGTTGTAGAAATCTGCGGTGCGGTGCTAGGAGAAGAACGGCGTGAAATATGCCGCTATTTCTGTAGCACCGAGACTCAATGTGGCCTATCTTGTCGCGAGAGGAGCAGCGATGACGACCACCGCCAGATGGAGGGCGGCCACCACCACTGTGGAGCCACTGGAGGAGGCGGCAGATCAAGCGTGAAGCGATCGGTGTAGCAGGTACGCAGGCGGCGAGCACGAGGGGAGTGGCATCGACCGGCACCACTCGGGCGAGTCTCTCTCGCACGTATCTCGGTAAGGGCCTCGGAAGAGTGACACGAGGTGGCGTGCAAGTAGTCGGGCACGCCTGCTCGAACTCGTAACGAAGCGAGTAAGGAACTCGAGACACGCTGAAACTCCATATCGGCCGACGACAAGCGGCATGAACAGCAGCGGCCGGCGGTGCGAAGAGAGTCCCGATTGGCGCTTGATCGCAGAACTACGGCGTAGAAGGCGCCAACGGAGCATCACCTGCTGGAGAGAGTGCTCTGACGAACTCTTGACAAGTAGAGGCATCTCAGATGGTTCAGAGCGGCCGTCGAAGATGAGTCCACATCCGACGGTAGATGAAAATCCCACAATCTCGTAAGAAAAGCGAGGTGAACATCGGCGATGAAGACAGCAGCTCGGCGTCGTCGTCACACCACCGAGTGTAGGTAGTTAGCGATCCATGTAGGAGTCGAGCCTCTTGGTAGCGAGACGGCCTTCTCATCGCCAAGGCTAGCAGACTCAATAGCGATCTTGTCACCGTCGGGAAGCACAACAGACGTAGGCTCGTCGGAGGAGAAGGGCATGGCGGCGGTGACATCGCCGGAGAGGGCGCCCCAAAGGCGAAGACCACGCATATGGATGCGCATGTGAGACACGGTCGGTGTAGTTAACACCGTCGAAGATCACCGCAACGAGGAGGGAAAGCGGTACCCATTGGTAGGCGGCTACCGACGGCGCGGCGACCAAATAACGTAGTCTAATAAGCGGCTACCGACGGCGCGGCGATTAGACCAACGCTTTTTTTCTTTTTTTTTTCTTTTTTTTCTTAGGCTCCTTTAAAGAAACCGAGTGGGCGATTTAATCGCCCATCGCTGAACGGGGAAACCCTAGTCGGGGTTTCCACGGCGTAGTGGTAGCCGGCGGGTCGTCGGCGCCGAGGGCGGCGGAGGCGGCGACGACGCGGGCCCTTGGCGAAGACACCGATCGTTGCACGGAGGAGTCGAGGTGGCGGCGCCCGATCCGATCCTCCGAGTGGGCGGCGGCGTGGGAGAAGGCGGCGGCTCCGAGCGGCGGTTCACCTAGAGAAAGCGACGACGGCGGGGCCCCTTGGCGAAGACGCCGATGCGTCGCACGGAGAAGTCGAGGTGGCGGCGGCCCGATCCGACTGTCCTCCGAGTGGGCGGCAGCGGCGCACGCGGAGGCGGCGGCAGGACGACAAGCGAAGCGACGAGAAAACCCTAGGTTTGCTCTGATACCATGTTATGAGTATTGCTTGTATTCAATATGAGGCCAATGGGCCAATATATATACACAATGAGGTTACAGATAAGGAAACCAAAATCAAATCATATCTCTAACTATATCTCTAACACTTGGGACATATTATTAGCCAGGAAGGAGTGGCCACCGACCCAAAGAACATTTCGGCAGTCTAAGGTTGGCCAGTACCAGTGAATGCCAAGCAGGTGCGAGGATTCTTGGGCTTAGCGGGCTACTACCGCAGGTTTGTCTGAAATTTTGGAATGCTCAGTTGCCCACTCACTGATTTGCTGAAAAATAATATGGTGTTTTCTTGGACCGAGGACAAGGAAGTTTCGTTTCAGGCCTTACAGGAAGCTCTAACTTCAGCGCCAGTCCTATCCTTACCAGATTTCATGCAAGAATTTGAAGTGGAGACTAATGCGTTAGAAAAGGGAATAGGTGCGGTGCTCATGCAGAACAAACACCTTGTGGCCTACCTCAGCAAGGCTTTAGGGCCACGGGCACAAGGACTTTCCACTTACGAGAAAGAGGGATTGGCAATCTTGATGGTAGTAGAGCATTGGCGATCTTATTTGCAATTCGGAGAATTCGTTATTCGAACTGATCAATGAAGCCTAGTGCACCTTGGTGACCAACGACTGACGATAGCGTGGTAGCAAAAGGTAATGACTAAGCTACTTGGGTTGCAATACCGTATTGTATACAAAATTGGCGCAACTAACAAGGCAGCAGGCTCCCTATCACGTAGAGGAGGAGACAATGGGGAGATTATGGCTATCTCCATCGTCATACCGGATTGGATGGAGGCTATTGCAAGCAGGTATCATCATGATCCATAGGCTAGTAAATTGCTGAAGGATTTGATGGTCTCTGATAATGGGGTATCCAAATTTCAGTTAAGCAATGGAATTCTCAAGTTGGGAGACCGAGTATGGGTGGGAGACAATGCAGCAGTGAAGCAAAACATCTTAAAGTCATTGCATTTCAGTGCAATTGGAGGACATTCGGGGGTTCAAGTGACTTATCGTCGGATTCGTAAACTATTTGCATGGCCGGGACTCAAACAAGATGTGCGGCAATTTGTGGATCAATGCTCAATCTGCAAACAGGCGAAGGCAAAACATGTGTGCTATCCCGGGTTGTTACAACCATTACCAGTACCAGACCACGCTTGGCAAATCATATCGATGGATTTCATCGAAGGGCTACCCCGATCATCTGGCTTTAATTGCATTATGGTAATGGTTGACAAATTCTCCAAATATGCTCATTTCATAGCTATGGCACACACCTTCACAGCATTCCAAGTAGCCAAAATGTTTATGCAACATGTGTTCAATGCAACATGTGATCAGAAATGATGGATTACCGTAATCCATCATTTCTGATCGAGATCGGGTGTTCACAAGCTTGATGTGGAAGGAATTGTTTCGGGCGGCTTAGATGTAGCTACGCATTAGTTCTGCATATCATTCACAGACGGACGAACAAACCGAATGCGTTAATCGGTGTGTTGAAGCTTATATGCGTTGCTTTGTCCATGCGTGTCCAAGTAAGTGGTTCAATTGGTTGGCATTGTCGGAATATTGGTACAATATTGCATTGCACTCTACTCTGGGAAAGACCCCCTTTGAGATCTTGTATGGCCACAGTTCCAGACACTTTGGCATCAAAACCACTACAGTCTGTCAAAACAATGAGTTGTCGGATTGGCTGAAGGAACGGAAACTCATGACATAGTTACTGAAGCAGCATCTCAATCGAGCAAATCAGCATATGAAAACTCAAGCGGATAGGAAAAGATCGGAAAGATCGTTTCAAGAAGGCGACTGGGTGTATTTGAAGCTCCAACCATACATTCATAGTTCAGTGGCTGTTCAAGCTAACCATAAACTATCATTTCGCTATTTTTGCCATTTTAGGTGGAAAAGAAGATCGGTCCAATGGCATACAAACTCTCATTGCCATCTACATTGGCAATTCATCCGGTAATTCATGTGTCCCAACTCAAGAAGGTCGTTCATCCCTCGGAGATAGTGCAACCTGAACTTCCAAGCTCAAATGAAGAAATGCATATTCCACTCAGAGTGTTGCGACTGCGACCTCGTGACAAGGGATCAACATCGACTACACAAGTACAAGTGCAATGGTTTGGATCATCTACTCCGACACCAACATGGGAAGACCTGGATGATCTGTAGGCCCGATTTCCGCACACTCCAGCTTGGGGACAAGCTGCATCTGAAGGAAGGGAAGCGAGTAGAAACTTCCCGTTCTGCCATTATCAGTTGGAACAGGCAAAAAAAAAAACTGCTACTTGGGTGCACGCAGATCACACGGAAGGGAAGAATTTGTTCAGATTAAAAGGCAGAGAATAGAATTCCTCGCTCCTGGTGTCCGTCTTGAAGCTCCTGAACTTATCCCACCAGTGGTAGCCCCTGTCCCTTCTCACCGCGTTGTCGCGCCTGTGGATGGTGTTGTCCAGGAAGAACGCCACAAGCCCAGCAACGAACGGCTTCGACGAGAACGGTACGTTTATCATATCGTTGAACTGTCGAAACAATGAAAAATTCCGTATCAGTCACCTGCACGGGGTTTAGCTGCAGAGGAAAATAGCAGAGACTGAAGGCTTTCTTCCACGTACCCAACGAGCACCGGTGTGCACCGGGCCATATCCTGCAACGGATGTATACTCGTTGAAGTACTGAGGAACTGATAAGCCCATGAAGAAAGAGAACCCCACAATGAACTTGGTCCTGAAGCTGTTGAGATTGCAGAACTGAAGGAAGCTGAGACCACATGCACCTGCAAATGGAAGCATTGGTAAAATTGGAAACCACAATGGATAACAAGCGCTGGAAATGGTCAATTGAACTCTCTCTGCTAAAAGATGATAGATATCTGGACCTACCAATATATGCAAAGAAAATGCAGTAGAGAGCAGCAAATATTGGCAATGGAATTGACGCAAAAATTGCTCCAAATTTCCCTGGTTTAGCAAAAGACATATGATCAGCGTAACAAAGTAGATAAGAAAATAGTACAAATGCAAAAAAAATAAAAACTACAGGTTCCACAGCACTTGCACTGTGTAATACACTAAAGCAAGTCTATAATGGATGTCAGTGAACAATCACAATCGCAAAACTAAGCAACAAATGTTCTCAATGCCGTGAGGACTATCTGTCAGTGTGCCCTACTCAAGTCGAGTTTGCTTTGTGCAAATATACCCTCGGGAAAAGTTATACACCAAAACTTACAAACAACGTGTCAACATCGCACATTACCGAGAATAGAGAAGAAAATCATGAAGCCAGCAGATATTTGCACTACCCTCCGGCTGCCAACATGTGTCAATGCTAGTAAACCAGCATTTTCGCTGCAAAGATCAAAATATAAATACTTAAGAGACCAACTGAAAGAAAAGCAGTAACCCAGGCAATCAAGGGATCGGTTTCAGAAGAAGAAAAAAACAACCAAGGGCTGCTAGTTTCACTATATGGAAGTTGGTAAGTGGTAACATCACACGTACACTGACACTGCAGTTCCATTGGTTGTCCCGAAAAATGCACCCAGTAAGGTACCGATACCCTGAAGATGATATCCAATGTCAAAACTACTGATAGATGAAAATTATGTTTCTGGTGCAAAGGTGTATAATAATAGACTTATTTACCTGCCAACCAATGCCCCGACCAAGAACTGAGGGAGGTATCATAGTCGCACTTGCATATCTTGATACAGCAATGAAGGTCCCAGTTGACTGAGAGGTAGCACATTGCTTGTTAGGTTGTTAATTATAACTGACTACTAGCAACTCACACTTTTTTTTTCATTTTTAGGTAAGCTTTGCAGACAAACCTCTACAAGAGCAACAAATGAGGCCATCATCATCGCAAAAGATTCACCAGCATCAAATGTTGGAGCTCCCCATTGAAAAGGAAACGGGACTCTTATCCTACAACATTTTTTTCAGCACTTCAGTAATGAATTTTATCAACAACAAGGTCCACACAAAGTGTTGTGATCCTCGGGAATTGCTTACCAAGGAGCTCCACTGATAAGTCCAGAGCGGTCAACACGACAATGCACTTGTGTCTTCAGTCGGGCATTCTTGTATGCACCACTAGCAGTGAGAATGTATGCATACAGCCACACAATAGCAATGGTGAAAATAACAGCAAACCGGTCGAACACAGGCTTTGCCACATGTATAACATGAGGTAAGTACTGTACAAAGGACAAAGACAATTAGTACATGACCTTCAGCAACAATGGCTACTTGTATGGAAAGGCTTAACGACGAATGCTAGTACCTGAGAAAATATGAGCAGTAGAATGATTTCTGGGAGCCCAATTTCCACACACTTTGCAACCTGCAGGCACGACAATACTACAATCAGTCTTCCAATGCGGTAGTGAACAGCAAAGATAGAAAGAATCAAGCGACAGCCACATCAGAATGATCTCTATAATAAATGTAGCGAGCTAACGCTTACGGCTTACCCCTGGAAAACCAAGCTCGTAGAGGCCAAATCCGGCGAGTGAGATCAGTGGAACAGCAGACAATGGACTTAGCAGTCTGCGAAAGGAGCGAACAATAGTCAAGCCACAAACTGAAATGATACAATGTGCAAATGGCAGTCAAACCTGCAAACTGAAATACTAAATTTGTACAATGCACAGGCAGAAGTTCAAAACTAGGACAATGATCCCTACCTAACTACGTTGCGCCAGAGGCCACTAAAACCAAGTATGATCTGAATTGTCGATGCAATGATGAGCGCGCCCTGTGTTCCTCGCATTGTCCGCAAGAATTTCTTCACAGAGGTTATAAAAAATCGTGTAAACTTAACAAGGAAATCCCAGAGAGCCCGTGATAACACTAGTATGTAGACCAAGCTGTTGGAACTACCTCATGAGGGTCTGCTTCGTTGCTGTAACGGCCGGCCAAGATGATGGAAATGGTCGGCGCAACAACTGTGTAGGATCCACCCATCACAGCCGGAAGACGAGTCCCAAAGAACGATTGGAACAAGGTGTTTATGCCGGCGACAAACAGCAGCGTCTGAATCACCCGAGCCTTCTCCTCCTGACAGAAAGGCAAGGAAATGCAGCCACAGTTAAGAAGTTTGGCATGCATAGACCATCACAAATCTAGCTCAAATCTCTGACCTTTTTCTAACATTTTCATATGCATATGTTACGCAAGTGAAGGCAACCAAGATTCAAAACATGGAGTAGTTTTCAGGTGGATAGGGGCTCACATTTCCTCCTCCCATCTGGGGAACAAGCGCACTCGGTATGATGACAGATGTGCCCAGCATCACAAGGTAGTGTTGGAATCCAAGTATGATGGCCTCGGCTGTGCATAAGGGATCAATCCATCAAATAGGTTTGGTGATAGCCACCGATGCAGAGTGATTAGAGGTTTGAATTGATTAAAGAATCACACCCCACTCCACACAACGACAGTGGAAAACATCAACATCAACGGGGAAAATCTACACCGCAAGAACATAAATGCCGAAGTACAAAGAACAATCCCAACATTGAAACCAAAAGGTCATTGGTGATAGAGAGAGACGTACGCCAAGGTGGTGGGCTCGTGATGCAGTAGGACACGCTGGGCAGCTGGTCCTTCACCGGGTGCGGGTGCAGCTCCTCCTGTTTCGGTGGCGCCGCCGCCCCTCCTCCGGCCATCCTCTCCTCCCCTTCTCTCCTCCTCACGAGAAACCAAACTCTTCACCTCACCACACTGATTCACTCCGCTTCACCCCAAAAAAGAGGAACAAGAAATATATATATATATAAAGCAAGAACCAAGACACAAGCGGTCCAAGAAGCAGAGTACACTGGAGCAAGGCCAGACAGCAAGGAGACTAGCGATCCTTTGCGTGCATAGAGGACCAAGAACCGAGGACCAAAAGAACAAAGGAACAATCGCTACGAGAAAAGGCGCAAGGAAGCAGATGAAAGGGAATGCCGTGGGTGTGCTCACACTGGAGTGGAGCAGCACTCGTAGCTACCTGCTAGTGAGCTCGAAGGAATCTACAGTCCACGCAAAAGAGCCTTCACAGTTCACACACGCACAGGAGCGGAGAGCAGCCTCTCTGTCTCCATTGCTTTCCACCCTTTTCTCCCTCTCTTTTCCCGCTTACTGCTTCTTCTTTTTTAATACTATCTAGTCATGGGATTGGAGTTCGCCTTTGCGTCGTCGCCACCCCCCACGAAAATGTGCTCTGCTCTTCCCAAGGAGAAATCTTTTGCACCGTAAAGGAGATGGCAGAGAGGGAGAACTTTTCCTCCTGCTGCAGTGCAAAGCTTTTCTGCTTTGGTTGCTGCTGTGCTTTTTCTGCGCTAATGGAGGAGGGGGGTAGGCAGGGCTGTGCCATGTGTGGACTGTGGACTTCTGCTTCGGCTCATGGGACGCGCCATGGGCAAAAATGTTCGTACTGCCATCTAAATGAACCCGTTGCGTTCTCGTTTTGGCGGTTGCGGTTGCCTGCTCCTCGTCCGGAGGGAGCTCTTCACGTGTAACCACCATTGTCTGATGACCGAGAAATTGATAGTTCAGACTGGGAACTCTCCCAGCTGAAGTCCGTTTGCAACATGGAATTTTTTTCCATGTTTTCTACTGAAGTCATTCGGTTTCCTATATAATTCATATGCATTCTCTCTTCAAGCAAATAGTGACATGTGTCGCGGGATGCCGGGAATGCAGCCACACATTCAAGGCCTGTCGAGAACTATACAGAAGTTACATGGGAATTTTACATGGATATAGTACAATCATCATGAATTTCCTGACTAAACTCCTTGTACAATGCAAATTCGAGCCTATTTTGTATAGTTCTTCACACATACTCGCCTGAACTGTTGTATATCTGTTTCGAACACAAGAATTACCGGAATTTCATGGAAACGGTTTCGTTCCCGCAGAAAATTCCTATGTTCCTACCAGGCTAGCTGCATGGCATATTTGAACACTGATGATGAATCATATAATAAAAGAACTAGATGCGGTCAAACTATAATACTTGTGTGCGACTATGTAGGGCATGTGAAGTACACAGAGCATTGCTACAAACCTTAATATAGGTGGGGAACAAGGAACTTATTCTCTTGAGACATGATAGGGTGCCCACCGATGAGGAGGCCCTACAATCCACTGTACAGAAAACATGCAGAATCTTACTTAACACAAGCAACCCAAGTACCACTGCTACCCCTATCCCAAATCTTGGCTTAGCATAAGCCTGCATACTATCTGCAAGGACTATTCATGTCAGTGGGTTTAGTAAAAGCATCTTGGCTTTAACATAATCCAAGGAATAATTTAAGTGTACGGCCAGTCAACAGGGGGTATGAAACTATGAATGTAGTCGTCGGCAAGCCGTATAAACGTCTAAGTCCGATTTTTTTCTAATATAGCAACTTTTCAAAACGTATTTGGAGTACTGATCGTGCCGGATTCGTATGTGTAGTATTGACACCGATACCGATACCGGAGCCTCTCCCCGCCACGCAGCTCGTTGCCGCACGGCTCCCACGCCGCCACATGCCCTCCCACCTCAGCCACCCGCTATCACCTCGGCCGTTGCCACACAGCCACCGTGCAGCAACCGTTGCCGCACACAACGCCCTCGGCCCGCCACGTGTTAGGTTTAGTCAGTTAGCTTAGTTAGTTAGGTTAGTTAGGGTTAGTAATTAGGGTTTCGCAGCGGTTTATACGAATTTTTAAATATAGCATATGAGTTCAAAAAATCATAAAATTTTACATGGAGACTCCCGATACAATGTACTAGCTCGTGTAAATTTTTTATAATTTTATTCGTTAAGAATTTTTCTCGCTATTTCGTGTTAGTGTACAATGCACATCGAATAACACGCGATACAATATGGCTCACTTGTCTGAGCCACTATTATCTGCCTGCTGCGGCTGCGTCCGCATGCACGGCCTTTTTTTGCACTAAGCGTGACCCGTCGAATACGTCCACCGGTCCGGAGAGCACATGTCAGTTCGGAGGGGGTACCGAGACTGTTGAGGCGGAGGTGGACCAGTAGGCTGACTCTGGAGCAGAGTCTGGTAGGCGTACATGTCGTCCGGGGACACCTCTGAAGAATTCATCCACGACGGAGTCCACAAAGTCACTCTGGGGTACGATGTCTGCAGCTCCGGTTGTGCGGATGAGCTCTGGCCTTGGACGTACGGGGTTCCCCGCGTACCCGAAGGAGCTCTACCCTTGAACGTACGGTGGGACAACGATCCGGAGGAGCTCTGCCCTGCGTGCACTCTAAACCTTGGTTGTCATTGTCCGTATCCTAGCGTCGTGTACTGCTCCCTGGTAGGAGCTAGGAGGCCCGTATTGTCGTCATCAATCGATGTGAACTGGCCATCACCCCCACGGCCGTCAACCCTACGGCCAACTGAAGGTTGAAAGATGGAACGATGTTAGTACAAATAAACACTCTGGACGTAAAACTGAGAACCTCGTACCTCCCGAATGTGCAGTGCAGATGACCGAGGGGAGCGCCGGTCTATGTACCAGGTGCGGACGACAAAAGTGATTGATCCCGACGGACCAGGGCGGGAGAACGATATGATGTTAGCGAAATGTAAGGCATAACCAATAAAACTGAACATAGATTTGTACATATCTTACCTCCCCGCCGACCTGGGCTGCGAATGACCGATGGGGAACACTACGACGCCTGCTGGACTCGCTAGGCCACGGTGACCTAGCGGATAAGCACCCCCCCACTTGTTGCCCGATTCGCAGGACGTCGTCCATCGAACGACCGCGACTCAAGTTCTTTATTATCTTTTTCATCTCCGCCAAGATGTGCTTGAAAAAAATTATATTCATCTGTGGTTCTATCTGGGCTGCGGATGGCGGCCTCCGATGTGCAATGGAGGCGCTACGCCTGCTCCTACTGTAGTGACATATGTAACAGGTTCACTAACGAAGAGTACAAATGTCATAAATGAAATGACCAAATGGTGTAAGTGTCTTACGGCGTCGTCACACCAAGAAGCATTGTGACGATCAAATAGCGGAGGCTCTGCTAGTGCGTCTCCTCTGTCACCAGCTCCGGGCGCTCTAGTGGAGGAATGGTGAGTCTTACGCGTGTTAGTGGCACGTACCACTCCACGTACGCACCGTACGTCTCAGGGTTGTACGGACGTGGGGCACACAAGACATCCACGTGCGCCCTCTCTGTCCATGCCATAGTCCACTAGTGATGGACCAGGTGCCAGTCCTTAGTATGCCCACCCTGCCTCAATCGCCTGGATTTCCGAAAGGATTGATGTTAGAAAGGGAGCACGTAAGAACTGTAAGCATTACTCGGATGAAGATTGACTCACAGGTGTACGGTCCACGGTAGGGGCCTGCCGTTCGGTGGGCACGACCTGGTGCGCACCAATCTGTCGCATTACGCACCGCAGCGGGTAAAGCTCCACCGTATGTACGAACACCAGATGGCAGTGCGTCGTCCACAGTACTACGTACTGGATGCATTGCATAGACAGTCCGTGTGGTGTTACCATGCGCACGAACTGTGGATACCATTGATTCCATATGATGTCACTCTCGTGTAACGACTCGAACTCGTTGTGGTACAACGAGTACCACCTCGCCGGTCTTGTGTTGGCCCAATGCAGACGGCCAGCAGTCCACCGTAAGCCCATGGTGGACCCGTCTATCTGGTCATGAGGAGCGGGGTACAGGTGCACCGCTATCTCGATAGACGACCGCCCAACAGGGAAGTGCTCCCAACTCCACAGCTGCAGGAGCACGTACTAGACGGCTAGGCTGGGGGTACCACCACTGGTGTCGCGCCGCAAAGCGTCACACAACCCCCCAGTATGTGGCACAAAGGATGGTTGATCCCCAGCTATACTGAGGCATCACCCTAGGCTCCGTGTCAACCAATGACTCGGCGAGGTAGATGTAGCCAGGGTAGCAAAAATCGCCATGTATGGTTAGAAACATGACCCAACTAAAGAGCTGGAGAAGGTAAGCAACGAGATGCGTCCTAACGACCTTGTTAGGTGCACCCTGCGGACACTGATTGAATTGCCTCAGCTAAGTCCAGGGTACACCACGTATACGCTTCGAGAGAGGTTGGGCGAACCGTTGCTCCAACTCGGCCTTCTAGTCCTCACCCGGAGGACCCGGAACAAGCGGTTCACCCCAAATCGGGAGACCGGTCAAGAGCGAGACGTCCTGCGCAGGTGACCATCATCTCACCCCACCGAAAGTGGAATGTGTGTATCTCGGGCCTCCACTTGTCGACAAGTGCCAACAGCAAGCTGGCGTCTAGGGTGATCCGACGTCCAACGGACACCAGCCTCACAAAGAGCAACAAACTCGTGTCTTTGCCGGGCAGCAACGGGCAACAGCCGAGGTGGCGGCGCGTGGTGATGGGCTGGTTGAGGTGGTGCACGTGGCAGCTCGGGAGGCGTTGCCGCACGGCGGTCGTGTGGCAACGGGCTGCGTGGCGGGCAGGGAGTGGCCTCCGCACGGCGGCCATGTGGCATTGATGCTAATACTGTAAATACAAATTCGGTATAATCAATACTGCAAATACGCTTTGAAAAGATGTTATATTAGAAAAAAAAAAATCTCTAAGTCCAACTGCTGCTGTCATCAGAGTGTGCATATGTGGAAGCACACCAACACACCATCAATGGAATCAGGCAACAGTGGAGAAGGACGAGTGCTTTCGCCAGATCTCACACGCATATGCAGCGTTTTTTGGCGTCCACTGCAGCGGCCGGCCTATCATTTACATCTCTTAACAACAAAAGGTCGATGGAACAGTCGGAACATTCCAGATTCGTAGGAACCAATGGGTAAAACGGGTCAAATGTGGGCATTCCCAAGTGCAAATTTGTTAAACCGGTGTTTCACAGACGAAATTTTTATGTTAAACTCGATTCTTAGATCGGATTAGAGTTCATGAGAAATAACACAAGTGCATACAGTATCAAGAACGAAGTAAATAAATCTCGTGGAGAGAATCACATAACGATGATAAAATAATCACAACAAGAGATAAAGATTTAGCGAAGTTGACCGAATTGTTTTTAGCACAACCTCAAAAGAGCACAAGAGATTGTCGCTCTCTCACAACACTCTCGAACTTTTAGGACCATCAAATTATTACCCTATATAAGAATCTAGTGCTAAATAATAACTTAGTCTCTAATCCTCCCGTGCATCTCTTGCTTTAGATGAGTTGGTTTGTGGTGTGTATTCTCTATGACCACCTCTCATAGTTTTATATAGTATCTCATAGTTTTCCTCCAAAAGGAAGTAGGAATCCTAATTCTACTTAACAATCTTCACATTGACTTTTATCCGTTAAAGTCACTGTGGACCTCCAAGAATTTGTTCCAAGTTGACTCCACTATTTTTGTTCTTTTTTTTTCTCCCACCTTTAGGAGTGCTCCTACCACAAGGTCTCATACACATCACCGCAATGTGCATGTAGTATCCGGGCTAGCCCACCCAAAAAACTCCACCTGAGAGCTCATTTGTTGTGTAGTTTGGTTAACCAGACCTCCTATTCCTACAACCCCCATGTTATAGGTTTGTACCACCTCCAAGCTCCACCCGCTCGTCAGTACTGTGTGGTTGGTCCCACCGCATCTTCCTTCTTCCAATAGCTCGCACATACGCCTTTACTCTTGCTATATTTTTGCAATAGTATTTGCAGTTTTACACATAACTGCAAATAAGATATGAGAACCTACCATTGGCGACACGATTTCCTTCTCCTGATAAGGATTTTTATCAAACCTCTCGTTGGTTGCTCTTTCCTGATGATTACTTATCAATCGATATCGTTCATTACTCTAGATACTTTTCATGATCACCTGTCCTTTGCAAATAACTCGCATGACTCCACCTCAAAGTAATACCTCTGTGTTCAAGCGATCTCATAGATATTAGATTTGTCTTTAAGCTGGGAGCATACCAAACTCTCGTCAATGTGTGATGTGTTCCGTTATATATCTCCAATGTAATTGTTCCCACTATAGTAATTGCATACTCCTTGCAATTCGCTAAGTGAATAATTCCATATCTCGAGCGTAAAGATCCTTCGTCAAACATCTCCCTCGCCAAACGTATATGGGAGCAACAACCTGAATCTAATATCTATCCATGAGAAGTACCTAATTAACCGTCGACTAGTATATTTGGTTCATCTTTCGCTACCGTCACTGAGAGTGTTCCCCTCATTTGCTTCAAACTTGGACATTTCATTATCATAAGACCTTCCTCGTTACATAGATAGCATACATGTGTGCACTTGCTCTTGCCCTTCTTCTTCTTGTGACTTTTATTTTTGCCTGCAACACCTACAATAGCTAATGCTTGATCACCTGAGAATGAAGAATTCGATAGCTTTTTTAAGGGTTCCGTCTCCAATAGATATGACACTGACTCGTTAAAGTTGAGAGTGTTTTACCCAACGAGAACATTCATCACCAATTGCTCTCATGATGGTAGAGATGACAACAATACGATGTCATTGTCGTTCTCCTCAATTTTCTCATCCACATTAGTCAGTTGTGTGATAAATTTGTTGAAGACATTGAGATAGTCAACGAATTGTGAGCCTTCCTCCATGCAACCTGGATAGTTGCCGCTTCAGCATCCATTGGTTTGTCAGCGACTTTATCATATACAATTCTTCTAAGTCACTCCATAATTTCTTCGATGAATTTTCCTTAATTATCGAGTATTTTACCTCGCCGAAGAGACATATGGATTGTACTGACAGTCTTCCACTCCATCATCTTTCATTCTTCAACGGACGTCTTTTCAGTTTGTCCCCTTCAAGAGCATCAATTAACTCTTGATGGACAAGAACATCCTTCACCACACATTACTACAGGCTAAAATTTCATCCATGTCAAATTTCTCCACTTGATTCCACATCATCGACATCGATCTTGATTTTGTGCCACCTGACATTTTGCTGACCTTCTTGTAAATTTGATTAATCCGATCTTAGCTCTGATACCACTTGTTATACTATAATACTGCTTCTTATGCGCAACAGCCCCAGATTGGATCAGAGTTTGATAATAAACGACACGAGCGTGCATGGTATCAAAAATGAAGTAGATGAGTTTCGTAGATAGAACCAAATAACGGTGACAAAATAATTACAACGAGATAGAAAGATTTGGCGACACCGACAGCAAATTCCTCAAGAACAACACCAAAAGAGTACAAGTGGCTATTGTTCTCTCACAACTCTCTCGAGCCTTTTATGACCCTCGGATTCTTGTTCTATACAAGAATCTAATGCTAAAGAATAACCTAGCCTCTAATCCTATCGCACACCTCTTACTTTTGATGAGTTGATTTGTAGCTTGTGTTCTCCATGACCACATCTTATAGCTTTATATAGTGTCCCCTAATTCTCCTTTAAAAGGAAATAAGAATTATAATACTATTAGGATTCACATATGAATTCTTGTAGCACATTTCTCTAAGTCCTGATTGATTACGATATAAGTCACCGTATTCAACATCTTACTGGAATTTTGCAGTACGATCGACTAGGGTCTAAGTGAAAGAGGCCAAGTAATTGGATGTGGTGCAAGAAGATAGTATTATCACATGCAAAGAGCTGTGCTCCGATCGGCTGTGGCATTGTGGTTACGACAAATAGGTGGTTTGTTTCAATTCTAGTGATGCCCTCTCTCATCAATGCCTGACTTCAGATTCTTGTGTTGTGTGTGTGTTTTTTTTTTTTGGTTCTTTTGGCAGGTTGGTCAATTGAATGATCTGAATTCATGACTTGTAGAAGTGGTCCAAACTCCAAAAGGCATGTGCCTCATTGATTTATCTCCGGCCAATGCGTTTGTCGTCAGAAATTTAATCCGAGCTTTACCAAGACCGCCCAATTTCACATCCGATGAACTGAAGATCGTAGCGTAGAAACGACATGATATGCACATGTGGTAGTAGCAGAGGATTGAAACCGGCAACAAAGAGTGGCTATGCAAATGGCATATGATTTTCAGTGCAAGAAAAACCTTCTCTGTTTTTTACTATCGACTATCGCAGCAAATTGCATGGAGCTAAGCACATATAGAGTACTGTAGTGATTAGTGTAACATATCTTTGCGTAGGAATCTAATTATTCGCGACCATCGAAGTAGTCTACGTGGGGAAGATGCGTTGCTAATTTTATTGAGTGGCACGGCTTTTGAGGCGGGAATGCAGAGACGGAGGAGAAAAGGTTGGGATCCCTCTCGGCCAGCGTGCCTCCCGGGACAAAGCCTCGTAAAATCGATTGCTTCACGGTTCAGCCCGACTCTGGAATCCAACGAGCCGAGTCCATGGGCGAATTGATGCTGGTACGAGTGTGCACCAGGGTTCAAATGTAACGGTACTCACTGTGTAACACTACTTACTGTTCCCTTCGTTTCATTGTATTTGTTTTGTCCGCAGCCCGTTAAATCTATGAAATAAATAATTAATAAGAAATGATGTACCTTCAATTCATATAAGCGAGTGCATCTCCTTGACACATGCCTAAACAGACGGGGATAAATCTATGGATGTCACGAAATTCTTAGTGAACTGCACTTGCGTGTGCGTAAATGTGGGCATCGGGATTTGACTCCTGGTGGGTAGAGTCGTACACTCACAACTCCACCACCACATCGAGAGGTGGTTCCCGAGAAATGATCATATATATCCCTACTAAATAATGTACCACAGCCACTTAACTTCTTCAAAAGCATTTAAAAGGGTAGATAGTGGAAAAATTGTAATAACTACGCTTTAGATTTTTTAATAGAAAAATATATTGGAACGGATACACCGATGCAATGAACAAATATAGTAAAACAGAGTGGGTATCTATAATTTCTTATTTGTAGTAAATTTCAATAGAAATTATACCGATTTTCATAAAACCCTTATGTTCGAAACATTTGATCACCTGAATAAATTATTTAGATTGAAATAGCATGGGCGAATGATTCATCTTACTCCGAAAGAAAGGGGGGAAATCTACATCCCTATAAGTCGCTGCTTTTGTTGCTTACAAATCGTTTTACCATCAAAATATTCCTTTCAACTCATTTGGCTGCCTTTTGAATCACTTTAGCATATGTAGCCTTCTCGCATTTGAAATAACAAAAATATCACCGTGGTAGGTTAGGCAGACGCCACGTGTCCTCTACCACTCTCCCGGATCACGGTTGCATCCTACAGTGCATTCGGACCCCTGCATGTGCCTGCCGCCAATTCGGACCGCGTGGTGATGTGGGCCACTGTCTAACCTAGCACAGTATCATTTTTGTATTTGCGGGTGTTGGGGGCGAGATGTGTAAAACCGGATTTAAAAAAAAGGCTAAATGAGCCAAAAATTCCTGGACCAAGTACCTTGCCTCTCCTAGTCTCTCTCCCTTCCTCATCTACATTGGTAACCGACCTCTCTTTTCACCTATGCATTACTCTTTCGTGGTTCATACCAAGTGGGCCTCATTTGGTAATTGATGAGTTATTGTCTCATGATAAATTTGCGATAAAATAAGAAAAATGGCAGGCAGGAGCAGAGCCAGCCACAGCCAATCTTCGAGCTGGGTCAAGCTGTTCTTGGGTCGAACACAACCACATGTATACATGAATGCATAAATTGCTATTATTTTTCATGGGCTTTTGATCTTAGACATCGTGTCATTGCCCTAGTAACCAGTTGGGACCCGGATTTATACATTCAAAAATCCTCTGTGTATTCTGAACTAGTCCAAGATCAGTAGCTAGTTCACACAATGAAACATCGATGAAATACCATACATTTATCGATTTAACTAAAAAGATCATAAAATAACAAATAGTAATAATAACTGGACCTTTTGATCAACGTTTACTTAACTTACCACACGGTGCTAAACAAACAAATAAACTCTTACAACGGAATGAAAACTTGGAAAGACCAATCAACATGCCCACAGGCAATCGAGTGGAGAACGCATCTTAATTCACAAAACCTCCAAAGAACTCCTCTTTGTAGAACTCTTGAGTAACTTGACTTTCTTTAACTGTGCAGCAAAATTTAAAGTCGTGAGTACATAAACTACCCAACAAGTCGTATAAAATAGTATGCAATTAATATTCATGCAAGGTTCTAACAAAGGAAATAGATGTATGGCTATTTTGCAGAATGCGAGTATTGACAATAAATACAGTAAATATATTGTAAAATATAGTTTAAAAGAAAATAAATAAATAGGGTAAACAATTTCCTTGAAACAACAAAGTGAACTTCTCATTCAATTCCCAACTAAACCACCAAGTGAACATCTCATCCACCAAGCAAACATCATATTCACCGAGTTAACTTCTCATTCACACTTTGACATATTTTTATAAAAACTCTATCTCTCGTGTAAAATCCTCGAGTATTGTCCATAATTGGGGACACGATTGTTTAAACAGTTTTAACTCCGTGGAGGTTGTACAGCTTTACCCACAAGAGATAAATCAAATTATAATGTCAGATCACACTTCCATGGGTGTGCGACTAAGTGATCATGACAATACCTTTACGATGCTTCTTCTTAATCCAGTTATGCTCGCTAAGGTTTCAACACTCAATGTATTTACGACTAGAAAGGGCCCCTGTAACATCCCAAAATTTCTAGGCTTTCTGAAAATTTTCAAATTTTAAAATAACCATTTGATTTCATTGATTTGCTAAAGTTTAATTGGAAATTTTAAAAAATATAATTTAATATGAATTAATCAAACTTCAATTAATTAAATTTTGGTTTGATTGGGTTTTCTGGCATTTAAAGTCAAAAAGATTATTTAAAGTCCTTTTTTATTTTTTGTATTTAAAAATGGTTTTTCCTTTTTCCCAAAAATTAAAAATAACTTATTGGAAAAATATAAAGATAACTTTAAGTTGTAAACAATTTTATTAAGTTCAAATTAATTCAAGGAATTTATATGCATTTTTCTAGAATTTTTCGACTTTATTTACTATTTTCTAAAAACCTATTTCCTTTTTCTCAATTTCTAGAATTCAAAAATCCTTAAAAATTCCGTTTTGTTGTTTGGGCCGAATTCCCTAGACCGTTTCCCCGCTCCCAGCCCAGCCGCCCCTTCCTCTCTCCTCCCTCTCCCTCTCTGCTTGGCAGACCCCACCTGTCAGCGCACCTGCCTTGGTCTTCTTCCTTCTCCCGCACGTCGTCGCCCATGTCGTTCATGCGTAGCGTAGGGCCCCCGTTAGTGCCTATGCCGCCTGGTCTTCTCCCTCACCTGCTCCTGTCGACCTTGTCTACCCTCTGCTTCGCCCGGTCTTCTCCCCACCTGCTCCCGTTTCGTCCCTGTCGTGTCGCCCTTGACTCGGTCGAATCGCCCCACGCCTTTGCCGTCGAAGCTTCACCTCTATGCCTCCCCCTCTACTATAAATGGAGCATTAGGAACCCCTTGTTCCCCTCTTAGTTTCCCCTCAACTTTCCCTCTCTCTCCCTCATTTCGACGTACTTCGAGTTTCGCCGTCGCCGGTCGGAGCTCGCGCCTCCGCCTCTAGCGCTGTCGTTGAAGCCCCTCTGTAGTCGTGGTCACGTTCATTGGCTTCGCAAAGGCGTGTTCGACCCCGAGCGCACCTCCTCGCCCACGAAGCATCGCCGGAACTCTAGCGTCGTCGCAAGCCGGATCTCACCGGCGGCGAACCATTCGCTCTTCCTCTCACCGCCGGTCTTTCTGTCGAGCCTCATCGTCAAAACCGTGCGCCTTGGGTTTTGCCTCGCTCCCCTCTCCCTGTTGCTACCTTCACCGCCGCTCGCCGTGGTGCGTAGCGTCGATGCGCCATCGGGCCCAAAGAGCCCCGCTGCTAGACTTCGCTGCACTGCCGCTCCAGGCTGTGGTCGAAATCTCTTTCTGACTGTGTGGTCGAAACCACCTTGCAACTGTGTGGTTAAAACCTCCTTTTGACCGTGTGGTCGAAATCTCCTTCTGAACTTGTGATCGAAACCTTAAACCTCCTTCCGACTATGTGGTCGAAACCTCCTTCCAACCAGGTGATCTAAGCCTCCTCCTGACCAGGTGCTCGAAGCCTCCTTCCAACCAGGTGGTCGATGCCTCCTTCCGACCACGTGTTTGCAAACTTTCGAGAGCCCGTTCTACTTCATTCGAGTTCTGATTCGAGTGATTCAAATGTTTAAATTCATTTAAATCCAGTACCTTTATTTTGGTTCTAGTTTCGTAATTTTTGTATTTTATTTATTTGACTCTTTTCGCACGTATAGATTCTCGTGTTTCCGAAGAGCTCTTGAACCCAACGACCAAAGCAACTAAAACCTTCAACGAAGGCAAGTCATAGACCTTTGATCATGTTGTACCTATTTTATAAAATTATGTTATTTTATATCAACATGCATTGCTAGTTTTAGAATAGCTACTTTCGGGAATAATTAACTACCTAATTGTCATTATGCCTCCTTGAAAAATTGTGAATGACATGTACCCTTGAACACTATAGGTGATGAGTCACGGCGGCCCGATCTTCCGATAGGTTCGATTTGGTTCGTCGTGAGGACGTTGACGCTTTGAGGCTTCCGACCAACAGATCGTCACCTCGCAATTCGCTACATCCGCACGCCTGTCGTTATCGACCACGCTTGCACGCGATCGACCTTACCACGAAGGTTATGGTTCCTGCAAGCAATCGAAGCAACTCACAAGAACAAGGTAGATGCAATCTGAATTGTATTGCGGATATGGATGAAGTTTACAAGTGGGGTTCCTCAAACCGATAATCGTAAAGCGCAATTGGCGAATAATCTAAGAAAACCCACCTCTAAACTATGGCGCTATGTATATATATAGGGACGTGAGGAGGTCGACCTAGGGTTGTGCGGTAGTGGGGTGAGGCGTACACAACGGACTCGACCTCGTCACGTTTACAAAGTCCTATTAGTTTCCAAAACGGTGACGCAACACCTAATGTCGTGTATCTCTGGTCGAAACTTGGTCGTAGGACTGGCCCTATGGGGGTCTTGAGGAATACGTGCTATCTTTGGTCGTAAATTGTGTTCAACGAGTCCAACTGGTCGTAGGTCTTCTTGAACTGGTCGTAAATTGTGTCCAACGAGTCCAACTGGTCGTAGACCTTCTTGAATTGGTCGTAGTCCTAGATTCCTAAGTACAAGTAAATCATCTCCATTAGGCAGCATCATAGAGTTCTCAAATAATACACTCAGCCCTAGAAACGAATTTACCTGATAAGTAGGTTGACGAACACGTTCCCGAGTAATTGGACAGACTCTTGTAATTGGAATAGCAAGCATAGCAATTGTGGTTGTATCCATAGGGGTCATGCCCTTATCATCCTCCCCTTCTTGAAAACAAAGCCGTCCTCGGCTTTTGATAAGCTGAAAATAGGATAACAAAGAAAACAAGGTGTATGCATGGTATATGTATACTTCATCCGTTTTAACGGTTCTTCGTTGTTGCACAATTAATGTTTTAAAATAGTAGTATTCATAAAAGCTCATTGTATTATTAGGCCAAGAATAATCATATATATTAATGAGCAAAACAAAATTTCTCACACAGCAATTATTGCAACTAGTTTTGCAAATGTAAGTGAAGCATTTATACAATTCAAATATCTGAAGTTGTAAACTTGTAGTGGTAGTATATATGAGCAAATCTACAACCTTCGGGTTTATACAAAGTTCATCCATATAAGTATATTTCAATTGAGCGTTAGCAAATTCATCTAGTAAGGGTGAAAAGATTTGAAAGTTTTTCCATACTTCAACATCATTATGCAGATTGTCAATACTAGATGGTGCAATAAGAGATGAACACATAGCCATTGGATGATCACTAAAGTTTATTTTCTTCTCATAATAAACAATATCCGCACACAAGAATTGTGGTTCAAAACGATAGCTTCAATTCATCTATGTGATCACTAGTTATGCATATTCGATATACAAGAAATTGATTGTTTACATCATAATCTCCAATCGATTAATCTTATATCCAGGGTATACGCACTAGACAAGGAGATTGTACTTGCAATTTGAAACTTTCTCCATAGCATGTGACAATTTCATAGGTGGCTCCAACATAATGTAACATAAAGAATCGCAGGATAAATTCTAGTCAAAACTTCTTTATGTCTAACCAATTCTACAATATCACGATATGTGATGGACTCATCACATGAATCACTCAACACAAGAGAGGCAATTCAATTATGTTATCACATGGTGCACTCAAGTCAACAGTAAATCAACAAGTTTACCACATGGTGCACAAAAATCAATACAATTTGAATTCTCTACGTGGAATATGGGCATATCGTAATTGTTTTCCACTAATTTTGCTCTAAAATATCATGAGCAATGGGCAATTGTAGTTCTTTACAAACATACCCACCTTGTGTGATGATAATACCATGATCCTTACCTTTTTGGCTCTCCTCAAATGATATAGGTGCATCCATCTCCTCATCTTCCTTCTCAACCAATGGAGTCGATGGTTCAATCAGCTCATTCTCCTCTTCGGCATGGTTCCCAACTTCACGCAAGTTGTTAGTCACGAAAAAGACACAAACAGGCTTGTTCTCATGTTTTCTATCATCAAGTATTCTTAATTTCTCCTCAATCGACATTCAACCTTACAAGCAAGTATAAATAAGCGAGAGAGAATTATATTCTTTATGAACAAGAATGTCACGAATTTCATGATTAAGTCCACTTAAGAATCTATTTTGGTAGCTTGACATGTTCCTCTAACCCACAACGCAACAAATGAGCTTTCAATTCATGATAGTATTCCCTTACAGTTCTACTACCTTGATTTAAACGCTGTAATTTCTTACATATATCACGTTTAAAGGCAGGAGGAACAAATCTAGCACGCATAGCTACCTTCAATCTATCCCATGTATCAGGTGTTGAACCAGAATTAACTACTTGATCCCACCAAAAGATAGCAAAATCTTTAAATTTCTTGGTGGCTTGCCTAACTCTATGCACTTGGGAACTAAGTGAGTATTAAATTTCATTCTACCGTCATCTCCCAATCTAGATATATTTCACATCGTAAGCACCCATAAAAGATGGAATAGAGAACTTAACTTTAGCATATGGATCATCATTAACACGTGCATTATGTTGCTGAAAGTTGTTACCTCTCATACCTTGATGGTTGAAGTTCGGCCGGTTCCGTTGTCGTGCATCAAAGGTGTCGTGGTCGTGCATCTCATTATCATTATCAAACTCATGGTCATGGGCTGCACCATGAGGTTCCACACGACCAGTGTTTGGTGGTCGGTTCACCATTCTTTCGAGGCGTGTAGTGAGCGCTGCAATACTATCGTTGATTGAGCGTTGTAAAGTGGTCGTGGTAGCTTGAAGCTTCCTGTCGATGAACTCATTCATGGTGGTGCGTTGTTCATCCAAGAGCGTCATGAACTCTCCCCTCAAAACACACTCTTGCGCATCCAATTCTTCACCTGACATGGTTAGTAGGAGACAAAAGACAACATAAAAGGTATTATCCCTATCAACTACTAGGTGGTCGGAAGGTGGAGTCACACACTCTCACGCGTCTTACCAAGCTCTTACGAGTTTCTAACCAAATTGCCGCAGGTGGTCTGATCGGAGAAGGTGGGATGTACGATCGCGGCGGAGGCGAATGCGAGGATCCAATCTGAGGGCCGAAAGTATGTGGAGCTCGGATAGGCAATGTTTAGTAGCAAGGAATAGCAATAATGAAATCAGATTAGCAAAGCTGAATAAAAGTCCACGATGCTAAATCACGATTCTTTGGCCCAAACGCGTTCCTAGAACTAGCTCAAGCAAACGGAAGGATAGGGTAGATACAAACACAATCGGATCCAAAATCACAAAGCAACTCCTTCTTTTCTTCTTCTTCTTTCTTTTTTTGCACTCTTTGCTTTCTTTCTTTCTTTTCTTTTTTTGAATTGCAAAAACCCAACCTAGGGTTTTTTTGCGAATGTGACCTTGACTCAAAACTCTTCAAAACCCTTTTACGGTTCTATGGATATATATGGGTCACAAACTTTTTAGGAGAGAAGGGTAAAAGGTAATTAAAAGATACTCTCTCTCTCTCTCTACGAACTTTAGCTACGGAAAAAAATCCGACCGGTCATCATTTCCGACCAGGTGGTGGGGTGTCCGAGAGCAATAAGATAATAAATAGGGTTGTCGGACATGAGTGGCCGGTCGAATCCGACCAGGAGTTCGTTTCCGACCAGGTGGAGAAGCCGAATCCGAGTAGGTGGTCGTATGGGGGTGGTGTTGTGGTCGTATGGGGGTGGTGTTGTGGTCGTATTGGGGGGGTGTCTAGATGATCGACATAGCAAAGACTCGACGCTAGAAACTAGATTACGACGACTAGACCAGCAACAAAGACACCGACGATGGACTCGAATTCAACAACGCTAAACCGAAAACACAATTGCGAAGGCACAAAGTGGTTTGGACAATGGAATAATTACGATCTAAAACTTTTTCCCGGTCTTCTCCCACCTGCTCCGTTTAGTCCACTCGTGTCGCCCTTGACTCGGTCGATCATTGCACGCCTTTGCCGTCGAGCTTCACCTCTATGCCTCCCCTCTACTATAAATGGAGCATTAGGAACCCCTTGTTCCCTCTTAGTTTCCCCTCAACTTTCCCTCTCTCTCCCTCATTTCGACGTACTTCGAGTTTCGCCGTCGCCGGTCGGAGCTCGCGCCTCCGCCTCTAGCGCTGTCGTTGAAGCCCCTCTGTAGTCGTGGTCACGTTCATTGGCTTCGCAAAGGCGTGTTCGACCCCGAGCGCACCTCCTCGCCCACGAAGCATCGCCGGAACTCTAGCGTCGTCGCAAGCCGGATCTCACCGGCGGCGAACCATTCGCTCTTCCTCTCACCGCCGGTCTTTCTGTCGAGCCTCATCGTCAAAACCGTGCGCCTTGGGTTTTGCCTCGCTCCCCTCTCCCTGTTGCTACCTTCACCGCCGCTCGCCGTGGTGTTTTTGTAGGGCAATTTTACGGACTCTAGGTGATGGAACAAAACTCACAAAAGGGATAAACGAAATTACCTAACGGGCAACCTTAGCTCGATACCACTTGATGAGTCACGCGCCCGATCTTCCGATAGGTTCGATTTGGTTCGTCGTGAGGGCGTTGGCGCTTTGAGGCTTCCGACCAGCGGATCGTCACCTCGCAATTCGCTACATCCGCGACGCTGTCGTTATCGACCACGCTTGCACGCGATCGACCTTACCACGAAGGTTATGGTTCCTGCAAGCAATCGAAGCAACTCACAAGAACAAGGTAGATGCAATCTGAATTGTATTGCGGATATGGATGAAGTTTACAAGTGGGGTTCCTCAAACCGATAATCGGCGAAACTGCAATTGGCAGAATAATCTAAGAAAAACCCACCTCTAAACTATGGCGGCTACTGTATATATATAGGGGACGTGAGGAGGTCGACCTAGGGTTGTGCGGCCGTGGGGTGAGGCGTACACAACCTGGACTCCGACCTCGTCACGTTTACAAAGTCCTATTAGTTTCCAAAACGGTGACGCAACACCTAATGTCGTGTATCTCTGGTCGAAACTTGGTCGTAGGACTGGCCCTATGGGGGTCTAGAGGAATACGTGCTATCTTTGGTCGTAAATTATGTTCAACGAGTCCAACTGGTCGTAGGTCTTCTTGAACTGGTCGTAAATTGTGTCCAACGAGTCCAACTGGTCGTAGACCTTCTTGAATTGGTCGTAGTCCTAGATTCCTAAGTACAAGTAAATCATCTCCATTAGGCAGCATCATAGAGTTCTCAAATAATACACTCGACCCTAGAAACGAATTTACGATAAGTAGGTTGTGAACACGCCCTCGAGTAATTGGACAAACTCTTGTAATTGGAATAGCAAGCATAGCAATTGTGGTTGTATCCATAGGGTCATGCCCTTAACATCCATAGGATAACAAAGAAAACAAGGTGTATGCATGGTATATGTATACTTCATCCGTTTTAACGGTTCTTCGTTGTTGCACAATTAATGTTTTAAAATAGTAGTATTCATAAAAGCTCATTGTATTATTAGGCCAAGAATAATCATATATATTAATGAGCAAAACAAAATTTCTCACACAGCAATTATTGCAACTAGTTTTGCAAATGTAAGTGAAGCATTTATACAATTCAAATATCTCAAGTTGTAAACTTGTAGTGGTAGTATATATGAGCAAATCTACAACCTTCGGGTTTATACAAAGTTCATCCATATAAGTATATTTCAATTGAGCGTTAGCAAATTCATCTAGTAAGGGTGAAAAGATTTGAAAGTTTTTCCATACTTCAACATCATTATGCAGATTGTCAATACTAGATGGTGCAATAAGAGATGAACACATAGCCATTGGATGATCACTAAAGTTTATTTTCTTCTCATAATAAACAATATCTGGCACACAAGAATTGTGGTTCAAAACAGTAAGCTTCAATTCATCTATGTGATCACTAGTTATGCATATTCGATATACAAGAAATTGATTGTTTACATCATAATCTCCAATCGTATTAATCTTATATCCGTGGGTATACGCACTAGACAAGGAGATTGTACTTGCAATTTCGAAACTTTCTCCATAGCATGTGACAATTTCATAGGTGGCTCCAACATAATGTAACATAAAGAATCGTGAGGATAAATTCTAGTCAAAACTTCTTTATGTCTAACCAATTCTACAATATCACGATATGTGATGGACTCATCACATGAATCACTCAACACAGTAGGCAATTCAATTATGTTATCACATGGTGCACTCAAGTCAACAGGTAAATCAACAAGTTTACCACATGGTGCACAAAAATCAATACAATTTGAATTCTCTCGTGGAATATGGGCATATCGTAATTGTTTTCCACTAATTTTGCTCTAAAATATCATGAACAATGGGCAATTGTAGTTCTTTACAAACATACCCACCTTGTGTGATGATAGTACCATGATCCTTACCTTTTGGCTCTCCTCAAATGATATAGGTGCATCCATCTCCTCATCTTCCTTCTCAACCAATGGAGTCGATGGTTCAATCACTCATTCTCCTCTTCGGCATGGTTCCCAACTTCCTGCAAGTTGTTAGTCACAGAAAAAGACACAAACACAGGCTTGTTCTCATGTTTTCTATCATCAAGTATTCTTAATTTCTCCTCAATCTGACATTCAACCTTACAAGCAAGTATAAATAACTGAGAGAGAGAATTATATTCTTTATGAACAAGAAT
The DNA here is from genome assembly GCA_036346395.1 of Hsuehochloa calcarea. NCBI lineage: Eukaryota > Viridiplantae > Streptophyta > Magnoliopsida > Poales > Poaceae > Hsuehochloa > Hsuehochloa calcarea. The sequence goes on along the minus strand of CM070608.1, from coordinate 32,535,603 downwards.
GTCCTGAATTTCATGATTAAGTCCACTTAAGAATCTATTTTCAGTAGCTTCAAAGATGTTCCTCTAACCCACAACGCAACAAATGAGCTTTCAATTCATGATAGTATTCCCTTACAGTTCTACTACCTTGATTTAAACGCTGTAATTTCTTACATATATCACGTTTAAAGGCAGGAGGAACAAATCTAGCACGCATAGCTACCTTCAATCTATCCCATGTATCAGGTGTTGAACCAGAATTAACTACTTGATCCCACCAAAAGATAGCAAAATCTTTAAATTTATCGGTGGCTTGCCTAACTCTATGCACTTCAGAACTAAGTGAGTATTAAATTTGCATTCTACCGTCATCTCCCAATCTAGATATATTTCAGCATCGTAAGCACCCATAAAAGATGGAATAGAGAACTTAACTTTAGCATATGGATCATCATTAACACGTGCATTATGTTGCTGAAAGTTGTTACCTCTCATACCTTGATGGTTGAAGTTCGGCCGGTTCCGTTGTCGTGCATCAAAGGTGTCGTGGTCGTGCATCTCATTATCATTATCAAACTCATGGTCATGGGCTGCACCATGAGGTTCCACACGACCGGTGTTTGGTGGTGGTTCACCATTCTTCGAGGCGTGTAGTGAGCGCCGCAATACTATCGCTGATTGAGCGTTGTAAAGTGGTCGTGGTAGCTTGAAGCTTCCTGGTCGATGAACTCATTCATGGTGGTGCGTTGTTCATCCAAGAGCGTCATGAACTCTCCCCTCAAAACACACTCTTGCGCATCCAATTCTTCACCTGACATGGTTAGTAGGAGACAAAAGACAACACTAAAAGGTATTATCCCTATCAACTACTAGGTGGTCGGAAGGTGGAGTCACACACTCACGCTGCCTTACCAAGCTCTTACGAGTTTCTTACCAAATTGCCGCAGGTGGTCTGATCGGAGAAGGTGGGATGTACGATCGCGGCGGAGGCGAATGCGAGGATCCAATCTGAGGGCCGAAAGTATGTGGAGCTCGGATAGGCAATGTTTAGTAGCAAGGAATAGCAATAATGAAATCAGATTAGCAAAGCTGAATAAAAGTCCACAAGACTAAATCACGCTTGTGGCCCAAACGCGTTCCTAGAACTAGCTCAAGCAAACGGAAGGATAGGGTAGATACAAACACAATCGGATCCAAAATCACAAAGCAACTCCTTCTTCTTTTCTTCTTCTTTCTTTTTTTTTTGCACTCTTTGCTTTCTTTGCTTTCTTTCTTTTTTTTTTGGACTGCAAAAACCCAACCTAGGGTTTTTTTTTTGCGAATGTGACCTTGACTCAAAACTCTTCAAAACCCTTTTCCGTTCTATGGATATATATGGGTCACAAACTTTTCCTGAGAGAAGGGTAAAAGGTAATTAAAAGATACTCTCTCTCTCTCTCGAACTTTAGCTACGGAAAAAATCCGACCGATCATTGCTTCCACTGTGTGGTGGGGTGTCCGAGAGCAATAAGATAATAAATAGGGTTGTTTCGACATGAGTGGCTTGGTCGAATCCGACCGAGAGTTCGCTTCCAGATCAGTGGAGAAGCCGAATCCAAGTAGGTGGTCGATGGGGTGGTGTTGTGGTCGTATGGGGTGGTGTTGTGGTCGATTGGGGGTGTCTAGATGATCGACATAGCAAAGACTCGACGCTAGAAACTAGATTACGACGACTAGACCAAAGATGCCCTTATCAATAGGTTGGGTTAATCTTAGTTGAACATATTTAATTACCAACATGGGTGCATATTATGCTTAGCCATACTTTAGTTGTACATTGGGATTCATGATCACATATTCATAAATGTTTAATCTCGACCTAATGATACATGGAATTATTACGGAAGCCACTGTTATTAAAATTTATTGTGCCATGGCAAGGGTTCCCATTTGGCTGGGTTGAACGAAAATAATTTATGCTCGAGCGAGTAGTCAAGTAGTAAAGGAGGAATGCACGAAGCACATTGCGCGAAGCACATGGGTTGAGGCAGTCTCGCCTGAGCAATCACTAAAGACTTAACTTTGTGCGCCATTGATCTAGACCATACCATACAACCACATGTCCAGGATGGAGTGGACTTGGCCAACTAATTAGTAATGTTTTGGTTTGGTTCTGTTTTGGTTGATTATAGCGCAATAAGGGGTCCAGAATGACGAAACCTTAGCGAGCAGAACCGAGTCAAAACAGAGCTTTGTAAAAGTCATATGATAGTCTTTCCTTGATTCACAAGTCCAAGGAAACGTTTGTTTTTATCAAGATGATTATCTCTTTTGGGTCAAGCTGTACAACCTCTGCAGAGTATTAAAAACTATTCGAATAGCTGTGTCCTCGGTTATGGACAATCCTTGGTGATTTTACACGAGGGGTAGATTTTTATTTAAAAAAATGTTGGAATGTTGGTTGGGAACATATTTGGTTGTTGGTTGTTGGCTGCAAAGTGAGCGGGGTATTCACTAGTTGCTTCAAAGAACTTGATTACTTATGTACTTAATCTTTTAAATTATGCTATTCAATCTATTTACTGTATTTACTGTCAATATTGCTTTCTGCAAAGTAGCCACAGAGCTATCCTTGTCAAGCCTTGCATAAATACTATTTGTATATATTTTCCTACGACTTGCAGAGTACTTTATGTACTCACGGCTATACGCCCATTTGTTGATCAGTCCCCACAGAAGAACCAGAGAACACAGAGTTCTACGAGAATGAATATTTTGAAGACTATGCGAACTAGGTCGCATTCTCCACTCGATTGCCTATGGACATGTCGAATGGCTACCACGAGCTGTTTCATTCCGCTGTAAGTTTACTCTATGTCTTAAGCCCCGCATGGCAAACTCTGTGAGACTTGACCATAAGGTCATTTTGGTACTAAATAAGATTATTTTGTCTACTTCTTAGCTACTTTGTCCTATGGATATGATTTCATCGATGTTGCAAACTGTGCGGACTAGCTACTGATGATGGGACTAGTTTAGGATGCACAGAGAGCTCGGGTCCATCAGCCCGGGGTCCCGACACCCCCTCTTATGCCATTGTGAGTAAGTTTAGGATGCACAGAGAGCTCGGGTCTATCAGCCCGGGGTCCCGACACCCCCTCTTATGCCATTGTGAGTAAGTTTAGGATGCACAGAGAGCTCGGATCTATCGGTCCGGGGTCCCGACACCTTCTCTTATGCCATTGTGAGTATACATCCATCCCGTAACTCACGCTTTCAAGACAGAACTAAAATTAAAATATTACTAATTAGTTAGCCAGGTACATCCCATACTGGACAAGTGGATGTACAATATTATCTAGTTCAATAGCGTACAACATTAAGTTCTTGACAATTACTTAAGCGAGTTTACCACAGCCCACAATGTGCTAACCGCACCCCTTTACCGCATGATCGCTTGCCTGAGCAAAAATTATCTTGTTCAACCAAGACCAATGACATACCCTATTACAGCACACAAATTTTAAAAATAGTGTACTCGCCACAATTCCATATCTTATTAAATCAAATTAACATTATTGAATATGTGACATGAGCCCATCGCACAATTAAGCATGACTAAGAATATCTACGAAACCTATGTTGGTGATATAAATATGTCCAAATAATAATGATCATCATATGGTGATAAATGATTCATAGTATTCAAATAATCAATGGAGTCATAACGATAAATATGTGATTAATTATTCCCAAAAGCAGTTAATATAAAGATAGAATGCAATTTAATATAAAATAATATACTTTTGAAAATATAAGTTCGATATGATCAATGGCTTATGACTTGAATTGGCTTTTCTTAGTTACCACAATTGGATCTTCAAAACTTACTTCTACTTTGCTCCTTGAAACAAATCGTCTAAACGAGAGAAAACAACAAACAAAACACAAATAAATTCAAAATAAAATAAAATAAAATACAAAAACAAAAAAATAACTCTAAAAGACAGAGCTTGATTTTAGAGGAATTTAGGAACTTGAATGGACTGAATCGGAGTTCGGACGAAGGAGAACAGACTCTCGAAAGATTTGTGGGAAAGAGAGAGAGAGAAAAGAATATTCCAAGTATATACCTTGGGCTGAAAAAGAAAAAGAAAAATAATTTGATGCTAACAAGTGGGACCCATTCGTAAGTGAAAGAGATTGATAGGTGGGGCCGAGCTAGAAGCGAGAGAAACAGAGAGAGGAAGGTGTTGACATGTGGGACCTAGATGACATAGAGATGAAGAGAAAGAAAGAGCACATGGCAGAACAAAGGAGCGGCTTCGGCGATGATGGTGGCAACAAACGGTGGCGAGGGAGCGGCGGCGAAGGAGCTATGACAATCCTTTGGGTGGCGGTGGCGCGGCAAGACCGGTAGTAAGGCAGCGGCAACAGCAACGGCAGCGGAACGACCGACTTGGGTGTGCGGTGGTGATGGCGATGCAACGGAGCATGAGGAAAAACAAAGGCGCACACAAGGTTGGCGACGGTGATAGGAACACCATGGGAAGCTTGGGATGGCTGGAGGACAACGGGAGCGACGACGGCCAAAGGTGGAGAAGAAGGTACGGCGGCGATGAGACGCTACGGTGGTGAAGAGGCCAAAAGGAAGGTCGGAACCGGAACAGGATGAACAGGAACGCAAGGTGACATGCATGGGAACGACAAGGAACTCACCGGCGGCGAGATCGAAGGCGACGGTGATCCAGCGAGGTTCGAGCGATGAAAAGGCGAGCACCATGTAGAACGCGGCGAGGCGAATTCGACGACGTCGATGAAACAGACGGAGGAGCACGGACGGCGAGGAAAACCGACGAGGACAAGCATCGATGGTGGCGGCTTCTTCAGCGAAATCCAGCGAAGTGAGACGATTCTGGCAACGATTTCTTGGGGCTTTGGGAGAGAAGGATGGGGTGAAGATTTGGGCGTGGGTGGCGAGCTTAAATAGGGCTGAGACATGCGAGTTTGTATGGAGGCCGCCAACGCTACCGTGTTGGACACGAACACGACATGGAGACCGAGGTGGGGAGGAAGAAGGAAGGAGGAGGCTGGTGCTGACAGGCGGGGCCAGCTGGTTAGAGAGGGATGAAGGAAACAAGGCTAACGGCTCGCTTGGCGCGTAGAAGAAAAAGGAAAGGAAACGGGTTGAAGGAAAAAGGGAAAAGTCAAGGAGAAAAAGGAATTCTGCAAAAAAGGAAAATTCGAAAAAATAAATTTCCAAATTTTAGAAATTAGATTAAATAAAACCGAGTTCAAAGAAATAGCAAACAAACTCCAGAACTTCCCAGAAAAATCCAGAAAATACTCTAGAACTTAAGGAATCCAATAAAATAGTTTTCAATTTAATTGAAGTTTAGATGATTCATATTAAATAAATTTGATTTCTGCAAATTTAATTTAAGCTTTGACTTAACCAAGAAAATTAAAATGGTTATTTTTATTTTTAAATGCTTCAAAAACACTTCAAATTTGGGATGCTACACTGGCTAAGTCCCAATTCCGCCCATGATGGCAGGTATTTAAATGGTAAAATTATTTATGGTGACATTAACAAATGAAAATGCCTTTCCGGGTAGTAACTTTCACGGGAGTTTTTGGTTTGTAAAATAAAATTCTATGTTTTTTTGCCTTCTTCATTGTATTTTTTACCTAAGTTTTCTTCTCCCCCTGGGATCGAATTAAGTTCTGAGTTCAGCTTGAAAAATAAAGGTCAATGGCAAAATAAACTTAGGTGTAGGAAGATGAATTCGAGTTGAGTTTACGGCTGCCCCAGGGAAATGAACTTTGGTCATACAACCGGGCTTTTGGGACTGGGCTTAGGGCCGCGCAAGGTGGCCTGAATGAAACTAGACCAAAGCAAATCTCGGGCCATACCGGCAAAAAATCCTGTTTTATTTCGGGGTTTTGCTACCCAGGCCAGGCTGTATAGTTTTACATTGAAAATAAATAAATGCATCGGGCTAGGCTCGGGCCAGACCGGACTTTTCGGGCCGCCGTTGCATTGCCCAGCCCTGGCCCTAAATGCCCTTGGGCCCGGGCCGGGCCGGGCCGGGTCTTGCCGGGCCGGGTTTTGCTGTCCGTGTAAACTGCGCGGTCGTTTGGCATGGCTTGCCACTGATGTGCGTCTTTAATGTCCAGTGCCAGTATGTGTTTGTCTCAACCGCTGCGCAACGAAGAAAACTTTTGTCTTAACCGCTGCGCAGTGAAGAAAACACAGTAGCGCAGCTGGAAACAATATACCACTGGCATATATGGTATGATTACCCGGAACACAGGAATCCAATCGTACACATTCTTGTAAGAAGCAATTGTTATTTCATCTCATCGAATGGTTGAGGAGATCACGTGATATGATTCAAGCTTTAGTATGCTGAACAATTGGCATCAGTGTCGGAGTGTTTAGGAGAAATCCTCGGTTTAGCGGAGTGTCGCTGACTGTCAGGTTGTGGGCAGTCTGGATGGCCCAGCTGGGCGGTTTGACCGGTCATGGGTGGCAGTCAAACCGACCGAGGTCGACAAAACATTTGTGTGGGAGTTTACGAAGGTGTGTTTGCACTAGGTTCCATTGAAAATGGAGATGGACACGAAACTATGTAGAGTTTTGCTGAAAAATTAAAAAATGATGTTTTCCAGCTTGAGAAGCGGTCTAACCGGCCAATGGTTGGCGGTTAGACCTATGGACGGTCAGATCAGCCTAGCCAGGGTGGCGGTTAGACCGACCTGACTAGCGGTAAGATCAGCCGAGGGGTGGTGGTCAGATCGACCTGACTGGTCAGAGAGAGTTCATGTACTCGGAAGGTGGTGAACTTTGCGGAATTGGCCAAAGTCATAAGATTTAGTGCTTAGGTGTTGCATGATGTATATTTTAACTAACGTTGATCAAGTTGCATGGAACTTGTGCCCGTAATTGATTTTTTAGTCTATTGTTGTGTATATGGTTTGGAGTCAACTACGGTTAATGGCGAAGATGAACGGGATTAGGCTAGGAAAGCTGAGGTTCCAGAACAATCGAGAATGTTGGGTGAAGTTGTTATACTCAAGCATGACACAAGATGGATAAAAATGACCGAATGAGAAGTTCGGTGGAACGGATGGCATCAAGTGGCTTAAGGGTCGGTGCAAGTGTCGTATTGGTTTTGGTGAAAGCCGGATGAAAGACACTTGCTGATATGAAAAATAGCCTTTGATGAACCTACGTGTGGCGAAAAATAGGATTAATTCATGTTGATTGGACTCGATCTTTGAGAAGGATCAAGAATGTATATTTTGGTATCTTCGCCGAAATACTGGGTTGGTGATATTAGAGAAGTCGCGGTGTGGAACGGTGTAAAGGAGAGATAGTTTAGGTCAAGAGAAGACAAATATAACAAATAAATAGATTCAGGAGACCCAGATTGTCACCCGCTTTGAGAAGCGTACATGAGTATAGACCCGTTTATGTATGGATTTAACATGTGTCTGTTCTAGCTAACTCCTAGAGCTAGCCTTCACTATATAAAGGGGTGGTGCAGGATATGCACTATCCATCCAAGCCTTGCAAACTCTAATTTGTGATTTTGAAAAGTGGAGGAAATAGAGGACGCTAGGGTTTAAGAAAGATGGATTGAAAAATTAGGTGCTCAAGTATGAGATTTTGTCCTCTATGGTGGAGTGGATGTAAACCTATGATCCGTCTAATCGATTCAATCAAGATTGCCTCAAGATGAGCTCTATTTCGTTCTTGTTCTCTCTTTGATAATTTGAGGGGGTTTGTGTTCCAAGGGTTTTGGTTGAGTCTTTTGATGTGATCTAGCTTACTAAGACTATCATCTTTCACCTACGAGCAAACTCTTGGCTCAAGTTTTGGTTTTCCCTATTTTTTGTGTCTTCTTGATCTCATTCAAAACAATTAGTAGAACATTGACTTCGATCGTCATGACCGTGGATTGAAATAGTTTCCTTACTTTCTTGATGAGTCATGTCTGAAATATCAAAGAATTTTGATCTCAGAATCAAAAGTTAGATTGATTTGAGATTCCTTCAGGCTACTGTTTTTGCAGCCAACGGTCAGACCGACCTCCTAATGATCAAATCGGACAGACAACGGCGGTTAGACTGGTCGAGAGTCCTTGAGCTTGGGTTATTTTGATTTTAGTGCAAATCTTTACGCTGTAATCTTGTACCTCCCATCTTTGTAGCCTTCAGAGCTGCTAGAGTGAGAAAGAAGTTGACCCCTCTGCTTCCTAATCCGGTCCAACAGGTCGAGGCTTTCCGTTGCGACAATGTTTTCATTAATACTCCCTTGTTATTTGTTGCTTTGGTCTCCTCCCTACACATGTACTAACACATCCCCCATCCTTGCGCTCTTTCATAGTTGCAGATCTATCCACCTCTGTGTTGCCGCCCCTATCGCCCCTTCTCCCGTCTACACGATAATCCTTGACACTTAGTAAATCCCCAAAAGCTGGAGCACTTATCTAAACATGATGGCACGTGTTGTTTTTTAAATAATATATTTTAAAAATAAATTTATAGAAAATAAATATCTATTTAATAAAATTATAAAAATAAAATAATCCATTTGACGACAAGTATCCTTGTGCCAATTCATTCGACGACATATTATCGACTAAATGAATCAGCAAACAATTATCGGCCAAACAATACTATGTCGCTAATTCATTTGGTGACACCGCGACAAGGCTTTGTCGCCAAATGAATCAGCGAGTTTGATGGGAAGTTCATAACACCAATTCATTTGGCGATATAATCCTTTCGCCAAATGAATTCGTGACAGAAGTTGATTTTTGTAATTTTATTGAACTGATTTTTTTTTGTAATTTTATTAAATTGATTTTTTTTTGTAATTGTATAAAAAATATATTATATATTTTTTTTAAAAAAATTCGTAGTGTCTTCCTTAGTCCCCGTTGCTACTACGCTACTCAACTCTGAACTCTATACATCTCAGTGCCTTGCCGCTATCTTGGTTACCCTTTTATCCTGCTCTTTACTAGCACTAGTAAGTACCCAGCCATCGGCACCAATTACGTCGTGCACCGACTATCTTTCTGTCCATGGTGGTACATGCATCGTCCAAGAGAGAGTGGCTGAAAATAGGAGAAAGATGGCCGTTTCTTTTACACCACACCGTGACGGGCGACGAAAAGACGGCCGGGAGGGCGTTGCGCTGCCGCTGCTGGTTCCACCCGTTACGAGCGGGTCACGCGGGACGGACGGGACGGCGTGCATCTGTGGAGGGGAGGCCGTGCTCCCACCGAGGCCGAGGCGACAGGGCGTCGGTGAAATGACTGGACGCTATTCCCCAGTACACCCAGCAGACGGCGCCTTTCCCCCGCCTTGTTTCTTTCCTAACGACGGGGAGGCGGCAGCAGTATCCTTTTTTAATCTTTGGTATATGTGCCTGGCAACTTTTGGCCCTTGCTCCTGGGCCCATATACGTGTTTTTTTTTCTTCTCTTTCTATTTTGGTTTTTTATTCTATTTAAAAAATGACCCGCTGGAATCTAATTGCAGAATTGGTCACTTTTTTTTTAAAAAAGAATGTACTCGTCGCAAAAGATTAAAACCCCGCTAAAGGTAGTTTTGGTATTACGTCCATAATCCTAATCCAGAGTTTCTTAACACTCCCCTTAGGCGAGTATCGTGTTATGCACATGCCTCATTAAATACTCCTAAAAATCCAATGGGAAGAAAGAATAAGAGAAAAGAGTACATTGCATCCGCAAGTTGTATTGCATTGTTGCATCGTTAAAAACCTTTATGTGAGAAATCTTCAAAAAAACTTACTAGAAAAAAGGTGTAACCCCTCTACCTTCTGAGTTAACTTTAGGATAAAGGTAAAAATTTCAGTACTTTAAGTGGATTATGATCCAGATGACCCCCCTGATCCATACAACTCTTCAAGCCGATTCATTCCAATACTACGAACGAATTGTTGGAAACTGGACATAGGCAGAGACTTAGTGAATATATCAGCCGGATTTTCACAAGATCTAGTTTGCAGGATCTTTACCTCATCGTTCTTCTGGAGTTCATAAGGATAGAAGAATTTGGGAGCAATGTGCTTCATGATATTACTTTTAACATAACCCACACTACTACAAAAAAGTTATACTGGACGCCTCATCAAATACGGCTATCAGAAACCGTTTGTGATATAATTATCACAGACGGTTTTAAAATCGTGACCATCTATGTTACCTGCGATGGCTAAAACCATATGTGATAGATAATTATCACAGATGGTTTTGTTAATAAACGTATGTAATAATTCACAGACGATTTTAATACAATCTATCTGCGATATTCGTAGAGATCACAAACGTTTTTAAATATTAACCGTCTGTGATAATTCATTTATGGTTCTTAATAAGAACCACTTGTGATAATATTGTATTACAGACAGTTTGTGGTTGGAAGTGTCTGCGATATGTATCTCTGAAATGCTCATTGCCGCTTCGGCTCCCTGATATGCGTCTCTTCATCTCGTCCCCGATGCGTCATCTCTTCGTCTCCTGTGCTGAATTTATTTATTGTTTTATAAAAATGATCATCCGCCATGAAGAAGATTCCCCACATCAGTATACTCTCAAGCACAAATAAATAGCAATTACAAAAATAGTTCCTCACTCTTCTCCCCTGACGCCGGCGTTAATTGCCTACTTAGCCATTTTGTACGAGCACCTCACCGACCGTACGCTTGCCGATGCTGCTGGAGGACATTGTGCTAACAGTGTCCTCCCTCCTCCGGCAAAGGTTATGCTGAAGCATGTGATGGCCACCTTCCGCCGTCTTGACATCCTCCTCCGCCACGTCTTTTGGGTGGTCTCCCTCTTTCGGCGAGCTAACCAAGCCATCGACGTAGTCCTTGAGGAAAACGTTGCATGTTTATAGAAGGATTACCGTCGCTTGGAATGCAAAATCGAGACGGCGGCCGATCGGGTGGACCATACCGAGACACCTCGAACGAGGGAAGAGAGCCTCTGGGCGTATTTCGACTTGGTCCTCGAGTTGGAGCGTCTTTGGGCTACTCTCGAACGAGAGCGTCAATGGGTGGCCATCTTTCGAGGAACCTACACTCACCCTGAACCCTCTGATGCTGATGACGTCGCCTACGTAGAATTAAAGATGGAGATAGCAGTCACCCTGGGCCGCTAGAAATAAGTTGCTCTTTTTTATTTCTACTTTTTTTAAAAGAAAATATTTTGTAAGAAGCGACTGGCACACTATTTGGCCATATGTAAATACAAAAATGAAACAAAATCTAGTTTGTAGTTGAATTTACTGTTATCTAATGTTGAACATGTTTTTTGAATAACGTGTTTATATCTTACTGTCTTCTATGTATAACGTGTTGAATATTTTTTTAACTATGGAATGAACTATCACAGACGATTCAGTGGAACAAACCGTCTGTGATATGCATCACAGACAGTTTGTAATAAGAACCATTTGGGGTATGTATCACAGACGGTTTTGAATAAGAACCATCTGTAGTGAGATCTGTCTCTGATATGCGGCCGCTTTAAAGAAGACGGTGTGTACGCCTAAGAAAGTAACCAAACCCACCACGAAACATGATTTTTTTTCAGGGGGTCGTCCACGCAGTATGAGGAGGATGAGACAACAACCACGAGCAACTTCATCGACCCTGACACACTTGAGTGTATGATTACCTGGCACTCTTCTGGCAGTCATGCTTGTTGAACTTGGCTGCTTTGTGTTAGGTTCGACAAAGTCAGCAGTGGCTACTGTCTCATCACCTCATGCTGGGTGCATGACCCCTTGAAAAAAATCATGCTTTGTGGTGGGCTTGATTACTTTCTTAGGCATACTCGATATCTTCTTCAAAGCAGCCGCATATCAGAGACAAATCTCACTACAGATAGATCTGTCGTCATGACGACCAGATATTTAATGGTGCATATCACAAACGGTTTTAAATGCAAACAGTTTGTGATAGTCGGAGATGTCACCGACGGTTCTATTTTAGGAGCAGTCTTTGTATTTATAACCGTGTGTGATACTTATCACAAACGGTTCTTAAAAATAACCATCTGTAATATGCGCCACTAAATACCTGGCTGTCCCGACAGATCTGTCTGTAGTGAGATCTGTCTCTGATATGCGGCTGCTTTGAAGGAGACGATTGGCTTTGGGGCGTTTGGTGAAAGAAATTAATACCGTAGATTTGCAAGTGTACTTGTAGATCTATTTGTTTTTGGTGATCTAAGGTTAGTATTCCTTTTTATTTATCATCAAACGAATGGCATAATGTTCTGGAAATCTAGCTATTCTTAGCATGATATTGGGGAATCTCCTTGCTATTACTCAAACAAGCATGAAACATATGCTTGCATATTTGTCCATAAGGCAAATCAGATATATATGTAATTATTGGAATAATTATTGGAGACTCAAATGATGGATATGCAAGCCTGCTATATATATTGCCTCATGAATATTTCATAGCTAGCTACTTTAGGAGCAATAATATAATTTAACACTAATTTGTTACATGCGTAGCGTAGATGGATCGAAGCTGGATGTACGTTGAGAACTGTGTGAGTGAAGAGTACATTGATGACGTGTCTGCTTTTAGAAGAACTGCCGAGCAGGATATGTTGAAGAAGGGGATAAAATATAGGTACTGCTCATGCATTGATTACGATAATTTGAAGATATTTACCAACCCAGCGTAGATCGAAGCGCACTTGATTCGAATGGGTTTCAAAGTGGATTATACATGTTTGGCCAGTCACGGTGAAGAGCAGATTATACCGAAAGATAGTAACATCGTCGAGGGAGACAATGATATACCAGATGTTGACTGTGCTTTCGATGAGGGTAGGTCGCACTATGATAATCTGGATCAGATGCTACGCGATGCAGAAGGGAACTATAGTGAGAGAGAGTTTGGTAAATTCGAGGACTTAATGGAGCACTCGGAAAAACCTTTGTTCCCAGGCTGCATGCCGGAATACACATGTTTACCATTCGTACTTGCACTGCTAAAATTGAAGGCAAGCAATAGTTGGTCCAACAAGAGTTTCACGGCGTTGTTAGGTCTCCTAGCGGACATCCTTCCAGAGGGAAACGAGTTTCTGAGAACCACTTACCAAGTTAAGAAGGTTCTTTGTGCATGGGGAATGGAAGTAGAAAGAATACATGCAAGTTCGAACGATTGTATCCTCTATTGTAAAGAATATGCAGAGATGCATATATGTCCGGTGTGCAAAACTGTAATACCTCATTTATCCAGCTAGGTTGTATCGTTTCAATTATTTGGGAATTTTATTCGAAAACGAGATTTAAAACTTTCCGGAACCGAATCGGTAAAAAGAAAGAAGTCGGAGGGGGTAAAATAAACAACTTTCATTGGATTTTTCCAAACAGCGGGGTAAACGCTATTGTCGTCAACTTTGGGCGCAGGTCGCGACCAGTGGCCCAAGAGGGCCGGCCAAAAGGGGCGCCACTCCCCAAAACCCTAGCCGCCACCCTACCTCCTCCCCTCCCCCTTGGCCGCCTCCTCCTCTCCCCAAACCGGCCCCCATTGCTGCCCCTTGGTGGTGGTGCCAACTCCGGTGATCCCCGTCGCTCCTCCTCAAGTTCCCCTCCAACAACTCCGTTCCCCGCCGACGTCGACGGCCGCTCGTCGTCTCCCGGTGGCCGGCCCTAGAAGAGAGAAGAGAGGGGAAGGGAGGAAGACCTGTGTGCAGCGGATCTTCATCGTCTTACTGGTCTACAAGGGTAATTAGACCTCCGATTCGTTGTTTGATTCCATTAGAGTTGAGGATCCGATTGGATTTGTAGTTTCGTTTTGATTCTGTTAATAGATTGATTCTGTCCAGTACGTTGTACCTCCGTTTTGGGCATCTTAGAGGCCGAATTGGACATCTGTGTCTTCTGGAGAATTGTTCCTTATTTCATTAGCTTTCTTTTGGCACCTGGATCACGAATTTTCACCTAGTATATTAAAAGTTATGACTGTTTTACCACGTTCTGCTCTGTCTGTCAGAAATTCTGGGTATAGTCGGTTGCACCTAGATTTTGATCTAGTTAGATTCAGAATCATGTCGGCCACCCAACTAGGTTTATGAAGATAATTTCACCATGTTCCCAGGCTGATAAAGATCACTTTATTTGGATCAGTGGTTTAAAAGTTAGAGACTTTTCTTTAGGGCTGTTCTGAATTCTGGGCAGACTGCAGTTATAGTTTTTCATTGGATGGTTAGACCTCTGTTTTGGCCGAATTAGAGTTTACCATCAACTAGAGTTTCGTAGCCAGTTAAGTTAAGAAAAGTTGAGCACTGGTTTCAGGTCTTTTGAACTTATGGTTTTTTATTGGTGAATTTTCTAGTAAAACTGCCAGATTAGGGATATTTGGAATGTTTGGGTAAATTGATCAAAATGAACTTTTGTTTGGTTGGTTTGGCTAGATATTGTGGGAGGACACGTGTAGCATTGCCATTCTCGTTTGTCCTCATTTCGATTATTTTATATTATAGGCGGTGAAGCGGTGAGTGGAGGGGTATCTCAATTACCTCCCAACCCGTTGCAGCGCGGCAGGCAAGTAACTTGTACAATAAGATTGATGCATTATGTGATGTGTGAATGAATGATTATATTTGTTCGTATTTGTAGATGAATGCCATGTGTATCTTTTCATTTATGAGTACTATTCAATATTTCCATGGAATCACATCATGACATGCATAATTATCTTTGTAAGACCCATCAATTCCAAAGATGGGCACTTGAAAATCCCATCAATTCCGAATGGGTATGCGTGAGTCCACCATTCCAATGTGGGCCACGTTACGTGAGTCCACCATTCCAATGTGGGCCACGTTGGACGATTGTATGAAACGTTCTTCATACGATTACTTTAAGTGAACACCGACGGGTGTTTCACTCGCTATACCGGTATATGCTGCGATATGTCCAATTCCTTCAATGCATCATTCCATTTCATCCATTCATAAAGTTGTTTCCAATTAATGTTCAAGTTATGATTGTGATATTTTGTTCATGGTATGATTGATTGTCACATACAAGTACTTGCTGAGTCTTTGGCTCATTCTTGTTTTGTTGTTTTATTTAGGTAAATGACAAGGAAGAACGGTTTTCATGGTGGGTAGAACAACATGATGCACTCACTACCATAATCCAAAACATTTGAGAAATTAATATTGTCTTCGATTTATACCTGGTGTTGAATTGTAATAAGCCAACTTGGCCGTATTTACCATATCTCCCTGAAATGTTTATTTCCAATCCGTTGATTAAACTGTTGATGATTTCCTGTTCACGTATATCCTTGTGGTACGCCAATTCTAGTACTACTTATTGTTGCGAATTTTCTAAAGATGAGTGATTGTAGGTGACATCTTGACTTCCTTATAGTCAGGGTGTTACAGTTGGTATCAGAGCGGGCTTTAGGTCCGTGGTAATTAAGTTATTAAAATGACACACTGTGCATAGTAGGTGGAGTTTGGGAAATCCATTGTTTCCGCATTTCTAGTGATGTTGTTCATTATGTTGTATGGTATAGAATTGCTTCTGTACTATCTTTCTTGTTATTAATCTATGTCATGATGCGATATCCTATATGTCTATGAATTATCCTATGATTGTCATGAGATGATCCTATATATTCATAATTGATTGCATTAGTTATGCGATCGGTAGCGGACGTCGGCGGTGAGTTCGTGGTTGTCGTCCCGGTTTTGCAGGCTACACCATCGTTCGTGTTGTAATAGTAGAAGTTCTTACCTGTTCCATAGTTACGTGTTGAGCTGAGCTCATTGATGAAGTTTTGTCCTTCTCATGTTTGTATCGGTTTTACGGTTGTAGTTTACGATAGTTCGTGAATTTCTTTTGAATGGAGGTTATAATGCGTGGGCAATCTCTAGTAGATTTACGATCGTTCTTTGAAACAATTATTGTTCTTTCAACTATTGTGATATTTCTGCCCCACGTGAGCGTACTTAAATTGCAAGATTTACCTTTTCACGGAAGTTCTGTTTTACCCCTGTTGGAAAATTCAACCCGTGTGTTCGCTTGAGGTTTGGGCATTGGCGATTTCTTTTGCAAGTTCTTTATCAAGTGCACAATGATCTTGCATATTTCTTTTGGGATGCTTTAGACAAGTGGTTCTCTTCCTTGATTTCGATTTTGACCAATTCTTGTCGGTGGTAGTTGATGAATTTCTCTTAGGTTCATGATTCATGGTAGTTGATGAGATCCAATAGGTCTTTAATGGTTCTCTGAAAATATTATTATTTTTCAGTTGTTGAATTTCTTTTATTTTAAATGATCTTCGACAGTTGACAATATTGATATTTCCATGTTTGTTCCTTCTTTCACATTGGAAAATAGCGACTCGTTTACTCGTTTGATAGTTTGTATAATGAGAGTTTTATGTTGCAAGTTCGTTAACATGAGGAAGCATTGTCTCCATGTATTTCTTTTGGATCATTCCGCGTCTTGAAGTTTAACGCATCACTTTTCTGAGGATTAGTGTTAAAACCCTTTTTGGGGTGCCTTATGGTGATTAAGTCGGAGATGGTAATCAAACAAATTGGTTGGCTACGGGTTCCTATTGGTCCCTAGATGTTTTCAAAAAAAAAAAATTTGTCGAAACCCTTTTCTAATGTTATGGTGGAGATGTGTGAGAGGTTTGTTTCAGCTTTGTGGTTTTTGTACTAAGTTTTCTTTCTAGAATAAGTTGTTATTACAATTTCATTTGATGCTGAAAAATTTCTATAACACGATTTGCCATGTTCCTTTAGAAGGTTTATTGACATGATCAGTAATGTGATGGCAATGTTGATTCCTTTATAAAGAAAGAAAGTTGTCCGCCTTTCGTAATATTTCTAAAATGATCAAATTTCCAGTTTTGTGTTCATTCTCTTTTGGGGAATTCAAGTTCTTTGTGGTAAATATCGTTTGTCGAGTGAAGCGATATGTTGAAAATTTATAATAGTTCTTCCGTGATGTGGGTGTTTTGATCTTGAATACCCGTTTGTTCCTAACGGTTAAGGTCGGATATTCTATTTTTGTGAGGCCTATGTTTTCAACTGTGGACTTTCCATATGTATTCTGAGTTCGTTGCCTAATTGGTTTTTCCCCTGAGTTCTGTGTTCCTTGCGAGTGGTAAGTGATTTCTTCAGTTGGTAAAGATCGTTTCTATTTGCCTCTTCTTTCGAGAAGGAATCAACCCATTCATTCCACGTGGGTCTTCCGAAATGTTTTCTAAGTGTTGTTATGGGCTTGATGTTAATACCTGTAGTAAATTGATCGCCTTTGGTGACATCGTTCAAATAAGAATATTTCAAGTTTAGCTTTCACGGTACCTTGGAGCTCGTGAATCAACTGGTAACTGAAATTATTTTGGGTAACTTGAGGAATTGGATTAACCTATTGTTCCTTAAAAGATTTCGTGTGATTTAGTCCGAAAGGTTCCTTGGTTTGAGTTCGCAAAGTGAGGTTACAATAAAAGAATATTTTCGTTGATCTCTTCGAGACGAAGTTAATCCGTTTGCTTTCCGTGAAATCCTGTAAAGGGAAATGTTTCGAGTTTTGTGGCTGAGAACATTTGGAGCTTGTGTTTCCCAAGTAGATGAACTGTTTCGAGCAAGTTGGCCTGTTGAAGGATATTATCGATTCTTAATTAAATCTTGTGGTTATTTGAAGCGTCCCTAAATTTGTTGCTCTTTCCGCTCAAGAGATGGCGAATTTCAAACGTAATATCTTTCTTTCGTGTCGGCTGTTATTTGCTATTCTCTTTTGAGGATGTGTGCCTCAATTATGAACTCAGCTTTCGTTTTCCAAGATCACCTTTATCAGAATATTTCTTTTGGTTTCCTGCTCGCCGTGATGAGAAACGTCTTTCTGTGTGAATAAACTTATCTTTGTTAGCCTTTTCCTTTTGAGAAAGGATCACAGTTTTGGGTTGCAAAGTGTTTGCAAAGGGTAAGTTTGGCAACTGTTTGGTGGTAGATGAGTAATCGTAGCGGTGATATTTTGCTACCAAGTTATTGGAGGAGTAGTAGATTGTAGAATGGTTTTGATCTGTATCTCTTGGGGGAAAAAATTAATTCACATGGAATGTTTGGTTTCGAAGTAAGTCTGAAAAGTGTTACGACTGAGTAGAACCTATGGTATAGTGAAAATTCAGAACTTCAGTTCATGATTGAATGGTCGGTGATTATCGAAGGTATGGAAACCTTGATTACTTCTATAGAGCAACGCAATTGGATAATGATGCGAGATTAGGTGAGAAATTTCTAAGTATGCAAATGAGTGAGTATGTTAGAATTGGGGAAAATGTTGAAGAGTCAATCCGCTGATTTCCCTATATGTTATAATTGAAATTTGTGGTAGAGATCTTGGAGATTAAATTTGGGTTTGCATTGTTATGTTAGACCTTTGGTCACTCAATGAGTGTGTGTAGAAAGTGGAATAAAGGAATTTCTGAGCGGTGGAATGATCATTGATAGAACCTTTTGATGTAGTACATGAGCGTGTGTCTCGAGGATTACGAGTTGTTCTTGAAAAATTAGAGGTAATGTAATTGCGTGACATCTTGGCTTTGAATAGCGAGGATGTTACAAATGGGATCTATTTTGTGGCGCTTTGGGTGCCTTCAATCAAATTATGGTTGATTAAGTAGAATGAGATGCATAGAGTATTCGGAGGATTCAATGGGGCCACCCCACAGGGGTGTGGATGATGTATTTCAATTTGAGTATAATTTGAAGATGTTTAACTAAGAGGTTTTAGCTCATGTGGTAGTCAGTGAATTCGAATTTCAAGGTTCGAGAGAAATTTTATTCCTAGAAGAGAGAAACTGTGGAAAGGTATGTTCATCGGATAATGAAGTGTTTTCTTGATTCTCATTCGAGTTTGGTGTTGTTGACCGGTGTTTTCTGCAACTTGAGTTGGGGCTGTGTTGGCATATAGATTCTTTCCAATTCAGACAAACTGCAAGTGTTTGGTTTGGGCGTTCCAGTAATTTCTCCTTTGGTTGTAGTGGTGTTCATTTGTAAACTGCCTATTTAGAAAAATGGATTTGTTTTGAGATGAATTGTCAAATTTGGAATTTAATCTTTTGGTGGAGAGTTAGCATTTAGTGGACGCGTTGAGGACTCGCTATTTTTAATTGGATTCTCTTCGTTTCCGAAAGTTGCCGAAATTGGAAAGTTGGTATTTCGTTTTGACCGTCTCTCGAATACTCATGCAAGCACGCAACGTCGGGTTTGTTCAGTCTTGAGTGGGCATTGAACCATTCAAGGTTCGAGTTATAGTTTAAAACGTTGACCATCGAGTATGGTCTTACCTTCGATCCTCTTCTGATGAGGGTACCTAGAAAGTTCAGGTTGAGTGTTAGGTCAGGCGTCGTTTTGGGTCTTTGGGTTGTGGTTTTCTCTAGTCCGAAAGAGAGGTCGCTTGAGAGCTAGTATCCCTCGTGTGCGATAAGTATTCAGACCTGTTCGTTTATGGTACGTGTTTTTCGTTAATAAATTCTAGTCGCAGTTTTATTTTGAATAGATCTGTGTTTAGATTCGAGATCGAATCTTTTATAAGGGGGATAGAGTGTAATACCTCATTTATCCAGCTAGGTTGTATCGTTTCAATTATCTGGGAATTTTATTCGAAAACGAGATTTAAAACTTTCCGGAACCGAATCGGTAAAAAGAAAGAAGTCGGAGGGGGTAAAAGAAACAACTTTCGTCGGATTTTTCCAAACAAGGGGGGGGGGGTAAACGCTATTGTACGTCAACCTGGGCCGCAGGCCGCGACCCAGGTGGCCCAAGAGGGGCCGGCCGGCCCATGTAGGGCCGCCAAAAGGGGCGCCACTCCCCCAAAACCCTAGCCGCCACCCTACCTCCTCCCCTCCCCCTTGGCCGCCTCCTCCTCTCCCCAAACCGGCCCCCATTGCTGCCCCTTGGTGGTGGTGCCAACTCCGGTGATCCCCGTCGCTCCTCCTCAAGTTCCCCTCCAACAACTCCGTTCCCCGCCGACGTCGACGGCCGCTCGTCGTCTCCCGGTGGCCGGCCCTAGAAGAGAGAAGAGAGGGGAAGGGAGGAAGACCTGTGTGCAGCGGATCTTCATCGTCTTACTGGTCTACAAGGGTAATTAGACCTCCGATTCGTTGTTTGATTCCATTAGAGTTGAGGATCCGATTGGATTTGTAGTTTCGTTTTGATTCTGTTAATAGATTGATTCTGTCTAGTACGTTGTACCTCAGTTTTGGGCATCTTAGAGGCCGAATTGGACATCTGTGTCTTATGGAGAATTGTTCCTTATTTCATTAGCTTTCTTTTGGCACCTGGATCACGAATTTTCACCTAGTAGATTAAAAGTTATGACTGTTTTACCACGTTCTGCTCTGTCTGTCAGAAATTCTGGGTATAGTCGGTTGCACCTAGATTTTGATCTAGTTAGATTCAGAATCAGGTCGGCCACCCAACTAGGTTTATGAAGATAATTTCACCATGTTTCCAGGCTGATAAAGATCACTTTATTTGGATCAGTGGTTTAAAAGTTAGAGCC
Source organism: Hsuehochloa calcarea (assembly GCA_036346395.1). Taxonomy (NCBI): domain Eukaryota; kingdom Viridiplantae; phylum Streptophyta; class Magnoliopsida; order Poales; family Poaceae; genus Hsuehochloa; species Hsuehochloa calcarea. The sequence continues at coordinate 32,515,042 of CM070608.1, read as the reverse complement.
TTTTATTTAGGGCTGTTCTGAATTCTGGGCAGACTGCAGTTATAGTTTTTCATTGGATGGTTAGACCTCTGTTTTGGCCGAATTAGAGTTTACCATCAACTAGAGTTTCGTATCCAGTTAAGTTAAGAAAAGTTGAGCACTGGTTTCAGGTCTTTTGGACTTACGGTTTTTTATTGGTGAATTTTCTAGTAAAACTGCCAGATTAGGGATATTTGGAATGTTTGGGTAAATTGATCAAAATGAACTTTTGTTTGGTTGGTTTGGCTAGATATTGTGGGAGGACACGTGTAGCATTGCCATTCTCGTTTGTCCTCATTTCGATTATTTTATATTGTAGGCGGTGAAGCGGTGAGTGGAGGGGTATCTCAATTACCTCCCAACCCGTTGCAGCGCGGCAGGCAAGTAACTTGTACAATAAGATTGATGCATTATGTGATGTGTGAATGAATGATTATATTTGTTCGTATTTGTAGATGAATGCCATGTGTATCTTTTCATTTATGAGTACTATTCAATATTTCCATGGAATCACATCATGACATGCATAATTATCTTTGTAAGACCCATCAATTCCAGTATGGGCACTTGAAAATCCCATCAATTCCAGAATGGGTACGTGAGTCCACCATTCTAATGTGGGCCACGTTACGTGAGTCCACCATTCCAATGTGGGCCACGTTGGACGATTGTATGAAACGTTCTTCATACGATTACTTTAAGTGAACACCGATGGGTGTTTCACTCGCTATACCGGTATATGCTGCGATATGTCCAATTCCTTCAATGCATCATTCCATTTCATCCATTCATAAAGTTGTTTCCAATTAATGTTCAAGTTATGATTGTGATATTTTGTTCATGGTATGATTGATTGTCACATACAAGTACTTGCTGAGTCTTTGGCTCATTCTTGCTTTATTGTTTTATTTAGGTAAATGACAAGGAAGAACGGTTTTCATGGTGGGTAGAACAACATGATGCACTCACTACCATAATCCAAAACATTTGAGAAATTAATATTGTCTTCGATTTATACCTGGTGTTGAATTGTAATAAGCCAACTTGGCCGTATTTACCATATCTCCCTGAAATGTTTATTTCCAATCCGTTGATTAAACTGTTGATGATTTCCTGTTCACATATATCCTTGTGGTACGCCAATTCTAGTACTACTTATTGTTGTGAATTTTCTAAAGATGAGTGATTGTAGGTGACATCTTGACTTCCTTATTGGGGAATCTCCTTGCTATTACTCAAACAAGCATGAAACATATGCTTGCATATTTGTCCATAAGGCAAATCAGATATATATGTAATTATTGGAATAATTATTGGAGACTCAAATGATGGATATGCAAGCCTGCTATATATATTGCCTCATGAATATTTCATAGCTAGCTACTTTAGGAGCAATAATATAATTTAACACTAATTTGTTACATGCGTAGCGTAGATGGATCGAAGCTGGATGTACGTTGAGAACTGTGTGAGTGAAGAGTACATTGATGACGTGTGCGCTTTTAGAAGAAGCTGAAAGCGGGATATGTTGAAGAAGGGGATAAAATATAGGTCTTGCTCATGCATTGATTGCGATAATTTGAAGATATTTACCAACCCAGCGTAGATCGAGCGCACTTGATTGAATGGGTTTCAAAGTGGATTATACATGTTTGGCGATCCACGGTGAAGAGCGATTATCCGAAAGATAGTAACATCGTCGAGGAGACAATGATATACGGATGTTGGTGTGCTTTCGATGAGGGTATGTCGCACTATGATAATTTGGATCAGATGCTACGCGATGCAGAAGGGAACTATAGTGAGAGAGAGTTTGGTAAATTCGAGGACTTAATGGAGCACTCGGGAAAACCTTTGTTCCCAGGCTGCATGCCGGAATACACGTGTTTATCATCCGTACTTGCACTGCTAAAATTGAAGGCAAGCAATAGTTGGTCCAACAAGAGTTTCACGGCGTTGTTAGGTCTCCTAGCGGACATCCTTCCAGAGGGAAACGAGTTTCTGAGAACCACTTACCAAGTTAAGAAGGTTCTTTGTGCATGGGGAATGGAAGTAGAAAGAATACATGCAAGTTCGAACGATTGTATCCTCTATTGTAAAGAATATGCAGAGATGCATATATGTCCGGTGTGCAAAACATTCCGATACAAGCGTAAGAATCACTCCGATGATGGCGAGGGCATCGAAGTGAAGTAATGATCTCCTGCTAAGGTGTTGTGGTATCTGCCTGTAATTCCCCATTTGAAGCGTTTATTTGCGAACCGAAAGGAGACAAGATTGCTGCGTTGGCACTTGGAGGAGCATAAGAAAGATGGAAAGTTAAGACACCCTGCTGATTCTGCCTAGTGGAGAAACTTTGGTAGGAGCTTCAAAGACTTGGTGGGAACTGAGAAATATAAGGTTTGGGTTTAGTACAGGAATGAATCCTTTCGGTAACATGAGCAGTCGACATAGCACATGACCCGTAAATCTATGTATGTACAATCTTTCTCCTTGGCGGTGTATGAAGCGGAAGTACATTTTGATGTCACTACTTATCCAAGGGCCGAAGCAACCTTGGAACCATATTGATGTGTACCTAGCACCATTGCTAGAAGGTCTTGTGACACTGTGGAACAAAGGGGGTACAGGTATGGGATGCGTACAAACGAGAGAACTTTACTTTACGCGCCATATTGTTCTGCACCATCAATGATTTTTCTGCTCTTGGTAACCTGTTGGGGTTTAGTACAAAAGGAGCAAAGCATGTCCGCACTACTTACATGATACCGACAGTGTGTGGCTGAACAAGTTGTGCAAAACTGTATACATGCATCACCGTAGGTTCCTTCCCAAGTATCATCCATATCGCAAGATGAAGAAATAATTCGATAGAAATAAGGAGGATGGTTCAGCTCAAAGGGCATTTAGAGTGAAAGAGGTCTATGATATGGTTAAGGATATCGATGTTATGCTTGGAAAGAGATGTAATTTGAGGACCCGTCAGAAGAACATTTGGAAGAAGCGATCAATATTTTGGGACTTATCTTATTGGGAGCACTTAGAAGTTCACCATTGCATCGACGCCATGCACGTGGAGAAGAATGTATGTGATAGCTTGATCGGTCTCTTACCGAACATTCGTGACAAAAGAAAGGATGGTGTCAACGCACGACGTGATATAGTTTATATGAACATAAGGACCGAGTTAACACCGAAAAAGATCGATAAAGGATGAACATACCTTCCCCCAGCTTACTACACTCTGTCCAAAACCAAGAGAAAAGAACTGTGCCAAAGCTTGCATGGTGTGAAAGTTCCATCCGGTTACTCCGCTGGCATGAAGAAACTTGTTTCTATGCAAGAATTAAAATTAATTGGTATGAAGTCTCATAATTATCATGTGCTGATGACACAAATACTTCCTGTTGCAATTAAAGGTATTTTTCGAACAAGGTCCGAGTGGTAATCATAAGGTTGTGTTATTTTCTTTAACTCAATTGCTTGAAGGTCATCGATCCTGAAGGACTAGATACTCTGTAGGCCGAGGTGGTGACGAATCTATATCATCTTGAGATGTATTTTCCTCTATCAATTTTTGATATCATGGTCCATCTCATTGCTCACTTTGTGAAAGAGATAAAGATATGTGGCCCTGTGTTCCTACGTCATATGTACCTGTTTGAGAGGTACATGGAAATTCTCAAGTCCTATGTACGGAATCGATCTCGACTGGAGGACAACATCATCGAAGGTTATGCAACTGAAGAGGTCATTGAGTTCCATATCGACTACATGACTCAGGTGGAACCGATAGGTGTGCCTCTATCTCGTCATGAGGGGAGGCTGGAGGGTAGCAGGACCATCAGAAGGAAAGCAATCACTCTCGATCTGGATACATACTCTCAAGACTATTTCACGGTCTTGCAACATATGACCGAAGTATTCCCGTACATCAACGAGCACAAAGACATGGTACGCCAACAGAATCCAGGCTGGTCAGAGGTTTGAATCACGAGAGAGCATAACCGTCGGTTCAACGAATGGTTAAAGGTGCGATTCACTAGGAGGTCATCAAGTGATGATATGCTACGATGGTTGGTAAAAGGGCCAAAATTTACAATTGAGACATGTCAAGGACACGACATAAATAGGTACACATTTTATACAACGGTTGAGGATAAGAAGAGCACAGTCTAGAACAACGGTGTCTGCGTGGATGCATTTCACGACCAGTTCAATACCGCTAAGCCAAACATAATGAAACATGGGTACTATGGGTTCGTAGAGGAGATTTGGGAGCTCGACTATGTACTTTTCAAAATCCCCCTATTTCGGTGCCATTGGGTCAAACTTCCACAGGGTGTGAAGGTCGACAAGTACGACGTCACTACTGTGGACCTCGAATGTGTCAGATACAAGGACAAACCATTTGTACTCGCTAAGCAAGTTGTTCATATTTTTTATGTAAAGGACCTGATAAATAAGAATCGCCACATAGTTCTTCATGGAAAAAGAAGGATTGCCGGAGTTGAGAATGTCGTGGATGAGAAAGAGTACAATCAATTTGACGAGTTGCCTCCTTTCGGAGACAGCATTAGGCTCGTGGAAGAACCCAGTGAGGAAGCTAGCTATATATGAGTCGATCTCGTGAAGGGCTATTTTTTAAAGGAAATAGCCAACTGGAATGATCCCATACGGTGAACACCTATTTGGAAATTGTTCAATGGTAATTAAGAAATTAAGCATGTAATTAAGAAAATTTTCCATTGTAATCCATTCAGTTATTAAGAAATTATTCTATTTGTGATTTTATCTACTTTCTTTATTTTAGAGGGCATGGCTAGCATTTCGTGAGGCTAGCCGAAAAACAATATATTTTTTAGCTATAGAGGAACTACCATAGGCGGTTTAGTAGAACAAACTGTCAGATGAAAACCCATTTGTATCTTACAAGGAAAACTTTGGGAGGTGTTCGGGCAACATGACCGAATATTTTCTTATTATTTAGCGAGTACAATTCTACCTCAATTGTTTCTTTCCATTTGGCCCAATCTGAGCGCTTCTGGCACTCTGTCATGGACTTAGGTTCTGGATCCAGTTCAAGATTTTTAGCAATTTTAGAGGTAAAATATGTGTCAACAACTATTGTCTTTCTTTTATATGACACTCATGGGTCCACATAATTTGTGAAAATTTATTCATGTATTTCTTCCAGCTTCTCGTAATTTCCCACAACGATGGAGTCTGGGTGTTTCGATTTCCCAGCATCAGATTGTGCGCGTAAAGTTTTGCTTGGATCACCATCACCAGGATGGATCACTTTAGGGATTTTCTAAACATCAGGTTGAGTTCCTTCAACTGTCTTTTGGAGTGATTTGTCTTGTTCAGTTCTTTGTTTCCGCGGATGTCTCCAAGGAATTAAGTCCCGTGCGCCCGAAGGTCTCCCTCTCTTCTTTACATGAAGGGCATGAGTGGATCTAGTATCCATCTGGGGTACTTCCACTCTCTCCGGTGCATTTAATATAGATATTTGTGATTTTATCACTCCCCTAAGATTAGTGAAGGCATCTGACATATTATTAGCTATTTGTTGCAAATCTATTATTCATTGAACTTCCAGTTCTGAGTCTTTAGTGCGTGGGTCTAAGGACTGAAAGTCAGTCACATTCCAATCTATTTCTCGGTATTCTTTAGAGTGGTACCTTCCTCCCCCTAATGCTGGAAAATTGTCCTCATTAAAAATACAATCAGCATACCGAGCCGTGTGCAGATCCCCTATCATAGGATCTAGGTATTTAATAATTGACAGTGATTCAAAACCTACATAGGTCGCTAACTTCTGGTGACTGCCCATGGTTATACGTCGCGGTGGTGAAATCAACACGTATACAAGACAACCGAATTTTCGCAAATGGAAAATACTTGATTCTTTCCACTCACTAATTGCAAGGGGAAATTGGGTGATATGTAGTTGGTCTGAGTTGGATTAATGCAGCAGCGTGCAACACTCAGTGGCCCCAACTGCTGGTGGGCTGCCTACAATTCTGTAAGAGTGTCTTAGCAAGAAGTTTTATTATCTTCATTAATGACTTTGTGAGGCCATTTTGAAAGTGGTCATGTGGTACTTAGTGCTCTACTTTAATGCCCAGAGACATACAATAATCATTGAATGCCTTTGAGGTAAACTCGCTAGCATTGTCCATTTGAATAGACTTAATCCGTTCATCCGAAAAATTGGCTTTTAATCGAATAATTTGGGCAATTAACTTTGCAAAAGCATGGTTCCGTGTGGACAACATGCAAACATGGGATCATCTAGTAGAGGCATCTAACATGACCATAAAATATCTAAAGGGTCCGACAGGTGTTGGATAGTTCCACAAATATCACCTTGATTTCTCTTCAAGAAGCTATGTGATTCGTCTCTTAGTTTCAGACAAGAGTGTCTAGTAATTAACTTTCCTTTTGCACAAGCAAAGCACATGAAGTCTTTAGGTATAGGAAAGTATGTGGTTTTTATGTTATGGCCAACAAAATTATTAATAACTTTTCGCATCATACCCAAACCAGGATGACCCAGACAATCATGCCATATCTTAAATATTTCTGGGTGTTTAAAAATTATTTTAATCGCAACATAAATTTCAGCCCATGACTCAAAGTATTCGATTCACCATGGTAGTACTAAGATATATAAGGATGTTAAGAATAAGTTCTAATAGCCAAATTTGAAGCGAGAAGTCGCAGAGTTTGTTGCCTTGTGCGACGTGTGTCAGAAAGTAAAAGCAGAACATCAGAGGCCAGCATGTTTGTTATAACCGCTGAAGATTCCAGAGTGGAAGTGGGAATATAGGAAGATATGTTGAGAGCACAAGTTTGCATACCAGTTGGGATAAGAGTTGATTGTATGCATAATTTTTGTACAACAATAGTTACCAAGCCAGTTTGCAAATGTCACCATTTGAAGCTTTGTATGGTCGTGCTTGCAGAACCCCTTTGAATTGGTCAGAAACAGCTGAACGTTTGGTATTTGGACGGATATTATTCAAGAAGCAGAAGAACAAGTGGCCATGATCAGAGAGGTGGAAGATAGCTCAGTCGAGGCAGAAAAGCTATGCTGATAACCACCGTCGTGACCATAGTTTTGAACCTGAAGATTTTGTTTATCTTCGAGTTACTCCACTCAGAGGTGTCAAAAGGTTTCATGCCAAAGGGAAGCTTGCCCTAGGTATGTTGGTCCGTTCAAGATTTCGGAACGCGGTTGAGAAGTTACCTATCAGTTAGAGATACCGCAGTCGTTAGTAGGAGTACATGATGTCTTTCATGTCTCTGAGTTGATGAAGTGTCTTCGTGTGCCAGAAAAACAAGCTTCGTTGGATGTGATTGAGTTGAAAGAAGATCTCACTAACAAAGAGCAGCTAGTCAATATTTTCGATGTCGCAGAGAATCATACGAGAAGCAAGACTGTTCATTTTTGCAAAGTTCAATGAAGCAACCACTCAGAAGTAGAAGTAACGTGAGAGTGTGAAGAAGATCTGAAAGCTGAGTTTCCTAGCCTCTTCTCTAGCTGGCCTGAATCTCGGGGTCGAGATTCCTTTAAGGGGGGAGGTTTGTATTCCGAGCTTTTAAAAATCTTTTATTAGTTAGAAGTTGGAAAATTCAACATTTGGATTTTATTTGAATTTTTAATTAAAGCTTAACATGACTTTTGGCACCAAAATAATTTAATATGATTAATCCCAATATCAACAATTGTCAAAACTATTTTATTTGGATTGTATGTGCTTGGATATATTTTCTAGAATTTTCTATAAATTTTTTGAGTTCATTTGCTATTTTCTAATTGCTATTTGGATTTTCTGGTATTTTCTAAAAAGAAAAACTAATTTAAAATATCAGAACAATGTTTGGGCTGAAACCCAACCCTATTCTTTCCTGGCCCATCGTTGTGCGGCCCAATACTATGTAGCCGCTTGCCCGTGCGTGCGCCCCGTCTCCGACTGACATGCGGGCCCGCATGTCAGCCTCTCCCTCTCTCTCGCGCCGCACCCGAGCTGGTCCCACCTGCCAGTGTCACCTTCCCTTTTTCCACGCGCGTTTGTCCAAGCCTCAGCCAATTACGAGTGGGTCCCACCCTGCCACGTCATCATTGTCTCCGAATGGGACTCTCGGTTCTGATTCTTCCGTGCGCACCGCCAACCTCGACGCGGATTCCACGGTTCCTCGACCCTATTTAAAGCCGCACCCGTGTCACGACGATCGCATCCACCTCCGCCGCCTTTTCCCTGAAGTCGCCAACCCTAGCGTGCCACCTTTTTGCCAAATTTGGAGTTCGAACCCTAGCGCCGCTGTGAGCTTCTTCGCCGGATTCCTTCGTCGTCGGTGAGCTTCAGCCGTCGTCGAGCCCAACTTCGAGTTTGCCGCATCACGGTCTATCTGATGTGCGTGTCCTTTATCACGGGGAAACCCTAGTTCGTCTTCGCCGCTCCGCCGCTCATCTTGTCGCCGACATCGTTCTGGTCGTCGTTGGCGAGATTTGATGGTGTCACGAGACTCTCCGAGTCGCGCTCATCCAGATGCGCACTTCCGCCGCTGCTGAACTACCGTCGTTCGCCGGATCCGTGGTCGCCAGAACATCGCTTGTGTTTTGCCATCGTGGACGCCCACGTGTGCTGCCACCTCAGCGTCTGCGCCTGCGTGTTGTTCTACGTGGCGCCGAGTCACCCGCGTCTTCAATGCTTACGTGGCAGTCCAAATTCAAAACCCTAAGACCGGCTTGGTGGACTTGGTTTATCGTGAGCAAAGCGTATGCCATGTGGGCCCGTTGTCAGGTGTACTGTTCTCTGAACCCGTGAACCCGTAGACTAGTAAGCCCATCCGTGTACCTGGTCTATGGACTGTGGGCGCCACATGTTAGTCTCAGAGCTTTTTCCTGGAATTTATTTTAATACTGAAATTCCTTCGCTGACGTGAGCTGACATCATAATCCGGATTTTTCTTTAGAAAAATAATTTGGAAATTCCAATTTATGGTATTTTCTTTAGTTTTGATCTTCCAAAGCCCATATTTTCTTCATCTGAACTCCGATTGAGCCCATTCAAATTCCTAAATTCATCTAAATTCGAGTTATATTTATCTAAGATTTTTATTTAATTTTTGGAGTTTGTTTTATCTCTATTATTTATTTATTTATTTTGTTTAATTATTTCGTTTACGAGTAGATGTTAATTCTTCGTGGACTTTTGAAGAAGTAGTGCACCAAGATCAAGATCAGTACTTAGACCTATTCCAAGGCAATTTATACCTTTGATCATGTTGAACCCAATTTTCAAAACTACTTTATTTCAATGTACTGCATTCTACTTTAAATATTTATTTAAATACTTTTGGGTTTAGTTATTAATCCAAATTGTTATGCTCACCTTGTCTATTGTTATGTCAATAGTCTTTTTTCACCCCAAGTTGGTTCATTACTAGTTGGTAATATCGTAGTTCCAACGTGGGTTGGTTAGATACAAGTAGATTGCTTAGCCATGCTACGAGTCATCATCTTATGTGAGTTGCAAATATAAACTTGATTAAGTGATTATGGAACTGTGTGATAAAACTGTGTGTGCTGTGTGCTATTACTCGTTGATAGCATGTGTTGCACTTAACCAACAGAGTGAGAAAAGATTTAGACTGATGCAAGTGGTGGATACTGTGTGATATGGTGGAGCTATGTGAATGAGAATATTGATCTATGTGACATTTAGTTAGAAATTGGAAGTCTTGCATTGGTCAATTAAGGACTTAGCTTTGTGCACCATTGAACCGAGCCTTACTGTACGACCACATGCCTGGTATGGGATGAGCATAACTTAGTAAGTTATGAGGTCTTGACATTGATAACTCGGATTGTAGGTTAGGCTGTGTGATGGGCTAGAGGTGTGATTTTCACATTGCGGGACGATTCGCCGCTTCCCGATCCAACGGTGTGTGTCGTGCCAAGCGCTGTGTGTATCGATTGGATGACGGTAAAGCACATCGGGAGTGCCAATGCTTGAGATGAAGTTTCTAGAAGGTTTTGTTATGATTAGTGCTAGTCACACTAATTATATCGTGTGGGTAAAGTGTACAATCTCTGCAGAGTGTTAATCAATCTATTCGAATAGTCGTGTCCGCAGTCATGGACATACTCGGGGATTTCAAACGAGTGGTAGATTTTCATAAAATATTTGGGAAGAGAGCTGTGTGATCTAAGTCATATGACTGTGTGAATAACTTGTTTAGACTGTGTGTCCTATGTGAAAAAAAGTATCGAATTATTATTATTTAATTGTTTTAAATATTGTTCTCAATCTATTATTCATATCCAATTGTAAATATTGCCTTATGCAAAATAACCACAAAAGCCATTCCTTTGGAATAAGCCATCATCTATAAATTGTATTATGTGGTATGACTTGTGAGTACGGTTGTGTACTCATGCTTGCTTCAAAAAATCAACAGAAGTGAAGGAGTCTTTGCATACATTTGAGGAGGAGTTCTACGAAGGTGCTGATCGTTAGGGTCTTGATCCCAGTCGGTTGCTTGTGGTGAATTGATGGGATTCCGCTAGAGTTAAATTTTATTCCACTGCTGCTATTTTATGTATTGCCAGCGCTGCGAGGCTTAATAAATGTAAACTCTACCATAAAGTCAAAACCATTATTTGCTATTCAAATTAGTTTTTTATTCTATTAATCGTCTTGTGTGGATCGATATTCATCTATGTTGATATTGTGTTCACTAGAGTGATCCTGGACTAGTGCGGTATACACAGAGGGTCCGAATTGTATTTTTAGGTCCCGACAATGGTCCAGTTAGAGCGGGCTGAGCAGCGAAGTGAGCCTCGACTTTGTTCCCCAAAGTCTTCTTGACTCTACCAGTGGATTGCATGTAGTGATTCACCAAATGTTGCGGGGTGCAGCAAGTACACGACCAATGGCCAGTGCAACCACATTTGAAACAAGTCTATGGAGGATGAGCAGTCTTGTTACCTGATTGTTGCTTCTCGGGCTTTCCTTTGCCTTATCCTCTATCATGGAGTTTACCCCTACCTCTTTGCATTCTGACCTTCTTCTATTTACCCCATTCTATTTTGGGCCTTTTTCGTGCCCTAGCTTTTGCTAGCCTACTAAGCATTGGCGTGTGCTTCAGGTACAACCATTGTCCCAGTGGGATATATATGATGGTTTTCTATAAGAAGGACGGCATGTTTTTCTGCTTCCAGCAGAGTGTACATCAGCTCAGAGTATTCAAGTACTTTGCATTGCGGTACTGTTGTTGTAGTACCCTCATATTGTGGTGGAAGGTGTGCAAAGTATTTTCTATCATATCAGCTTCTGTAACTGTCTGGTTACAGAACCTCAATTAGAGATAAGTTTGTGCATGATAGAGTTATATGGTGCAACAGTCTTAAAATCATGAAAGCTTAGGTGAGTCCATTCTCTTTGTGCTTTTAGGAGTAGGAGAGATCTTTGCTGGTTGTAGCGTTTCTTCAGGGAATTCCACAGTGCCAGTGGATCCTCCTCCATTAAATATTTAGACTTCCGGTCTGCATGGAGATGGTGCCTTAGGAAGTACAGGGCTGCATACTTGGCGGCCTTAGGGATGGCAGGGGCGTCAGCTTTTGGCTTAGTGATGGCAGATCCAAGAGATCGAGACTTTAGGCTAATCTTTGCGTCCATCGACCAGGTGACCAGATTAGGTAGTTGTTTCCATTCAGGGCAAGCTCAGCGAATTCTTTCTTTGCGATGTCTGACATCTCCTACATTAGGTACATGCAATATTCAGTTTTACTACAGGTAAAATAAAATCTAAAGTATGAATATAGCGAAATCAATAAAGATTGGTTTGCCATCTATTCAACATATCTTGTTATGAATTTTCCTAACAATTATCATGATTTTGTGCTAATTAATGAAGTCTATGGATAATTTTTAGAATTATCAATATGGTAGAAAAACAATTTCGACAAACAAAGCTAGGAGAAAAATAAAAACCCATTGGTATGAAGCTTCTAGGGTGGGCTAATACTAAAATTCACAATTTTATGGAAGCTCATATGACTAAAAAACCAAATTTCTAGGATTAATAAGGATATTGCATAAAATAAATAACCATAAGCTGATGGTCTAGATTATAAAATAACCATGGAAGATACTAACTCGTCGCAAAAATCGGATTCCTGAAGGGTTATTATGCAAGAATATATGAAAATCCAAAATCCGTCATAATTTTTCAAACTCCACGGGGTTTTGCGCAAAATTTTCTTATCTGCGAAAGTATCATTGTAATTTCCAGAACTTTGAGGGCCCTTTTACAAAGTTTTGGGTTTCTCTTTTTTTTTCTTCTTTCTCCCGAATTTTTTCTTTCTCTTTCCCGGTTGTGGGTCGGGCCAGTCCATACTAATCCGGCCTTTTTTAGGCTGGGTCAAAAGGACGGGTGCGGGGGAATCTAGGGTTACCACTGGCTAGCGGTGGCGCATGACCATGCGAGATCATCGGGCGCGCGGCTATGCGGCATGGTGTGGCGGGCGCGACACACGGTGGTACGGTGGGTGCGATGGGCATGGAACATGGCGGGTGCAGTGCGAGGAGGCGCGGGTGCAGTGTGATGGCACGCAGCCTAGGGTTGGTGCCACGTGCGACGACGGTGCGCAGCCCAGGGGCCGGCGGTGCATAGCGACAGCGGCACAAGGCGCAGCGCATGGAGGTGTGGGTGCAGCGCTACGGGCATGCAGCCGAGGGCCGGTGGCGCAACTTGGTGGCCGGCAGCATGGCGCAGCGGTCGGTAGCTTGATGCAGCCGGCGTTCGGTGGTCGGTAGTATGTCATGAGGCCGATGCTTGTATGTAACTGATTAGCAATTAACAAATCTATTTTAATTAGCAATTAGTAGACGTAATCGAGATGAATATATCTAGAACCCTAATTAGCAATTAACAGATCTAATCGGGTTCAAGTAAATTAATCTACCGGATTAATTGATAGCGAGATCAGAGATCGGAAGGTCCTATTTAAAAAATAAAACTCAATAGGGTAGTTTCGATATTATACCTATCAACCCCTAATATAGGGTTTCTCAATATTTTTTCAGTTTAAGCACAAACAATGTTAAGGTTTAACAGCCAGACCTCATGATGCTGACATGTCATGCCACCACAGACCACAATACGATGTGGGAGGCGAGCATCGTCGGATCAACAGCATTGAGTGCTGCGCTGATATGGATTTTTAAAATATTTTTTTAAAAAATTACAAAACTAGGTAGTCGCCTAAAACAATTACAAAACTAGGTCCCTGTCACCATTTGAAATAGCATTAGACTCCTATCTCCATTTCAATTCGTCATTGGGAGGTTCCTATCGTTAGTTCAATTGGAGACATGGTTCCTATCGCTATTTGAATTGGCGACATGAACCTAGGAGTTTTTAAATATAGAAAATGAGCTCCAAAAATTACGAAATTGTTTGTGGGGCCTCCCGATATAGTGTACTTATTTGTGTAATTTTTCTATAATTTTATCTGTTCTAAATTTTTCTCCAAAATTCATTTAAATATACTGTTTGTAGGAATTTCTAAATATATAAAATGAGGTCAAAAATGATTATTTTTTAACACTCCTCGCATAGTGTACTTAATTGTGTATTTTTTCAATATTTTATATGATCTAAAATTGTGTCAAAAATTAAGGGTTTAGGTCTCAAAAATTAGGAATTTAAGTTTCCAAACTTAGGGTTTTAGATAGAGTTGAGACAATTTCAGAACATATAAAATTCTAAAAAAATTACACAATCAAGTTCACTATGTAAGGAGCGTTAAAAGGTATATTTTTTGGACCTCATTTTATATATTTAGAAAGTTGTACAAACAGTATACATAATTAAATTTTGGAGAAAAATTCGGAACATATAAAATTATGGAAAAAAGACACAAGCAATTACAATGTGTCGGGAGGCTCCACAAAGTTTTTTTTGTAATTTTTTGAGTTTATTTGCTATATTTACAAATTCCTAGATTCATATCGCCAATTCAAATAGAAACAGAGAACCGACGTCTGGAACCTCCCCTATTGTTCCCTTTAGTGACAGTGTCTCTATCGCTAATTGAAATGACGACAGGAGGCTGTCTCCATTTCAAATGGCGATAGGGGCCTAATTTTGTAATTGTTTTGGACAACTCCCTAGTTTTGTATATTTTTTGAAAAATATTAATTAAAAAATTCCGCTGATATGCACAAACTGCACGCCAACATTGTTGGCGCTGACGTGCAGTGCTTCAGCACATCTTAACCACATGGTAAAAGTCAGTCTATAAGCTTAGACCAAACTGAAGGTCATTATTATAATTGGTTGCTAGCTTGGCCTTATGAATTAGTTGCATGATAAGACCATGTTGGATTTAATTAGGGCCTAGTGCGGACTTAATCTCAAAAATATATTTAGTACTTCTATTGACCAGATTATACAGATGTTCTGGCATAAGTATCAAGTATGTAACTAAATTCACTGATTTGGAGTTATATATATATATATATATATATATATATATATAACCGTTGGATCGGGATTGAACAACTAAGATTAATAGAGCTTATTTAATCACCTTGTATACTCTCACATCCAATGCGCTTTCATTAGCGTGTCTACATTAAACACCTTGCATGCTTGCACCACCAATGCTCTGTATTAAACACGCTGCATGATCCAACGGTCAAAATTGTTATTAGCACCTTAGCACTCAATTACCCATTAACACTAGATATGTTCATATATATATATATATGTGTGTGTGTGTGTGTGTTGACTCGATCAGTGAAATAAAGCTAATCTTATCATAAACTAAATATATCAGAATGTATAATTAGGTGTCAATTTATCGTGGTAGTGGTACTCATGTGAGTGTCATGGATATATAGAAGCTGATTTGTCAAAAATCAGCTAATCAGCTAGTTAATTACTAGTTAGTGGCTAGCTAAGTCCATGGGTGTATGCACATATACATACACAGCACTGGTCAAGTCTAGCTTCCAGTTGCTGCAAGTAAACATTACATCATGCAAATATTGTTGTAGCTACCAATTTGGATGACATCGTCTTTGTATTTACTAGAGTTAACCAGTAAAGCCAAGGAGTAGGAGTATCATTCTTTGCCTTTGTTCTTTCACGGACCGCATGGCTGTGCAGTGCATGTCCGCGTGAGAGATAGAGAAGAGCGTGTGGGTGTGAAGAGTGTCAGTTATATAACATTCTTGACATGATTGTATCGATTCTATTTTTACGAACTTCTATAATTTTCTACGGTGTTCATGATATGTTACTATAACAGATTTCCCTTGACTTACGCTGCAAAAAAGATCCTTTTCCTTTGAAGTGACATGCCATGGATCTGAAGCTTGTTGTACTCCTGAAGCTAATGTTCTGCAATTCTCTGAATCTTTGTTCAGGTTTCGAGACTTACGCTGCAAAAAAGATCCTTTTCCTTTGAAGTGACATGCCATGGATCTGAAGCTTGTGGTATTCTCTGAATCTTTGTTCAGGTTTTCGAGAGGCAGTCAAAATACTAAGCTTATGCAACGGCGTGTTCTCCTTGCTATAAGGCTTGTTCTAGGAGACTAACCATGTGTGCCTGTTGAAGTTCTGAACAAAGTAGTATATATTGCTGCAGCATTTTGCTGTACTTCATTCTATTTTGTGGAGAGTGATCTTTCTGAAGGATGAAATCATGATGCTTAAGCAGGCCTAGAGCGCTACGTTTTGTCCCACTTGCAGTAATTCCCAAGCACAGGACCTTCGTCACTGACAAGGAAAGATTCAAAGAGCTTTTGATATTTTCAATCAATGTTTATTTGCATGCGTCAGCGCCAACAGGGTTTGGCGCGGGGTTTGTGCAGGTCACGACGATGCTCGGCTCCCACGTCACATGGTGGTATGACGTGACACGAAATGTTAGCGCCATGAGATTTGATGTTGAGACGTCAAACCTCAGCTTCACCGAAAAAAAATGCATCTTTTAATTATTTTTTGGTAGTTATTTTTTGAAAATATAATAAATAAATAACTAAAATAGGCAAAAAAAAAAAAAACATGCAGCCACAGAATAGAGCCAGCTTGTTTTGGGCTTGGGTCTGGAAAATTCGAACCAATCATTCAGATTCAGGTCAAACAAAGCCTCCAATGGGATTAGGACGAGAGGTAAGAGCAGAGCAGGTGTTCGAGTAACGCAACGGACGGGTGCAGCAAGAGCTTGTGCTCGGCTACATCAGTTTGTCATCCAGGTTTAAACGTTCAAAACCTGCAATTTTCTCCCCTACCGTTGCGTACGACTCATATATAATAAAGTGAAAAGAAGATGCTATGAGTACGAATTGAATATATAATCAGAGTATAAATATATACCGTTGACCTCTTTTTTGCCCTCATTCGAAAAAAAGAAACAAACTTCTTATACGGATAGAGCCGGTGCAATTCGGTTCAACGCAGGCTTTGCCGAACATTGTAAATAAATTCTCGTATCTCTTATGTCAGACCGCTGGGTGTGGAATACCCGAAGATCTTATGTGTGTACCATACTAATCCCATGATCAGTGGCTAGTACACATATTCACAACATTTAACATTCACATCTATACATTCACATACATAAGTAAATCAAATGTGTAACTAACTTAAGCGATTACAATATTTGCATTACAAGGGCCGACCGGCCAAATAAACTTAAGTACCAGAAGTAACAGAGTAACAGAAATAGCAGCGGAAGAAAAAGTGGTGAAAGTAAACCAGATTCTAGCGGTGTGCACATCCAATACCCAACGGCAATCGACAATGAGAAAATCCTAAATAGACCCATCACCAAACTCTCCGGTTCCAGGGTGCGAAGAAAACGACGTCTAGCGTTGGCTCATCCCCATACTCTAAGCCAACAATATAAGCAAGATTGAGTATGTTGCGTACTCAGCAAGACTTGTAGTGTATCACAAAGTTTATATAAATGCAAGACTATCAAAAGATGAGGCTTTACTCTACAAGTTAGTTTGCATTAAGCATATTTTATTTATAATATTCATACGTAGTACTTTGCAACGGAATTTGAAAGAACAGTTAAATAGATAACATGACAATAAGTAAGTAATTGAATGAACCTCATATAATATTAACTATAACTCGCAACCCTCCTCGGCTGTAAGCTACATTTCATGTTCAATCATAACTCGGCAGTTAACTCAATTATAAATCACAATCCATTTCCCATATTTTTCCAATAAGACAGTTTTTTTGAAAATCAAGATTATACCCTGTAATACTAGACTTAGCACGCTCATCACCGCGAGTACGGCTATTATAATAGATTTACACTTTGCATAGGGGTACAACTTTACACATAGTACATGAATTCTCTAGTTTATCTGGCACCTATCGATGCCACCGCTCACTACCTTAGGTAAACAGTCTAGTGCATGTGTCGAAGCCTTTACATCATCTAGCTCTAACCTTGCACTTAGCCCGTCGAATGTTGTTCCTCACTGGACCCGAGTGTACCCTTCTCGTTATGTGGGAACCCTTCTCGGTACAAACATCTTAGTGAGGTCGACAAGTATCATCATCCCAACTCAATTAACTATTCTTAATATGCACGTTTTTGGACCTTAGGGGCAGCACACATAAGTTTTAACATCATAGTCTAATTTGACATGGTGCTCATGCCCTGATGTTTTTACATTACAAAAGATGCACTAAACCAACATAAGTAGCAAATTACAACCAAGTTATAGCAATATTATACATAGTTCCCACCTACAAATTGTCCATAAGTAGCAAATTGCAAGTCATGCTAAGTCCTACAAATTGTGAGCCACACTAAGTCCTACGAGTGAGCCTCGGCCTAGTCATCTAGTCATCGCGGCGTGCGTGCGTGCAATGACGATCTCGGGGCAGTAGTAGGTGGAGGGCAAAAATGATCGGTCTTCAACTGGAATTGTTGCCTGTTGCTTCTTTGGACATTTATTGGCCTAGTGTCCTGATTCTTGGCAGTTGAAGCACGTGACACCTGTGGCATAAGATGAGTTCTTATGTGATTGGCACCCAATAGATGTATTGGGGGACCCAAAGCTGAACGGATGCTTAACTGCGTGTTCTTGAGGCATTGGCAGGCATAAACTTCTATATTTTTGTAATTGCAACATGTACCTTCTATTATTGCTACCATCTACTGTTGGTGTTATGGTCGCGATTAGAATGACTTCTGGAATGCCATCTGAAGTGGGTGCTATGTGCCTTTTGGGCATTGATTGGAAAAATGACCCATATTCCGACACCTGTAGCATCGTATTCCTGGAGTCATGATTGCAGTTGTGGTTTGTGTTTGGTTGGGTTAGGGTTGAATCTCATGAGCCCTAGAGTTGCTTGCCACATATTTCTGTTGATCTACCATCTTCCTTTTGCGAAGATTGTCCTTTTGATTGAACGTCTTGGGTTTTACCTGGTTGGGAGGTTGCCCCTCTGTTTCTTGGGGTAATTTGATAGATGTAGTTATGAATGAAAGCAACTTGATGTGTTGTTCAAGGTTCTTTTGATCTGTCTTCCAGCGCTAAGGTTGCTTGTCGTGCTACAAATGCTTGTTTAGGTAAGGGGCATTGTTTGGCAAAGTGTCCCTCCTTGCCACATCAGTAGCAGACTTAATACTGAGCCACCTTCTCTTTGGGACACTTGGTGAAATAGTGTTTGGTGCTATTGTAATTACACACAATAATTATCTTGTTTTGGCTTTCCCTTTTGAGGGCATCTTCTGCGATGTGTCCTTGTGCACCATATATGTAACAGATAACATACTTCCGTGGATGTTTACTTTTAGAAAGAAAATAGCTCATGTCATCATCATGAGATACTTCTGGTGTCTTAATCCTTGGTAACTCATCGCAGGGGCACTGTGCGTGTGTTGTAGGAGCAGTCACGGAGGAAACATTATTGTTGTTCATCTGTTGCATCAGTTGGGTCTGGGTGATGAAAAATTGATTCATATTCTGAAGTGTCATTGCTAACAGTTGTTGGATGTTTTGCGGCAGTGACATTGGAAGTGGCATTGGTGTTGGAACCGACCTTGTCACTGGATGATTTTTTTTACCACTGCGGTCGATGTTGTTGCTGGCCATCTATGTGTTTTTTGTTTAAGAAAAGGAGAATTAGTAATTATGTGGCAAGAGACGTGGATAAGAAATGATACTGGGCTAGAAAAGTATTGCAACACATTTTCTTATTCATTCTCTATGTTATTTAACTGGCTCCTATAGTCAGAACTTAGGTCATACTACCCCTTGGTCTTCATCTACCATTAGACCTTTGTAATAGTAATCAATTTAACACCAAATGAAGGAGGGAGGGGTTTAAAGAATAGTATATCACATTATTTTCAGCAAATACTAGGTTCTGAAATTTTGGGGGAAAGATCCATCCGAAGTAGCATCTTGGGGCATCATCAACGAGTCCTTTGAGAGATCTTCACATAGGATATTTTAAATGACCTTTTCAAAACATTTGACTCAGTTTTAAGGTCCTAAAAGTGTTTAAAACTTTTATTTTTCAAGTAGATTCCCACCTCTCAAAACTAGTGTTACTTTGAATAAGCCGTGAAGAGATAACCAAAAGAAAGACTTTAGATAAGAGAAGAATGCTAAGAGGGAAAAGACTAGCAAAAACTCCTAAATTTTCAGAGTCATTTTTATGACTGAAATGAGTTTTATTTTGAAAACTAACTTCTAATCTAACCACCATTCTATGGGCTTAGCCTACAGTTAGTATAGCTCTGATATCGAGACCTACCAGACCCCCGGACGTGGAATACCCGAAGACCTTATGTGTGTACTGTACTAGTCCCATAATCAGTCGCTAGTACACATATTCACAACATTTGGCATTCACATCCATACATTCATATAGATAAGTAAATCAAATGTGGTACCTAACTTAAGTGATTACAATATTTGCATCACCACAAGTAACAGAGTAACAGAAATAGCAGCGGAAGTAAACGTGGTGAAAGTAAACCAGATTCTAGCGGTGTGCCCATACAATACCCAAAGGCAACCGACAAGGAGTAAATCCTAGATAGACCCATCACCGAACCCTCTGGTTCCGGGTGTGAAGAAAACGTTGTCTGGCATTGGCTCCTCATACTCTAAACCGATAATATAAGCAAGATTGAGTACATTGCGTATTGTCTGGCGTTTTCTCCTCCTCATACTCTAAACCGACAATATAAGCAAGATTGAGTACATTACGTACTTAGTAATACTTGTATATCGTAAAGTTTATATACATACAAGGCTATCAAAAGATGAGGCTCTACTCTACAAGTTATTTTGCATTAAGCAAATTTTATTTGCAATATTCATACGTAGCACTTTGTGACGGAATTTGAAAGAGCAGTTAAATAGATAACATGGCAATAAGTAAGTAATTGAATGAACCTCATATAATGTTAACTACAACACGCAACCCTCCTCGGCTGTAAGCTACATTTCATGTTCATCCATAACTCGGCAGTTAACTCAGTTATAATCACAACCCATTTACCATGTTTTTCGATAAGACAATTTTTGTGAAAATTAAGACTATACCTGGCAATACTATACTTAGCACGCTCATCACCGTGAGCACGTCTATTATAATAGATTTACACTTTGCAGAGGGGTACAACTTTACCCACAGTACATGAATTCTTTAGTTTGTTTGGCACCTATCGATGCCACCACTCACTACCTTAGGTTAGCAATCTAGAGCACATGTTGAAACCTTTACATCATCTAGCCCTAACCTTGCACTTAGCCCGTCGAATGTTGTTCCTCACTGAACTCGAGTGTATAGCCCATCGAATGTTGTTCCTCACTGAACCCAAGTGTACCCTTCTCGGTATGTGGGAACCCTTATCGGTACAACCGTCTCAGTGAGGCATTCACCGTTATATCGGCAATACAGAAACTTGCTCGCACGTCTACTGCCTACCCCTCATGCAATGCTAGATCTGGTCAACTTAATTAGCTAAGGTCACCCCATAAATAACACTATGGTTGTATGCTTACACTTAGGTCGGATATACCGGCATTCGGTTCTTAATTGACCTCGGGCGAGAATCTCCCCCTATCTACGAGTGAGACTCCTCTCCCACCCTTTTCAGAATATAATATATCTCGCCCGCATCTAAAGCTATGTTTTTCATTTTATTTTTATACAAAATAACAGATATACCTCATTTGGACATTTTTCATAAAACTCCCAAATTCACATTGATCATATTGTCCTCATATACATTTTTCAAGAAGACCTACCGCTCTATTTAGCAGTTTATGCGATAATCACACTCAAATATTCCCAAATGACATTATATATTAACTAACCCATAATCTAATGGCTACAACAGTAAGACATCAATTTTTCAAGGAGATACATGTAGCAAATAGGATTTACAACTACTGACTTCCCAGATATAGCATTTTCATACAAAACATACACGCATGCATAATAGAATTTGTAAAACAAAGTACGGTAAGTGAAATATTGGGATCAACATGAGCTTGCCTTGCTTATATTGTTAAGAGGGTGAGGTCGCTTGATCGTCGATAACCTTGCTCGTGAATTCCAACGTCTATTCGAAAGAACCAAAAATAAAACACAAATGAAGAAATAAATACAACAGTAAGAAAATCCAAATATTTTATCATATTTATACTCAGAATGTTTTTTGATGAATTTAGAAAAAAGATTCATTTGATTCTGAGTTCGTATGTAAAAGTTATTAGCATTTTGATTTGCATCGACTTGTTGTTGAATTGTTATTGTTCTATTAAGAGCACCTTACCAGGATTTGTATGGGAGGTCTACCTCATCTTAGTAATTCCTCTTGTTATGATTTTCTATTTATCGAGGGAATTTCATATTTTAAGTGTGCCTTTTTATAGTCATTATCATGACTAAGCTTATACTAAGGTATAACTAGTACACTAGGGTAACCTCCAACTAAAATACATACTAATGATTTTCAATCGCTGATTGCTTTACAAATTTCTATCAGTCATTTCAAAGACCTAGTACCACTATTAATATTGTCATGTTCATGGCATAAGGTTACTGTTGTTTAACTAACCACATTACAAATCTTGACTCATGATTAGTTTTACTCTTCTAGATTAAATGTTAATGGCTAATCATACTTTCTAAGTAATTTATTTTGGCACTTGATATGGCTCCATCTTACTGTTACTTGGCAGCACTGTATTCCAATTCTTGCATCTTATTTAGTTCATGCTCTTTTGGATTAATTTCTAAGGGCTAACTAAATTAACATATCTTCCAAATACTTGTATATGAAAAGGCATTACCTTACTGTCTCATCCAGGTTTTCCCTTCAGTACATTCATCTCATTAAGCCTTGGCCTAGTTAAGGTATTCTCTAAATCATTTAGTTCATTAACCAATCCTTTTATCCACATAAAAGGTTACTGTTTATTTTGAAAGATCATCCCTCAGAATTGGTTCCTAGATCGACTTACTCTTTTAACCTAGATGCTAGTGGCTGGGCAAAATCCCTTAATCTCAACTATTTCTTGTGCATTTAACATGGCATTAGTTCGCTGCGTGTTCTTGAATACTCATACCAATGGTTGCCGTCAGACTGGGTTGCTACTACTAGACAAATGCCCTATGGCTAATTCAATTGAAAAAGTTTCTAACTACTTGTTTTATCCATGTCATTGGCTTGTTGACAATTCTGAATATCTTCAGATTCTATTCTCTGTCCATATAAATTACAACAAGAGAAATATCTAAACTGAAGTGCTTGCTGTTAGCTAAATATTCAAATGACTATTTGAATCAGTAAAAGTTCGAACTATTGGTGTTAGCAAGGTTATCAGTCTTACTGACAAATCTGATTATTTTCAGATCACCCTCTCTGTTCAAATATCTTACAAATGAAAATGCTCTCTGAACTACAATGCTGCTAGCTAAAATTTCTCCAAATTTCAAAATTCGAATTGGTTAATTCATTAGAGGAGTTCAATGTCAGTTACAAGATGGTTAGCAAATGCATTTGGTGGGTCCAATTGTTAGAGACTAACAGGGAGAGAGCACACATGGATACAGTGAAGGGCAGCAACAGGGGAGGCTCGGGACGAATTGGGGCATCGCATGTCGCCAGCGACAAGGAGGATGGCGGCAGCCATGGATGGCGAAAATGGGACCCTAGAAGGGATGCGATCCGGAGGGCAGTGGTGCCTCAACAGGAGGTGGACTGTGGCGGCTGGGAGACAGCTTGCGGTGGCCGGCCGGAGAGGAGAAATGGCGCGACGGTGCCGGAGAGGGTTAGAGGAGGAACTAGCGGGAGCATGGGATGTGGGGAGCTTATCGGTGTGCTCAGAGGGGGCCGAGGGGATCGGAGTTGGGCCGGCATCGTGAGTCAGCGGCGGCGCGGGGAGGTCTTCTGTGGCGGTGGCGCTCGGGTGAAGGGGAGCCTGTGTGGGTGGTGAGGAAGGAAATAGTAAGGCCCAAGGGTGCTCGGGTAGGTTGGAATTGGATAGAGGCTCACCGGAGCTGGCGCGGCAATGATGGAGGTGGGTTCGGCCGGAATCGAAGAAGAAGAAGCGTGCGTAGCGCCTCGGTGGCGGTAGCATCCAATTGGATGAGGACTTTTGCTCCTCGTGACGTGGTCAGCGATGGCCGGAGCTAGCTGGAGCGGCTGGAACGGCGTGGAGGCCGCGCGGCGGCCGAAAATGGCATTCGATGCGGCAAGGGGAAGCTTCGGTGTGGGGAAGATGGGAATGGAGATGGGATAGCGGGGAGAGTGAAACGGGCTCGGGAGCTTACGTGTTGACCTTTATAGGTGGGAGGCGGAGAGCACAAGGCGGAGGAAGCACTCGAGGCGGCGTCGACGTCAAGGCGGCAGAGCATGGCCATGGCGCTGGCCGTGTGAGCGGGAGCAGGGGGTGGTCGCATGACTTGACCGGGCCGACATGGGCTCGGGGAAAACCAGGGGCGAGGCAGGCGTGCTGGTGCAACCATGTGGCCGTGTGGCCATGGCCGGGCTGAGCTGCTGGCGTGTTGGCTTGAGCGCATGGAAGAAGAAGTCTGGCCGTGGGCCCGGCCGGTCAGTGAGGCAAAGTTGGTTTAGGTGTTTAGGTTTTCAAAAGATGGCTGAGGTGTTTTAGGTAATTACTTGACATAAAAATATAGCTCAAAAAAATTCTAAAATTTTTAAGGAAGGCTTCTGACATAATGTAAACCTTTAGGTGTTTATGTTTTCAAAAGATGGCTGAGGTGTTTTAGGTAATTACTTGACATAAAAATATAGCTCAAAAAAATTCTAAAATTTTTAGGGAAGGCTTGTGACATAATGTAAACTTTTATGTATTTGTTTTAGAATTTTATGTTCTTTGTATATTTATTTAAAATTCTTTTAAGCTTCTCTTTGTACGTACTTTTACTATTTGTCTTGAGGGAAAATACAAAACATGTCTTTAATTAATTTCACTATTTTATCACCAGTATAAATTCACTAAGTTTGGATTTTCATTTATCGTATTTTTTTTAAAATTTAATTTATTTACTCATTGCCTTGTGCTGTCAAAATTGATGCTTTAGGTTTTTGAAAATCCAATTAAACACTGGGATGGAAATCCAGATAAATCAAATAACAATAAAATGCATGGTTGACGATTTGTCAATCGATCCAGTTTTGGGGGACAAGATGGAAGAAAGCTATATTGTGAGAAAGTTCCTTCGCAGCTTGAAAGTTTTAAATCGCTCCGCCATTGAGCGCTTTAGCGAATTCAAGGTGATGATGGTTGAGGAGGTGATCGGCCGCGAAGACGACGAGGAACGGATACGAGGATCCGGTAGTGGCGAAGATGAGTACCTGCTGTTAACTCGCGTCGAGTGGGAGGCCCGATCATCGAAAGGCAAAGGCGAGGGTTTTTCCGGCGATTCTAATGGTGGTGGTAGCCGAGGCCGCAAGAATTGGAAATTTGACAAGACAAAGGTGAGATGTTATAATTGTCGGATTTTGGACACTTTGCTTCAGAATGCTGCAATCCGAAGAAGGAGAAAGCGCTTCTTGCTGAAGCTCCTAGGGATGATGAGCGGCGCTACTCATGGCCGACTTACATCAATTGTAATCCCATGTCGAGTGCGGGATGTTGAAAAGATGTGTTCAAGTTTTAAAACTTCACAGGGATTTTACATATTTTAAAATAATCTTAGTTTTTAGGATGTTACATCTCAGGTACGTATTTGCTACAATTGTTCTCTCGCCTATAAGGCCGTCAGCGGTTCTAACACAGATTATTATTACTCAGCTTGTTTTACCTGTAAATGGTTTAGACGCCACATCCACGAGTGATTAGGTGAATGGTAGTCAAGTACCAATGCCATGTCGAGACCCAATTTGCTCCCCACCAAGTACCCCACCAGCCCAACGGTAGCCCAATTTCGCGGGCCACGCAGCATTATGTAATATATGGATGACTTGGATCTTACGGAATATTATGTAATTCATACTTCGTTGTCCTTTCAACGGGTAGTTCTAATTAACACTTACAGCTGATGATATGAATCTGTATTGTCAGAGATTACCAACAACTACATTCCATTAAATTTTTAAACCGTGTCCCATTTATGGCAAGGCATCTATGTGAAAAACAATGTTATGGAACTACCAACAGTTGAACGCCATTGCTTACTAATTGCCAGTGGTGCAATAGTGTATCGTTCCGTTTTCAAATGGTGAATAGTATTTACATTTGGTACGGTAAATAGTATTTTACATTTGGTTTTTGATTTGAAAACCTTAATTTAAATTAGAGTATAATTTCAAATCTTCTAGCTTCTAGCTAAACTCGAGTTTGTGTTTCAAACCTCCTTGAAATCCTTGAATTCAAAATTTGAATTTGAATTCCTCTTTTCGGATTTTGGGCCCTTCTCTTTTGCCCTCCGCCCTTGGGACCATGCGCCGTGAGCCTCAACGGCCATCTCCCAGCCCTCCTTGCCCAGCTATAAGAAGACCGGCGCCTCCCCTTGCCTCTCCTCCCCACCGGCGCCCTTGCCCTTAGCCCCCTCTTCTCGTGCGCAACGCCGAGCAGGAGCCGAAGCCGCCGCTCCCATTTTGGTTGCGCCGCCTTGCCGCCGCACCACCGCGCCGGTGAGCCCTTGCCCTGGGCGACCCCGTCACCGGCTGCCCCTGGCGCCAAGGAGGCTCTCCCCCACCTCCCTTTGTCTTCTCCGCCGCCAGGGACATCCACCGCCGCTGCCCCCTTCTTCTCCGCCTCGCCGCCGCCGCCGCCACCCCACCCGACCACCCCGCCGGCTTCCCACGCCTCGCGCCCATGCGTCGCGCCACCTCCTCTCGCGCCACCGCCGCCCGGCGCCATGACCAAGCGCGCCGCCGCCTTTTCGCTTCGTACATCGCTCCGCAAAGACCACCGGATCCGCCATCGGTGCCCTTGAGGCCGCCACCCTCGGGGAGGCCCGTTTTACTGGCTCGCCCACCTCCCCGCGCCGCCGCTCGTCGGCGCCGCCACCGCTCCAGAGCCGCCCGCACCTCCCTCTGCTCCCCTTTCTTTGTGGTCGACGGGAAACAAATGGAGAATGGCTCAGGGTCCCATCTGTCATATGCTCTAATCCCTCTCCCTCTCCCTTTGACAAGTGGGCCCGGCCATAGCAACCCTCCGGTGCACCATGGACTTGGTCCATGTACTGTGGGGTGCACCAATCCTATCTCCTCTTTTTATTCTTTTTATTTAATTCCAATTCAAACTTCGAAAGTCCGTTCTCTCTCGTCGTAACTCCAAAAATTATGAAACTTGTTTCTAAAATTTTGTAAATTCAAGATCTTGCTAATGGCATAGGTCTTGTTTATATTTGAGTTCATTTGTTAAATATTTTGTATTTTTTTGCTTTCTTTGCTTGTTTATGCCTTTTTCTGGTACGTTCGTCCGATTAGGGTTTGAAGACGCGGAGGATCTCCACTTCGATCGAGCACAAGATTTTCAAGACACTCTTACCTATAATCAAGGCGAGTCAATACTTTGATCATTTGAGCCTACATTTTATGTAAATTATATTCTTTTAAATTACCAAAATTGCATGCCTTAATTCTTGAATCAAAATGTATGTTAAAGCTTAAGGTAGTTAAATACCCATTTGTTGTTTAATTAATTATGATGCCATCCTTGACAATTGAATCCATTATTCTATATCACCCTAGTAACTATATGGTAAATACTAGTTATAGGTTGTACTTAAGCGACATGCTAGTCTTGTTTAAGTACTGGGATATTAAAATATCCTAATCATCATCATCTAAACATGAAAGTGGTTTTGGGCAGTCATTGTGAGTAAATGATTGAGATGGTTGAGTTGATGTATTTTCTCCTCAAAAACCCTAATAACTTGTTGTTACTATCTGGGCGGATGGTATGATGGATGGTATGTTGATGGGTGCTAATGCAGCCCAAGGTGGATGGTATGTGGAATGAACCACCCAGATAACCCTAAGGACTTAATCTTGTATGACTTCTCATGTAAAACAAGTACAGCCACAAGTCTGTAAAGTACAACTTGGCTAAATAATTTGTATCCATAAGTACGAGTTGCACTAGATAGATGACCCGCGACGCTGTAAGCCTTTGTGGCAAAGGGGTCGGGGTGCACGACGTAAGTCGTTAAGAGGGCGTAAGAGGGGGTCTGCAAAGGGGTTAACGGGTCTATACGAACGTAACCCTTCTCAGACGAAGCCTTAGCGGGTGTAACTAACATTGAACGAGGCATTGTAAAGGTCTTGTAGTGATCTCCCCTTGATTCACATGTCTAAGGAAGTGTGTGCACATATTAAGATAATTATCTCTTGTGAGTAAAGTGTACAGTCTCTGCAGAGTAATAAACTGTTCGAACAGTCATGCCTACGGTCAAAGGCGGACATGAGAACTTTACTAGAGTTAGTTCTATTTTAAAAACTTTTGTGGTGGGACGAAAAATATAGTGGGCTCACCTAGCCTTGAGATTGGATTTTCTAGGTTTTCGAACTCAGTGGTGGTAATAAATGGGGATAGCCCCAATAAAAAATAAGCATAAAGGTAGAGGTAGCCTCTGTTGATATAAATATTGCACAATTACTCTCTTTAATCAAATGCAATTTGGTTGAAATGCTAAGTGATATGAATTTGTAATTATGATAATTGAAAATATTGCTTTAGCAAATAAAAGAAGCCTGAGTCATCCTTGTTCAGCCTTGCATGTATGATTATTGTATCTTGTGTGTTGGCTCGCGAGCACGGAAGTTGTGCTCATTCTTGCTCTTTCCACAAAAAACCTCACCTGAGAAGCAGGAAATCCTGAAGATTTCAACTATTACGAGGATCCAGAAGTCGGAGGCCCAGGAGATGATGAGTAGTAGTTTAGTTCTTTTAGTCTAGATCTCACCTCAGGCCGGCTGACTTCATCGGTGCTTGTGTGCATCCTATATTATTTGAGTTTTTGGGTAATATCGGACGTACACGGGTTTCCCCAGTCACTTATATGTGGAGAGATATGCTCTACCCTTTTGCTTCCGCTACCGCTTTCGTTTCTTTTGTAATGTAATCCTTTGGCCTGTTCGGGCCTTATTGTAAAACCTGACCCGATGTGGTCTATGTAAACTCTGTTGTGTTAAATTAACGAATGGTTTGGTTTTACGTCATGTATGAATTGATTCAGTGATGTATCTGTGAGTGCTATCTACTGATCTAGGGAATAGTACAGTAACTTTCACAGAGAATTCGGGATTAGAAAATCCGGGTCCGACAAATATGTTATCATCGACAGAAGTAAGAGCGAAAAGGAAAAATCTGCGAACAACGAAAGGATCACTCACTGCAAAATATGTTCTCGAAGGCACTTCTATCAAATTTCAGTGGCATAGCACCATGTGCAAGTAAATAACTACATAAGGTCTATAGGTGAGCCCATGTTACTACCATGTTTAATTATTTCCATTATCGAACTGACCTTTTATTTCTTACACAAAGCATTAAGTTGATATACACAATACTCAGAACAGGGTGCAAGGAGCCAAGGGCACAATGAGAAGATGCAGCCAAGTAGAGAAATCCCCATGGCCATCCCTTGATAAATTTAGGGCTATACATTGGGTTCAATGGATTAAGTTCTCAATGAAAGCTGAGTTTCCAACAAAGTTGCATGCAAACAGTTTTCGGCTAGCATCACACACCTCTTGTTGTAATCACACTAGCTGGCCAGTGGAAAATATGGGGTGACTGAGTGACTGATCATAAACACACTACTACAGAAAAGCTCATCACAGACGGTTCTAAACCATCATCACAGACGGTTTTTGAACCGTCTGAATTTTTGTGTCTGTGATGACACGAGGTCATGCTGAGCGGTTTTTAACCGTCTGTGAAAATGATATCGCTGCACGGTTCTATTCACGCAACCGCGTGATAGCACACATCACTGACGGTTCGTGAATAGAACCGTGCGTGATAGTCTATTTTCACGAGCGGTTCGTGAATAGAACCGCTCGTGATATTCTATTTTCTACGCACGGTTCTAAAAGAACCGCTCGCGATAGTAACTATCACGCACGGTTCTTGTTTAGAACCGCTCGTGATAGTTTTTCTAGGGCAAAAAAACGAAACGGATTTTCATACGAGAACCGTCTGTGATAGTAACTATCACAGACGGTTCTTGTTTAGAACCGTCTGTGATAGTTTTTTCTAGGGCAAAAAAAAAACGAAAACGGATTTTCACTTCGTATGGAGCCTCACGAATGAATCTGATATTGATTTTCGGATTTCGCTAGCTTTCCCACAATAGCCAGAGCATCACAATAGCATCAACTCAATCCATTCACAGAGCACTAAAAACAACACGACATGCATCACCCACATCACCCACATCACAGTAGCATCAACTCAAACAATTCACAGAGTACTAACACATCACAGTAGTAATCTACATCACAGAGCAAAAGGGGGGAGTAGAGAGAGTGAGGTCGTGGGAGGCTGGGGTGACGAGGTCATGGGAGGCCGGCGACGATGAGGCCGGGGCAAGGTGGAGGAGGCCGCAGGCGACGAACTCAGGGGAGGACGGGCCGACGAAGTAGAGGAGGCCGGGGGCGACGAAGTAGAGGAGGCCGGGGGCGACGAGGTCGTGGGAGGCCGGGGGCGACGAGGTCGTGGGAGGCCGGCGGCGACGAGGCTGGGGCGAGGTAGAGGAGGTGGAGGAGGCCGCGGGAGGGGAGGCCAGAGGAGAAATGACAGAGGGGGAGAAATGGCAAAGGAAGAGATGGAGATGGCAAAGGGGGAGATGAATGATTCTGTTAATATAGAGAGATTTTCGGGAGCCCGCCATTATGTGCAAATTTTCGTTTTCCCGCCTAACGAAACCAAAGTATCACAGACGATTTTATACAAAAACCGTCTGTGATGACATATCACAGACGGTTCTAACCACGAACCGTCTGTGATAAATGTCTCATCACAGACGGTTCTAAACACGAACCGTCTGTGATATGTAGATATCTGTGATAGTGACATACCACAGACGGTTCGTCTTGGAACCGTCTGTGATTACTTTATCACAGACGGTTTCCAAAAACCGTCTGTGATGAGGCGTCTTCTATAGCCTGTTTTGTAGTAGTGACAGTTAATACTGGTTTTCTAATACACATGATTTGATCATTGTGATGATCTCTTGGTAAGATAGTCGCCCGGCTGAATTGGGCCAATCGCACTATAGAAGATCAATATCGGTACGGTGTTAATGCCATTGTTTCTCAGGAAAGCTAATATCTAACAACAAGCCGAGGTAGCAAACTCTCCTTTTGGATATATAACATTACTCACCAACACCTGTAGGTTTTACAGATTAAGGGAAATGATTGCAGGACTGGGGAGTGTTGTTTGCATGTTATTAGGAGGCTAAGAACGTACACGAAACATGCAGGGCACTAACGAATAGAAAAGACTAATTGCATGGCACATAGACAGGGGGAGCCAAAGCAAAGGGGCGGTACCTTGGCAACGCTGCCGCATGACCGTCCTACTAGCTTCATCCTCCAGGCCCGTCGTGCAGAAGCTGGTAAGAACAAAGCAACACATTGCCATGGCGCCCAATTAATGTGCAGCCACATCCATGATTACAGAACCAATCCTTCCCCCCTGAGATCCCTCGATCTACAGGTGACAGCCAATTGATCACCACATAATCAGCGATCATTAGCAGGGAGAAAAGCGCAGACACGAGGCAGCCAAGGGCGGCAGTTACAGGCAGCAGCGAGCGTCCGAATGATCTCTCCAAAACTCTGACGAGGACACAGTTACACAGGAGCAGGAACAACCAAACGAAAACAAATTCAGAATACTGCACTGATGAACATGATAATATGGATATATAGGATATGCTTTGTTAATGGAAGGGTGCAGATGCACCCACACTGCCACACAAGCTCGCGAAGCACAGGCAGATGAGCGCGTTGGCGGCGGCCAGGGCGAATTCAGCCTCTGAGCGCCACTGCGCCAGCAACACCATGACGGCGGCGGCGGCAAGAGGATCACCCCTTCGGCGACGGGCATCAACGCATCGGGATGGGAAACCCTAGCTCCTCGACCTCGAAGCTTCTCTCTCTAAGTGGAGGCGGAGTAGTTGGGTCGTGGAGTGGGGTGCACGAAGGGCAAGGCCACGAACAAGGGGAAGGGGGTTTTAAGGTGACCTGGTCGGGTTCTTACCGGGTAAGGGGAAATGGTGCCTGCCCGAATCGATTTGGGGGGAGTTTGCCTGTAATTGCTAGGCGCACTATGGGCAGTGCCCATGGATCGATATTTTTGTTACGTGTTTCGGCATCTATCTCTGTTTTTTGTGTTGAACTCGGTGTTAAGTGTGTAGTCTGTCCGACCCGTACTACAAAACAGATAACCGTACAATCCATTTACGTGATGTAATATTAATTGTGTATAGGTACGTGCAATGTATGTGTATAATCCATCAATATACTTATATTTACTATCTACTGAAAAATAATATGGTATATAGAAATAGTTCCGGATGATAAATTTAGGTGCAGAGGACAACGAATGCGGACAATGTAACGGTGCCGAACAACCCCCGTCAACCAAAACGGCAGCAACCCTCCTTTCTCCTCGAGATCCCAGTATCATCAAGATCTCCAACGATCTGGATCAACTATCATCACGGCGTCCCGGAGCCGGAGCAGGGGCCTCGAGATCCTTAGCGCCGCTTGCGGGCTTCCACGATTCACAACCACCATCACATGCAGATTATTAATTAATTTCAGGATCAGATATTGTTGAGCACAAACTTAATCAGTACTTCTTCCGTACCTTTTTAAGTGACACTCTCGAATCTGTACCGTGAAACTTTGTAAAGTTTCATCACTAATATGTCAAAAAATATTTAGATTGGCGGCATAAAAATTATATCATTATATTTATTGTTAAAAATACTTTCATAATATTATAATTTTACATAACAAGATTGAGACATCTACTCGCGGCCCTCTTGGGGCATACCTCACGTGTGGCCGCTGGCCTCGCCTGGGGCCACTGCGAACGCTGGTGCGAGTACATCAAAAGCTTCGATGGCCATGGTACCTTACCGACACGAGTAGCTTGAGGGGGTGACTTAAGAGGGTGTGCATCGAGCGGGTGCTGCATCGGTTGGCTCACTTCTGGTGCACCATGCAACTGTGAAGCCTCAACGGAGACCTGGCTACCCTAGCCGTCTAGTGCTTACTGTAGTCGCACTTCCAGGCAAATGTCGAAGTCCTCGGAGTCTGCTCCCTCATGCGACCCTAGCCACTTGTCCGGGAAGGGGCTACGACCCGTGAAACAACACGTCATGCATGTAAACAAAAAGGAAATGTAAACAAAAAGGAAATGCTTAAATAGTAAGTTATGCGTGTAAAAAACATTTACATACCTGATTGCTGCATCGCATCGGACGACTCGACATAGTCCTGCCCCTGGTATGGAACGTACTAAGGACCTGCTAAAAGAAAATGTGATTAGTAACTAGTGGAGTTCAAAATTCACAACCAGACGTAAGTATTTCAGATGTTCCTACAAACTGAGCTAGCGTTGGGGTATTCCCGACATGGTGCCACGAGGACCCGCCTGCAACATCTAGGTGAGGAGTCATGTGCCGCGACACACCGTGGCTCACCACCTATCCATGCACAGGTGGGTCTGCCAAGTCTCTCGGCCTACGGCACAATGTCAGTTGGATGACTCGCCTCGACTCTTCTAGAATACGATCACCGGTCTGCTTGATCTCCTGTCTCGACATGCTGTAGTGCTCCCAGATCGTCAGATTACGCAGGGAGCTCGCTAACTCGTACAACTCCCATCCAAGATTGTTCTATACACATAATTAGCAAGTTAGGAACCGAAAACATGCGTAGGAAATAAGAAGTATGGACCGTTCAATACATACCGTGCAATGGGATGCAGAATACGGCTGGGTGGGGTACGTGTTGGTCATCGCGGCCTCGTGGCATGGTGGGTCGTCCACGACCCTAACGCAACGAACCCTCATCCGAGTGGAGTAGCAGTCGATGTACTACTCGTGCGTTCTAGGGTCATAGGGAGCAGGCTCCTGGTGCACGTCCGCCAAGGCATAGAGCCACTATGTAACCCACTGGGTCATTTTCTTGGTCCAGGAAGTCATACCAGCTACTCCCTTCCTGCTGTACATGTGGAAGACGAAACGATAAATTCATAAGTCCATAAGGGAAAGGATGCGATAGAAATAAAACATAAACTTGCCCATGAACGTTCGGCGGCACCCACGACCCCTAGGGCAATGGGAACTCCTGACGTAGACCGAATTGGTGTATCACCCGGTGCATGTGGTACTCCTCGTCAAATAAGTCGTGCACCAAGAACTTCCACGTGTACCAGTACTACTAGTCTCATGAGCACTGGGTGGAGAATCCTCAGGGTGCGTACGCTGACACCCTGTTGTCGGTGCACAACATCCAGATGACACAATCATCCGTCAACTGATCGAATATCACAACATAGTCTGGGTAGGATGTGTGCGTAGTAATCAGAGTAAAGATGACCTGTGGAATAGAACAAGACAAACTTAGCAAATGCAAATAAATTTAATTACAAAAAGGACTAAAGGTTCAAAATAATTACCCGTCGATGACACCACACTGTACTCTTGGTCGGCCGGTCCACAGGGTCATCATCGGCTTACATCGTGTTGGTGTAGGCTCCTAGGTCCAGTTGTGCTCGTCCAATCTGGAAACGCTTGGACGACCATAGTTGAAGAAGCAACAAGTATATATACAAACGCTTGGAAACGCTTAGCCTTACTTAGATATATTGACATGTGAGCAATGATTTGCCTTGACATCATTCAAAACTTGAAATTGGATGTGGGCAGTCGAGGTTGGAGCCTGACTGGTGTGTTGAACTAGAAAAGTATTCCAAAACAAAAGATAGATGTGCTCACGGTCATGGACGGTGCCAAGAACTTGCTTGAAGTAGCTTTCATTTTTATAAGACTATTTTGTGGGTGTGATCAAAAGATGGGTTGGAGTTCAGAGATGAAAAGATGGGTTGGAGCCTAGAGATTCAAAAGATGGGTTGGAGCCCAGAGATTTGAGATGACCTGGTTGAGAACCAGTGAGAAGTATGAGATGTGACCCAAAAAAGAACATGAGCTTTTGGTGGATAGAGCCACTCAGTGATATAGGAGGTTGGAGCCTCCACTAGTATTTTACAACAAAACTCAACTTTTTTAAAACCTGTGTTAGTTAAAAATATTGGGTATCAAGATTTGCTACTAATTAATCTATTTCAATAAGTGGCTTTATGCAAACAAAAGAACCACAAGCCATTCCTTTGATCAGCCTTGCATATTATATAACTGCATTCTGTGTGTTGGCTCACGAGCACGATTGTGTACTCATACTCGCTCAATATTATTATTCAGTAAGTGTAAGAGGAGAAGGCTATGTGGGCGCTTATGAGCATTCATCAAGATTGGAAATCAAGAAGGTAAAGAACTAGGTTGCGGGCCCTAGTCGATTGCTTATGGGTATATCGTGAGGGTTCCTCATGGTATATTTTTATTCTGTTTACGCTCCTGTTCTTTGAAAGGTATTTGATCTGTCTAGCCATTCTGCAAGTCAAAAGTTGTAAGGTATATTTATGCTTTGTTTATTATTATACAATGACTTTATATATTCGTATTGTATGATTGATATTCAATGATGTAACTGTGGGCACTGGCTACTGATCCAGGGACTAGTGCTGTGAGCACAAAAGATTCTAAATTGCAAATTTAGGGTCTGACAGACTTGGTATCAGAGCCATATTGACTGTAGGTCGTGACCTTAGTTAGCATGGCCATTAGCTTCATTAGTGGACAGCTTTCAAAATCTATCTTCATCTACAAATGCTTTCTGAAAAATATAAGTATTATTGCTCGTTCTTATCCCTCCTAAAGATGTCTCTCTCTTGCCTATATGGGATCTTGGAAGTTTTCATTTTCATCACTACCTATCTGATTTCCGAAGACTATATTTCCTGAACTTAATTCAGAAGGTGTCTTGAATCCTTATTTTGGGACAAATTCATAAAGTTTATTATCAAAAAATTGCTCCCCAAACCTTCTTCCAAACATGTCAGCTTCCAAGTTTTATTTCAAAATGCTATGTGATTAAAATTATTTTAAAAACTAAGCTTCAAAAATTATTTTAAGAAAAACTTGGTCTCAAAACCAGAAACTTTGAGACCAATAGTCTTCGCAAGCTGTTTATGAAAATTTCTTCTAAAAAATTAAAGCTTCAAATATAATATTCGAAAACCCCTATTTGGAAACTAGTTTTCTAAAAACTCCATTACCAGGAATAGTAATATGAGTGTTGCTGTCGATCCAATCACTTCTGAATACTCTCCTCTCTTTTCTTTTAATTTTGAAAGGAAATTGGTTTCCTCTTCCCATACCCCGCTTCAAAAAGTTTAAGTTTAGGAACGTGATGGCTTGTTAGGATAGGGCAATCTCGTTTTAAGTAAGCCTTGTGTACTGATCTGTGCATTCCTATGTGTGGACTGCCTATTTGCCCATGGGTGTTGTATTTCGTAGTCACGAGATAAGTTTGTTTTAAAAAAAATTGTGTGATTTATTGGAGCCTTCCCAACTTCTTGAGTATTTTGTATTGGATTTTAAAGAAACATGGGTTTCACTACCTTGTCCCTGCAATCTTTACCCATATCTCATGCTATTCCCTTTCATCTCTTGCTGAAGGTGCCAACAGACGTCAGGATCAACATAACAAGCGTGCAAAGGTTAAGATGAAGCTCCCTCAGAACTTGCCAACCCTGACCAAAACTGTCATGACAAGATCCGTAGGTGGCACCATACTTCTTGTGGTATGCAAACAACCAACCTAGTAGGACCCCAAAAGGGGCAAGCTGAAGAAATGCTTCGTTGAGACCGAGTTTGCGTACATCAGGATAGAGCGGCCCACCCTGCCCAAAGAAGGATCGAATCCCCATAACAGGACTGACACCACCGTCCTTTGGGACTCATCGGCCCGCCATATGTTTTGGGTGTGGTAAGGTGGACCACTTTGTGGATTCTAGTGGGACAATAGGATAGGATGATATTATTAATAGTTATTTTGTCGGCATCTCCAAGGCTAGCTATTCCTACAGGTATAAACAAGTACCACCAATCCATCAACAAGAAATTCGTGGCTGTCATAAGGCAAATAGAGGACAACGACACGGAGATGCCACGTTAGGAGCCGATGAAGCAACAACAAAAGCGTCAATACCCCACAATCCTTCCCCTACCACTTCTTCTATCTTATTTCTTTCTGTATTACCTGAATCTCAGGGTCGAGATTCTTTTTGGGGGGGGGGGGGTTGCAACACTCCGAAATTCACTTTCATCTTAGTTGTTTAAAAATGTGGGATTTTTTAAAAAAAATTTACGCTTCGTCAACGTTCAATTTTTTGAGTCATTAATTGAAACCTCAACCCAAAAAACAGAAAATCGAATTCAAACATGAGTTTAAAAAGAAAATAAAAAGAAAATAAATCGAGACCTCAAGAGT
The DNA here is from genome assembly GCA_036346395.1 of Hsuehochloa calcarea. Classification (NCBI taxonomy): domain Eukaryota; kingdom Viridiplantae; phylum Streptophyta; class Magnoliopsida; order Poales; family Poaceae; genus Hsuehochloa; species Hsuehochloa calcarea. Next base: position 32,477,883 of record CM070608.1, on the reverse strand, counting down.
ACGGTCTGGGCCAAAAGCCACCTGGCCCAGCCCGACTTCTTTTTCTTTTCTTTTCTTTCTTCCCCTTTTCCTCCCCTTTCTTTTCTGTCTCCTTTCCTCCATAGGCCCACCTGCAAGCCTTCCTCCTTCCCTCTCCTTTCTCCTCCTCTGTTCTTCCACTCCAGCACCCCCTAGCTGCTTCATTCCCCCCAAGCCACTGCCACACCTTCCCCTGTCATAGCCCCCATGCCGCAAGGATGCCCCCACTATTCCTCGCATTTCGCACCATTGCAGGGAGGTTGGCCACCAACCCGTCGCTTCGCGGCACTGCTCCCACACCACCCCGATGTTGCTTCACACGCCACTGTTCCATCGCATGCCTCATCCGACCACCAGCTCCTCCTGCCTTCCCGCCTACTTATGGGCAATACCAAGCTGCCTTCATTCCCCCTGCCATTCCCCATCTTCCTCCTCCCTTCCAAGCTCTAGAGAGCAAGAGCGGCCCTGTAGCTTGCAAGCTCTACGTAGCGCTGCTAGCACCATCGCTGAGCTCGTCCCATTGCTCAGGTGCGTTCCCACCACCACGGGTCATTTCTTCGAGTCCACAATGGACTCCTCTATCCCATGCTCACTCATGTTCCTCTCATTCTTCCGAGGAGCGCTAACACCACTTCTTCTTCCTCCCCGACGTCGAATCGGTTGCACCGTCCCGCTTCACTGTGACGCGCCGACCTCCTCAGGTGAGTCCCGACTGTGATTTCTTGCCCACCGGCACCGCCATAGCCTTGCCTCCCTACGGCTCACCACCTCTACCCTATTTTCCACAGGAACAACCGGAGCAACCCTGACATTTCCCTCCGTGTCGTGAAGTCCATGCCGCGCTGCCCTTCCCCTCCACCACCTAACTTCGTCGCCCTCGCCGCCCGTACGTAAGTAGTTATGTCACCTCATGTTCTAGGTGTAGGGGTAGCTTTTACGCCAGTTGGTTAGGGCCCTAGCGCACCATAGAGCCACCGCCCCGTCCTCCCCTCGTCTCCGATGACGATCGTCGTGGACAGCTCCGCACGGACCACCTCTCATCGTGCAGGTAGCACATGTAGAACCCCCTCGGGGTGTAGAAGGTGGAGCACACCACCATCAGTGAGATTACCCACCGGCTAGCCGATGCCACCGCGGCCCCGAACGTCGCCGCTGCCTCTCGTAGTAGCCTCACCGCTAGGGGCCACTGTAGCCCTAGCCGTCGGCACCAATAGAATCGCCCGAGTTGGGGGGCGGGTCCCATTTTGGCCCCACCAACTGTCCCCGTGGCTCGGCTCTCCAGCGCCGAGCGTGGCAAGAGCCACCCAGAGCTTCCTCTGCTCTGGTCAATTTGGGGACAAGCACTGTAGCATACCGTAGCTCTATCATTAGGCCTTAACGATGGGATTAGGACATGGTTAGTTAAGGGCTAAGGACATCCCTAATAGTTAGAGATAATCTTGTCTCTAATATATACTACATCATCTTTAGAGATAACATCTCTAATATATAGTATTTAGCACACTCTCTAATATTTTATATTTTATAATTTTCCTTTGAAACATGTCCATATGTCAACTAGAGTAGATTAATGTGCCCTGTCTTGTTTCGTGTACACGACAATCTTTTTAGGAAGAGATGATATGTGCCCTCTCTCCTCCCCCCTCTCCTCTACGTAGGATTTCGTTGACATGGTATAGCTAAGAGACGACAATAAATACACTATTAGAGATGCCATAAGTAGAATGCCAAGTGGGCCCAGTGCAGTTAAGTAAAGAGTAATTAGGCACTAAGTTACACACTTAGTCTATGACATATGAGCCCCATCTGTTAAGTGCACAATATGGACTTAGTCCGTGGACCAGCACAATGGCGCGTTGACGAGGACATCACATCGTGCATTGCCGCCATGTAAAAAGAGAATGCTAGAGAGGAAGAATACACAGGATCACAAGAAGGCAAGCCAAACGAATACATGACCAGGGTCCAGGTGCACTGGGAAATACAGTGGAGGTGACTGTCAAGTGCTGCGCGAGAAACAAACCGTCATCTCAAAAACCTCACTAACGTGACCTTTCAGCTGGTAGAACGTGGAAAGGCCTGTTCACACCTAACTAGGAAGGTTGTTCATATGATAAGTACCTGTGTACTCCAACTATTTCATAACTTTTGGATGCTATATTCATATACTGAACTCTGTCCGGAAACTGGAGTGTTTTTGCTGCCTTTGTTATTGTGATTCTCACGGAGTTACACCTAATCTGTTCTCTACGCCTTTGAGCATTGTTGTGGGGATTAGTTTACTCGGAGAGTGGACTTGTGATTGTCTCGTAGCAGACCACGGTTGGCTTCCTCATCATTGGGTTATTACCCACCAATTTACTCCGGCGGTTTTCAGCTAAACTCTCAATCCTACGCCGTAAAGATCGGACCACAAACCTACGCATCTTCTTCCCATGAAGCCAGTGTGTATCATGTTGGTATTAGAGCCTTAGTTGACACGGTAGTCTTGTTTCCCAAATCTATCCTCATGTCAGTTCTTCTATTCTTCGTTCTATAGTTTTTGGTTTCCTGTCCTAGAGTCCAAGGCCTGAAAATTAACACACACCCCCTGCCAAAAAAAAACCTAGCCTTTGTTTAAGTACTGGCAATCTTGTGTTTTTATTAATCTATTTTCCGTTTGTGTTGCACCATTTCATCTTTGTTTTAGTCTGTGTTAATGCTTGCTGTGTAAAAAAAACAGAGAAGAGAACCAAAAAATAAAAAAAGCAGTGATACAAAAGTGTTAAAAAAAGAGGAAAGGAGCTGTGCAAAATCGTTTAAAAAAAACAGAGGGGGTGTGTTGCAGCGATATTTTGGTGCAAAGGCCAGCAAGCTTTATTCTGGCTTGCATTCACTAGATATCAGTACTACCCCCTCATTGTTTAATCCCTGATGCTAGGAAGGTAAATCTTGCAGTTGTAGTGTTCTCCGGCTATGCATTGACTCAGAACCAGCTACAAGAGGATATATCTGCAACTGGGATACGATGACGCGGCACCGATTTGTTCCATCGTACTACGAGAGACAACTATATAAGAGATTGCAGGGACTTATTCAGGGTTCTGGTACTGTTGAAGAGTACTATAAGGAAATAGGGGTGTTGCTGATCCGAACAGGAACTCAGGAGAGTAATGAAGCAAAATGACCGGGTTCTTGCATGATCTAAATAACGAGATATATCGAACTTTGTCGGTCACATGGACCAAGTCCATGATGGTTGGGTCCCACCTCTCATTAACTGTAGCATTTTTCAAATGAAAAATAAATCAAAAGGAAAAAAACCACAGGTCCCACCTGTCGGTGAGATAATTCTCTCTCCCGTATTATTTCCAGAGATTTAATTGGATTTGCAACTTCGGAGAGTCCGTTGTCTCTCGTTTTAAATCCAAATTGGACGATTTTTGTTTCTAAATTCATCTAAATTCAAACCGTACCCTATCGACCAGAAATCACCTACTTTGGAGTTCATTTGAATTTTTGAAGGCAATTTGAATTTTCAAATGTGTTAATTAAATAAGTAAATAAAGGAAATTAGACGTTAATAAGTGTTTAGTTGGGGTGATTGGTTTAGGTAATTAGATATTAAGCAAATAGAAGCTCTACTGAAATGAAACCATGTGACCCTGATAAAGCATATGGTTTCCATGATGAGTGATCAACACAAGTTAGTTCTTAGTTAGAATAATGCATTTAGCCTAATTCTTTGTTTGCGACTTGAGTTAAAATCGTTAACCTTGTCGATGATTAAAACAAGTAATGGGTCAACCCTTTAACAAGAAATCGTGTAGTAAGTAAACTAACTAAAGAATAAAACTGAAGTGATCAACTCAGGTAGTTAGAACCTAAGGTGATATAGACATGTTTAGGCATATACATACACACATAACCCAAATGACCAGTAAGCCCTAGACCATTGTTGTAATAATAAAGATAATAATTTAATCAAATAGTTAACCAGAGTTAGTAGGTCAATTAAATAATAACCGAGTACCATTAACATATAACCCTACGTTGAAGAGCACACAAATGAACATAAGGTTGTATACTATAATATAACCCTATGTCTAGGAGTACCCAAATGAACATAAGATTGTATACTATAATCTAGCAACATCATATCTAGGGTTAATCTTAGTATAATAACATTTTAGTGAGACATATAAGCTCACATATAATTACATAGAATAACCAAGGGAATAAAAGTATATGTACATGCATGAATGCCAACTGACATTTGGATCTTGCTAGTGATCAACCAAATGTGTCATCGACATTTAGGGTAAAATGTCGAGTAAAGTATAGTAGTGGTAAACCTCAAAAAGGTTAGTATTAGCTACGACCTAGCTTCATACTAGTAATAGTAATTAAGATTATAGGATTGATTTTCAAACATGGACTAGTAGGTAAGAGCCCATAGACCTTGTATCATAATTATCTACTTAACTAGTAGTCTTTAGCAAGTGTTGTAGCTAAGGATTAGCCTAGTATGATAGGTTTACTTTATTATATATCAAACCACATAAGTAGTAAAACTAAGTATGGGATTGCTTCATGAAGATTGGACTCGGTCTTTGAAAAAGATCGAGAACGGGTATTTTGGTAATTTCACTAAAAACCGCCTTAATTACCTTTAGCTAAACCGTGGTGCAAGATGACACAAGGAGGGGTGGGTTAGTTTAAATAATGATAACGATCACGAAGAAACGGATTTGAGAAGCCACTTTGAGAAGCGTTCATGTGTGTAGATCCGTTTGTGTGTGGGCTTAATGGGTACCCGTTAGGGTCTTCTCTCTTAGCCTAGCCTTCACTATAAAAGGGGATGTTCAGATGTGGAATTCTCAAGCCCTTCCAAGAGAAAAACTCTAATTTGTGTTTTAGAAATTTTGGAGTAGTTGAAACTAGGGTTTTTGAGAGATTGATTAATTGTGTGCTCAAGTACTGCGATTTTGTCCTCCACGGTGGAGTGGCTATAAACTAACATCCATTTCAAACCAAACCAAGCAAGATTTCTCCAAGATGAGTGTCTTCTTGTTCTTGCTCTCACTTTAGTAACTTTTGAGTTTTTGATGATCCATTAGTTTTCCTTTGGTTTCTTGCGGTGATCTTGCTTGCTGTGATATGTGGGAACGCGTTTAGGATTATCTTGATCATCTTTTACCCACGAGCAAGTTTTGGGATCAAGATTTAATTTTCCTAGGTTCTTATGCCCTCCTCCCCATCTATGAAATTAATGGAACTTTAGCTTTGATCTTCCCGATCATCGAGTGGAATAAGTTCGTGACCTTTTCTTATAAGTTATGGTTGAAATTTGAGGGATTTGGGTCACCCGATCAAAAGTTGAGCCGATTTGTGATTTTGGTTTCGTGCTGATTTCACTGTTAATTGGGCTAGAGGTCTGACCGCTAGGCCAACGGTCAGACCGCTCAACCTGAAAGGTCTAACCACCCAGCTCACTTTGATTTGAGTTTTTTTATGATTTTGGTTATTGTGCTTCGGGGCTTCGATTGAATTGAATACAAGTCTTCCGCTATGCTTGTACGTTGATCTTCATAGCTCTCATAACTATTGGAGTGAAAATTGAGTTGAATCCGATTAAGGTAAAAAAGAGATAGTGGTCCTATTCACCACCTAGTCGCCGTTTCGGTCCAACACCATGCACGTCGCACCCAGGCAGAAATTGATCACTGTGTCACCCTCCCCCACCAATGCCAGCAAGACCTTCATCACCCCTCACTATCCGCTCCGGTAGAAGGACAATTCATAACCCGAAGTTGGATCAGAGAGCCTTACCTAACCGGGTGATCTCTCCCATCTAGATAACCGATGTGGAATATCCCCCCCCCTTTGGAGTCATAACCCCTTGCACCAGCGGACTTCCGGAGAGCCCAATCCCTCTCGCCCTCACTTCAGGACCAAACGGTTACCTAACCATAAGTCAACTATCAACCCAAAACCCGAGCCTTAGGCCAAACAAAAAAGGCTTGGGTGTATCTACTTTGGTCTGAAGTATTTCCTACGTTCCAAATATCCCTGGATGTACTTCGTTTCATCCGAATAATTTCCTTCACTAACTTTCTTTAGTTATACTTCGTTTCAAGCATTTCCTTCGTCAACTCCACTAAATATGATTAGTTTCATCTGGAGCACTTCCTTCTTTCGAGGTATCGTTAGAAATGTTTACTTTCATTTTAAGTATTTCCTTTTATTTGAATGTCATTGGATTTCATTTGGATCTTTTTGTTACCGTTAGATATGTTTACTTTCATTTGAAGTGTTTCTTTTTGTTTGAATTTTTCATCACGAATAATTGTTTAAAGCGTAGTATGTGTCACGACATTTGGATGCAAATTTGGGGTCTAACACATACTATGCTTTAAACGGTTATTCATGATGAAAAATTAACTATATATTATGCTCCAAAGATTTCAGAATAGACAAGGTCTCGCCGAAATTGCATATCCATAGAGCTAATTCTACCCATTCACTTATCTGTGATTGCCAATCCTGTTGGAAAAAAACTCTGTAGGACCACTCACCAACATCTAGTCTTACAGATCACTTCAATCAAAATGGTGTAATAAGAACAAGACCTCATTCAAGCTGATAACTTGCTAATGATGAAAAGAAGACAATACACAATGCCTGGTTTTGTACTATACTACTATGCATAATATGGTTTGCTTCAATAATATCTTAGTCAAACTGAGTTTTCCTGTCATTTTTTTTCAATAAAAACTATAAATTTTACGTTTAGATATAATAAACAGAACAGGGGTACAAAAGAAACAAGGAGAAAGTGCAGGAAAGGGGAAAAAAATATCAACATCATTGGCATATGACTTCCCAACAAATATGCCTGCAGCAAAATTTTTCAATCAGCAGTTCATGCAGCGGCAGAACCAGGATTTTGGGATGGGTGTTCGGAGTTAGCAAAATATTGATTAATGGTAAAAAGTAAAGTTCGACAATAGAAACAATTCAAAGTATAAAATATTCATATTAGACACAACATCTCAAATAATTTAGAGTAATGACAAAATAATTATGAAAAATTATTGAATAAGAAATTTAGGATTTGTGATTAAGGAATTCAGAAATAGGGATGCACATGTTCTACTATGAACGTGTGCGATTTACCTTACCGGCCCCGGCAGCGTGGCTGCCACCTAGCAATCCCTTCCCAAATCCCAGGACCGCATTCCCCAGGCTCTGCTTGGCGCACTTGCTACCTTGCCCTTCACGTGTAGCCGCCGAGGTCAAGCCAGAGCCCTGGAGCCGCCCTCGCCTGCTTGGCTCACGCAATGCCTAGTTGCTTGGTGGATTCGTGCGCTAATGCTATCTGACAACCCGAGAAATAGATGCATTGAGTTGCCTATTGGGCTGTTGGGTTGGCCAGCACTACTTGAGACGAACTGCAAATGAGGAGGTGTGGGAGTGGTTTGAAATCTACTAAGGGTATAAATAAGAAGTATTTATTCTAATTATCAATATATATCTAATATATATATATATATAGTATTTTTTTTAAAAAAAAGGTGTTAAACTAAACACTCATGAACCTTGTTGGGCCCGCCCTGAGTTCACAGGCCTTGTTAATCACTAACTTTAATTGTCGTTGCCCGGCAGCCCAGTGGGAAGGCAAGGTTTTCTACTGTGATATGATAATTTATTTATATGTTCTCTTCGACATAGCCAGCTTGTTCCATTAGCCTAATATTGCACATATATCAATATTAATGCTTCCTCCGGTTAAAAAAAATGTTGTCATGAGATACATCTAATCAAAATTCCTAAACTTTAACTATCGTTATTTTTTCAATATTTTGATTCAAAAAATCGAAATGATATGTATACGGTATAGTTTTGTTAGATTTTTATAAAGTCATTATAGTAAAAACTAGTGGCCAAAGTTACATTTGAGAGCTATATATGTAAATATCCGAAACAACATTTTTTTTACCGGAGGAATACTCAAGTGACCAGAAGCAAACGTTGCACACATGCAAAGCAATTAGCTAGTATGCACGTGTAAAGTAAAATGGGAGCCCGGTAACCTAACGCGGGGGGCTGCAAAATTGCTACAAATTGCAATAATCGACGGCCGATTTGCTTCGGCGGGTACCTTGTTGCTGGAGCCCGCGGCGCGCAGGAAGTATAGCACGCTGGCCGACGGGAAGAGAAGCAAGCAGAGGCTAAAGGCGTGGTGCCCGATCTCCTCCACAGCGACGGCGATGGCCACGGCGCAGTTCTCACCACGGGCGTGGACTGCGATGAGAAAGGCGAGCACGGTCTTGACCGCGAAGCCAACATGCGGATACTACAGGGATATATTTATAATTTTAGAATAATGGTACAATTAGCAATACTATCGAGTGTCAGACAGCAGGCGGTCAGACCGACCTTAGTGGCGGTTTGACCGGCCACCTCTGCCGGTCAGAACGGCCGTTGGGCAGGTTGTGGGTGGTAGTCAGAATGATCATGGGCAGTGGTCTGACTGTCTAAAAAGGTGATTTTCGAATTTGAAGCCAGGCTAAAAATAGAGAGTGTAGGCAAGAGAGATGATTTTTTACACTTGGTCTCATAATTTTTAAAGTTTCGACTCAAAAGTTCTATTCGTTTTAAATTTTCAGAGAGGTTTCGGTTTTCTAGGAAGAAATTTGGCTAAGTCCCTATGCTGAGCGGTCAGACTGGCCATGGGTGGTGATCTGATCGGTTTTGTTGTATTCGCTGGCCGACTTGGCAGCGATGTTTGTAGGTTAGGTCAATTTCATGGGTTTCAGTGTATATGTGTTGCATGATGCATATTTTGATTAATGTGGATCAAGTTGCGAAGAACTTGTTTACATAATCGATTTTTCTTTGTCTATTGTTGTGCGGGAGGTTTAGAAATCAGCGACGGTCAACGGCGAGGATGATGAGAACTAGACTTGGAGAGCTAAGGTCCAGACGATCGAGCATGTCGAGTGAAGTCAGTTGATCCAAACATAGCGCAAAATGGACAAGTATGACCGAATGTGAAGTTTGGTGCGATAGGTTACATTAAGCGGTGTAGGGGTCGGTGCAAGTGCCATGGTAGTTTTGGTGGCAGCCAGATGGGAGAGACTTGCCGACATAAAGAGAGTCGTTGATCAACCCACACGTGGCGAAGTATGTGATTGCTTCATGAAGATTGGACTCGGTCTTTGAAGAAAGATCGAGAACAGGTATTTTGGTAATTTCACTAAAATACCACCTTGATTACCTTTAGCTAAACCGTGGTGCAAGATGGCACAAGGAGGGATGGGTTAGATTAAATAATGATAATGACCACGAAGAAACGGATTCAAGAAGCCTAGTTTGTCTTCTACTTTGAGAAGCGTTCATGTGTGTAAATCCGTTTGTGTGTGGGCTTAATGGGCACCCGTTAGGGTCTTCTCTCTCAGTATAGCCTCTACTATAAAAGGGGATATTCAGATGTGGAATTCTCAAGCCCTTCCAAGAGAAAAACTCTAATTTGTGTTTTAGAAATTTTGGAGTAGTTGAAACTAGGGTTTTTGAGAGATTGATTAATTGGGTGCTCAAATAATGAGATTTTGTCCCCACGGTGGAGTGACCGTAAACTAACATCCATTTCAAACCAAACCAAGCAAGATTTCTCCAAGATGAGTGTCTTCTTGTTCTTGCTCTCACTTTAGTAACTTTTGAGTTTTTGATGATCCATTAGTTTTCCTTTGGTTTCTTGTGGTGATCTTGCTTGCTGTGATATGTAGGAATGCATCCATGATTATTTTGATCATCTTTTACCCACGAGCAAATTTTGGGATCAAAATTTAATTTTCCTAGGTTCTTATGCCCTCCTCCCCCATCTATGAAATTAATGGAACTTTAGCTTTGATCTTCCCGATCAATGAGTGGAATAAGTTCGTGACCTTTTCTTATGAGTTATGGTTGAAATTTGAGGGATTTGGGTCACCGGATCAAAAGTTGAGCCGATTTGTGATTTTGGTTTCGTGCCGATTTCATTGTTAATCGGGCTAGAGGTCTGACCGCTAGGCCAACGATCAGACCACCCAATCTGAAAGGTCTAACCACTCAACTCACTTTGATTTGAGTTTTTTTTGTGATTTTGGTTGTTGTGCTTCGGGGCTTCGATTGAATTGAAAACAAGTCTTCCGCTTGTACGTTGATTTTCATAGCTCTCATAACTATTGGAGTGAAAATTGAGTTGAATCCGATCAAGGTAAAAAAGAGATAGTGGTCCTATTCACCACATAGTTGTCGTTTAGGTCCAACACCATGCACGTCGCGCCCAGGTAGAAATAGATCACGGTGTCACCCTCCCCCACCAATGCCAACAAGACCTTCACTACGTCGGGCGGCCAACATAGAGAGCGCAACACCTAAAGTCATCTCCATTTGGTGGTGGAGGGAGTGAAGTGAAGTGGTTCATGTGCACCACGCATTTGAAACCGATATGAAAATTTTACAGGGGCCCAGTTGGGCTAAAAATTGGAAAAATTTAGTGAATTTTGGCCAAAATTTCCAATCTAAATTTGAAATTTAAAAATCAATGAAAATCACTAAAAATATCGGCCTTATTTTTTGAAAATAATTTTGGCAAACTTTCTTTTAAATTTGACAAAATTCTTATAAATCGGAACTGGTTTCAAAATTTACCGGAGGATAGAAACGAAAATCACCAATAATCGACCGAAATTTTGGACTGTGCTGTGGACTTTGAGCGAATTGGGGTGCTTTCATGGTGGGCTGTGGAATGGTCTGGCTCTTATCTGGTTCAGGTAACAGCGCGTGCACCCCAACTTGCTTGAGGAATTGAGGAGACCGTCTATTCCTTAGGCATAACCATTGCTGCACTCGGTAGCATCCATCAATCTTTTTTTTGAAATAATATTATTTTAAAATAAATTTACAAAAATAAATAGTCGATTTTTTTAGCCTGAGCAAGAGTGAGAGTAGGCCAGAATTGTGCAGAGAGGACCATGTCGCTAGTTGAAATAGCGATAGGACCCTATCACCACTCCAACTGGTGACAGGACCCTATCGCCATTTCAATTGACCACAGAGACCTCTGTTTGTTTTTTTACTATCTATTTCGAACCACATATTTTGTGGACAAGTCACAATGATATGACAAAGAATTCAGCACAACGTTATCACATTTTTTGTCGACAAATTACAATGATATTACATAACATTCAGCGCAACGTCCTCACATATTTTGTCTACAAACACACTGATATTACAAACCTTTTAGCACAACGTCATCACCTAGTTTTTTTGACAAATCAAAGTGATATTACAAAGTATTGGACACCACATATTTTAACAAGATGAACATTTCCTGTGGCCATGATCTCAACGTCTACCATGTTGACCGCCTCAAGTGGGGTGGTCAGATGAGGTCCCCGCGGTGATATCCGGACTGCCAATGTCTCCTTCATCTTGTGGATTTTTAGTAGGGCATTTCTTGAAGGTGTGCCCATACACCCTGCAAATGGAGCACTTATTAGTACGACACCTAGCTTCTGCTTCGTCCATGTCATTCCTGATACGTTGTATCTATCACCGGCCAACCTTGCCCTTCAGCCTATCAATGTCCGCGGCCTAGATAAGTTGCTCTCAAGTCAGATGGCCAATGAAATGGTCAATCACGTCGTAACCATACAGCTCTGCACTCCAGGTTTGCATCATGTCTTCCTTATTGAAATAATGAGAGAGGTACTGGCTGGGATGCCGTGCCACTATCGAACTTGCGACCATAACATGCGAGCATGGCCTATGCAGAAGAAGATGCTTGTTGCAGGTGCATACGCAACTAGCGTGGAATAGTGTGCACTCGCGTGTAATCCTCTCGCGGTTCGTCCTGCCACGTCCTTTATCCTGCACAGTATCTCGAATCGAAGCTCCCTTGTGCACATCTTGAATGCCCGGTGCAACTCACCCTTCTTGCTCTTCTCTTCCATGAACTTGGTGATCATGGTGGAGTACAGTATTATGTCATTTGCCATGGCGAGCGACGTGTTGTTGATTTTGTCAATAAAGTAATTTATAGTATCGTGGAGAATTGCCTCTACTATACCAACCAAAAAGAAGGCACCTTGACATAGCTGATTGTGTATTGGAACCTTGCCTCAATCACCCGAATGATTGATCGTGGACAAAAATCTAGATTATCCACGATCTCACCGTACATGATATTCACTATGAAGCCCGATGACATGTTCTTGTGGGACCGCACTGACTCAGCGATGACACATGTATGAGGGACCACTATAGAGCATTTCTAGTAGGTATCCCACTTATGATGAAATACATGCACTCGCCAAGGGTATCCCTCTATATCGCACTTCATGTCATAGCATCTTGGGTTAGACTTGGCAACTATGAAAGTACAAGCACTGACAAGGCCCGAATTTGACCTCCTCCTGCACAACCTCCTTGCATTTGTACCTAGCTCCTTACCTAACCTCGCTCTGATCATACTCCCACGGCACACGGGAGCCTTCATTAACGTCGAGGTTGTCTAACTAGCATGTGTTCCACTCGGCTGGAACTACCTGCTATTCACAACATCCTCGTCGTCGGATCCTTCATCTTCTGACAATACCATGTAGTTCTGGTCTTTGAGATCCACCCTTTAGACTAAGGCTTCCAGCTCCTCACCCTCGTCAACAAGCCCACTAGCTTGTTGACTGCAGGAGCTCCTTCCAGAGGATCTTTATTGATAGGTTTAGCAACACCTGGACCTTCAGTCATTGTGTGCGCTGTGTTGTGGCTGGAGTCTCGACTTCTTCTTCGGCATCAGCACTCCCTTCTTGTTCAGCTGGCGATGTAGGAGTGGGCTTGGCATATGCTTGGGCCAAAAGGATCAAATCCCACCATTCCTCCCTCGCGTATATGACTGCTATGACCTTATTCCCTTGAGCTGCACTAACTCCCAATATATGCTCGGTGGTGCTCGGTTGGCAAGGCAACTCAGTCTAAGATCATATACAACATGGTCCAAATAGACTGTGTGCAGCAACCACCGCATCATAGTGCCCCATGTATGCTGCTCTGGATTTGTTAGGGTCACAGTCGCCGATTGAAAATAACGCAAATCAATCCCCTCGGTGTAGAGATACGAGCAGGCTGCGTTAGCTGGCAATTCAAAAATTCTACCACGTAAACCAAGAAGCCAAGCAACTAGAAGATCACAGATCGTTACCACTAGACGCAAATCAATCCCCTCTATTGTTCCATATACTTTTCATGATTACCTATTCTTTGCATGTGACTCGCACGACTCCATCTTGAAGTGATACCTTATAACCTTTGAGTTCAAGCGACATCACAGATATTATATTCTTCTTTAAGTCGGGAACACACCAAATTCTCGCTAGTGTGCAATGTGCTCCATCATATATCTCCAAAATAACTGTTCCCACCTCAATAATTGCATACTTATTGCAATCCCTTAAGTGAACGGTTACATCGCCAGGCATAGAGATCCTTCGTCGAACATCTCCCTCGTTGAACATATGTGGAAGCTACATCCTTAATCTAATATCCATCCATGAAAGTACCTAATTTACTAACGGCAAGTACGTTTGAATGATCTTTCACTACCGTCATTGAGCATGCACCCTTCATTTTCTTCAAAGTTGGACGATCCTTTTTCATATGACATTCATGATCACATAGATCACATACACATGCTTGCGGCTGCCCTTCTTCTTCTTGTGATTTTTGCTCTTGTCCACAACACCAACGAAAGCTAATGCTTGATCACCCGAGGATGAAGAATTTGATTGCTTCTTCAAGGACTCTTCCTCCAATAGATATACACTTACCTCATTATAACCCATGGATCTTTGCTCTATACAATAATCTAGTGCTAAAAGAATAACATAACATCTAATCATCTCATGCGCTCTCTACTTTGAATGAGTTACTCTTGCTTGGCTTACTTCTTTCTTGCTTTTCTATATCGTAACTTTATATAGTGCCCGATAGTCCTCGAAATAGGATTCCTTATATCACATCTCTTCAAGTACCACTAGATTACGATGTAACTCAACACGGGTCTAAGTGCCTAGTAGTACACTTGCGGTAGCTTTTTTTTTTCTTTTCTTGTGAAACCATGGATCGGATCTGTTGCAGTCTGCTAGAGGTGGTTGGTATAAGAATTCATTGCACAAATCCACTGCTTGTGCAATGATGGATTGATGAGGTAGAAGGGCAGAAGGCATTATTGCTTGTGGGGATCCATGTTTGTGCCATTGTATGATAGCCTGATAGGGACCTGGGTTATGTTTCCATTTTTGGAAAAGCATGTGGACCACAGGTACAGAAATAACAAAAATGAAAGTAATATGTTTCAACGTTCAAACAATAAAATGAAAGTAAAAAAGTGTAACTTATGTGATAATAAACATGCGAGAATCAGAAGTTGCCTTGTAACTATGGATCACCCGAAAAAAATAAAGTAATAACTTTGATAATAGGCTTTGAATTCCTATGGACATTGGAAGGATAAAAGTAGTTATCATGGGTATATTTACTATTTACTGGGGATGAGATATCAATACCATGAGCACTACTGTGGACAACAAAATTGTGAGTGGACCACGTGAAAGATCGCTTCTAGTATCATACACCGTAGATCCTTTTCCCTGAATACTTTAATTATGCGTTGAATAGTTCAATGCAGAGAATCACAGTCTACTTGGGTTGCTTTCCCATCCATACAGCCCTGCTACACAAATGCCCTGCATCCAGATAACATCTGTTGCCTCCAGGAATTCATAATTCAGCGACAAAAATCAAACAGATTATTATGGATAAAGCAAACACAAGAGGGCAGCACAATGAAAGGGTTAGGTTCCGACACTCATCAGATAATTATAGGTGCAGGTAACACTTAAACAGCAGCATCAAGCCCGTGCTAGACAGTTGTAAGAGCAAGCAAACTACGTACATCAGTTACAGCATCAGTGCTGGCATAGCATTATTAAAGCAAGTTTACTAGACAGGAACGTTGCTAACAATAGGGCGAAAGGTTCAAGCTGTATCAACAATATATCCATTATAACAGCACAAGTAGATGAGTACCATTTATCTCATAGGCTTTTCTGACATGTGAAGGGACAGTCATACAGCTATTTAGTCTAAACCTGGGGATAAATGCTATCTAAGAATTTTTACCGCATATATTAATTATTCATTCTGAAGCAGATAGTTGTCTCCTATGCAATGATCGGCGGTGAAAAAAATTGAGGACATTGTTTGTGGGGATCCCTTGTTTGTATCATTACGTAGCTTGATAGGGACCAGGGTTTTGATCACCGGCCGAAAATCAACCGATTTTCGCAAATTTCGGTCCTACCGGGTAACCCGGCAAAAGTCCGAAGTGGGCCCAAAATATCGGATTTGCTTGAATTATATATATTTTTCATTTTAACTTTGAAAAAAATTCAAATTTTGATTTGAACTTTTCGGCCGAATTTGATCGAGATTTTTTTATTTTCGCTAATTTCAATCCCACCGATGACCCGCGGTAAAAAAATTTTAGAAATCAAAACTGTGGTGGGATTCCTTATTGGCAACAACATTATGGACCAAATGCAAAGACATGAAATTTTTTCTGCTGGGCAGCAGGGAAGCTGGGAAGGCCACTCAGTCCAATTAACCTAATTAAGGAACTAAGGGCTTTAACCTTGGTTGGTCCTTGTTAGCTATAATCTTAACTTAACTGTTATTTGCATGTAACGACATCATTTAGTAGCTAGAAACGTTTGCATTAGCAGCAGTCGTGGGCGTTCGAACGTTGGACAGCTGCATGTAGGTTCATTGCTTGTAATGTATAGTAGCTCATCAATGCTTGTAACGTTCGGTACGTAGTAGCTCTCTTGGCCAGAATAAAAAGCAACGAAAACACTGCGGAAGTTTGGCAGCACCAAATCGTCTTGCAAGTTCTTTCTTCTTCCAGCAAGTGTGTTTTTTTTGTGTCCAAGTGTTTTTCGCATGCGTAGACACTGACGAGGCCAACAATTGGTATCAGAGCCGGTGTTGTGATGGCGAGGATGGTGAGGTCATTGTCTCCGTTGACGTCGAGGTCTGTCGCTGGTGGCTTAGAGGAGGTGGCTAGCGACAGCGGGCAGGTGGCTCGTGGTAGGCCGTTGGCGCGAGTCGGGAAGGAGGAGAACGTCACGCTCCAGTACCCGTAGTTGACTAGTAGCAACTATGCTGCATGGTTAATCAAGATGCAAGTGTACATGGAGGCGCAAGTAGTGTGGGATGTCGTTGAAGAAAACGGTGTCGAGAAGCACCAAGACAAGAAGACACTTGCGGCCATCTACCATGGTGTGAGTGACGAGACCCTTCTTGCTCTCAATGGCAAGAGGGTGGTGAAGGAGGCATGTGCGACTCTCAAGTCCATGTACGTTGGAGTTGAGCGCGTGACGAGGGCCAATCTCCAAATCGCCAAGAAAGAATTTGACAACCTTCGTATGCACGAAGGTGAGTCAACCGATGCATTTGCCATGAGGGTCACTCTCGCTCTCAACAAGAATGCGAACGCTGGGAGAGAGGGTTGAAGAATCTTGTGTGATGGATAAGGTGCTTCGGGTCTTGACACCGAAGTTTCTACTGATCGTTTGCACCCTAGAGAACTTTTGAGGACTTGGATGTGATGTTGGTCGAAGAAATGTTTGGTTGGCTAAAGGCGTTCGAGGAGCACCACATGGTTGGTGAGGAGGAAGGTGATCACCTGTTGCTCACCGACGCCCAATGGGAGTCTAGGGCCAAGAACAAGGAAGGCGGCTCCGGCTCTAGCAAGAAGAGCACCTACGACAAAGTGAAAGTTCAGTGCTATAACTGCTAGAACTACGGGCACTGCTCTTGGAAATGTCCTGAACCGAAAAAGCGGTGAAGGATAATGCACTTTTCATTACAGCGGCCGTGGATGACGAACTGACGCTACTCTTAAGCTCAGTTGGAACTTATCTTGTTGTCTATGTGTTCATTATGTTTATTTATGTTGCATGGCTTTGTCACCATATAGAGTCATAGTAGTGGGATAAGTCCAAGAGAGTTGCATATGTGGCGTCATGGTGTAGTGGACGGATTGACAGTGAAGTGAGCGGATCGACAGTCAAGTGAAGTCAGTAGTTGTGTGCACATGCATATGTTATTGGATCAGTCATGTGTTACTGGTTAGTGCATGTAGGTGTGAGGACGTGAGTATGTACATGTTGCCGAGCGTGAGACTAACTCTAGATGTGTTCGACTTAGTTGAGAAGGTGAGCAGGTGAGATGAGTTGGTCCTCCTTCAAAGTAGCTGCATACATCCATCTAGTGATAATGCATGGCGTGAGTTAGTCTTCTGCGCGTGGCAATAGGTTGCGAGGGATCCACAATGGTGAGTCGGCATATCAAGATTAGAGGGGAATTATTAGCTATAATCTTAACTTAATTGTTATTTGCATGTAACGACATCATTTAATAGCTAGAAACATTTGCATTAGCATTTGGACGTTGGACAGCTGCATGTAGGTTCATTGCTTGTAACGTATAGTTGCTCATCAATGCTTGTAACATTCTATATGTAGTAGCTCTTTTGGTTAGAATAAAAAGCAACGAGAAAACAGGAAACAGTTGCGGAAGTTTGGCAGCACCAAATCGCCTTGCAAGTCCTTTCTTCTTCCAGTCAAATGCGTTTTTGTGTCCAAGTGTTTTTCGCGTGCGTAGACACCGATGAGGCCAACAGTCCTTCAAGAAATCCACATTGGCAATGAGTTCATAATGAAGGTCTCTGCTAGTAGATATCAGCTAGCGGTGCATGAGCCTAAATGTAACCTTGTTGGCAGCTCTTTGCCTATATCACATGACCATCGGGAAAACTCAGCTCAAGTGGACAGGCCTGGTATTGTAATATTCATGATTCTGTTACTGAAGAAAGTCCACAGAGGATCTAATGCGCTCCCAAATCGTAGGACGAAGGACGAAAGAAAGCGATAGTCGAACCCTTTCGACTAGGTGGTCGAAACTCCTTCAACCATGTGTGATTGAAATTCCTTCGACCAGGTGTGGTCGGAGCTGCTCCAACTAGGCGTGGTCGAAACTCCTTCGAATAGGCGTGGTCAAAACTGCTCCGACGAGGCATGGTCGGAACTACTCCGGCCATGTGTGGTCAAAACTCCTTCGACCAGGTGTGGTCAAAGCTATGAACAGTACTTGATAAATAGTACTTGGTGAACAGTATTCAATGAACAGTACTCGATAAAACGACAACGAGCAGAGGAATTTTGTGGTGCCAAACTGCACACCTTTTCTGATTTTTGTTCTACTATTTATACACATCTTTACATCTTAGAAATAGAGAATACTTCTATTCTAATGGGACTCAACAAACCGAAAACGATTCCAATTCGGAATCAACTCGGAATCGAGTCTGAAAGTAACAAGACAAACTTAATCTCATGCGACAGGACTAACCATACTCGGACAAGTAACTCAAATCTTGATTACTTCCAGCAGTTACATCATTCATACACTAGTTGGATAACTAGCTGATTGCATTGGCACTAGTTGCACATATATATACGACTAGAAACCAAACATTAGTGGAGAATTCACCTTCTAGATGACCATTTTACGCCGTGACAACCTTCACCCTCCACAGCCTCTGTGCCAAATTTGGGTAGATGATGAAAAGGAGCAACGCCGTGATGCCCAACGTCCCAGCGTCAGCCAGCTGAAGGTCACTAATCCTCCTCTCCCCACGAATGACAACAATGGCGAACAGGGAAAACGGCGCACAGATGATTATTGCAAGTGCGACGACTTGCGCTATCTGCCGCAGTGCAAAGATCATGTGATGGCGTCCTGGAGCAGGTGACTCGTCCTCGCTGCCGCACGTGGGCTATGAATTCACAGCACAGCGAAGTAAACCAAACGATGCAGAAGTAATTTTGCGCAAGTACACACGACTAATCTAAAATCTGAACCTAATACTGCAGTGTCGCTTAACTATCAAAGGCCCAAATTTTGGGAAGATATATACCTTGGCCTCAGTGTTGTTGATGCACCCGACGCGCAGGTCGTACAGCAAGGCGAAGGCGGTGGAGAGCAGCCCGACGGGGTACACGGCGACGAGCAGGACACCGCTCACCGCGTCGGCCACGGGGGAGCCGCGCCCGAGGCTGACGGGGAAGAAGCACGCACAGAACGCCCACGCCGCGCCGAGGTAGACATAGAGCACGGCGTCGACGGCGGCGCGCGCCAGGCGGCTGCGCTCCAGCGCCGCCGCGAACATCTCCTCCAACGGCGGCGGGGGCGCCTTCGCTGCGCCGGCGACCGCCATGGGAACCCTAACTACCAGAAGCCTCTTGATTAGTGCAAAGAGGAGTGGAGTGGTTGGTGCGGATGCGGACGGAGCTGGGGTTTTGCGACAGCGGCGAGAGGAACCTGGGGAATGCCGTTGGTCGGGTTATTCCGGGCTTGCGGATCGTCTGTACCCGGATGCGACATGGACGTAATCGGTAGCTCCACTCGGCTGCCGGTTGTACACTTGTGCACCGTGCAGTCTTTTGGACGCAGAATTTCGGTTTTGATATCCTACGTACTCCACGACGGAGCAGTCCGATGCTCCGATCTACACGGTCACACGTTTAAATCGGTTTGGGGGAGTTTGCTAGACGCAGCCAGTAAGATCTTGTTTGAAACGCATTAATTTTATAAGAAACAGTTCAAATTTTGTAGTAATCGAGAAGTTTTTTTTATATTCCAAACGGGGCCTAAACAACATTGGCCTATGAATAAAGATGGTGAGGCGACGGTGTCACCAGGGGTGTAGCCGGCGCTGGGTCAGGCCTCGGGCCAGCCCAGCGCGTTTTGACTCAAACTCAAATTTACACTGATTTTTTAGTTTTTATTAGGAGTTTTAGCTGATTTTTTTAGCTGGGGCCCGAGGCCCAGCTCCGCCCCTGGGTGTCACCGTCGGCTGCAGAGGGAGGCAGTGGGCAGCGGCCACGATCCCAAATATCTAGTTAGGTTTTTGTGGGTGGCCGTTGTGGGCGTTCGGACGGCGAGAGACACCGGTGGCGGTGCCAGCCATGGCGGCCAGGCGGCGAGAAACGGGAAGATATTTCACTCTGGACGTAGAATCATGCCCTGCGGAGGGAGTTGCCCTGCTAGTTTCCTTTGGATGGCATCGCGTCTCCGAGCTGCCTCCTCTTTTTCCACGTCACGACTGGCACCCGCGTGCAGTGCACATGAGACGGTTTCCAGAAGCGTGAAAGAACATCTTGCAAGGCAAGAAACGTGAAGCCAACTACCGGCCTTCAAGAACTCGACGACAAAGCTCAGTGCTGGATGAACCATTTGAGCTGATAGGGTCGACAGATTCAAGCAGTCCCAGCCAGATAACATCTTCTGCCTCCAGCAATTCACAGTTCAGCGGCGAAAAATCCAGCAGATTATTGCGGATAACGTGCAGGGAAATTAATATCGGTGGTTTCGTCTCCTCCGAAACTTTTACAATTCATTCAAAAAAATTTAGAAATATTTGAATTTGGACAAATTACCTCCTAAATTTGATTTTGAACAAAATTCGGTCAAATTTCGTCCAAATTTCATCCTGTTTGAAAACCCACCGAAATTTTGAACCAAAATTCTAAAATTTCGTTCGTTTCGTTCACCTTTGATTAAAAAAAATGAAATTGTTTTCCCTGATAAAGAGAGCATAAGAGGGCGGAGAAATGCTAGGATTAATTAGGATCGAAGCACTTCATCAGAGAGATATAGGTGCAGATAACAGCAGCATCAAGCCTGTCTTATACAGGTCTAAGAGTTTTGGACTGAATAAGCGACTAGAGGGGGTGAATAGGAGCATCTATTTTTTTCTTCACTACCAACAGTATTCAACTTCTTTTTACTCCAATAGCTATGAAGATCAAAGACACAAAACACAGTGGAAGTCTTCGAGGACAAAATCTCTCGACTGATCTGACCGCCGGGTCAGGTCTGACGGGGGGCGGTCTCACCACTGGGTGCAAGAACAATAGCCCGAAAGTTCTCTAAAACGACCTAGCTTTTGATGAGATCCAAATCCCCTGTGATTTCAGACATAACTGATTAAAAAAGCTAGGAACCTATTCCAATCGACGATGAAGACAATCAAAGGCAATGTTTCATGCATTTCTTGATCGAGGTAAAAAGACACAAAAGCCGAGGAAAACTAAAACTTGATCCAAAAGCTTAATCGTGGGTGGAAAATTATCAAGATGACCTAAGATCTGATCCCACAAGTCCTAGCAAGTTAGATCACAACAAAAGACCCAATCGAAACCCTTGGAACACGAAAGCAACAAAATCATCAAAGAGAGAATAAGAACAAGATATAACTCATCTTGTGGAAATCTTGCTTGGATTGATTAGGAGAGCTTGTAGGTTTACCGTCACTTCACCAAGGAGGAAAAAAGGTCACAGTTCAGCACCCAATTTCTCAACCCATCTCTCTCAAACCCTAGCATTCTCTATTTCCTCCTCATTCCATAAATCACAACTTATGGTTTCCAATACTTGGATGGATGGAGGTGCAAATCCTGCACCCTCCCATTTTATAGTGAAGGCTAGGTCTAGAGAGAAAACCCTAAATAGCACCCGTTAAGCTCACAAACAAACGGTTCTACACTTATGCACGCTTCTCAAAGGGGATAACTATCCGGGTCTCCCGAATCCGTCTCTACGTGATCTCCATCTTTCTTGACCTAAACCATCTCTCCTAGCATCGTCTTACACCACGGTTTCTCCAAGGTCACAAATCCGATATTTTGGCTTAGATACCAAAATACCCCTTCTCGATCATTCTCCAAAAAGCGAATCCAATCAATGTAAAGCAATCCCATTCTTCACCACACGAAGGTTCCTCAATTGACCTCTTCATGTCAGTAAGTCTCTCCCATCCGGCTCCCATCGGGATCACCATGGGTTTGGTACTGTTCATCCAAACTCAAATTTTTAGCAAACATTTTCTAGAACAGTGGTGAACATCAACATTTTATGGTAGATAGAACATGACATTTTAAGCATAAAAAAATTGATTCACCTCATTTGAAGTTAAGGCGAATTTTCTACGTATTTTCAAAGTCTTATCATTAGTGCACAAAAGATTCAAAAACCAAAATTTTCTGGGATAGTGATATACTCAAAACCTATTTCACATTAAAGTACATTTACAAATGTAACCTATCAAAACTAGTTTCACTCAATTTGAAGTTACAGAGAATTAGTTATGCATATTTAAAGTTAAATAAATTTTAAGTGCAAAAATAATGACATGCCGAAATTAATTCTATTAACAATTTTTTTGGGATAGCGGCATGATTCAAACCATTTATAGATTAAATTAAATTTAAAAAGGAAGCCAAAAAAATTAATCAAATTAAATTAAATTTAAAAAGGAAGACAAAAAAAATCATCCAAATTGGAGTTAAAATGAATACTTATGTAATTTTGAAGTTTAAGCAATTTTCAGTACACAAATAATCCATTTCTGAATTTATAAATACATCAAATACTTTTGGTACTCAGCCTATTCTACCCACGGTCACTGACTAAAGGGCACGAATAATTTCTTTTCTATTTCCAAATAAAATTATAAAGAAAATGGCTACTGACAAGTGGGGCCTGCCTGTCATACTCTTGGTCTACATGCATAGTGCGTGGACCCTTGGTCCACGGCCCGGTTCACCTGTCCACGGACCCGGTGGTGTTTACTATGCACTTAAAAGCTCGGGCCCACATGACAGCGAGACAATAAAGCAATCATTAAACACGGTAATCATTACTTAGCCTTAAGGACAGAGATTAAGAAGTTAATGACGTGTCAACAGAAACGGTCCAAAACCGACAACGCAGAGGAGCTCCCGTTGTGACGTTCTCTGGCATGTCACCGGCGACGGAGACCGTGGCAGTGCCAGCCAAGTGCTAAAATGGAATCCTAACACTAATGCGCACCCGATGATGGCTGGAGCATCGTTAGAGAGGAGCCGAAGCGGCTGCGCGACGAGGTGGAGCAGAGGAGTTACTATAAAAATGACAAATGTGTTCTGGCACTAGCTACTGGAGGTGCCTAGGGCCACAGTGGAGTGGAGAGTGGTCAAGGAGCTCGTCGGAGATGGTTCGGCAAGGTGAACCCGAGGCAGCGGCAGCGCTTCAACGTGGAGGAGGTTGCCCGAGAGAAAAGAGAGACAATTGAAGGAGAAGGAAGCACCAGTGAGAATCTGAGATGCTGAGAGAGGAAGCAATTTGGAAATATCTCACCAGAGGTGATGCAACGGTGGAAATGCCCCTTTCGGCCGGAGATGAAGACGAAGATCAAATCCGAAAGCTCCTGAGGACCAAAACGAAATCCAGTTAGGGGATAAGTTCCTCATGTCCTGTAACACAATATGACGTGGGTAGAGAGGAGAGGGTGGCACGGGAACGGTCAGAACGTCGATGCAGCATGGCGGCAGTGTCTCGACCGTGAACATGAGCTTGCTCACGAGGCACTCTCGCCAGTGAGAATGGAGAAGATAGGAGAGGGAGAGCTCAGGGTGGCAAAAAGAGGTGTATGGGAAGCTCTAGTGGCTTAAATACAGAGGAGGTCAGAGGGAACACGAGAGAGCTCCCGGGCATGGGCGTCGAAGTTGACGGGAGCACGTGCGACGTTGAGGAGACGTGGAGGTGATGGGAGCATGGGCGGACATGGGAGATGCGGCTGAGGTTCGGCGAAATGGTGGGCATGCCTTACAATCCGGGGGCAAAGCTTTTGGCACTGACGTGGGCGCGAGCGAAGCCATGGCGTGCATGGGTGAGCTGGCGCAGGGCAGCATCCGCGTGGAGAAGAAAGTCTGGCCAGCGGGCCCGGATGGTCAGTGGCAGAGGAACGTGGCTCAATTGGTGTGGTGTGGCAGGTTGGGTCAGACCTTGTCAAGGTGGCTCGGTCAGTCGCAACGGGCACAGCCCGAGGAATAGTGAAAAATATGATTTTTGATAATTAGCCTGAGAGAGAAACAGAAATTTTATATAGAGAAGATCGACTGCAAAAATTATGAAAGTTTTATGAGATGCTACTGACGCTGGGTACAACCTTCAAAAAAATTTCTAGGATTTTTCATGAAGTTAAATTTTCCTTAGAAAAGCTTCCAGTTTTTGTTCTATGGGTTTGACTAAGGATCTTCTAGTTTGACTAGCCATTTTAAAATAGAAAAAAGTTGTAAAAATTATGAAATTTTTCAAAGGAGTCACTGAGATGTTTTAGAACCTAGAAAAATTATTGCTCTAGACTGTTCACTAGATTTATTTTGTGAAACCATTAGGGTTATGATTTCTAGTAATTGTTGCTTTAGATTTTCAAATTCCACAAAACCTTTGAAATAAATTCTAGAAAATTCAAAAGGCAACATAATGCATCAAAAGTTTTAAATTATTCTCATTTTTATACATTTGAAATACAAACCCAAGATTGGGATGTTACACCCATGGACAGCGCCAGTTGTCGACGATCGAGTCGTCGGTCTTACGAAATAAATAGAGAAAAATAGCAAAGAATTCTTAGAAGAGAATGGGATTGCTCTTTATTACAGTGAACTGGATCTTTACAGGGGTGCCCTTTGAGAAGGCAGTGGACTAGCCATAATTCACTTGGTGTACTGATTGCTATGTTATTGCTTGAGATAAAAATCCAATTGTCTATTAATCTTCTGAATTGGATTCCTTTGAGATCTCGATTGCCTTGTCTTTTGAAGTAGTTGATGAAGCGGTGGCAGTTACTCCTTGAAGAGGCACCTGTTGGAAGTGTTTCGACTGGTCGGAAGAAGACATCATTTGGTGAAGTATCAACTGTTCGGCGGTTGATATGAGAAGGAGACAATAACCATATGGTGGTTACTGTTAGTGTCTTAGGGCTATAAACGTCGTGTGGCTTAGAGTAGATAAGACATATGCTCGATTCTTCACATAGGAGGAATATACTTATAATCATATCTAAGTACTAGTTCAATACTTTTATGAGCAGTCATCTAGTCGAAGATTGGGCACATGATCTCATTCGACCAAGGTACCCATGATATAACCTCTGGAATCCTTACAACCATGGGGTCGTTAGTCTTAGGGGCTGCGACCATGAAGGATGTACGATCTTTATTTAAATATAGTAATGTTTAGAGATTTTGATCCTCGTCACCTGTCCCTATGCTTAAGTCTATCCGGATCATTCTAGCTATTACTGCATATTTCGATTATGAGATCTGGCAAATGGAGGTCAAAATAGTTTTCCTAAATGGAAACCTAAGTGAGGATTGTACATGACACAACCTGAGGGTTTTGTCGATCCACATGAAGCTAGAAAGGTATGCAAGCTTTAAAAATCTATTTATGGATTAAAGTAAGCATCTCGGAGTTGGAACATTTGTTATGATAAAGTGGTCAAAGGGTTTGACTTCATCAAGAATGAAGAAGAATCTTGTGTTTACAAGAAGGTTAGTAGGAGCAAACTTATGTTTCTGATCTTATATGTGGACGACATATTACTGGTCAGAAATGATATTCCTATGCTTGAATCTGTCAAAACTTCATTAAAAAATAGTTTCTCTATGAAAGATTTATGAGATGCGGCATATATTTTGAGCATAAGGATCTATAGGGATAGATCTAAAAGGCTAATTGGATTAGTGTAATATCCCGGAATCGAATCGGGAGAATTGAAAAGAAGCCGGGGATGAAAAGGCAATTAAAGAAATGGAATTTCCTGTTGAGAGAGGGGGTTTTCAGCAATATCTCGAAAACCTAGGCCGCGGCCCAAGAGGCCCAAGAGGGGAGGCTGGCCTAGGGGGGGCGGCCAAGGGGGGAGGCGCCCCAAACCCTATCCGCCTCCCCCCACTCCCTCCACTCCCCCCATAGCCGCCACCCTCCTCCTCCTCCAACCAGTGCCCCTTGCTACTCCTTGGTGCCGTCTCCCTCTTGTGGTGCTAGCTCTGGTGATCCCGGCGTTGCTCCCCAAGATCTCCTCCGAAGCCGCCTCCTCCCGCCGTCGTCACCGGCCGATCGTCGTCTTCGTGTTGGCCGGCCATCGAAGAGAGGAAGAAGGAGAAGGGGGGAGTACTTCGGGAGGTTGATCAACGTCTTCCTACGGTTCTACAAGGGTAACGAGGAGTTTAATTCGTTGTTTGCTGATGTTTGGAGGAAGAGTTGATGGTTAGGATTAAACCGACATGCTGTCTGCTAGATTCCAGAACAGGCCCAGTAGGTTGTGCACCCAGTTTCAGCATCTTAGAAGCATAATCTGATATTTTCGACTTCTAGAGTTTTGTAGCCCTTGTTTTTATCTTTCCATAGCCACTGAGATCACAAGATTCCACCTTACATTTTATGAGTTATGAATTATTATTTGCGCGCTGTTCTGACTGTTTGACAAGAAGGAACTGTCTGTTTGTTCCTTAATTTTGACCTTGTTAATGTAAGACTCAGAACCTCCACCCAACTAGGTTATTGTATTATTTTTAATAATATTTCCAGATTGCTAAACAACACCTCCATTGGATCTGTAGAGTGAAAGCTATGCTATGTTCTTTGCTGCTGATCGATTGTCTGCACAGATGTCTGTCATACGTTTTCAACTGCTGGTTAGCTTATTGTTTTGGCAGATTTAGTGAATCTTGTAAACTATAGTTTCGTAGCCTAGTTCATTAAGATTCATGGAGCACTAGTTTCATGTCATTCCGAGTTACATATCTTTAATTATGATTTTTCTCGTACTGCTGTCCAGTAGAGCTGTAAGTTGGCTTAATAGTTTGATTGTCGGTTTGAACCCGTTGATTGTGTTGGATAGTTAGAGGGTTAGGGTAGGACACTTATAGTTATGTCATACCTTATTATCCTTATTCATAATATATGTTTGTGTAGGCGGTGAGGCGGTGAGTAGAGGAGCACTTTCGTTGCCTCCTAACACGTCACAACACGGAAGGCAAGTACCTTGTTTGATTCTATTGAATGTTGATGATTGAACGTGTATGTAATGCTATACTTGCTAGTCATATTCATATGTTGAATATTATTCTTCATTTTCATGTGATAAAAGTTCATTTCATGTCATCCATTCTATCCATGCTATGTTTTCGTTGTGACCACGGGAGTGGAAATCAAAAGACCCATCAATTCCAGTATGGGCATGTAAATCCCAGCACTCCAATGTGGGCAATCTTGGACCCCCCGTATGAAACGTTCTTCATACGATATTTGGGTCCCCGGACTTTGTTAAGTATGGTCTTAAGTGAACACCGACGGGTGTATCACTTGTTATACCGGTATAAGCTATTGAGCAGTCCATTCCTTCAATGCATTCTTTCATTCCATTCACTCATGTATGTGTTCCGAGAATTGTTCATATTTCGGTTGTAGTTGGCTTGTCCACTTATGCTTGATTTATCATGTTTAGTACTTGCTGAGTCTTTGGCTCATCCTTGCTTGTTTGTTTAATTTAGGTAAATGATGAGGAAGACAAGTCTTGGGAGGGATTAGTCCAGCACGATGCACGCCACTTATCTTAAATCAGAATTCATTGATTATTTCCGTTTCATGACAGCTATTTGATAATTGTTGAATTGTAATAAGCCAACTTGGTTACGGTTATCTTCCTTTCATGTTTTAAATGTTTTCCTATCTTTAATTGGAATTGTTACTTATCATTAGTTTCGTATGAATTATTGTTATATAATCAATGCTATTCGTGTAATTCCGTTGGTTCCTAGTGTTTTGGTTAAGGTTGAGTGGCATCTTGACTTCCGAATAGTCAGGTATTACAGTTGGTATCAGAGCGGGCTTTAGGTCCGTGGGTAATACAAAAATATTAAATTGACATACTATGCACAGTAGGAGGGTTTGGGGTAATTCATTACTTCTGCATTTCCATTGATGTTTTTCACTTATTACTCTGATGATGATCTGCTTCACACTTCTATTCCTGTTAAGTTAAATGTTTGTTTTTGTCTGTTGTGATGTTCTTAGATGGCAAGAGATAGAGGCCATAGCCGTGGTCGTCCAGTGACCCGTGGTCATGGTCGTGGACGCGGTCCGGCTGTTTCTTCGTCTTCGTCTGAAGGGTTGGCTGGTGATGCCACTGAGGAGATTGCCTTAGCTGCGCCTCTGGTCGCTGAGCCTCCGACCGCGTCAGCAGACCTCATTCAGAATCTCTTGAGGGAGAACCAGCAACTCCGCCAGCAATTGCAGGCGGCATTCCCTGCGGCCACCGTACCTGCGGTAGAACCCGTTGCTGCAGCGGTTCCACCCGAGACTAGGATGAGTCTCCGTGAGTGGATATCGCTTCGCCTGGACACCTTCGATGGAGCGAGTACTCCAGTTCAGGCTGCTGATTGGCTGAGGTACATGGAGAGACAGTTTGTGGCTCTAGAGATGACTTCTGCGCAGAAGGCGCGGTTCGGAGCCTTTAAGTTGAAAGGCCATGCTAACATATGGTGGGAAGGATTGCTGTCTGCTAGGACCCCGTTAAGGGTCCAGCCACTTGGGAGTTATTTGTGGAGCACTTCAGAGCAAAGTTCTATCCAGACTCCTTCATTGAGAAGATGGAGCAATCGCTGCTTACTTTTGTGCAAGGGAAGATGACAGTATCCGAGTATGAGGCTGGGTTCAATAATCTGATGCGCTTTGTACCAACAGTAGCGAATGATGATCGAGAGATGGCTAAGAGGTTCCGACGGGGCCTCAACTAGGAGTATCGCCAAATTCTGGGGGCGACAGGACTGCGTGACTTCAGCTCGGTAGTCGAGCAGGCCAGAGGGATGGAATTGGAGAAAGATCCCTCTTCGCAGAGGCAGGGTGCTGGTGGCCCTATTATCACCGGTGGTTCTGGCAGTGGTCAGAAGCAGAGTTTTGGTGGGGGAGGTGGGTCTTCCCAACGACCTGCCCCCAAGAGGTTTCAGGGGGCCAGTACTCTCAGCCTGTTCAGCAGTGGCAGTCTTCCTCTTCGGCGCCACGTTCTTCGTCCTCCACCCCACGGTTGCGCCCTGTTCCAGGTCAGGGTATGAAGTGTTTCCGGTGTGGTGAGGGACATCGAGCTTCAGAATGTTCCTTCAAGGGGACATGACGTCAGTGTGGTCGGGAGGGCCACAAGTCGTCAGTGTGCAAACAGAACCCAGCGAGCATCATCAGATGGGAGTCACCCCAGCGACATCATCCGCCGGTGTTCCTCGGGTTCGGTTCAGCCCTAGCGGCGCCGCGCCACGATTTCCTCGAGGTGGGTTCCTCCTGCAGCTTTTACTCCGACACCTCCTGCGGGTTCTCTGGAACCTCAGAAATCGCACACCTGTGATTTATTCCTCCCACGACAGTTCCTGGTTATCCTTCACCGAGTGTTGGTGCATCCTCTGCTCCGGCACCACCAGGAGTCTACGCCATGCCCACCCCTGAGACTATGGGCCATCCTGACGTGGTGA
This sequence comes from Hsuehochloa calcarea, assembly GCA_036346395.1. Lineage (NCBI taxonomy): Eukaryota > Viridiplantae > Streptophyta > Magnoliopsida > Poales > Poaceae > Hsuehochloa > Hsuehochloa calcarea. The sequence continues at coordinate 32,448,367 of CM070608.1, read as the reverse complement.
CAGGTACTCTTCTAGTTGATTCGCATGATGCTTTCGTTCTGTTTGATTCAGGGGCTACTTATTCTTTTTTGTCCCTGGAGTTTGCTAGAAGAGCGGGGTTGAGTTTGCAGTATATTTCTAAGTCTGTGGTAGTCAGCTCTCCGGGGGTCTTATTTCTAGCTCTACAACATGTCCTGGTTGTTCCATCATTATCGATGACGAGGTTTTCATCGCCATCTTGATGGTAATTCAGTTGTCACCATTTGATGTTATTCTCGGTATGGACTGGTTATTCCGATACCGTGCCAAGATCTGTTGCTTCTGGAAGACGGTGACTTTACAAGCCCCGTCCGGTGAAGAACTGATATTTCAAGGTAGTGCACCATCTAATTCTTTATTCGTGTTGGCTAGTATGTTTCCTAGTCGTCGAGCGTTAACCATTGGGTTGGTTTGGTCTCTCAACGAGAAGACTGACTCTTCACTGCGTATCGAGGAGATTCCAGTTGTGAATGAGTTTTCCGATGTTTTTCCTGTGGAGCTTCCTGGAATGCCTCCAGTATGGAGAGTGGAGTTCCAGATTGATCTTATTCTGGGAACTCGGCCCATATCGATGTCACCTTACCGTTTGGCTCGACCCTTTCAAGAGGAGTTGAAGAAGCAGTTGGACGATCTTCTGTCCAAAGGTATGATTCAGCGTAGTGTTTCGCCGTGGGGCGCGCCTGTTCTTTTTACTAAGAAGAAAGATGGTAGTTGGCGAATGTGTGTGGACTATCGGTCTCTTAATCAGGTGACTGTGAAGAATAAATATCCTTTGCCCGCATTGAGGATCTCTTCGACCAATTGAAGGGGGCTAAAATATTTTCCAAGATTGACCTCCAGTCAGGTTATAATCAGATTCGGTTTCGTGAGCAGGATATTGAGAAGACAGATTTCTCTACGAGGTATGGGCATTACGAGTATAAAGTTATGTCTTTTGTGCTAGAGGGACTCGGTATGCCATATGTGAAAATTGATGTATGTTATAATAATTGCATGCTTTATTGGAAAGATAATGAGCATGAAGACAAGTGTAACTTTTGTAATACCTCTCGATATGAGGTAGGCAAGAATAAAGTCCCACGTAAAGTACTACAGTATCTCCCAATTACAAATAGACTACAAAGGTTGTACGCACATGAGGAGACAACAAAGCTAATGCGATCACATAATCGCTCCACATCTGGTAAGATGGCGCATCCATGTGATGGGGAAGCTTGGCAACAATTTGACGAGGACTTCCCATACTTCGCAAGTGATCGTAGAAATGTGCGAGTAGCTATAGCAACAGATGGTTTCACACCATTTAGTTTGGGTGCTGCTCCTTACTCATGTTGGTCAGTGTTTGTCGCTCCATTGAATCTTCCCCCAAGCAAGCACTTGAAGCCAGAATACATATTCCTTGCCCTTGTTATCCCTGGTCCTCAGAATCCAGGAAAGAAATTAAATATTTTAATGCAACCTTTAGTTGATGAACTTATCAAGTTGTGGGAGGGGGTAGAAATATGGGATGCTTTACTCAAGCAAAACTTTACAATGCGGCATATCTATGGTCAGTGCATGATTTTCCTGCATATGGTATGTTTGTTGGTTGGAACACGCATGGTTCATTTCCGTGTCCAGAATGCTTGTGTGAAGGCAAAGCATTTCAACTTCGTAATGGTCGCAAGGCTTGTTGGTTTGATTGTCATAGACACTTTCTACCTAGGGACCATGAATTCAGAACCCAAGCTTATGCATTTCGAAAGAACACAACAGTGCTTGAGGAGGCACCTAGGTATTTAACGGGAGAGGAAGTCGAAGCCCAAATAGACAAATTTGTAGCTGATACAAAAAACTTTGGCAAATTGCATAATTGGACACACAAAAGCTGCTTTTGGCAACTTCCGTACCATAATAAATTGAAGCTCCGACACAATATTGATGTGATGCACTGAAAAAATGTAGCTGAAGCTATATGGAACACATGCTTCGATATACCTGATAAGACAAAAGATAATGCTTAGGCAAGACAAGATTTAGCTGAGATTTGTCACTGTCCTTCACTACATTTGGAGATGAAGGACAATGAGAAGTGGCACAAGCCTAGGGCTTTGTTTTGCATCAATAAGAATGACAAGACCACTATCCTTAAGTGGTTTCAAGACTTGAAGTTTCCCGATGGATATGCATCCAATATTAGACGAGGTGTTAACATGATGCAAAGGAAGATTTTTGGCCTCAAAAGCCATGACTTCCATATATTCATGGAACACTTGCTCCCAGTTGCATTTCGTGGGTTCCTTCCAGATAATATATGGCTATGCTTGGCTGAGCTTAGTTTTTTCTATAGGCAGTTGTATGCTAAAGAGATAAGCAAGGATGTCATAGTCTCACTAGAACAGAATGTTGCAGTGCTTCTATGCAAATTAGAGAAGATATTTCCTCCAGGTTTCTTTAATCCTATGCAACATCTAATCATACATCTTCCTTATGAGGCTCGACTAGGTGGCCCTGTTCAGGCCCGCTGGATGTATCCATATGAGAGGTAAACATAAGTACTTCCGCTATTTTTTCTTTCTAGCCAAACAATACATCTAATTAATTGTCTGATCCTGTAGGTACATACAAAAACTTAGGAAGAAAGTGTGGAATAAGGCTCAAGTTGAGGGTTCCATTGTTGAGGCTTACCTAGTTGAGGAGGCTACAAATTTTCTATCACTATATTTTAACCCGAAAGTTCGGTCAATTAGAAACAAGGCACCTCGGTACGATGATGGTGTCTGTACATTTCAAAGTTCATGCGACCTTGACATATTCCAATACCCAGGTCGATGCATTAGTCCTCGGGGTTGTCGTGATCTCACAATAGAAGAATACAAGGTTGCCTTCTCATACATACTGAGGAACTTATCGGAGATGGATGATTTCTTTGAGTATGTGCTTAAGCTATGCAACCTAAGTCATTTTTCTATAATTATATTTGCATCATTATAACTAATCTTGTTCATGTAGTAAATTTTCTAAAGAACAATGAAGGAGCAGAATGAAACCAACTGAAAAGCAACTTCAGGAGTTGAGGTTAAATGGTTGGAAATCAGGTCGTCCTATGCACCATGGACCCAATTTTTTCAATTGGTTCAAAACTCAAGTAATTATCTTAAACGCTGGAACTTGAAAAACCTAAAAATCATCTTTGTAGCAATCTGAAACTAATACAAGTAATTGCCTACTTGCAGTGCATGAAGTCATCTACCATTCCTAATGCCTTACGCCAAATGTCTTATGGTTTTCGGAGTAGGGTTACCACTTATGGATGTTATGATGTGAATGCATATAGATTCCGTTCATCAAAGTATGAGAGTGAGAAATCTGGATTGACTACAACCAATAGTGGTGTGTGTGTGTCCAGTTATGACGATAGTAACAATGTGCTAGAGTACTATAGTGTTATTGAAGATATTTTAAAGATTACTTGGGAAGGCAGCATGCACCTTGAGCTTATTTTATTTGATTGCAGTTGGTTTGATCCAACACCTAATGGAGTTAGGCGTACTAAACATTTGGGCTTGGTAGAGGTCAAGCACACATCTAGGCTTTCAAATTTTGATCCATTTGTCATGGCAAGTCAGGTTACACATGTCTATTACCTGCCATACCCGTGTAAGACCAGGCTGGATCTATTGGAATGGTCGGTTGCATATCATGTAGCTCCACAAGGATATATTCCTCTAAATAACAGCAATGGTGATTTGACCCCTCCTGAAGGACCAACTCAACAAATGGAGTTCTACCAGGAGGATGGTTTGCATGGCACCTTTGTCATTGACTTAGGGGATGACTTCGAAATTACTCCTCCATTGATCTTAGATGAGATAACAAATCCAAAAGATTTGGAATTTTTAGAACGACGGAATGTTAATCCTCAAGAAGATGAGCAAGAAATTGATGAAGATGAAGATAAGATGATGAACATGAACATGAGGATCTCAATGACGAGCTTCAGCCTCCAACTTACGATCGAAATGATTTTTTATTTTTGTATTGTTGTCCCTGAAGTGTTCCTTTCTAATACCTTGTGTAATTTGTACCTAAGTTTCATGGTATGATAATGTTTTGATGTTCCATGTTGTTTGTAACAACTGATCCTTTAATTACACTCGTTTTCATGCTATGTATGTCTAAAATATTCTATAATGTTGTATTGACTTGGCACTAATGTCATATTATAACTATGCAGGATATGAATCATATTCCACCCAAACAACGTGGACGTCAGCAACATGGAGGAAATGCCTCCCAAAGGAGCAGTATCGTTGGTGCCAACAGTAAAATGTGAATGCCTCACAAATGATTATTGCTGGTAGCACTGGCTGCAATGGCAATGGTTCTCAAAGGAGCAATGATCATTCCACTGGTGAAGTCAATGGAGCTGCTACAAAAAGGGGAAGGAAAAAGAAGTCACGAACTCAATTGAAGATGCCTTCGCGTGCTGGGAAGATTGCCTTGAGACCTAATGGTGACAAGTAAGTATAGACATGTGCACTTGAGCATAAAGAAATGTCAAGGAGTACTACAAAAAAACAAAGAGAGGAGATTGATGACACGTTGGCACGTCCAAGAGAATTAGAGTACGAGCAATACTTGATTGGTAGGATTTGGTGGTGCAATGAGCAAGTATGGCCACATCCTTGTCGTAACTGGTGCAGTGAGCAGTTCTTAACAAAACGAAGTAGAGGTCAGGAGGCACTTTTAAATCTGAAGATGTTGCTCGAAACCGATCAGGCTCACGATCATACTAGGAAACTCAGCAATACCTGGTATATTATACTCGTAACTAGTGCATTTTGCTTACCTTCAATTCACATATGCTGTCTTCCTCACATATTTGTGCAGGTTAATTACATTACGCAGCATGTGTTGTAGGAACACAAGTTTGGACCAGAAAATGCTACATGCTTGAAGACATATGCCGTAATGAAGTCTGGCATGAAAAATGTGGACAGTATTGGCAGAAGTGGTCCAATTTGCAGCCAAAAAGCATAGAAACGCATTGTAAGTTCTACCATATTTGTTCTCAACTCAAGTGAACTCAACTTCTACGAAAGCAAATCATATGAAATGTTGCTTTTGTTCTAGGATGATTACTCTGCAGCTGTTAGCGCTCAACACCCAGATGGTGAGTGGGTGCAGTAACCACTTGATGGAGCAATACTTTACAACACCAATGGTGGCTTGTCCCATGGCCGTGTACCAATAGGGAATGGTACTATCAAGAAGGCTGAAGTTCTACTAGCAGCCAAATCAAGAAATATTAGGACATCCAATTCCACCTCATATCGTAATGTGGTCCGACATAATCAACAACTACTCCGGACACAAGAAGTTCACCGCCAAATGATTCTGGTAACATTGTTAATACACACATTAATTTACATCCAGTGTTATTGTTGCATACTTCAAGTGTTACCAAATTTAGCCAAAAGGGGTGATCTAAAACAAGATATTAAAGTCAAACCAGAGATCATCCATGTAATGTATTGGAACTATGCATGGATGGGTTTGAGCTGCCCATTAGTGTTAGCTTGATTATTTACCATCCATTTTTTTGCATTTCAATCATGTGGTCTGAATCGTCACCAGATGTATGACCAATCAACAATAGTGAAATAATCTGGATGTGTATCATGATTTATCTTAATGTATATGTTTGCAATTAATTGAATTGATAGGAGACATACTGAAGTTGATCAAAATAGCTACAAAGCCAAAAATCTAACCTTGTAAAGTTTCCAAATGTAGATGATTTTCCAGAAGATCGGTGAAGAACCACCACTAGAGATGCTACGCCGTGAAACATCTGCACAATCACATGTAAGAATACTGACCAACTAAAATTATTGCCAATGCTACAAACAATATCTTATGAAAGTTACAAGGTTGTCCAAACCTCTATCATTTGGGGGACTAATTTGGACTAGACACTAATACTTTTCGGTGTGTCAGAGTGACAACAAGCAGTGCAGCAGTGAGCGAGTGGACTCATGTTGAGTGTTCTATCACATGGGCTTAATCTCCCATTTAATTATATGTTCATGGTAAGGTGGCAATGGCCTTGTCTGGAATTTTTGTCCACGTGTGCAACTATTTTTTAAGTGTTACCAATTTTAGCTCTTCTGTTAGCACTTCTAATTGTTTTAATTGTGCTAAGGCAGACTATGATGTCGATCGCAGTGGGATATGTCTTAATAATTTCTTAGCAAAGGAATTTGTATACGTGATTATTGGTTTGTATTAATTTGTTGTTCTTGCTATCGATGTCACTGAATACGTATGTGTAGTATAATATGTTCATGTGCTATGTACATCTTATCCTGCACAATCTATGATGAGTTATTTACAGTTACTTTCCACCTGTCATTAGTTATCTTTGTCCCCCAAATATCGTTGTATGATGTGCTTCAATACTCATAATGTTGGCCTACTCTATTCACCTTACAGGAAGGGGCCAGGACTGGGACTGGATCCTCCCATGTGGGCTCAGCACCAGATGAGAATGCCATTGATGGCAACGATGCTAACAATGATGGCAACAACTGCAATGCTAACATTAATGGCGGCAACAACCATGATGCCAACAACATCGACCGCGACAGATACAACTAATTTGTCTTCATGATCTTTGATGACTTGCTAGCTCTTTTGAATAGTTGAACATGGTATTGCTGCACTTTTAGATGGACTTATATTACTTGTATGTGACATTAGTCCTTTAGGTGTATTGTGGTAGTACTGGACTTTCAGATGTCTTTTGTGTGGATTACTAAGTTGCTTTCTGTAAGTGAACTTTATGGATGGTATTGGGCTTGAAATGATAAGCTTGAACTTCTTATTTGTGTATGGAGGCATGGATGTGTATTGCGATGATGTATGGATGTGTATTGTGGATTATATATGATACATGGATGTGTATTGTGGATTTATGATTCATGGATGTGTATTGTGGATTTATGATGCATGGATGTATGAAAATGTGATCAATTGAGAATTTCTGCTAGTGGGCTGTCAGAATTATATTTTCCTGACGAGCAAAACAACTGTCAGTAAAATGCATTTTATGCACGGTCAAAAAACCGTCAAGTTTAATTTTGCTGACGGGTAAGCCAAGTTTAATTTTGCTGACGGTTCTTACCCGTCAGCAAAATGCATTTTATGCACGGTCAAAAAACCGTCAAGTTTAATTTTGCTGACGGTTCCTACCTGTCACAGTGGTAAACGGATTTTCACTTCGTCTGGAGCCTCGCGAATGAATCTGATACGGATTTTCAGATTTAACTTTTCGTTAGCTAGCCACAGCATCACAGTAGCATCAACTCAATTCATTCACAGAGCACTAAAAACAACACGGCATCACGCACTTCACAGTAGCATCAACTCAATCCATTCACAGAGCACTAACACATCACAGTGGTAATCCACATCACAGAGCAAAAGGGGGGAGTAGAGAGAGTGAGGTCATGGGAGGCTGGGGTGACGAGGTCGTGGGAGGCCAGCGACGATGAGGCCGGGGCGAGGTGGAGGAGGCCGCGGGCAATGAGCTCAGTGGAGGATGGGGCGACGAAGTGGAGGAGGCCGGGGGCGACGAGATCGTGGGAGGCTGACGACGACGAGGCTGTGGCGAGGTGGAGGAGGCCGCGGGCGACGAGCTCGGGGGAGGCCGGAGCGCAAGGTAAGGGCGAGACTGAGATGGCAAAGGAGAAATGGCAGAGGAGGAGATGGCAAAGGAGGAGATGGAGAACTCTATTAATATAAAGAGATTTTCGGCAGCCCGCCATTAAGTGCAAATTTTTGTTTTCCTGCCCAACAAAACAAAAGTATCACAAACGGTTTTATACAAAAACCGTCTGTCATGAGATATCACAGACGGTTCGTATCATGAACCGTCTGTGATAAGCGTCTCATCACAGACGGTTCTTAATACGAACCATCTGTGATGAGTATGTCATCACAGACGGTTTTGTACTACTACGGAACACGTCATCACAAACGGTTCAGAACCGTCATCACAGACGGTTTCCAAACCGTCTATATTTGTTCGTCTATGATAACAAGAAGTTATCACAGACGGTTCAAAACCGTCTGTGAAGGATAGTATCACAGACGGTTTTTTGTTCAAACCGTCTGTGAAGTATAGTATCACAGACGGTTTTAATTAAAAACCGTCTGTGATAAGTAGATATCACAGACGGTTGTTTACGAACCGTCTGTGATACTAGAAATATCACAGACGGTTTCAACAAAAAACCGTCTGTGGTAGTGAATAATCCAAACTACATTTTTGCTATTTTTTTTGGCTAGCCTCAGGAATTGCTAGCCATGCCCTCTGAAAACAAGCATGTACAAAACAGATACAACACAGATAATCAATTGTTGACAACTCAAAGTGATCATTACTCAAAATAAATTACAAAAGATCGAATTTGTTGAAGTATTGTCGCTATAGTTACAATTGGATTACAATTGAGTCAATTATTTGCGTGAAACTCTGGGTCGGCGATGGCGTGAAACTCTCCTTTGTTAACTATTTCTGACATGATAAAGGCGCATAGCTTCCCTCGAACGTCCGCGATATTGTGCGCAACGAGTCCATCTAAATCTATTATCAAGCCCTATCGCTAGGTCAAGAAAAATGGTAAGCGTATATATTTAAATTTACAATTAGAAAATAATTATTTCGAGATTGACAAACCTCGGGATTCTTCATCTTAGCACTCATGATTTTCTCCATATGATGGCAAACGTAGAATGCACATAGCTCATCATTTTTTTGCTGGCGGCACTGCAAAAATAGAATTACATATATACGTATAGTCAGTTGAAGACATATTATTATGAAGTATGATATAGGATTATTGTGTTGTAGCGCGTACCGGAAATTTCGTCCTGTGTGTTAGTTGGGCGCTGGATCCATTGTATTTTCCTTGTTGGCTAACATAGGAGATGAACGAACTACATGATTGAAGAAAGTTATCCTCGGGCATTTCAAACGAAGGAAGACTACAATAGAGATATGTATGGAGGAAATGAGCATACTTGTCGAGTATTCCTTGCAGAATGCTGAAGTCGTGATTGTTTCTGAGTAGCGAATCAAGATATATCACATAGTTCCTCCTGGGTATAATGACTAAAAGGATCCAGTGGTACCTACTCATGTATATCGCTATAGTCATTAAACCTAAGTACAAATGAAATTTGTATAGCAAATAGTGAAGCACTTACCCTTGGTTGTAGGGCACCAAGATGTAGTTCTTATGGTCCAAGAAGCAATGCCGCCGTTATGTAGTTCTCGGCGAAGGTCGGGTGCGCTTTGATGGTTTGCATAGATACCACGTGTGGGTCGAGGAAACCCACCGGTTCTCGCCCTTCCCGGGCATTTTTCATCATGTATCTATACATAAGCAATGAGTTGCGATATTTATTGGTATTACGTGAATGTAGAACTTGATTGTACACACTTACAGTGTCCAACATCGTAGAAGCGAGGCGTCGAGGGCTTCTAGGTTGAATAGGTTGAATAAGTTGTTGAAGCCCACGGCGAATTTGCCCGTCCCGTTGAAGAAATGCTCATCCTTGTATGCGACGGTGATTCCAGTATCGCACCCCTTCTTTCCGGTCTTCCGCAGGTACCAGGCATGCAAAGACTGACAAGCAAATCCAGCGCGGGCTAATTGTGCGTTAGGGCACAACGGTTTTCCGATGGAGTACTTCCCGGACTTCTGGGACTTGGGAGGCGACTAAATGTTTGTCAATTTCGATTTGGCCTTAACGATTGGCAGCGTCTTCCTGCGAGATGACTCGGGAACCGATACGGTAGCACGCTTGTCTTGTTCCTTTCGCGTCTTCTCCACGGGAACCAATGAGGTGGCCTTCTGAGGCGAAATGTGAGGTGGAGTCATGGAGGGTCCCGTTGGAGAGGAATGGTCCTGTCGAGATTGCTGCACTGTTGGGTCCAGGACGATGTCTGTCTTGGGCCACTGGATAAAACTATGCACAGCATCCCCTAGTATTGTTATCTCTTTGTTCGGGCAAATCTCTAGTGGGACGGCCATGAAATGTTCGTGTACCATGTCCACCTCCACCCTGGCGTAACCATGCGCCACCTAGACACCGTGCTGCACTGCCCCATCCTGGTATGGATGCACCATCCCCGCGCAGCCTCAGTAGGAATGGACCCAACTAACCTCAGTTGGAGCTTGCATGCCGTCGGCTCCTACAAAACGATACGCAGTTAGCTAAGGCGTCCTATATGTCTATCTTTGGTGCAGTCCATAGATGTACATTACCTTAATGCCGTCTATCGGTAATTGGTCGTCGTCACGTTCAAAATTATGCGTGGACGCGACACTACTCCGATGTCGAGGAGGACTGGTTCCCGCAATAACGAGGCGGCTTGCATCGGTTGCGGAGTACTTGATTCGATTGATCCCGCAAACTTGCTATCGTCCTTGAAATTGTTGTTTTAGCGGTTCCAACCCATTGTCGTATTTCGGCCTTTGATCTCTTCCTACTTCTATACATGTAGTAGTCGTCAGTGAATCCATGTAGCCAAGGTACGTTAACCCCTTACTCGCGTGCGCACCCGGTGCTCCTTGTTTCCTAGGGCCGTAGATAGTATATCCTTCTCCTGTGTGCTTGGAAGGAGCCTTCGAACTTTGGGCAATCAATTCACGCCGCAAGAGGTCATCATGTTATTATAGACACTATGAAGTTATGGACTTATAAACAACTAGGTAGTTCGACATATTTACCACACGTTGGGTCACTTCGTCCATGGGTTTGTGAAAGAGACGCCATTAGACGAGACTTTGCCCTCGCTTAACCAGCTTAGGGAACGCGGTCCGTGATATCGAAATAGATTCTCCTCCTCCGCCTCCCATTCTTTGGGTTTTAGCCGCGTACCAGTGGCCGTGCCGAGTCCGTGGGGTGAGTGTTTCGTGACTGATTGCTTTGTGCGCCGCACTTTGCTTCTTAAATTCGTCCGTCGTCTTCATAGCCACAAAGGCGCCCCATATTTCCAGCGTCAAGAATGGAAACTTCGTGAAGGGTGTCTCACTCTTGTTCACGCATCTTTGCGTGACAAGAATGCTCTTGAAGGTCCTCCACGCGTGACACATCGAGAGCAACGCATGCCGCTGCACGCGTGCCATGTGTGCAGGATAGTGAACTTGTCTTTAAGGTCTTCCCACAAAGACGCCTCTCGATCATCTGTCGACACTTCCACTTTGGTGTGGTGATAGGGACCCGTTCCTTGCAATTATCCGCAGATGGTCAGGAATCTCACCGCTTCTCGGGGACTCGGAGGGACCCCAAGGTCACCGACCTCCGTGATGGTCGATCGGCCCATGAGCAATTCGATATTCCTCGGCCATCTAGCTTACGTATCTACGGCGTCGGTGATGGCGTCGAAGACGGCGCCTCTGCCATGTGCGGCGTTGGTGAAGGCGGTGAAGACGGCGCCTCTGCCATCTCACTTACTTGCTATCTATATAAGTTACATACGCTCAACGTGTGCAATATTTGCTAATATTCATAATTAATTCCAGCATAAATATGAAACAATAAAGCATAAATAAAGCAATAAAGCAAAGTTTGTGCTCTCAGAAGGAGAGTTGCAAAAGAACAAGTCTTTGCCATCTCAATCCTTGTCTATACTCTTCATGAAATCAGACTCGTGTGCCCCCATTCCTTCGACGGCACCGCCGCCTCCTCTGCTCATCGCCTCCAAGGTTGCCCCTCCCAGCTGCGAATCCAATGGCCGGTGAGCCTCCTTCTACACATCAGGTGAGCCCTTTTGCCAGTTTGGTTTTGATTTTTTTTATTCCCTTGCGAATCTGAGCTGGCTTTGCTCATTGTTCTAATCTGCTCATTTTCTTCAGGTCTTTTTATGCCGATCTGCTCATGGTTCCGATACTTCAAGAACTTTGTGATGAAGTTGTTGCAGTAGTGTTGGATATTACTCTTGATTGATATTGTATCTACATGTGTCCATGCATGTGGTGAGTATTAGCTTGCATATAGTTAGCAGTTAGTCCACCGAAGGAGCTGCATGAGAGTGTTTGTTGCATGCAGTATACTAGTAGTGCATGAGAACAAGTCATGCACATGCATTCAGGAACTGCTAGTTGAGGCTGCTAGTAGTGCATGGCTGTGTGGTAGTTGGGTGAGTGCAGTAGTGGCGCACGAGAGTCTCGGGCCGAGCAGTTTCTCCGAGTGTGCGTGTGTTGCTCATGTATTTAAACATTGTTAAGTTGATTACTTGAATAATGAGATGAAGTACAGAGGGGAAATGTAGCTCGTCAGTGTGTATGGGTTTCTAGTTGTTCTGTACATGTGTTTCTCCATTTTCTAGCATGTGTGCGTATGCATAAAGCCCACCAAGAGGAAGACTGAGTGAATCAGTTTGTCTTTGTGAAAAAAACACATTGAGTGAGGGAGTGATTCCAAAGAAGAAGAAGGAGCCACCATGCAAAGAAGAAGAAAGACCACCAGGGCGGAGGAGGAGCCACCGGCCAAAGAAATTGCAAACCGAGGAGCCGGGGAGCGAAGAGAAGGAGAGCACCGGCCCAAGCCAAGATCGCCATCCCTCTCCGGCCTAGATCCATCAAGAGGTAAACCCAGCACACATCAGTTTGCATTGCACACCATTCCCAAATCACTAGATTTTAGTAACCACCAGATCTTAGTAGAATAGTCTAGTAGCTATCAGTTCACCTCAGCAGAGCTAGGTAGGAGTAGAGAGGGAAGATCAGGTAGGGTTTACCCCAGGCCGGGCCGGAGTACCCTGGGTAGGAGATCTGGCCAGGAGCAGCCGAGGGCGAGCCGGTGGAGTAAGCGACGCCGGCGGTGCCGGGCCGCAGCGGAGCGAGGTCGGCCTTGATGAGAGGCGCCGAGCCAAGCCGGGAGCGGAGCGACGACTTCGAGGCGGCCGAGGCAATGGAGGCGCGCAGCGGCGCCGGGTCTTCAGCCGACGGCAAAGGAGGAGGCGGAGATCTCCGAGGGAGAGGCGGCGCAGAACCGGAGGCGGGGCTGGAGGCGCAGGGAGCAGCACCGAGGAACCGGAGGCGGAGGAGCGGCTGGACGGCGGTGACGGCGAGCCCTAGAAGGGAGGCGAAAGATCGCGCGACAGCAAAGGGGCGCGGGAGAGGTGAAGAGTAAGAGCAAAACCCTAGCGGTCCCCGCCTTATAAAAATAACATCATATCACAGACGGTTCTACGAAAGAACCGTCTGTGATATGAACACATCACAGACAGTTCTACGAAAGAGCCGTCTATGATATTCACCCATCACAGACGGTTCTACGAAATAACCGTCTGTGAACCATTTGTGATGGGTGCATATCACAGACGGTTCTACAAAAGAACCGTCTGTGATTCCTTATCACAGACGGCTCTATTCTAGAACCGTCTGTGATATCCCCACAACAGCATGTATGAACTGCTGGACAAGCAGTATGATGACAAGTTTGAGTTCAAAAATTCATATCTAATTCAACTCAACATTACCATGAACATCCACATTGACATCAATATTAAAGATCACAAGTCCATAACACATTAACACATGACAATGGAATAAATTAATTAATTACAATAGAGTAAATTCTTAATTAAAATCTGACCCTTCATGATGATCGACGCAAGATATAGCTAGCTTCCTCTTTGGGTTCTTCCTCGAGCCTGATGCCGTCTCCGAAAGGTGGCAACTCGTCAAATTGATTGTATTCTTCCTCGTCCACTACATTCTCAACTCCGACAATCCTCCTTTTTCCATGAAGAACTACGTGGCGCTTCTTATTTGCCGGGTCAGTTACATAGAAGACTTGAACAACTTGGTTGCAAGATCTGAATGGTTCGTCTTTGTATCCGACACGTTCGAGGTCCACGGTAGTGACGCCGTGCTTATCGACCTTCACTGTGGGAGATGGACCCAACGGCACCAAAATAGGGGGATCTAGAAAAGCACGTAGTCGAGCTCCCATATCTCCTCTATTTGCCCATAGTACGAGCTTCTCGGCCCATCGTCTTGAATGCATCTATCACGGACACCGCTAATACGGGTGTGCTCTTCCTATCCTGAGCTACCGTATAAAATGTGTACCCATTTATATCGTATCCTTGCCATGTGACAATTGTAAATTGTGGCCCTCTTGCCAACCATAGCAGCGTATGATCACTTGATGACCTCCCAGTGATTCGCACCTTTAACCATTCGTTGAACCAAGCGGTTGTGCTCTCTCGTGATCCAAACTTCCGACCGTGCGGATTACATTGGCGTACCATGTCTTTGTGCTCGTCGATGTACGGGGACACTTGGGTCATGTGTTGCAAGACCGTGAAATGGGCTTGAGCGTACGTATCCAGATCGGGAGTGATTGATTTCCTTCCGATGGTCCCAATACCTTCTAGTCTCCCCTCATGACGAGATATAGGCACACCAATCGGATCCACCTGAGCCATGTAGTCGACGCAGAACTCAATGACCTCTTCCGTTGCATAACCTTCGATGATGCTGCCCTCCGGTCGAGATCAATTCCGTACGTAGGACTTGAGAATTCCCATGTAACTCTCGAACGGGTACATATGACGTAGAAACACAGGGCCGCATATCTTTATCTCTTTCACAAGGTGAACAATGAGATGGACCATGATATCGAAAAATGACGGAGGGAAATACATCTCAAGATGACACAGAGTCGTCACCACCTCGGCCTGCAGAGCATCTAGTCCTTGGGGATCGATGACCTTCTGAGCAATTGAGTTGAAGAAATAACACAGTCTCAAGAATGCCACTCGGGCCTTGTTCGGCAAGATACTCCTAATTACAACAGGAAGCATTTGTGTCATCAGCACACGACAATCATGCGACTTCATACCAATTAATTTCAAATCTTGCAAAGAAACAAGTTTCTTAATGTTAGCGGAGTAACCAGACGGGACTTTCACACCATGCAAGCTCTGGCATAGTTCATTTCTCTCGGCCTTGGATAGAGTGTAGCAAGCTGGGGGAAGGTACGTTCGTCCTGTATCGGTCTCTTTCGGTGCTAACTCGGTCCGTATGTTCATATCGACCAAGTCATGCCGTGCGTTAACACCATCCTTTGTTTTACCACTAATGTTCAGCAAGAGACCAATCAAGCTATCACATACATTCTTCTCTACGTGCATGACGTCGATGAAGTGGCGAACTTCTAAGTGCTCCCAATAAGGCAAGTCCCAAAAAATTGACCGCTTCTTCTAGATGTTCTTCTCACGGGTTCTTAATTTACGTCCCTTCCCAAGCACAACATCGATATCCTTAACCATATCATAGACCTCTTTCCCACTAAAAGCCCTTGAAACTGAACCGTCATCTTTATTTCCGTCGAATTGTTTCTTCATCTTGCGGTATGGGTGACTCCTGGGAAGGAACCTACGGTGACGCATATACACAGTTTTGCGCGAGTTGTTAAGCCATACACTCTCCGTAGCATGTAAGCAGTGCGGACAGGCTTTGGCTCCTTTTTGTATCAAGCTTGAAGACAGTTACCAAGGGTAGGAAAATCATTGATGGTGCAGAACAACATGGCGTGTAAAGTGAAGTTCTCTAGTTTGTACGCATCTCATACCAGTACCCCTTCGTTCCACAGTGCCACAAGATCTTCCAGCAATGGTGCTAGGTACACATCAATATCATTCCCAGGTTGCTTCGGCCCTTGGATAAGTAGTGACATCAAAATGTACTTCCGCTTCATACACAGCCAAGGAGGAAGGTTGTACATACATAGATTCACGGGCGGTGCTATGTCATTTGCTCATGTTACCGAAAGGATTCATTCCATCCGTACTCAACCCTAACCTTATGTTCCTCGGTTCCAAGACCGAACTCTTCAAGCTCGATCGAAGTTTCTCCACCGGGCGTAATCGGAGGGTGTCTTAGCTTTCCATCTCTCTTACGCTCCTATGAGTGCCAACGCAGCAATCTTGCCTCCTTTGGGTTCGCAAATAAACGCTTCAAACGTGGGATTACAGACAGATACCACAACATCTTAGCGGGAGGTCCTTGCTTCACCTTAGCAGTATTTTGACGCTTGTATCGGGATGCTTTGCACACGGGACATACATGCATGTCTACATACTCTTTACGGTAAAGGATACAATCGTTCGGACATGCATGTATTCTTTCTACTTCCATTCCCAATGGACAAATAACCTTCTTTGCATGATAGGTGGTGCTGGGCAACACGTTTCCCTCCGGAAGGATGTTCGCTAGGAGACCTAACAACGCCGTGAAACTTTTATCGGACCAACTATTGCTTGCCTTCAATTTCAGCAGTTCAAGCACGGTTGACAACCTTGTGTAACCCGGTTTGCAGCCAGGGAACAAAGGTCTCACCGAGTCCTCCCTGAAGCCCTCGAATTTACAAAACTCTATCTCACTATAGTTCTCTTCTGCATCGCGTAGCATTTGATCCAGATTGTCATCATGCCACCTATCCTAATCAAAAGCACAGTCCAAATCCGGCAAATCGTTGACTTCCTCGGTGATGTCGTCATTATTAACTTCTGGTATAATCTGCTCTTCACCGTGACTGCTCTAACATGTGTACCCTTTTTTGAAACCCCTTCAAATCAAGTGCGCTTCGATCTGCGCCGCGTTGTTAAACATCTTTAGATTACCGCAATCAATGCACGGACAGTACATAAATTTTATCCCCTTCTTCAACATATCACCTTTCGGTGGCTCTTCTAAAAGCAACCACGCCATTAATGTACTCTTGACTCACACGGTTCACACCGTACATCCAGTTTCGATCCATCTACACTACGCATGTAACAAATTAGTGTCTAATTGATTAGCGGTTAATTTATAGCAAACATAAAGGGTTATAGATCGTTACCCTCGGAGCTCACGAAGAAAATGCCTAATATCTCTCGACAATCCTCGCCTTCTCCTCCCTTCCCTCTCTGTCGGCGGCACAATGGGCTTCCTATTTCCCAAACATACTTAAATTGATTAGCGATTACTTTGGACTAATTAATTTGACCTACACCAAGATTGTTATTTGCCTACAAAACCACATATGCCTTTTCATACACGTTATAAAGAAAATAATCATATGCAATCACCGAGTGGTATGTCACTATTTACCTCTAAACACCCGATACCTTTACAACCAATGAGAGACTTTGAATAGGTTTGAGGCGATCTGCAGAGCAAAGGCGAGGAGGCGGCGAAATGGCGGCGAATGGCGCGAAATGTGTGTCGGCAAATGTAGAGGCGTGGCGAGAGATGTGTGTCGGGCGCGCTATATATAGGCGCGCTATATATATGGTGAGGATATCACAGACGGTTCTTAGTTAGAACCGTGCTGTGATAACAATTATCGCGCAGCGGTTCTAACTAAGAACCGTCAGATACTATCCTGAGCGGTTCTTAATTAGAACGATGCAGTGAATGGTGAATTATCACGACGGTTTAATAATAGAACCATACGTGATAATTCACGACAAGAGGTTTTGATTCGATTTTGCGGGCTATCGGTTAGATAGGAAGAGTACCTCGAGCACTGTCACTTCCTAGGCACTTCTCTTGTATCTTGGTCTTCTAGAGGCGGTCTTGTTTGCACAATCCACTCTTGAGCGAGTATGTAGCTCGCTGCTAGTTCTCAGAGCAGATTTTGTGGATGGCGTCCACTTTGAAAGATTATGGGTTAAACTTTGCTAGTGTTCCTCTTTTACGTGATAACATACGCTATTAATATTGCTAAAAACCACTGTGCAACATTCTAGGACTAAGCACATAGACATTCGCTTTCACTTCCTTAAAGATCATGTTGAAAAGGTGATATTGTGATGCACTTCGTAGAGTCGAAGCTCAATTGGTAGATATTCTTACCAAGCCTTTAGATCAAACCATTTTCCTCCTTAAGAAGCGAGTTAGGGTAATTTATCCTTATGGGTTGGTTTGAGGAGTTTGATCTTTTCTTATCTTTCCTTGTTCTTTTGATTTTTATTGTTTTTTTTCAACTTAGTGATCTTTTGAACTTTTAGGTTTTTAGGCTTTTTAATTGCATCTCATTGTGTCATATTGCATTCATATGAAAAATACAACAAGTGGTTACAACAAGTGGTATGAAAAATCCAAAAAGATGCATTGTAATATAAGATTTTCTGCTTATCTTTTAAAATTGATGAAGCTTTGCCTATTACCCTTTAGAGCTTTTGTATTTCAATTCT
The DNA here is from genome assembly GCA_036346395.1 of Hsuehochloa calcarea. Lineage (NCBI taxonomy): Eukaryota > Viridiplantae > Streptophyta > Magnoliopsida > Poales > Poaceae > Hsuehochloa > Hsuehochloa calcarea. The sequence continues at coordinate 32,430,096 of CM070608.1, read as the reverse complement.
TGCTCAATGTCATGTCTAGTTCTTTGACTTGCTAGAATTATCATGCTTTTACATGTGTAGCTAAGTCTTTGCTATATGAGCTAGAATATTTTAAACAACTCAAACTAAGAAATTGCAATTTGTGGATGTTTTAGCGAGTTTGCAATTAGTGCTCCTCTTGTGACATTGGCCTGTCGAATTGCTTTGTTAGCTCTTTGATCTAAAATTGACCATTACTTGAGCTTTTGTGTTCTTGAGATTCTAAAATGCTCTTGTGAAAATAAAAATAAAATCAAGATTGTCTTATGCTTAAATTGTGCCAAACTATTCTTACGAGGCCCTTGTCAAATGACATGAACTTGGAGATAGTTTGATGAACGAACGATCTCATGGGGATCGCTTGTCGAAATGACATGAACCTCAAGATTTGTCGCCCGGTAGAAGCTTAGAAAGAGTTTGTGGATGGCTCCTAGTCAGGATCTTCTTTACTAAGATATACCTTTAATCAACTTTTGGTCAAGCTTAGGATGAGTTTGTGGATGGCTCCTAGTCCGGGATCTTGTCACTAAGTTAGATCATTAGTCAACTTCAATATTCAATGCAAATGAGAAAAATGTTGACAAATGGCGTTTACAAAATATTGAGCAAAATGATTCAATACGGGACTTGATTGACTCTTAATGTGGTCTTTGTTAGATTTTGATCTCACTTTGACATTTTGACATGGCCAATTTCACTTTAGGATCCTGTTGATGAACTTCTTTGAATTTGAGCGTTGCTTAAATTGATCAAATCTATTGCTTTACTTTTAAGCCTTTGTGCTTAGCTTTGATATATTCTTGTCACGATCTTGCTATTTATCGGGCTTGATATCTTTGTTTGTGCAATACTAGAGATACTAGATTGTTCTTTTGGGTAATCTCCAAAGCTTCTTGTAATCAAAATTGAAAAATACAAAAATGAAGCCACTCCATTGCACTTCATGCATATTTCTCTTTATGCTTCTTTTGTTTACGCTTCTTTCTTTATTCTATATTTGTTATCTCTGGATGAGAGGAAGCGTGATTCCTTGATGAATCCATTGTCAAAGGGGAAAGATGTGTTAAATGAGAAGAGTAATAAGAAGAGTAATGAGAAAATATTTCTTTGTTGGGAGAAGCTTATACAAATGAGGCGAAAATTTGAAAATTGAGGATCATAGTGAGGGGAGTTCTTGAGTTGCATTCTTATTGTCTTATTGAATATTACAGACATGAATTGCATTCTTTTATCCTCACAATGATCATAGGTCAATTGAACAATTGTTCTTTCATATGGACCTCATGTGAGAATTTTGACCCTTTTAAAATCAAAGTTTTATGCTTACTTTTGCCTTGTCTCACATGCCTATACTATTACGATGCCGCTTGGTCATTTACATTGCTTTTTCTTGCTTATGGACCAAGTTGTGCCTTTGTCAAAACTGCGAGTAAACTCGTTTTCAAACCTCTTACTTACATTTACGGATAATTGCCAATGTGTTCATCAAGGGGAGATTGTGGATTTCATGGGGATATGCTCTAGATCTTAGGATGATGTGACAATTGGCAATGGCGTTTACGGTTTGTAGTTTCACGTGTTTTCGACAAAGCTACGGGTCACGGTACGGTCCTTACTGCTCCGACCGGTCCCAATCGGTCGGACCGGCCATGTGGGCGGTCACCGGTGATGACCAAAGTGGTCAAAATGGTGAGCCAAAAATAGGTGTTGTAGGCAAGTGAGGGATCCCAATGCACTTGGTCTCATAATTTTGGAGAGAGAGTTCTATTGGTTTAAGTTTCCGGAAGGTTTGGTTTTGAGGTTGAAATTCGGCTAAGTCCTTGGTGGCGGTCCGGCCGGCTCACGAGGAAGCGGTCCGGCCAAGCCATGGGCGGTCCGGCCAAGCTCACTGGAGCGGTCGACCGTAATTACTTGAACGTCGGCGGCGATGTTGAATCAAAGTCATTGGTTTCATGGCATATGATTTGCATGATGCATGTTTTGACTAACATGGGTCAAGTTGTGAAGAACTTGTTCCCGAATTCGTGTTTTCTTATGCGTGGTTGTGCGAGGTAGCTTGGTGGTCAGCGACGGTCAGCGGCGAGGAGAATCGGGACTAGACTTGAAGAGTTGAGGTCCGAGCGATCGGCGATGCTGGGTGAGTCAACGACTCAAGCGTGACACAAGATGGACAAGGGTGACCTATTGGCGAATCCATGGCACATGGTGAAGCGGTTTAGGTCAAAAGTTAAAGACGGCGCGCTGCGCAAGTGTGTTCTATTATTAAACCGTCTGTGATATATTCTTATCACAGACGGTTCTAAATAATAACCGTCTGTGATAGGCTCGCATCGGCTATTCGATTGGAGCAGACCTAACACGAGCGGTTCCAAAAGAACCGAAATGCGTGATGGGTATCTACTATAGCCTGTTTTGTAGTAGTGTTGATATAAAACTATCTGTGATTTTAGAGTTTACCATGGCTTGGAATTTTCGTTACAGAGTATTGGCTGCCCAAACCAAACCCAACCACGATAGAGTATTGGCTACCATCGTAAAATCAGAGAGTATGGAAAATTCTAAAACCATGGTAAAAATTCAAGCCATGGTAAATCTAAAATCACAGACGGTTCGTACCACGAACCGTCTGTGATATCTACATATCGTCTTGGAACCGTCTGTGATTATTTTATCACAGACGGTTTCAAAGAACCGTCTGTGATGAGGCGTCTTCTATGGCATATTTTGTAGTAGTGGAACTTATAAAGTTTACAGCAAACAAACCAATTCTGGTAGGAATCGGTAAAAGTTCTCATGTTAATGTTGTTGAAGCAATATTGGCGACGCAAAGTCTCTTGAAAAAGATTGAAGCAATGCACTCTCACAAAAAATAGTGAATCCAAAGAATCCAAAACCTGTAATTTACTTTAAAATATGTAGTTTAAACTTTTTTGTGAGATTACTAAAGCAAATTCCAGTTGAAGTTGTGTCATAGTAACAAAATTTGAGGTGTAATAGAACTGTTTTCCTATCAAATTCATGCATCCCCAACGAGCCTCAAGTTAACTAGCCAGCTGCGAGAGCTCCACGTCATCTCTGCCGGCTTGAAAGCGAGAGCTGCACTCTCTCTCATCAATCCTTACTACCTTCGCATCAAATGCCACCAAACGACACACGACCATGCAACCGAACTAAATCGTGTTTCATGTTCTTAAAGATCACTAGATCGATAAAAAAAAAACAATTTAAAGTTGCTAGGCGAAGTAGCTAACGCGTCACCTTTCCTGACATGTCCCGATGCCTTTACGTGGTGGTGAGTTTTTGACCTATTTAACGCAATTTTGAGTCGAAATAGCAAAAAGTAGTTTCTTTCCTAACGTGATAGCAAAAATGAAATCCGTGTCAAGCTCAAAATGCACGGCAGCTAAAGAAGGGTGTTATTTTGTCATTTCGTTGGATATGAATTATTTTTACTATTTCACTTTAAAGAGAGACTGAATAAGTTAAAAAAAACTCTCTTGTGGCTATCTGATCGTAAATTTTTTGATATTAGTGTAGGAATTAATTATTACGGGCTGGGCTTAGTTTTATTTCTAATTAATTCCTGGAAAATCTCAAAGCCCTATGTACACGTGTTAAAATTGATTAGTCCCACATGGAGAGTTGAAAGGAAGTTACATCACTTTATAAGGTAGCACGTGGTAGCCCCCTTGTGGAATTGGAGAAAGCCAACACGCGCGCTCGCTCGCTTGCCTCGGCGAGCCGAGCCGTGCCGTGCGCGCAGGCACGTCGGGTGCAGGCGTGTTTTCTTTATCTATTCAAAAATCGAAACGCACCTACTCGAAGTAATGACATTAACGAACGGCTGACTGGCAGGAGGTTTGCATCCGTCTTCATCCGATCGCTGCTTCAACTGCACGACTGCTATCACTACGCCATGGCGAACGACGACCTCACCAGGACTTCTTCCACTAGATCTGGATATGTCTATCATATTGCAGCGACAATCTTAAATGTTGACGTTTTCACTCTCAAATAAAAGTTTTGATATTTTCAAAAGTTGAATGGATCAAAAGTGCCCAAGAGTACGGCACCGTAAGTACGCAACTCCCTGTCTTGTCTTGCCATAGGTAAGAGGATCTGATTCCAAAGAAACAATGTCCAATTTGACCTTCAGAATTGAGATTTAAGAACACTGCACTTGGGAAAATCCATAGTGCGTTCACTGTCATTTGGATGACGAAACAACACCATGTCATGCGCTCATGTCACCTAACCTAACGCAGGATGAGAGAAAAAGCATTTCAGATATGCGATTTGTTTACTCGTCGTACGATTCCGTATGATATGTCATGCTGTACTGTGGTCGGTGTAACGAAATAGCAGTCAAATCCTCTTGAATTATAGCATTAGTAGTATAATAGTTGGCTGCAAGTCTATGGAATTAGTGCATTTGGTGGCCAATACATTGCTTATTTATGGCTTCCATAAGCCTATTTTAATTAAAAAAGAAGGCATGGGGTGGTGATGGATGAACCACGACGAAAATCGATATCAGACATAGCTAATTTATGACCATGAGCAAAGCCAGTGAAGGATGGAAAGCAAGAGGTACCCGTACTCGCCTGCTAGTACTTTCAGCTCTGTATCTACAGTAAACAGCAATGAGCCGTCAATTTAGTTCACTCACTGCCTAAATGTTAAAGGCCAAGAAAACTAAGCTCTCACTTTGGCAAGACGCCCGTGTTCTTACGAGGTTTTTTCTTCTCGGCTCCTAATTAAGTCGTTCATGTGATTCGTTTGGTTTTGGAAGTGACAGCTTACCAGATTAAACCATTGTAAGACTGATGAAACAATCATAGCTCATGCTTGCACGGACACATGTACTGGTGAGCGAATGACAAAGACACAAGTTGACGAAAAGCCCACCTTGCAAAGATCAAAACATGGCTATGTCATGATGAGATGCGTATACGGTTACATGGATTATCAGTGACGGCAGAGAGCTTCTTCGAGTACACAATCACTTCGTAATTTGTACTACTATCTCCTGACCAACAAACAATTAGAACAAAAAATACTAAGTGTTTACTCACACGATCACAAAATACACAAGTCTTGTTCCGTTGCCAACAGAACAATGCATAAGTTCAACGAAGAGACCTTTCTTTTTTTATTTCTGCACTTACATGGGTTTTATACGACGCACTAGTTCGAAGGGACGCACCAGTTGGAAGTGAATCAACGCGTCACTTTGATTACAACTGCACTAACTGCTGCTGCATGCAACTGTACGCACAAGGTTTAAACTAACAAATCACTCCCTAAACCTTTGTGCACTGGATTTCGGCAACACTGATCTTACCCCAAAGCTCCTGGAACTTGACGCGTCCCAGTGCCTTAGTTAGGATGTCCGCAAGCTACCCTTCGGTGTTGATGTACTCGATCTCAACTCTTCCATCTTCAATGCACTACCGAATGAAATGGTACCTTGTGTCGATATGCTTGCTCCGGTCGTGGAAGACAAGATTCTTGCTGAGGGAAATTGCAGACTTGTTGTCCACCTTGAGCACAATGCGGCTGGCCTCTTTGTTCTGCAGTTCGCTAAGAAGACAAGCGAGCAGATGCCTTGGCAAGCCACCGTTGTCGCGGTGATGCACTCTGCTTCACAGGAGGACAGTGCCACAACATTCTACTTTTGTGACTGCAACTGATGAGGCTCTAGCCAAGGAAGAACAGAACGCCGGTGGTACTCTTGCGGGTGTCGACGTCTCCCGCCATGTCGCTGTCGCTGTAGCCGACCAGCAGGGGCTGTTGTGTCATTCTTGTGTAGCAGCACCCGAAGTGTCGCGTGCCGGCGATATAGCAGAGTATGTGCTTCACGGCCGCCAGGAATTTAGTAGTAGGAGCCTCCATGAAACGGCTCACGTATCCCACCAAGTAGGCGATGTCCGGCCATGTGTGCACCAGATACCGGAGGCTGCCGACGATGCTCCGGTATGTCGTGGCGCCTGTCAAAGGGGTAGCACTCACCTTGCTTAATTTGAGCATTGGTTCCATCGGTACATGGCAAGCGTTGCACCCTTCAGTACCACTCTTCTCAATGATCTTCGTGGCATATGCAACTTGGTTCAAGGTGATGCCATTTGCGGTTTGCTTCACTTCAATGCCGAGGTAGAAGCTGATCAATCCTAGGTCACTCATCTTAAACAACTTCATCATCTCTTCCTTGAATCTCGTGATCTCCTCAGATCGGTGCTAGTGATGGTAAGGTCATCGACGTACACTCCCACAAGAAGCCATGCGAGACCATCGCCGTGTGCGTACATAGTGTGCTCGGATGAGCACCTGTGGAATCCAAGTGACACCAGGCAGTTGTCAAGCTTGGCATTCCATGCTCGAGGTACTTGGCGTATGTCGTAGAGCGCCTTGTCGAGCCTAAGCACCTTGCGTTCCTTCCCTTCGACGATGAATCTGGGAGGCTGGGCGACATAGACTTCCTCTTGTAGCTCTCCGTTGAAGAATGCCGTATTCACATACATGTGGTGCACCGGCCACCCTTCATGCGTGGCGAGGGTGATCAGCAACTGAACAAACTCGAGGAGCACCATTGGTGCGAACACTTCCTCGAAATCCACTCCGTACCGCTGGACGTAGCCCTTTTCAACGAGCCGTGCTTTATGCTTGAGGACGTTGCCGTGCACGTCCTTCTTCACCTTGAAGACCCACTTTAGGTCGATCGGGCGATGGCCAGGTGGGAGATCGATGAGGCGCCATGTGCAGTTCTCCTCGATGGATGCTATCTCATCTAGCATGGCTTGGCGCCAGTTGTGGTCATGCTCTGCCTCAGCGAAAGTGCTTACTTCCTCGCCGGTCAAAAGATGCAGCTCCTCAGCCGCAATCACGTCATAAATGCTTGCCAAAGTGCTATAACGTCGTGGAGCGTCGGTGGCGGCGGCGTCGAACATCTCAGTGTCATTGGAGGGAGGTGAGACGAACTCAATACCTCCTCTGGTTGTAGGCGTGCACTGTTCGCCATCAGGTGCTAGCATCAGTGGATCTGATGTTGGTGCCGGATCTCGTGCACCCGACGGTGGACATACGTTACCGTCATGCGCCGCTGAGGATGAAGAAACTGCATCCAACTATGCAACCGGTACGTGATAGACAGAGTATTCGACGGTGAATCCTGCGTCAGTATGTGTTGTACCTGACGCGCCCTAGTCCCACTGAGATGCTTCATCGAAGACCACATCACGTGTCACATGCACGTGCTTGCCGATGGGGTCGTAGACGTGGTATGCCTTCGATCCCGACTCATAGCCGATGAAAACCATCGGCGTGTTGCGGTCGTCGAGCTTGCCGAGATGTGGCTTGACCACCTTGACGTGCACCACACAACCAAATGTGCAGAAGAAGTGCACGTCTGGCTTGTGTTTGTGCCAGGCCTCGTATGGCGTCATGCCATCGACACTCTTCGTCGGAGACCGGTTAAGCGGTCAGCGACCATCATAACCGCCTCGCCCCAAAATAGCCCTGGCATGCCCTTTGCCTTCAACAAACTGCGTGTCGTCACGATGATGGTCTGGTTCCGGCGCTCCACGACACCACTTTGTTGCGGCCAGTACGGTGCTAGGACATGCCGCGCGATGCCGTGATCGGCGCAGTATGTGCCAAAGGCCGTCGAGGTGAACTCTCCGCCACGGTTCGTGCGGAGTGTGCGTAGCTTGCGTCCAACTTCGATCTCAACACCGGCCTTGAACCGCTTGATCGTGGCGTCGCCTCATCCTTCGTCTTCAGTAGCGTTAGCCACATGTAGAGGCTATGATCATCGAGGAGGAGGAACTACCATTTTTCCTTGGTGTAGCCAGCGTGACTAGCCTGCAGAGATCGCCATGTAAGAGGTCAAGACGACCCTCGGCACGGTACTTGGCTGCCTGAGGGAATGATACGCGTCGTTGTTTCCCTACAAGAAAACTGTCGTAGATCTGGTCGACATGATCGATCTATGGCAGTCCTAGCACCATGTCGTGGCGAGTCAACCTCCGAAGCGCATCGAAGTTGAGGTGGCCGTAGCGTACGTGCCACCTCCAAGCGATGTCGTCGTAACGCATTGCCAGGCAAATAGGCTGTGTAATGTCCAAAGTGACAATATACAACTGTTTCGGCCATGGTTCACCTTGGCGAGGAGGCAGCGTTGTCGATCTTGAATCTGGAGAACGCCGTGTTCGATCAACACTTGGCAGCCGTTCTCGTCTAGCTGTCCAAGAGTGACGATGTTGCTTCGCAGGCGAGGGATGTAGTAGACGCCGGTAAGTGTGTGGTGTTCGCCGTTCTAGCACATGAACAGGATTGTGCCGCACCCTTGGATGTTGACCACGAAGCCTTCGCCGAACTTGACGTTGCCCTTGACGGCGGTGTCGAGCTCCGCGAAGATGCTCTTATAGCCCGTCATGTGGTTGCTGGTGCCGGTATCGAGGAACCACGAGTCGTCGCAGTGGTCATCCCCGCGTCCAAGGCGGACTTGAGCTCATTCCTCGTTCAGTGTGACATGCTCGTTGATGGTGCTCGCATGCGCCATCAGCAGTGCTGGCTCGTCGTCGTCGACCTTTACCAAATTGGCGTGTTTCTTGCACACACGGTGCGTCGCACGGCAATCCCTGGAGAAATGACCCATCTTGTTACAATCGTAACATTTTACCTTGGTCATGTCACGTTCTCCAGAGTTGCTACCGTCCTTGGTTTCGCGGCCTCGGTTGTCGTTGTAGCCGCCGCCAGATGAGCCCCGGGCCTGCTCGCATTGTCGAACGCGTGCAACCCACTCCTCCTCCGTGAGGAGCAGGCGGCTCCCTGACTCTTGCGCGTCGTCGAGGTCGTAGCGTTGCTCCACTGAGCGCAGTCGGCCTGTCGGCTCCTCAATCGTTATCGTGCTCAGATCGAGTAGCGTCTCGATCGCGATTGCTACCGCATGTAACATGGGGGCACTACCCGGAGAAACTTCTGGACCACCTTCTCCTCGGCGATGGCGTCCCCGAGCGTGCGTAGATTGTTAACGAGCCCAGTGATGCGCATTGCAAACGCATCCACGGACTCCCCATCCTTGAAGAAGATGGCCTCGAATTCCTTTCGCAACTTTTGGGTGTTAGCCTCGTGCACGTGCTCCACCCCAATCCTCATTAGCTTGATGGCGTCTCATGCTTGTTTTGTTGTGTCCTTCACGACGAGTGTTGCGAGCATGTTAGGCGGGACGGAGCGGAGAATGGCCGAGAGCGCCATGCGATCGTCGCGGAAAGAAGCGTCCCCGGGGTTGATTGCCTCCTAGAGCTCTTGCGCCTGGAGGTTGACACGCGTTACAAGTGCCCACTTGGTGTAGTTGGTGTTCATCAATGTCGGGTAGATGACCGTGTCGCCGGATTCCCTCATGATGCGCTCCTGCACCAACAACTCGCATCCACCCCTCCGTGTCCTGCTCCGCCCATGGAATCTCGGTGGAGAGCGCGAGCGACGGGACTGTGCGTCTTCGTTGGCCATGGTCGACGGAGCTCTGATACCAAATGTTAGAGAAAAAAACACTAAATGTTTACTTACACGATCACAAAATACACAAGTCTTGTTCTCTTGCCAAGAGAACAACGTAGAAGTTCAACGAAGAGAACTTTCTTTCTTTTTATTTCTGCACTTACATGGATTTTATACATACTGAAATGACGCACTAGTTCGAATGGACGCGCCAGTTGGAAGTGAACTAATGCGTCACTTTGATTACAACTACACTAACTGCTGCTGCGTGCAACTATATGCACAAGGTTTAAACTAACACAAACAAGTTTACTACAAGGGCAGATCTTCTGAATCACCGCTGCATCTATATTGGTTTGATTTTCGATCAGAAGGCAAGGAAGAAGCGCTTGTTCCTGCGGCCGATGGAGTCGGCGGCGACGAGGTTCTTGGTGATGAGCTTCTGCGCCTGCCGGCTCTTGATCTCCACCCTCATGCTGTCCGTCTTGTCCATCTTGTCGTACGCCGCCTTCTTCCCCGCTCCCCTCTTCCCGCCGCCACCTGCCCGCAGCTTCGACTTGATCCCGTCCACGAACCTCCCCAGCTGCCCCATCATCACCATCTCTTCAGACAGCTGTAACTCAGACAGATTCCCTGGGAGAAACGTCACATGGAAACAAGTATACATAATGAGCTAGCTGAACTTGTATCACCAAGAGCCTGAGTTCGGTGATACTACACATGGATAACAGAATCAAGATACCTAAGCAGGGTGAGGAGCAGCAGCTGCAGAAGCAAGGCAAGGCAGAAAGCTAGCTGAGAGAAGAGTACAGGAAGGGGCAGGCAGGTTAGTACCAGTGGTGGTTTATATATGGTCACAGACTCACACAGGATCCTATATAGAAGCTATAGAAAACGACCTGAACATGAGATCGCTTTTAACTAAAGGAGAGAAGGAAAAAAAATGGAGGTTTGACGAGCTGAAGTGCCTGATTGCAAATCCGCTCGAGGAATTAAAATCGTTGCGCGAGGAATATGCGTTGGCTGGTTGCGGTCAAACGGACACGTCCGCCTGAAACGCCCGGGCATGCAGGCCGCAGGCGGCAGCTCGGTGTCAAGGTAAGCTGGCTCTATCGTCTGTAATTCGGAATCAAACGCTCGCCTTCTTGCAGGATTGGATCGGTTTGATGGGCGCCCTCGAGTGCAGCTGCTTCGCTGGTCCAACAGCGGTAACCATCGCGAGAACTCGTGGTGCAGAGGAAAAGAGATTTTTTTATCCCTGAATCGTCCCGGTTTCAGATTTGAAGCTATAGGCGCTTCCTGTCATAGTATATTCTTGCACAAGACGTGGTCAAATGGGCGGCCGGTTCGGCATGAGCTCGATTAGGCATGGCATATTCTAGCCTGTGAAAGAATCGTGTTGTATCGGCCCACGTGTCTCGGTGGCAGCTCAAGCACGACCCGAAAGCCGATCGTGACGTGCTGTGCCGGCACGAACCTGTTTGGTTCGTCGGACCGTTTACGTACCACTTAGCTCGAAAATTCAAAAAAAAATGCAAACCAAAAAACAGAAAAATTGTAAAAAAAAAAACATAAAAATATGTAGAATTCATAAATACATATGAAAGTTATAAAAAAAAAATGAGACAAGTATATTGAAAATGTAATAAAAAACTTTATTAATATTGAAATGGTTGTATCGTCAAAACTTTGGCCAAGTAAAAACTCAATATGAGAAAATCTTGTTAAAATAAAACGAGTACAACATATAGCTCTATATACATCTTTATTCTAAGTATTATTGTTGAGGTATAGATTTTCAAACACGTCCGACAACTCTGTATTTTTTACAGAGTGTTGTGTTCGCGAATCAATTTGTTCCCAGTCCTTCACGGTTAGAAGTATCTTCACTATCTCACTCGTAAGACGTGTTCTTCTCCTCCAATATTCTTCCAGAAAGATTGAAAGCAAACTCGGAGGAAACCATCGAGATAGGAACAATTAACATATCACCTGCAAGTATGGAGAGCACATGATATATTATGGGCATGCCACCATTACAAAAATTCGAAGTCTTCTGAGTTGAAATCCACAGTATCACTGTTCAAATAGGTGAATAGCTCTCCACCCCTTGGGGTTGTTCTTGGTTGAGCAAGAGGCGTTATAGAAGAAAACATAAACCTGGAGAAAAAAGCCATCGAAGATCTTGTCTCACATATTTGTCTTGCTACTTAAGGTGAGGGGCTACTAGAGGTCGTTACAAGCGGACTCCCTGGAACTTATTTTCATACATTTGGTAGACCTCGTGTAATCAAGAACAAACTTCTACAAAATAGTTAAAATAGTCTAACCCTATAGCATCGCTAAGAAGATCAAGAACATTAGTAAATGCTTCAATTTTACCTGTAGGATCTAAAATAAATGCAAATACATATAGGAAAGGATTTCTCTCCAATATTTAAGGTATTCGGTTTTCATAGCAACAAATAGCATCGGTAAAACTAAGTCATTTTCATACATTTTTAATTGAGTAGCAATCTGTATACATTTTCAATTGAGTATCAATCTGTAAAATACTATGCACAATAATAAGAGATGTTGGATAGTAGACAGCGGACAAAGCAGCAGTGACCTCATAAAACATTTATAAAAACTGTAGTATCTTCTCAGCAATGAACTAATGTTGCTCAAACAATAGTATGGTACCGTTAGTTTTCGGATATTGCGTTTAAATTAAAACAGCAAAGTGTTATTATATGGCAAAAGACTCTTAAGCATCAAGTACGTATAGTTCCATCTTACCAGCATATCCAAGCTAAACTTTCTTGGACGTACACCCATTGCCTTGTAGAAGTTCTTATATACCGCTATTCTTATGTTAGAATTATTCAAGAAAGATATCGCATCGCAAAAAGATTTAAGATACAGATCCAACCTCTTAAAACCGGATTTAACTATAAGGTTAATAATATGGTAAGCACATCACTGATGTAGTAAGACGGAATCAGCGTATGTACTAAAGAGTGAAGTAAAAATATCCATGGCCTTGGAGTTAGCAGCGGCATTATCTAGAGTAATTGAGAATATTTTGTTTGTAAGACCAAAGTCTTCCATGACTTTGATAATATAGTCAGCAATATTATCAGCTATGTGTGCTACATCAATTAATTTGAAATCTATAATTCTTCTCTCCATTACCCAGTCATCAATAACATAATAAGCAACTACACTAAGATAATCCTCCATGGCGCCTCCACTCCATATGTCCGAGGTCAAGGTCACCGAAAATATGCACGTAGCAAATTTATCATTTAATTTATCACGACATTCATTGTAGTATTTTACTATATTTCTATTTATTGTCTGTCTAGAAATGGTAGAGAATCTAGGATTGTGCGTAGTTCTAATATAAGTTTGAAAAACATTAGACTCTCCAAAGCCTAATGGTAAATCATCGGAAGTACTTAAACGATAGAGAGATTGACAGATTACCTCGGGATCGTAGTCCCAGCTACGTACCGTACCGTTCGGGTTGTACTGCAGTTGTGTCTACCTCATCAGCAATCCTTACTAGGCCTTACATCTGTGGATATCATGGGGATATGCTTATGATCTTAGGATGATGTTACAATTGGCAATGGTTTTAAAGATTTCTTGAATCATGTGTTTTCAGCAAAAAATACAGTTCTGTCAGGTCATAGCCGGTCTGACCGGCCAGGGCGGCGGTCAGACCGGCCACTGGAGGTCCAACCGGCCATAGGCGGTGGTCGGACTGGCCATTGTAATTATCAGAGTTTTGAGCTGGGCCAAAAAATAGAGTGTGTAGGCAAGAGAGGGGATTCTAATGCACTTGATCTCATAATTTTTGGAGTCTCCAGTCAAAAGATCTATTCGTTTGAAATTTCTAGAGAGGTGTTGGATTTTAAGTCGTGAAATTTGGCTAAGTCCCTTCTGGGTGGTCTGACCGGCCAGGCCGGCGGTCAGACCGACCAGAGGGCGGTCAGACCGGCCATTGAATGGTGGTCTGACCAGTTTCCACTTATATCATTGGCTCTCGTAGTGGCGATGTTTGTTTGTTGAGTCAAGTTCATGGGTTTCACTGCATATGTGTTGCATGATGCATGTTTTGACTAACGTGGGGTCAAGTTGCGAAGAACTTGTTCCCGGAATCGATTTCTTGGTCTATTGTTGTGCAGGTTGCTTGGAGGTCAACGACGGTCAACGGAGAGGATGATCGGGACTATGCTTGAGAGCTGAGGTCCGAACGATCGACGATGCCGAATGAAGTCTATGGATTCAAGCATGGCGCAAAATGGACAAGGATGACCGAACGGGAAGTTCGGTGTGACAGGTTGCATCAAGCGGCACGGGAGTCGGTGCAAGTGCCTTGGTGGTTTCGGTGGGAGCCAGATGGGAGAGACTTGCCGACATGATGATAGCTGTTGATCAACCTACACGTGGCGAAGCATGGAACGTCTTCATAAATATTAGACTCGGTCTTTGGAGAAGGATCGAGAAGGGGTATTTTGGTAATATCACTAAAATAGCACCTTGATTGCTTTTGGCTAAACCGCGGCGCAAGACGACGCAAGGAGAAGTGGTTTAGGTCAAGAGAAGATCAAGACGGCGCTTTAAAATACATGCGTGAGTTAAACCCGTTTATGTGTGGGCTTAACGGGTGCCCAATAGGAAACTCTTCTAGAAGGTTAGCCTCCACTATAAATATGGGAGGGTGCTGTGCACCTCCTGAATCATTTTGCTTATTTTGAAACACTAGTTTTGTTCTTGAGATTAGGGAGTGGAGAGGTTAGAATTCTTGAAGAGGAGATTGATTGTGTACTCATGTATTGGGTTTTGTCCTCCATGTTGGAGTGGTTGTAAACCAGCAACAATCACAAATCAATCGATGCAAGTTTTCTTGAGATGAGACTCTTTGCGTTCTTGTTGTCTATTTTGTGATTTTGGGGCCGTCTTTAATTCTCAAGTTTTCCTTTGGTTTCTGCCCCTAATCTTGCTTGTTGTGACATGTGGGATATCATCTAGGATCATCTTGATTATCTCTAACCCACGAGCAAGGTTTTTTTATCTAGTTTTCGTTTTGACTCGGTTTTGAACCATCCTTCACTCAAACGGAAAAAGGTGAGAACTTTGCTAAGGATCTTCACGATCTTTGATTGGAATAGGTTCCTGATATCCTAGTAAAGGTGTGTTCCAAGTTTCATCGAGTTTGGAGTTGTAGATCAAAAGTTACATCTATTTGCAACTTCATTTTTCAGGCTGATTGAAAGTTCATCAGACTAGAGGTCAGACCGCCCAAGGTGACCGGTCCGACCGCCATTAATATAGAGGTCAGACCGCCCATTACTTGAAAATAGAGTTCTTGTTGATTTTGGTTGTTGAGAGACCATGTGAGAGGTCCTCCACTCTGAGTGATGAGTATTTGACAAGTGTGTTGATTAGATTGAGAGTTGAGTTTTGGTTTGATGCATTTACGGTGAGTCGGAAATCGGAACTACCGTGTGGATGCGGAAGTTCGATAAATCGAGACTCTGGCGTTGGAAATAGGATCTTCCGATTTTCACAGGTTTTGAGTTGGTGGCGGAAATCGGAACTTCCGCTCAAGGGTAGCGGAGTGTCGATATACCGATATTAAGGTTCTACGAGATGAAAATCGAATTGAATTTCGGAAAGTCGGATGTTAGAAGATCGGAATACCGCTGTGTTAAGCGGAACTTCGATAATCTGACAAGTGCGGATGTTCGAAATCGGAACTTCATTTGTGGTAAGTCGGAACTTCGATTGTGTCGAAGCTGTGCGTAGAAGATTAATTTGTGATTTTGATTTTGTATGAGTTTGAGTCTTATACAATTATTGATGCTATGATATTGTGCAATGCTATGTGATGTGTTTTTATGCATGTTGTTGCGGGGCATCAAGATGGAGTCGTGGCGAGACACGTGGACGGACTAAGCGCGAGGCGTTGAGGTCGAGCGGTCGGGATGTGTCGAAGGCGGCGTGAATCTTGAGGTGGTTGCGTGTCAGGGCGACAAGGTGTCTGGGAGGCTTCGGAAGGTGCGCAAAGGCGAAAGGGTCTTTTCGCAAAGCGGCAAAAGTGGAGGCGGTTCCGTTCGGGTGTAGCGGGCTTAATGGGTTGGAGGCCCATTAGCAAAGGCTATAAATAGGGAAGAACCCTGGAGTTAGGGTTAGACTTTTTGGAGAGAAAATTAGGGTTAGCTCTAGAAAAGGATTTGTTTTGCTTTTGAGAGCTTGTTGAGAGGAGAGTATGAGTGAAACCTATTGTAATCATTCCTCTTTGCGTTACCTCTGTAATCCATGTTTCAATCCAATGAAATCTGAGGTTTCGATTATTTGATTTTGCAACTCTCTCTCTCTCTCTGTTCATGTTGAATATCTAGGGTTTTGGCATATCTTTTGATTCGTTTTATGAGATAGCATGAAACTTCATATCTAGAATCGTTTTGGTATTGCTATTACTTCCTCAAAGTTTCATGCTCTAAGAATCTGAGAATCTCGCTTATCATTGGTTTTGGTCTTTCTTGCCCCTTCTTCAAGAAATCCGCTTTTGGTTCGATTATTGAATCTTTGGTTGCGATTCTTCTCCATAAGGTCAAGATGGTTTTTGTTTTTGTTATTTGATCTTGCTTCATTTACTTTCTTTAGATCTTCAGAGATCTTTGTAGGCTGGTTTTAAATACAGTGAAGGGGAGTATTAATTTTTAGGCACCATTCACCCCCTCTGTTGCCATTTCGGTCCTTCAATTGGTATCGAGCGGTTAGCTCTTCTTTATAGATCTTAACGGTCGGTTGAGCCATAACAGCGGACAAGTATTCCACCAAGCCTCCAGTCTTTGATGGCTGGATTACCCCTTACGGAAGAGCCGAATGGAAACTTACATCGGGCTCGGGTATGCCATCGGAGAAAGGTGAAGATTAGATTTCTTTGTTCTGCCGATGAAAACATCAATGCGAAACATGGCGATGTTGAGGCAAATGCTAAGGCAAGGAACATAATCATTGGGGTTTGGCGAGTGTGAGTTTGATCGCATTTCTCATTTGATTTACGCTACGACATCAGGTGACCCTCGATGCATACCATGAGGCACTACCCAGATTAAGGCGGTTCGACAAGACCAGTTCAAGCGTGAATCTGATGAAATTTGAGATGCTTCTTTGGTGAATCTCTTGGCGAGTGCTTTTCGGCGTTTTCACAAGATTTTGAGCAACCTCCGGCGGTCGGTCTTACATACCCGACTCGGATAGCGCTCGACGGATGCTTTACGCACTTGATCTTCGTGTTTGGGAGATGAAAGTGACTACCATCAAAGATAGCACGGACCTCTCGACTCGACTCTTGATGCGCTTTACTCGCGTCTCAAGACTCACGAGATTGACATTGTCTCTCGAAGGTCGAAGTCACGATCGATGGCTTTAGTCACCGATCCCACCTCCGGATCTTCTTACGAGTCGATCGTGGGTTCTCCTAGGCTGCTCTGTGACATAGCGATGATCGGTTAGAGCGACTTGAGGATGAGCAGCTAGCCCTCCTAGCTCGGAAGTTTTCCCATGCTTACAAGAGGAGGAGGGATGGAAAAGAGGAGGTCTGTGATTTGTTTGAGTGTGGTGGCCCCAACCACATCAGAGCAAGCTGTCCCAAGCTTGGGAAGGGCAAAGGTGACTATGGCGGTCCAAGCAAGAGCGACTACATCGACAAGAACCGCAACACGAAGCCCTCAAAGACTGATCAAGGCAAGAAGAAGTTCGCAACTTTGGGAAGGCAAAGAAGGCATTCCATCGCGTCCTCACGCCCTCGGACAGGCTGGACACCGGCGAGGTGGAGGGGTGGAGTGGCGATGATGGGAAGGGCGATCATGATCCCAGGGCGGCGGCAACTTCTCGGCATGTGCTTCATGGCCCTCGAGGCGGCCCGGCGACAATGGTGTACTCCGACTCAAGCGAGGTTAGTCCCACTTCGACCCGACAATGATGCTTTTCTTAAGCTAGGTAGATTTCATGCTAAGTCTAGGGCTAAGTGTTACGTGTTGGAGAAGGAAGTAGCTAGACTATCACGGGAGCTAACTTTACTTACATCTGGTCCCTTCCGTGATGATTGTGACACTTCTTGTGCTTTGCTTGATGACATGGAAAAACTAAGGACCTTGCATGATAGTGTGTCCTCTGAACTTGACATGATTAAGGTAGAGAACATTAGCCTTCTTCTTTGAATTAGAGATGAGTAGGGTAGCACCTCCTTCATCCACTACTATTGAGGCTCTTGCTTGCACCTCATGTGAGGTTAAGGACAATTCGTTTAGAGGTCTTTATACCATGTTGCTTGATCTGCACTGAAACTTGTGAAAATTGTAATAATCTCAAGATGAACCTAAAGCAGGCGGATCACAAAATTCTTGAATTCAAGGCTGCGCTACTAGAGCCTATTGTTTCTTGTTTAAAGCTGTCCTAAGTTAGCTCTTTGAACTAGAATCTGTATCTAGCGGTTTCAAGAAATGATTGATCACAGTAACAAATTGGCTCAGTATGCTTCTAAGGATCTTGTTAGCTCACCATGCAAGCAATGTAATAAACTAAAATATGATTTGATTGCTTTGGATGAAAAATGTGTGAAGCTAACTAAGGACCTTCTAGAGACACAATCATCTGCTTGTATTGTGTGTGCTGGGAAGAAGTCTAAGGGTTTGGTAGAGACGCCTAGCAACGTGAACCAATCATTGCTTGAGGATTGTTCCCTAAAGTCGGTTTGCGTGCACAAGCCAATCTTTCCTCTGTTGTTGGTTCTTCTTCTGCTCCCTTACCTTCTGCTGTCCCTTCTTCCCCCTGCTCTTCTTGCACCTCTCTCTTTCGGGAGTGTCAGTATCTTATGAACACTCTCGAGAGGTTTGTAGGAGGCAAGAAGAAGCTCAATCTCATTCTAGACAAATCTAAAATTTGCAGATTTAATCAGGGTCTAGGATATGATATCCAGGAGGATATGAGGAAGCATCCACTGTCGTGCTCAAAACCATAGCACGGTGTGATCAAAACTAAGCCTAGGGTGAGAAAGTCAATTTTAAGTCGGCGGGTTTTGTTCAAAGGATTTCGACGACAAGGTGATTCCACTGCGGCTTCGCCCTCGAAGGCGAAGTATCATTGCACCTTCGCCGGAAAGATGGACATTTAGTTGATCATTGCTTGAGTAGCGCCAAGATCGCTCGTAGAGGCCGTGTTGAGTTTCTTAGGCACATTCGTGGTCACCCGGATCTTGAGTGCACCTAAGACCAACATGAGGTCTAGGTTTGTTCCATCGATGATTTTGGGCGCATCGAGGACTTGGTTTTACGAGTTTTACGATTTTCGTCCTCATGCTCCGTTGGTCGTAACTTCCGCCGTCGATGGTAGATCTCGTTTTTCCTTCGAGATAGCTACGCGGCGAGATCGGCATATTCGCGGCACTTGACTCGCTCTCCCATAGCGATCGGATCCGGCAGCGGTGAGATCTTTGACTTGTTGAGTGACGAGGCGTAGGGTAGATAGAGTCGATCTTGCTTGACTACTTCATCATTCACCGTGTTACTCGGTATTGGGTGCCAAAATCACTTGTTGATTCACCCGATCTTGAGACTTTACTCTGTTTGACTCGGGGTTCGCAGTTTGGGAAGGAAAGGTGCGGATTGTAGACTCGGTTGTTCACGTCATATGGTGGTGAGTCCGTTGGTTTTCTTCCTAGCCCGCGCTCGGTGATGAGGCGATCACCTTTGGAGATGCTTCATTTGGCGCGTCATCGCTAAAGGTAAAGTGAGCATTAATAATTCCTTTATTTTGAAAGATGTTGCCTTAGTAAGTAAGCTGCGATATAATCGCTTTGGTCTCTCGACTTCTGATAGCGGTTATGAGGTGAGCTTTAAGAAAAACAATTGCAAAATTCTTGATTCTTCTGTAGTCTAGTTTGCGGGATTTCGGTATGGGAGGATCTTTCGTGCTGATTTTTCCGAGTCTTACGGTGATCCTCTCGGTGTTTAGTAGCACGAATCCGTGATCGACTTTACGGCATAGGAGACTTGGTCATATAGGATTTGATCATCGACCGAGTTAGCGGCCACGATCTCATTCGTGGTTTGCGAAACTCAAAATGGTCAAGGATCTTGTTTGTGCTCCTTGCCGCACGGCAAAATGGTTCCGCTTCACATCCTCGATTCTGATGACTATAGTGGATGCACAGGTCAAGCTGCTCCATATGGACCTGATGGGACCGGCTAGAGTGCGATCGATGGGAGGGAAGTGAGTGCGTACTTGTCGTGGTCGATGACTTCTCGAGGTATTCTTGGGTGTTTTTCTTAGCCTCGAAGGATGAGGCGTTTACTCTTTTCGTGGTCTTTTTAGTAGGCTTTCTGTTGAGCTCCCGGTGCATTACGAGCAATTCGCGATAATGGCACGAGTTCAAGAATTCCTACTTTGAGAGTTTTGTGGTGAGGCAGTGTAGAGCACGGTTCTTGTCTCCATCGTCCCCCAACAAAATGGCGTTGTGGAGAGGAAGAACCGTACCTTAGTCGAGATGGCGGGCGATGCTTGATGAGTACTCTACACCTAGGAAGTTTTGGGTGAGGCAATTACTCTTGCTTGTCATGTTTCTATGAGTCTTTCTTGGGCACTCTTGCATCGCACTTCTTATGAGTTGAGATATGGCGAAAACCAGCGTCTCGCATTTTAGTGTGTTTGGTTGCAAGTGTTTTATTAAAGTGCAGGAACCTAGATAAGTTGAGTCACGATCTTGTGATGGGATCTTTACAGGTTACTCGACTTCTTCTCGTGCCTATAGAGTGCAGGCTGCGAGTCTAGTAAAATGATAGAAACACAGTGAAGTGACCTTGATGAGGCGGTCGGGACTAGGCACGATATCTCGAGTTCTTTAGAGCGATCTGAGTCCATCTTTGTGGGCGAAGAGGAAGACGGAGATGAAGGTTGTCTACGATCCATTCTTCCTCCTCCTCTTGAGGTGCCTTCTTCCACCGCACCTCGAGGAGATCGACCCTTACCTTTGCTTCTTACGAAGCTAGTGGCTCTGTTCCTATCTCATCGATCATGAGGTAGAGGCCACTTCTTCATCTCACCTGGACCTCCAAGACACATTCAAAGGACCATCCTTGAGCAGATAATTGGAGACCTCTTGAGCGTGTCACACGTTCCAAAGGCGGCTTGTCTCTTTTACATCTCCATTACGCCTTCGTCGCCTCATTTGAGCCTAAAGATGTTTGTCATGCTCTATCGGCGAGTCTTGGACAAGCGCTATGCATGAGGAGTTGGAAAACTTTGAAAGAAACAAGGTGCAGTTCCTTGTTGAGCCCCTCAAGGTCACAATATCATTGGGACCAAATGGGTGTTCAAGAACAAGCAAAGTGAAGATGGGTTAGTCATTGAAACAAGGCTAATTTGGTAGCTCGGGTACTCTCAAGTTGAGGTCTAGATTTGAAGAGACCTTTGCCCTGTAGCTAGACTTGAAGCCATTAGAATCTGCTTGCCTTTGCGGCTTCTAAGGGTTTCAAGCTTTACAGATGGATGTCAAGAGTGCCTTCCTCAATGGCCTTATTGAGGAAGAAGTCTATGTCGACTGACCTCTGGTTTCGAGAACCCCAAATACCTAACCATGTCTCTGAGGCTTTCCAAAGCTTTGTATGGACTCAAGCGAGCTCCCGAGCTTGGTATGAAAGGCTTAAATCCTATCTGTTTGAGCCATGGTTTTGAGATGGGTAAAATTGACAAGACCTTGTTCATTCGCCGTCTTGGCGATCTTACGCTCGTCAGATCTATGTGGATGACATTATCTTTGGCGGCTCCTCGCATGCTCGTTTCCCAGTTTTCCGATGTCATGAGCTCGGAGTTTGAAATGAGCATGATGGGCGAGTTGAGCTTCTTCCTTGGCTTCCAAATCAAGCAGACTCGGGAGGTACCTTTCTTCATCAAGGCAAATACACTCGAGACCTCTGAGCGTTTCGACATGAATGATGGAAAGCGATATCAACTCAATGGCATCTCTGGCTCTGGATCCGGATGAAGGCAGCGAACACTGTTGACCAAAAGGATTTGAGAGCATGATTGGCTCTCTCTTGTACCTCACGGCCTCGAGACCGGACATACACTTCTCTGTGTGTCTTTGTGCTCGGTTTGAGCTTCTCCTCGTGTATCTCACCGTCGGCGGTGAAGCGCATCTTCGGTACCTTGAGCTACCATTGACTATGGTATCGGTACTCTTCCTCTTCTTGTCTATCTCTTAGAGCCTTCTCCGTCTGATTTTCTTTGGTGTAGGATAGATAGGAAGAGCACTACGGCACTTATCAATTCATTGGCACTTCTCTTGTCTCACGGTCGTCGAGGAAGCAATCCGGTGTTGCGCGATCCGCTGCGAGAGGCGAAATCGTTCTGCGGCCGATTCTTTGTAGTCAAGTGCTTTGGATGGTCTCGACCTGCGAGGATTTTGGACTATCTATCATTGCGTTCCACTCTTTTGTGATAACACGTCTGCGATTTGCATTGCCAAGAACCCGATGCAACATTCTCGGACCAAGCATATTGATATCGGATATCACTTTCTTGAGACCATGTAGAGAAGGGTGACATTGTGCTCGGTTTGTGGAAGTGAGCACCAGTTGGCGATATCTTCACTAAGCCTCTGGGCTGACTCTCGGTTTTGGCTCTGAGGAGAGCTTGGGGTGGTTTGTCCTTACGGATTTCTTTGTGAGGGGAGCTTTGTGCTACTCTTGTATTATATTATATTATATTATACTCTTACTCCTTTACGGTTACATTTTTTTTAATATTTGGGTTGAAGTCCTTCGGCATAGGTTAGAGTGGTTCTCTTGCCACATTGCTTTATTGCTACTTCTTGTCTTGTGCTTCTAGGATCTTGCTTATTAGTTTGTTTCTTCCTTCTCTAAGTAGAGCTTACTCACTTCTTATAGGTTCTAGCGAGGGTCGGGCCACCCTTGGGTAAGCAGGGCAGTGTT
Organism: Hsuehochloa calcarea; assembly: GCA_036346395.1. Lineage (NCBI taxonomy): Eukaryota > Viridiplantae > Streptophyta > Magnoliopsida > Poales > Poaceae > Hsuehochloa > Hsuehochloa calcarea. The sequence continues at coordinate 32,407,588 of CM070608.1, read as the reverse complement.
TGCTCCTTAGTGTATGAGTTGATCGGTGATAGTCCTAGAATCATATGGGGTAGATAAGAACACATGCGGCGATAGTTTTCTCTATATCTTTTCTATGCTCTAAAGGATTGCCTTTTACATTTACTTATCGATTCTCGTTTTGTTCCTTTGGTTCGGGGAGTTATTCTTGGTTATTCCATACTCTTAATTATGTCATAACTCAACTTTGAATTAAAAGAAGCATCTCATTCGAAGGAATCGGATTTTTGTGCATTTTATTCGCATTGCATTATAATCAAATGGAGCCTTGTTTATTATCCCTTATGATATGTTTTCACTGTTTTACATCTTGCCATGATTTATGCTAAAGCGCTAGATCTATCATGACTTTTTATGTGTAGTTTAGTCTTTGCCATGCTAAGGTGTTTAAAAATGCTAAACTTGAATTAAAATCTTGTCATGATAGCTCTTGAGACTAGTCAGTTGAAACTATCCTTTTATGATTTTCGCCATGTCAAGTAAGGTGAGTTGAGTCTGAATCTCTTTTGAACTTTTGAGTAAGCTATGTCGGTTTGTTAAGAAACATGACTTATCTCTAATCATTTGGTCTAAAAACTTCAAAAGCAAAAATGATCTCTTTTGTGCGAAAAAGCTGATCTCACCAAATCTTTCTCATGAGGCGCTTGCCATTGCACTAGGCATGAACTGGGGGAGCCTTGGATGACCTAAGATCACCTCCTTAAGTCTTTGCTTGGGTGGTCGCATAAGGCTTGGGATCTAGCACATGGCTAAGATTTAAAAAATTGGTTGAAGCTTAGGAGGCGGTTGTGGATGGCACCTAGTCGAGCTTGCTTTACTAAGATAAAACCATAAAAGCTTCGAGAAAAAGAAAAATGTGCTAAAATTGCTTATCATTAAAAGGACCAAGTTACGGATAAAATGAGTCTTTCTTCAATGGTAGCACTCTAAAGCTATTCGATATGAGTCTTCTTGGTTCAACTTAGATTATTTGACATGGCTTGTATCATCCTTGGATATCTTTAGCTAGACTTCAATCTTGGTTTATTTGACTTGCTAAAGAATTGGATCATTAATCGAATTATGGACTTTTCGACTTAGCTTTTCTATACATCAATTGTCATGATCTTGATAGCATTCTTACGTGTTATGGCTTGGTGTAATACTTAAATAGTCATTTTGGATAATCTACATGGCTCCTAATGCTTAAAATGAACATCATATAGTCTTTTCCTCCCTTTTCTACATCTTGATGATTTTATTGCCAAAGGGGAGAATTTTGAGAGAAAAAGCCGTTCGGAGAAAAGCCTTGAGTTTTGTGCGAAAATTGCTCTTTCATCTCATCTCAAGTCTTTTCTTTTGTCAACATGGTCTTGAGCTTAACTACTCTTGTTTAGACCTTGGTTGACTTTAAACTCAAACTCATCTTATGCTTTTGGTGATTGTCAATATACTCATCAAGGGAGATTGAGAGACCATGTGAGAGGTCCTCCACTCACGAGTGATGAGTATTTGACAAGTGTGTTGATTAGATTGAGAGTTGAGTTTTTGGTTTGGAATCATTTAGGGTGAGTCGGAAATCGGAACTACACTGTGTATGGAGCGGAAGTTAGATAAATCGAACTCTGGCGTTGGAAATAGGATCTTCCGATTTTCTGGGTTTGAGTTTGGTGAAGGAAATCGGAACTTCCGCTCAAGGGTAGCGGAGTGTCAGATATCTTGATATTAAGGTTCTCACGAGATGAAAATCGAATTGAATTTACGGAAAGTCGGATGTTAGAAGATCGAAGTACCATTGTGTTAGCGCGGAACTTAGATAATCTGACAAATGCGGATGTTAGAAATCGGAACTTCGTGGTAAATCTTGAACTTCGATTGTGTCGAGCGTGCGAGAGAAGATTAATTTGTGATTTTGATTTTGTATGAGTTTGAGTCTTATACAATTATTGATGCTATGATATTGTGCAATGCTATGTGATGTGTTTTTATGCTGTGTTGTTGCGGGGCATCAAGATGGAGTCGTGGCGAGACACGTGGACCGGACTAAGCGCGAGGCGTTGAGGTCGAGCGGTCGGGATGTGTCGAAGGCGGCGTGAATCTTGAGGTGGTTGCGTGTCAGCACAACAAGGTGTCGGAGAGGCTTCGGAAGGTGCGCAAGGGGCGAAAGGGTCTTTTCGCAAGCGGCAAAAGTGGAGGCGGTTCCGTTAGGGTGTAGCGGGCTTAATGGGTTGGAGGCCCATTAGCAAAGGCTATAAATAGGAAGAACCACAGGTTAGGGTTAGACTTTTTGAGAGAAAATTAGGGTTAGCTCTAGAAAAGGATTTGTTTTGCTTTTTGAGAGCTTGTTGAGAGGAGAGTATGGCTGAAACCTATTGTAATCATTCCTCTTTGCGTTACCTCTGTAATCCATGTTTCAATCAATGAAATCTGAGGTTTCGATTATTTGATTTTGCAACTCTCTCTCTCTCTCTGTTCATGTTGAATATCTAGGGTTTTGGCATATCTTTTGATTCGTTTTATGAGATAGCATGAAACTTCATATCTAGAATCGTTTTGGTATTGCTATTACTTCCTCAAAGTTTCATGCTCTAAGAATCGAGAATCTAAGCTTATCATTGGTTTTGGTCTTTCTTGCCCTTCTTCAAGAAATCCGCTTTTGGTTCGATTATTGAATCTTTGGTTGCGATTCTTCTCCATAAGGTCAAGATGGTGTTTAGGATGATGTCTGTAAAACTTGACTGAGAAGAGCATTCAAGATTAAGTAGTTTGGATTTTGGGCAAAAACCCGGCGTTACGTTCTTGGTCAAGATAATCAGACTTAGATTTTATCGTGTGAGTACATAGCGGAACTTCGCGATATACAATGGAACTACATAGCGGAACTTCGCAATCTCTGCCGGAACTTCGATTTCGGAAAACGACTGAAACTTATTTTTGTTATTTGATCTTTGGTTGTTTTGCTCCGGGGTTTATATTGGATTCAATACAAGACTTCTGATGTGCTTGGATATTGATCTTTATAGTTGTCATAGCTATTGGAGTGAAAATTGTGTTGAATCCGATCTTTGTAAAAAAGAGATCGTACTCCTATTCACCCCCCTCCTCTAGTCGATGTTTCGGTCCAACAACATCTTGTAGCATGTCTTTGCAAGTGCCCCGTCCCTCCTGTAAACTTTGTAGACAATTCTTGATGATAAATTTTGCAAACGGCATATGGTACCTCATTTTCTTGTGCGTCTCGCTTGGTTATCCTGTCAAAATTCTCCCATACTCTAGATGTAAACGACCTCGATCTCTTTGCTCTGGTGGTCGCCGACGAAGATGTTGTCGAAGAGCCTGATGACGAAACTCCGCCTTACCCTTCCGGTTGGCTTGAGGTAGCCGTAGTCTACTCTATGGATGCAACCTCTTGATGTGAAATTTCATACTTAGTGAGAGCGAAGATATCATAATTTTCCACAACGAAAAGTGTAAAATCGAAACTAACACTATTATTATTTTTATCATAGCCTAACAAATAATAACAATAAAAAATATGCAAAAAAATAATATTGTACCTCTTTTGATGACTTGTTGCCGGAATTTGAATTTTCCAAGATTTGGCATAATTTTTTTGAATTTTACCAAATTTTCTCACAATGAATTTAAATCTGCACGACATGATTTGAAAGAGAGATTGAGGAATGGATCTATGCTAAATAATAATGTGAGAAACTTGAAGAGGAACTTGAGAGTATTCCTAAGGCTGAATTAGCCCTTCTAGCCAGAAAGTTCACAAGGGCCTATAACAATGTGAGAAACAGAAAGAGAGGCGGTCATGTGACTTGCTATGAGTGTGGAGAGCTC